>JAUNZM010000140.1:2140000-2740000 GCA_033459285.1 Clamator glandarius
GGTCATAAATTTAGATCGCTGAAATGTATGAGATCCACACACTATGTAGAAAAGCAAAGTGTTGGCGGAATGGATATTTGTCTCCAAGTTTGCCATCAGATTATCCAGTTTAACTGTCTAGAAGAGCAATTTGCAATGTATTCCATTTGTGAAAGAATAAAACCATTTGCAGGAGCTGCAAATCTATTAAAAATACATCTAAGTCTCATAAGTGAACTGAGTATCTCTTAGTCACCTTTTCCTCCCCTGGACAACTTAGTGAATGTTGCTGCTGTAGAAAGACTTTAAGGAAGATGCATTTTACGGACCAACTGAGCCATTAATAAAGGCACAACAGGGTACTAAGTCAAAGTTAACATTTAATCGAAGAATTCCTTTGATAAGACAAACAATGCACTTACCAGACAAGAAGAAAGATTAATAAGTAATTAAGTATTACAAATATATTTAAATTAAATAAAACTTCGCCATGTAGCCTCTTGTAAAGATTGCTAGTCTCACACATTCAAGGCTTTGTTTTCCAGGTGTCTGCCTTGCAAAGAAATACATCACAAATGCTAAAGTTTACAGCAATACCTTGTACAGCCAGCTGAGCTGCGCATGCGTCCTTTCCAACACTGTTGCTGGCCGTACATGTGTAGAGTCCAGCATCTCCTTTACCAACTTTTAGGACCACCAAGGTAGCTGTGTTTTCCACCAGTGTCATCTTATAATTGCCACCGGGGCGGATCTCTCTGTTGTCTCTTTTCCAAGTAATCCTCATGGGAGCAGATCCAGTGATGTGGCACTTAAAGGCTGCACTTTCCCCTAACGCCACATCAATAGGTACTGGCTTGATGTCAAAGAAGGGAGGTTGTAGTTGTTCTGTGAAAATGAAAGCATGGCAGAGCTCACCACCAAGCCCTCCTCATCACACACTTCACCATGCCCATGCTCCCTGGCTACCACACAATGGGCAGAATGGGGAAAAGGTTGAAGAAGAAAAAAGAGCAAAACAAAGATCTCTGTTTAAGTGTGAGCTACAAACCTGTGAGGAGAAGTTTGGCACTGGAAGTTGCCGTTCCCAGAGCGTTTTGGGCTGAGCAAGTATATTTGCCACAGTAAGCCATACTAGTCTGCAAGATCTGGAGCGTCGCAACATTATTTAAGAAGGCTGATTGCACGTTATCACTGTCACTTAAGAGAACCCCATCCTTGTACCAAGACACCTGGATAGGCTCTGAGCCATTTATGCGGCAATCAAATGTCACTGGGGCACCAACCGCCTCCTGAATATCTTTCAGTTTTCTGGTGAATGTAGGTGGAAGTTGACGTTCTGCAAAACAATAATTATCACCACTATAAGTAGAAAGCCACCCTGTCAATCTAGAATTAATTCTGAAATTAATAAGACCCCCTTTCTGTAGACAATGAAGAGTTCCCACAAAATACCCAGGAAAGAGTGGCCCTTGGCCTATCACCTTTAACTACAAGCAATGCTGTGGAGGTGGCGAAGCCGACGCTGTTTTCTGCTTTGCAGATATATTCTCCAATGTCGCTGTCCTCAATGGTGGAGAATGCCAGTGTTGCCACATTATTCTTGAAGTGCATTTTGTAAGCTTGTGTTGATCTGAGCTTGGTGTCATCTTTGTACCAGGACACCTTGATTTCTGGTGCACCACCAATCTGGCATTTTAAGATCAAGGGCTCACCAACCTTTACCTCTACACGGTCCAGGTGTGTGACAAAATAGGGTGGTTCTAGGGAAGGAGAAAACATGGTGAGCAGAGGCAGAACATCTGGGATGTCTTAGGGGGACGAGGGGCCATGCGTACCTAAGATGGATACAAGGCTGTGGCAAACATCCCCACCCGCCTCATTGGCCACCTCACATGTGTATTCGCCTTCATCGCTCTTGGTGCTGTTGAAGACTTCAAGAATGCCAGATTTGTCAGTAGCTGTAATGCTACAGCGTGGAGACTGAGCAATGGGCATGCCATTTCTTTTCCATGTGACAGAGATGGGAGGGGTGCCTATGTAGCTGCTTTCCAGAACAATGGACTTTCCCTGTTCCACACTGAAATCACTTAATTTCTTCACAAAGACTGCAGGCTCTGTGGGGAGGTATAGATCAATAGTAAGAGGAACAGACATGGCAGGGCTGAAGGTAGAGCTTGTTTGGAGATATCTGTATGGACATGCACACACACAAACACACCTTTCACAAAGAGCTGGGTTGTGCACGATACACTGCCAGCATCATTTGTGACCACACAGGCATAGTCCCCACTGTAGCCTGCTTCCACGTTGTACAGCTGCAGCTGTGCCACAGACTCAGCCAGAGAGATGGAGCAGTTGCTGTCTGGCACTAGCTCCCTGATGCCTCTGAACCAGGTCACTTTGAAGGGAGTACTGCCTTTGATGTAGCTGGTGAATGTCACATTTGATCCAGGCAAAACTTCCTGAGGATCAGGTGTCTTCACAAAAGAAGGTGGTTCTAAGGATCATACAAAGGATAGAAGAGGGAGAAAGATATTAATAGGAGAGTCTCTGTGAAGGAGGAAAACTGGAGCAAGTTTGACTCAAAAAAAAGAGACAAAGAGGAAGAAAACAGGAAAAAAAATCCAACCCCAAATCCAAAACATGAAGAAGAAACTATGGGAAACCAGGGGGAAGGAAGAGAAGAGGGAAGAAGGATTTTGTCGAAGAGGCTGTAGTATCCTTCTACTGACCTTGTACAGTCAAGAAGGCGCTGCATTCATCAGATCCAGCCACATTAGCTGCCACACAGGTATATGGCCCTGTATCTGTGACATCCAGGGCATTCAGCTTCAAAGCACAAACATTATCCAAGAATGAAATCTCATATTTTTCTCCACTAACAATCTCATTCCCATCCTGAAACCAGGTCACAGATATGGGGGGTGTGCCAGACACTTTGCACTCCAGAAGCACTGAGGATCCCAGTACCCCATTTGTTTCCTTTAGTTTTCTTGAGAATGAAGGAGGAACAAGACGGTCTAAGTAGGACAGGGCAGAAGAATGGGAAGAAAAGTGTTTGGTTTTTTTTCTGGGAAAAGGAAAAGCAAGGTGGGGTTGGGGAGTGAAGCTTACTTTAAAGACAAGTGTGAACAACAAAGACATAGAGCTGACCTGAAACATCAACTGAAGAAGTGCAGCTGCTGTCCCCCACCTCATTGTGCACCTCAAAAGTATACAAGCCTCTGTCTCCCTTGTCTGCAGAGAAGACTTTCAAAGTGGATATATTGTTGAAAAAGGTAATTTGGTATTTGCGGTCACTCCTTAGTTCTCTGCCGTCTTTGTACCACTTGGTGATAAGTTCAGGTGTGCCTCCTACTTTGCACTCCAAGGTAAAAGGATTGCCAGCCATTACCGTAATTGGCTCGGTCTTCTCTAAAATGACTGCTGGTTCTGAAACATGAAGGGAGGGGTCAGTGTGCCACCAGGAAATCTACCCACAAACTGGTGAACACAGGATATAAGCAGAAAAAAAAGAAGCAACTGCGCGAACTGCAAGATATAGCACTTTTGATGCAGCCTATACCCACCTAGGACTTGTAAAAAGGCAGAGCATTCCCGCATGCCAGCATCATTTTTGATCTGGCAGATGTACTTCCCAACATCAGCTCCCTCTGCACTGGCAATCTCAAGAGTTGCAATGTTGTCCATAAACCACATCTGGATATTTTCACTCTCCCTAATAACTTCACCCTTGTCCTTGAGCCAGACAACAGAAATTGGTGGGGATCCTTCCACCACTGCCTGAAGGGCTGTTGGCTCCCCAACAAAGATTGCAGTGTCACTCAGCTTCTTGGCAAAGCGTGGAGGTTCTGATGGCAAAAACAAGGAGGCAGAAGAAGGTTAATCACACATGCCTGCTCTGAAGATGGACAGCCAGGACATCAAGAAAAGCAGGTGGTGGTCTTCTAGGATACAAACCTTTGAATTTCACTGGACAGGTGCAAGTGTCGCTTCCCACCTCATTCATAGCTTTGCACTGATATTCTCCAGTATCTTGAGATTCCAGGCTGAGAATATGAAGACTGGCAATGGAGTGCTTTGCTGTCACCTTGAACTTCTTGCTGCTCCTGACCTGCCTCCGGTCCTTGAACCAAGCTACCTCGAAGGGTGGAGTCCCTGCTATCTCACACTGGAGGATAACATCTGAGCCTTTAAGTGTGTCCACAGGGCTTGGCACTTTGCTAAAAACAGGTGGTTCTATAAAAAAAGAATCACATTATAATGTGTGAATCTGCTTTCCTGGGTGAGTTTTGGGATAGTAGCAGGCGGCAACATAATCAGGAAGAGGAGGCTACACTTATTCGTGTAAACCCATATTTAGCTTCCAAATATGTGACCTCACCTCTAAAAAATGCTGAGCCCTGACATCCCAGAGTTGAGAGTCCCACGGGCAGAAAATGTGACACTTCTGTACCTGTTTGGAGTCATTGCTCAGTGTTCCCCCCCAAAAGTCGCTCTCCCCTCTCTCCAGGACCACATTCCACCTTTCCCCACCTCTTTCCAGTTACGAAAGCTACCATCAATGAGGCTTAGCAACAGAGCCTCCTCTTCCGTCTTAAATTTCATTCCTGCCAGGATCACTGTGTATAAAGAGCAGTCACAGGGATGGCTGAAAAGCGTGCAGAGCTCCCAACCAAGGGTGATGCTCTATCTACTCCATGCTTCCCTTGTGACCTGACAAGCTTGCCTTATTCAGCATGCAATTGACTTAAATGGGGAGACAATGGCTGCACAGTGCTGAACAACCACTGCTGTTTCTGCCTGGTCGCCACTGCTTAAACACAGCAGCGTCTGAGTGTGAGTGTGGCTGGAGAGACACTACCCCAGCAGCCACCAGCTGCCATAGCAGCAGCTCGCTGTCCAGGGGGATGCCCAGCTGGGAATGGGCCCAGAAGCCAGGGATTCACCTTTCACTGTGACTGAAGTGCTGCAGCTGGCTTTGCCGGCAGAGTTACGGGCTTCACATATGTAATCGCCTGCATCTTCAGTGTCGGCACCCAAGATGGTTAGCGTCGCCAGGGAGTCTACAAAGGATGTATGGAGCCTGTTGCTTTCCTGGACTGCCTGATCATTTTTGTACCACATGGTTGTGATCTCTGGTGTCCCACTGATTTTATATTCAAGTTGAACTGTGTCCCCCTGCTTCACAAACCGCAAAGCTTCAGGCTTCTTGATGAACTTGGGAGGTTCTGCAGGACAGAATAAGTATTCAGAGACTGACAGTATATCTGTTTTCTGCGTGGGATCTACAGTGCTGAGTAAGAGTTATGGGGAGAATAAGACTATTGGGGCACAACAAAGTAGGCTTTTTCAGCAGCTGGCTCTATCCCCAGAGTTTCCCTTCAAGGAAAGACGCAAGATGGAGCAAAGAAGTAAAAGACAACTATATTCTGCCCACTCTGGTGCCTGCTGCATCAGACAGCTGGAGCTGTAAGAAAACAAATGAAAGACAGTTGCTCCAATCTGAGGGAAATGTTGCTGCTACCTTTGAAGGGCAAAAATATCCACAGGGCAGCATGAAAGATTTGACGAGTCCTTCACCCCCAGGAGCAGCAGAAACACGGTAGGTACAGTTTCACTTGCTTACACATCTTTAAAACTTATTCCTGCATGAAGAACCTAAGTGATTCATAGTCTAGATTAAATCAGCAACTCAGAACTACAATTGAAATCTGCAGCAAATTTTACAGAGCCAACACTGCTGGCCTACAAATGCAAAGTAGTTGTATTTACCATATCACAATTTTCCATATATTAATTTCTGCATGTGAATGTCACTGTGACTATAGTTTAAGCACTAACGACAAAATAAAAAGCAGTGTGAATGCAACTCTCTGTACAAACAGCTTCCCAAGGAGATCTTTCCCATTGCACATTTTGCAGGCACACAAGTTTTCTACTGTCATGCAGTATGACAGGAGAACATGGCCACATGTTATATGTCTGCTACTTTATATTTCCAGAATGTAAAGGGTGGAAGATAAAACTCAGTAACAAAGAGGTGTCTTTGCCAAAGAAAGAGAAAACACACAAATGAAGGTGACTTAATACCTTTGACACTGAGCTGGGCTGAGCAGAAGTCTTTCCCAGCTTCATTACTAGCTTGGCAAGTATATTGGCCAGAGTCTCCTTTACCCACTCTGAGCACTCGAAGGTGAGCTGTATTGGCTATAAATGTAATATTGAAGTTTCCTCCAGTTCGGATCTCCCGACCATCCTTGGACCAGGTGATGTGTATTGGCTGGGCACCAGTAACATGACATTCAAAGTCAGCGCTTTCTCCAAAAGGCACATCGATAGATTCAGGTTTGATGTCAAAGACAGGTGCTTGCTTGGGTTCTAGAAACACAAGAAAACAGTGTAATATTTGTATCTCACAGAAAAAGCTAATCCAACATACAGATGCCCTCACAGGCATTAAATGGGAGAATCTGTGATCCAAGCAAAAGTTTTGTAAGCTAACACACCTGCCACTGTGAGTCTAGCACTTGAGGTGGCAGTGCCCACAGCATTGGTGGCTGTGCAGGAGTACTGCCCAGTATGATTCATCTCAGTTCGCACCAGTTGCAGCACTGCAACATTATCTACAAAGGATGTATGTATATTGTGGTCATCACTTAGCAGCACACCATCTTTATGCCAAGTCACAGTAATGGGTTCTGAGCCATTGAGACGACACATAAATTTAAGGGGTAAACCAACAGGGTGCTCGACGTCCTTCAGTTTTCTTGCAAAGGAAGGTGGTCGTTTGCGCTCTAGAAGAAAGCAAGTAACAGATAAATATGCCCCAGGAAGAATTAATTTATAGTTTTGCAAGAGTAATTCATAATAAGCTAATATAAAATCATCACCTTGAACTGTTAAGATAGCCTTTGTAGATGCAGTTCCTACATTGTTTTCTGCCGTGCAGATATATTCGCCACTGTCATTGCTAACTACTTTGTTGAAAATGAGTGTAGCAACGTTGTCTTTAAAGAACACCTTGTATTCAGGAGTAGACCTGAGTTTTGTATCACCTTTGTACCAAGACACAGTGATTTCTGGTGTTCCAGCAACACGACATTGCAATGTTATATAATCTCCAACTGACACCTCAAGAGGTTCCAAGTGTGTAACAAAATATGGAGGTTCTAAAAAAGAGAAGCAATCGGATAGGCTTATTATAGTGTGAGGCCTTGGAAAGTATAGACTTGAAGGAACAGGCAAGATAAAGAAGCAAAGAGAACACACACCTAGGGTAGAGACTACAGCCTCACACACATCTCTTCCTGCCTCATTTTCAACATGGCAAGTGTATTCTCCTGCATCATCTTTGGTGCTGTCAAGGATTTCCAGGATGCAGGATTTCTCTGTGGTGGTTATGCTACACTTCTGAGATTGAGTGATGGTCTGGCCATTCTTCTTCCATATCACAGAGATGGGAAGGCTGCCTGTGTAAGTGCCCTCCAGGATGATGGGCTTGCCGGGCTCCACATACTGATCACTCAGTTTCTTTACAAAGACAGCTGGCTCTAATGAAGGGTAAGAAGCCATAAATGTTGAGCACAGGAAGACAAATGGAGGGAAAGAAACAATGTTTTAAGGTAAATAGAAAGATGCAATATTTACAAACCTTTTACTGTAAGGTGTGTTGTACAATTTGCCCGGCCAGCATCATTAGCCACTAGACAAGTGTACTCTCCACTTTGGAGAGGAGTGACATCAAATAACTCAAGCTCCACAACAGAGTCCTCCAAGTAGATATTGCATTTGTCCCCTGGCACAAGCTCATTGGCCCCTTTAAACCAGTTCACCTTAAAAGGAGGGGTTCCTCTAATAACACATGTAAAAGTGATGCTTGCACCTGGCAAGACATCCAGAGGCTCTGGTGTCCTCTCGAAAGAAGGTGGTTCTAAACACGCAAGAGAAAAAGAGAGATAAGACAACTTGCCACAGCATAACTCTGCATTTCCACACACCTCCTGAAGATAAAGAACAACATTTTTATCCACCAGTCAATAATTTTCCCCAAGCATATTTACAAAAGACCATAGGCAATTTCAAGAGAGAAAGAAAAGAATGGCTCAGAGAGTTTCCTAATCATGATACACTGACCTTGTACGGTCAATACAGCACTGCATTCATCTGAACCAGCTATATTGGTGGCTTTGCAGGTGTAAGTTCCAGTATCTGAGTCACTTGCTGAATTCAGTTCTAAAATACATTGATTATCTGAAAAGGTGATTTGATGGTTTTCCCCACTGACTAACTTATGTCCATTTCGGAACCAGGCAACAGAAATAGGAGGTGAACCAGACACTTTGCATTCCAGCACTGCCGAGGAACCCAGGACACATGGGGTTTCCTTTAGTTTTCTTGTGAAAGAAGGAGGAATGATTCGATCTGCATAAGAAAACATAATAAATTCATGGTTAGAGAAAAAAAGGAAGGAAGGAATGGAAGAATGGAAAGAGAACATGTCTGAAAGAAAGTTTTTGTAATAGAAGACAGGCAATCCAACCAACCTAAAACATCAACTGATGCTGTGCAACTGCTTTTCCCCACGTCATTCTGCACCGCAAAAGTGTACAATCCAGCATCTTCCTTTTCTACATCCATGATTTTAAGTGTAGATACTTTATTGATGAATGTAATTCTGTATTTTTGGCTGCTGGTCAGTTCTTTGCCATCTTTGAACCACCCAGTGGAAAGCTCTGGTGTACCTGCCACTTTGCACTCCAAAATACAGGCATCTCCTATAGTAACTCTCATTGGCTCTGCTTTCTCTACAATGACTGCAGGCTCTGAAAGGAAAAATGTGTGACATGCACGGTGAAATCAGGATTTGATCAGTACTAGCTGTAAATATTACAGCATGATAAGATAGGGCTTACACATTTGATACTAAGGATATCTCAGGGGGTTGGGCTGTGGAATTTTTTAAGCTCTGTTGTTTTTCCACCCTTCAGATGCTTACCAAAATGGAGTGCAAATATTATTAAACATCTAGGAGAGAAATGTCTGTCCCTCCCCAAGCAGGCATAAGCAGAACACGTGAACTAGAAATCCTGTCAGCTTGATCCCATCACAGTGCAGAGGCCTGTGATTCCTTCCACCCCTATCCCTGGACAAGTGGATATAATGAACCTGACCATTGCTTGTTGAGGATGCAAGGTTTCCCCGCTTTGAGTGTTTTGAACTCAGGGACATAGCAAAACATAAAGTGCAACTAAATAGCCAAGCTCCTAAATTTAAAAATAACATTCTATGAACTTGTGCTTTTTACCAACCTAGAATAGTCAAGGTAGCCATACACTCGCGACTTCCAGCATCATTTCTGATCTGACAGACGTATTTGCCAGCATTGCTTGTCTCTGTGCGCAAAAGTTGCAAAGTTGCAACGTTTTCCATAAATGTGAGCTTTGTATTTTCACTTTCTCTAATAATGTCCTCTTTGTCTTTAAGCCACTGTACAGAAATCGGCTGGGAGCCTTCCACTCTTGCTTGTAACTCTACTGGTTCACCAACGACAACAGTCATGCTGTTTATTTTAGTCAAGAATTTTGGTGGCTCTGAAGAAGAAACATGCAGTTATAGTAAATACTCACAGTATCTATGCAAAGAGTGGCAATGCAGTGCCATTTGGGGCACTGAAGAAGGCATATGTGCCAATACTTTACCTTTCAGCTTCATGGCGCAAAAACAAGTGTCACTTCCTACATCGTTCTGTGCTTTACACTGATATTCACCAACATCTGCAGCTTCAACATTAAGAATGTGAACACTTGTATGGTAGTTTTTGGCTGTAACCTTATACTTCTTACTACTGCGGATTTGTCTCCTGTCTTTGTACCATGTAACATCAAATGGTGGTGTTCCTGAAATCTCACATTCCAGGCTAACTTCGGTTCCTTTGAGCATGTCTACTGGAGAGGGCTTCCTGCTAAAAACTGGAGGTTCTAACAAGGGAAGAAAGGAACAGTTTTAGAAAGGAGTCAGTCTGCAGCTGTTTGTTCAACAAAAAATTTACTGATACCAGCTTTTAAAGAAAGAGGCTGCTGAGAAAATCAACAGAATGGGTGAGGACTTTCCTCATTTTCTGGGGACTTTGTGAAATGATATTGCATGTAGGTGAGCTCTGAGAGTTTTTAATTCCTCTGCAGAAAAGGCAAACAGAGGGTGACCTTTGGCAGAGAGAGTGGGTCTCATTTAGCTGCTAGTATTCTCAAACATAGGGTATAAAACTGACACTGGCCAGTTTGGATTGTTTTGGGGTTTTTTTCTTCTCCATATTTCAGCTCCTTGATATAACATTTCCCACTGTGATCAGTCTTGGACTTTGACAGTCATAGAATCAGTGACAACTAGCTTAGGATTCTTCTGCATTAAGAATAACACCTCTTTTTTTCAGGCCCTGGCAGAGGGTGTGGGGGTACATCAAGAAACAAGCATGATGTGAAGAAAAATGCAGTCCTGAGATATGAAATTAATCACATGTTCCTGTGGCTTTCCAGGGATAAGACTACCAGGGAAAATGGAAAGCAATCAGAGAGCAAGAGGACAGCTAACCTTTCACTGTGACTTTGGTGCTACAGCTGGCCTTGCCGGCAGGGTTGTGAGCTTCACAGATGTAGTCACCGCTGTCATCTGTACTGAGATGATTCATTTCAAGCACAGCCACAGAGTCAATGAATGATGTCCGGAATTTTTCACTGGCAACAATTTCATGGTCATTTCTGTACCACACTACTTTCATCTCAGGAGATCCACCTACTTTGCACTCAAGTCGGGCTGAGTCACCCTGCTTGACTACTTTTGACGCTTCTAGCTTCTTAGTGAACTTGGGTGGTTCTAAAAGACCAAAAAAGTGGAGTCAGGAGGGTCTGAATTAATACTGAAGAGAAAAGGGGAGAGAAAAAGAGTTAAACAAGTGTGAACTACAAACACAGGGTAAGGAATTCCCTTGGCAGTGTATCAAAGATCACTGAGTTGGGCTTGGCTAAAAGGAAAGAGAAGGAATAGACAAAGAGACTGCAACACAAGAAAGAGTGCACACCTGTTACAATCAGTGTTGTTACGCAAGAGTCACTGCCAACATCATTTGAAACATGGCAAGTGTAGTGTCCACTCCTAGAAGTATCCACTGAATAGAGGGTTAAGAACCCAGTTGACCCTTCAATCCCAATGAAACAAGTTGGACCAGATACAAGTTCTAAGTCTTCTTTGAACCACTTTACTGTAAAGGGTGTTGTTCCTTTGAGTGTGGCCTTGAACTCCACTGTGGAATCTGGGATGGCTTGCTGGCTCTCAGGTTTTACTAAGAAACTTGGTGGCTCTGCAGTTTTTAAGAAGAGGAAATATTCAGTTACATCAGAAATGTCTTAGAATGAAGAAAATTAGTGAAGTAAGTATGGAGACCAAGATTTCAGCATTAATATTAAGAGGTATAAGAGTGTTAGGTTAGCATAAGATTTAAGGTATTTTCCCAGCATCTATCACAAATAAGAAGCAGTAGTAAAAGAGTTTCAAACCTTTCACAGTCAGGACGGCACTGCAAGAATCATTCCCAGCAACATTAGACACACTGCATGTGTAATTTGCACTGTCTGCCAGCTCTAGATTAGCAATCTCAAGTGACACAGTATTCTCATGGCACAGACTTCTGTATTTTGCACTGTCGGTTATCTCTTTCCCATCCTTAAACCATTTTGCAGTAATGGGGAGTGACCCAGAAACTTTACACTCCATTTGGATAGAAGATCCGAGAAGGGTATTCTTCTTGGTTAGCTTTTTGATAAATGTAGGAGGAATTGACTGATCTGCCCAACACAAAAAATGGCAAAAACACACTGGTTACTTTCTTGCCTATCTTTCACAAAAAGAGATTATTATTTTTTAATTCACTCCCTGCTGGATTGGCAATTTTGCCAAATGGCAATACAAACCTAGCACAGTCAGAACAGCTTCACAGGTGCTACTTCCGAAGTCATTTTCAACTTTAAAACTGTAGGTACCACTATCTTCCTTTGATACAGGTTCAATCCTGAAACTGGCTACATTGTTTTCGAAGGTCATTGTGTAGTATCTACTGGGCAGCAGCTGTTTGCCATCTTTGTACCATCTTATTCGGAGCTCTGGTGTCCCAGCCACAGTACACTCCAAAGTCACAGGGTCTCTTTCAGTAACTTTAAGTGATTTAGCCTTTTCTATGATCTGTGCAGGCTCTGAGGTATAAAGTGTATAAAAATGGGAGTTAGGTACACAGACAGGGCACTGATTCTTCAAGCACTCACTAAGGATGACCTTGAAGGGTCACACCTCCTACACACCTTGTACAAAAAGCAAAGCAAAGCACTTCTCCACGCCAGACTCGTTCTTTGCCTGGCAGGTGTATCTTCCTCTGTGGCTGAGGTCAACATTGGTAAGTTTCAGTGTGGCCATGCTGTTCTCAAAAGTAATATGGTGGTGTTCATCTTCTTCGAGTATTTTCTCATCCTTTATCCATGACACTGATAGGGGTTGAGCACCTGCTATGACACACTGGAACATCGCAGAACCTTTCAAAATGGTTGTGACATTCTCCAGCTTCTTGACGAAAGATGGTGGTTCTGTTGTTCAGGGTTTTGGTTTTTGTTTTGAAAAGAAGTCATGGAAAAGGAAGAGGGCAAAGAGAGGTCACATACAGTCATCCTAGTCACTACCATTAAACTCAGGGATGTAATGTTTTGGGTATGATTTGTATAGGACTGACCTTTCAAGCTGAGCCTTGTACTGCAAGAACAGCTCCCACCTTCATTTGATATAATACACTGATATTCACCAACATCTGAGACATCACAGTTAGTCACGTTAAGAGTAAATACTGATTCTTTGGTGGAGATGGCATATTTCTTGCTGCTGTACATTTCCTTGTTGTTCTTCAGCCACTTCACCTCAAATGGAGGAGTACCAGTCACCTCACACTCGAGTGTGGCCTCCGAACCCTTCACTACCTCTGTGGGTCTCAACTCCCGAACAAATGTTGGAGGTTCTATGAAGAGGAATAAGGGGAAAGTACATAGTAACCTTGAATAGTTTTGAGGAGAGAAGTCTCCCCTACTCCATCACACCAGCATATGGCATAGCTAGATGATGACAAGATGTTAAAAACTAACCTTTTACTTTTAGGTCGACGCTGCAGCTCTCACTACCTGCATCATTGCGGGCTTCACAAACGTAAATCCCACTATCTGACACTCTGGCTTGAGTGACTTTCAAAGTAGCTAAACCATTTATGAAGGAGATGCCGTACTTAGCTTGGTCAGTCACTTCATTTCCATCCAGGTACCATGTGACGTGGATTTCTGGTGTGCCTACTACCTGGCACTCAAAAGTGGTGGACTGTCCTTCACGCAAAGCTACTACAGAAGTTGGCATCTGAATAAATCTGGGGGGCTCTAGAAGATGGACAGAAAAGGTGAGACTTCATAATATTCAAAGCTGTTTAAAGAAATATCCCCTCCCCCAAGATTGCACAGAAAAATCAGAACCACAAAGATAAGAAAAATGTTGAGTTGCACACCTTTTACAAACAGAGTGGCTTTGCAAGTTGCAGTCCCCACATCATTGCTTATCTGGCAAGTGTAGTTCCCAGAGTCAGATGCCCTAGCAGAGAAGACCTCCAGTACGCTAGATGTGTCATCCTTCCAGACAGATCGATTGGCTCCAGAAAGGAGCTCCTGGCTGTCTTTAAACCACTTTATCTGCAGAGGAGTAGAGCCTTTCACTAGTGCTTTGAATTGAACCCTAGCATTAGGCACAACCTCTTGAGACTGGGGTTTTTCCACAAAATATGGTGGTTCTATAACATATAAAAAGGAAGAAAGAGGATTACTCTGAGATAGAGGAATTGCAAAATTATGAATAAGAGAAGTAACACAGGACAAAGAAGGAGCTCAAACCTTTTACTGTTAAGAACCCACTGCATTGGTTGCTTCCTGCCTTGTTTGTCGCTTCACAGGTGTAAGAGCCGCTGTCTGTGCCTTCCAGTTTATTGATTTCTAGAAATGCAGTATTATCATGGAAAGAGTATTTATGCTTTTCACTCGCTGTTATTTCCTGGCCGTCCTTGTACCACTGGATACTTATAGGATGTGACCCAGACACTATGCACTCCAGGTGGACAAAAGACCCCTTAATACTGTCCATTTTCTTGAGCTTTTTAGTGAACTTGGGTGGTATAATGAGATCTATCCAAGACAGAGTAAAAAGAAAAAATATGAATTTTAGCCTTGACTGTGGCAGATATCACCTTAGGAGATAAGGTTTTATAGGTAGAAATAATGATAAAAGAGAGCTCATACACACCTAGAACATTAATGCTGGCAGAACAGCTACTGCTCCCAACATCATTGTGAACTTCAAAAATGTATTCCCCACTGTCTTTCTTTTCTGCATGAAGCACCTTTAGGACTGAGACAGTATCTGTAACACTGATCTTGTATTTTGGGCCTAATGTTAGTTCCTTGCCATCTTTGAACCATTTGGCTGTAATATCTTTTGTTCCTGAAAATTTACACTGCAAGGTTGCTGGGTCTCCCTCAGTCACATCTATTGACACAGCCTTGTCCACAATTGTAGCAGGTTCTGTTGTAAACAAGGAGACAGAAGTTTAAGAGCATCTGTAAAAATCACAAGAGAACCATATGAGACCCCTGCAAGCCTTCGGCATATGACCAACCTTTAACAGTCAGCAGAGCAGAACACCTCTGAATTCCCGCCTCATTCTTAGCCTGACAGAAATATTTCCCATCATGTTTCAGCTCAATAGACCTCACCAGAAGAGTGGCCACATTGTTCACAAAGGTCATTTTAATATTGTTGTCTTCAATCACTTCATCATTGTCTTTCAGCCAGGACACAGTGATGGGCAAGGAGCCTTTAATAGCAGCCTGAAACACAACCGTGCCCCCTCGAAGGGAACTAATATTTTCTATCCTCTTCAAGAACTGTGGGGGTTCTGGCAGGAAGAAAGTGTCTGTGTAAGTACAGGTCTGATGCATGACAGTGTGGCATGGAAACCACACTGGGATAACAGCATGCTAGTGGTATTCTGCACCTTGCACTGACCTTTCAGTGTGACCTCCGAACTGCAGAAGCAGCTTCCAACATCATTTGTTACTCTACACTGATACTCGCCAACATCAGAAGAATCAAATCTGAAAATGTGGAGACTAATCAAAGATTTCTCAATGCTTATTCTGTGTTTCTTACTGCTCCTCACAGGTTTATCATCTTTCACCCAAAACACTTCAAAAGGAGGCGTGCCAAGCACCTCACACTCCAAAACCACATCAGAATCCTTCAAGACTTCCATGGATTGAAACTCCTTGATAAAATAAGGTGACTCTACAGTGTAAAAGAGAAAGTGTAGTTTGTATTAATTATACTTGTAAAGCCTATAAAACTTCATCGAGTTTAAAGAGACAAACTGGGTGGTTGGGTGTCACACACACCTTTGATTGTAACAATGCTACTGCAAATATCTTTTCCAGCATCATTTTTGGCCTCACAAATATATTCCCCACTGTCTTCAGTTTCAGCCTCTGTAAGATGGAGTTTTGCCAAGGATTTTGCAAAAGACATCCTGTATTTGTCACTCTCTTTTAGCTCTCTATCATCCTTGAACCATGTAATTTTTATCTCAGGAGTACCAGTGACTTCACAGGTCAGCTCAGCATATCCACCTTTCTTTACGAGATGGGTTGGCTCTAGCTTCTCCTTGAAGGCAGCAGGTTCTGTGGATTTAAGAAGAGTGTTCAGCACAAAGAAGGCAGCGAAGAGTGCTACTGGGTTAATCCAGCAGCTAAAGTTTAAAAGAGAATAAGAATGCAAACCTTTTACAAACAAGTTTGCACTGCATGTTACTGAACCAGCTACATTGGAGACTTTGCAAGTGTATTTTCCTGAGTCTGCTGGTTTAACCGCATAAAGCTCCAAGTAACTTGCTAACGCTTCTGTCATGATGTAGCAGGCTCCTCCTGTCACCAGCTCAGTATCACCTTTAAACCATTTCACTGTCAGCGGTGTTGTGCCTTTAAACATGCCTTTGAATCGTACAGTTGAAGCAGGCAGTACATTTTGGGACTCTGGTTCTACAGTGAAGCTGGGTGGCTCTAGATTGCATTGAAATGAAAAAAATTGTCATGAGTAAGACATATGGTCTGCTCTTTGAGGAAGAAAGGTATTATCATTTGTAAAGTAAAACCCCAAGAAATGTGAAACAAATTTCCAAACCTTTTATAAACAAAGTGCTACTGCTGTCTTTGCTACCAGCAGAGTTTGTGGCTCTGCAAATGTAGACTCCAGCATCACTTGCATCTAAATGTTTTATTTCCAAAGATGCAGAGCCTTCTGAGAAGTGTACTGTGTATTTGGCACTTGACGTGATCTCAGTGTCCTGCTTAAACCAAGAGACAGTCATTGGAAGAGAGCCTGAAATTTTGCAGTCTAGGCGGCATGAGCTGTTAATGATACTGTCAATATTCTTCAGTGGTTTAGTAAAGAAAGGAGGAAGAGTGCGATCTGTTGAGAATGAAAAAAATAAAAGAAAAAAGAAACAACATATGAGCAAGAGAGGCATGCAGTTCTGCTTCTGGATGTTGCACTCAGAGTGGAGTAGCAGGGTTCTTTGCAAAGAGTCAGTACCAACCTAGCACAGTGAAGCTGGTAGTACAAGAGCTGATGCCCACATCATTGGATATCTCAAAGGTGTATTCACCACTATCTTGCATTTCACTGGCATAAAACTTGAGCTGGGCAGTATTATTTTTAAAGCTGATCCTATATTTTTTGCTGGCAGGTAGTGGTCTTCCATCTTTGAACCATTTTGTTTTTAGCTCTGGAGTGCCTGTGACAGTGTACTCCAAAATGGCTGGTTCCCCCGCTGTTACCTGGATCACTTCAGATTTTTCAATGATTTTGGCAGGTTCTACAATAGAATTAAAGAGCTGGTGTTAAGGACAAAGAAATTACTCTTCCTCTCAGGTGGGAGACAATGTGGGCATCACAGCACTACTCTACTGACCTTTCACTACTAGTTCACCAAAGCAGGACTGACTTCCCGCGTCATTCTCAGCCACGCAGGTGTATTTGCCAGCAGAGCTCAGCTGGACACCAGTAATTTGCAGTGTTGCTAGACCATGTTCAAATGTCACTCTCACTTTGTTATCATCTTGAATAAGGTCTTTGCCCTTGATCCACATCACAGAAATAGGCTCTGACCCTTTCACCACAGCCTGTAATGTAACACTGTCTCCAGCTAGAGCTGTCACATTTTCAATTTTCTTAACAAAAGATGGTGGTTCTAGTTCAAAGAAAAGAGACAAGAAGAAATACTCATCTGCCATCACATCATCCCATGAAATTCGCCGCTTAAAGACAGTCTTATGAGAGAGTATGTGCAATACATGGCATAGTTCAGCTAAAGAGTAGGCAAGGAGAAACGTTGCATTCCCCATTTGATAGCTAATGCATGGTACCTTAAGCTCAATGTCCTTCAAATTCACAGGTTTGATGCCAGGTAAGAATTAAGATATATGCAGAATTTTAAGAGAAGACGTTACTCTCCCTCCCGATTCTCCCCAGTCACCCACAAATGGAAAGAAAAGACATTTTAAGAAAGGAGAGGTTCTTGCCAACCCCTACAGTAAGTGGAATTTTCTCTCTCCCACTGACCTTTCAGGATGTATGTTGCACTGCACATGCACTTCCCGACTTCATTAGCTATTACACACTCGTATTCACCGACATCCGCACTATTAAATGAGGACACCTCCAGAGAAATAACACCTTTTTGAGAGGTCAACCTGTATTTTTTACTACTGCGAATCTGTTTCTTGTCTTTGTACCAGCTAATATCAAATGGTCCAGTGCCAGCAACCTCACACTGAAGAACGGTGTTTGTTCCCTTCACTACCTCTGCTGGTTCAAGTGTTTGAATGAAAGATGGAGGCTCTATAAAAGCAGCAAGAAAGATTAGTCAGTCATTAAATAAAAAAGAAAGAAAGAAAAAAATGAAGAGGTTTTTTCTCAAGAATGGATTTGCAGCAGCAAGAAGAACAGACCTTTGACAACTACTTCGGTGGTGCAGCTATCACTTCCAACCTCATTTACAGCTTCACATGAGTAGCTACCGCTGTCATCAACTTTCATCTCCAAAATATCTAACACAGCCACAGAATTGACAAAGGACATCCTGTGTGTGTTGCTTTCACGGATTTCTTTATTGTTCTTGAACCAAGTAACTTGGATTTCAGGAGATCCTTTGATTTTGCATTGAAGGCGTGCAGAGTCACCTGGGGTCAGTAAATAAGATGGATCGACCTTCTTCACAAAAGATGGCGGTTCTAGAAGTGGAAGGGTAGGGGAAGAAAGGGGAAAGAAAGGAGAAAAGGAAAAGAAAGAATGCTGAAATACAAAGCTTTGAAAGATTGGTTTCTAGTGCAAGAACAAAACATAAATTCAGAAAAGTCAGCATAATCTTTGCTGAGCTGCATTTCTGGAGGTTTCTCTTGTTCTCTCTATCCATCTCTTCCTTGCATGCAGAAGTAATTTTTGGATCTGGATTGTGAAAGAAATATTGAAGCAACACATTGTACATCAGAAGAAAGCAGGGGAAATGAGCAAGAGGTGAATGGACCTGATGGCAGGTCTGAGAAGAGTTTGGTGTCATTTCAGCCCAAAGAAATCTTTCCTGCAAATGAAATGGGGAAATCAAGAAGAACAAAGGTAAAGGGAGCATAGGACTATCTTACCTCTGACTGTAACACTGGCAGAAGATGAGCTGCTTCCTGCCTCGTTGGAGGCAGTGCACACGTAATGGCCTGAATCCTTGAGTTTAGCCAAAGGTATCTCAAGTGAGGCTATTTTATCTTCAAAGTAAATCTTATAATCCTTGCCTGGAGGGATTTTGTTTCCATCCTTTGTCCACCCTACTGTTACTTTCCTATCTTCATCTACCTGACATTCAAGACGTATTTTTTTATTGACTGCTGACTGCACTGACTGCAAAACTTTAATGAAGTGGGGCTTGTCTATAATGACCATTTCAGCCTGGCAAATGTCAGCCCCAAACCTGTTAGAAGCTTTGCAAGTGTAAACCCCTCTGTCACTGGTGGTGAGAAGGGAAATTTCTAACACATGTTTATTTTCCACTTTGGAGATCTTGTGGTGGTCCGAAGGTGAAATGGTTGTGCCATCTTTTTGCCAGGCGACATCGATGACTGGAGTGCCCGAAACAGTACACAGGAACTTGGCACTTTTGCCCACAAAAGTAGTGATAGATTCAGGTCTGGTAAGAAATGTTGGTGGAAACGCTTCTGCAAAACAAAGAGGTTCAATGTTATCCAGATGTAAAGACTAGAGCTTATGCTCTTTTTCCACATTTGTCAGGGATACAGAGCAAGAGGGGTCAGTTTGTTACTAAGCACTCTTAAGTAAAAGAAGCCAGCAGTGAAGGAAATATGAGGTGTTAAAGACAATGAATTTTGGCTTTGGTTTTGTACTTCTTGGGTCTGTGTATTGCTCCAGAGTTTGAAGGTACTTTGAATTGCCGAAGCAACATACAAACTAAAAGAAAATAAACCAAAACCCAGAATTTCCTCCCCCAAGACTGACAAGTTTGTGCACCATTCCTGAAGACAGAGAGGTTTGCATGCACTTCAGTTTGTGGATCTTTTTTAGTCTCTAGTCTCTGTCACTTAGCAAAGCAAAAAGAGAAAAGTCAGAGTAAATAAACCACCACATGCTAGAACTACAAAAGATGATGTTTGTTTAAAAAAGGAAAAAAAAAAGAAAAATAAAGAAGAAAATTGTATAGCTTTCAACAGACAAAAAGGTTTGCAAACTGGAACAGTTCTAAACCCTTTTCTGTTTGTTTAAGATTATATATTTCCTCAGTCACACAGAGTTCCTATCTGCCACAGCACACAGGTGTTCAGGTATGCATAGCTGCATAGTCTGCCTAAAGCTGTAGGGCAAACAGGGTGCTAGGATAATCACACACTGATTATTACACCAAAGAAATCAGATTTAAAAGTGTATGTTTTTGTGATGACTAGAAGTTAAATAAACCTTCTTCAAGAACATATTCACAAGCCAGTCCCATTCTGCTGACAATCTAGTTCCCCCCACTCTCTCTTCCATCCATCTTTCCTTCTATCTGAAACTTTTCACATTGATTCCTTTTTTGAGCTACAGAAAGCAGGATTCTCAGAAATTATTCCTTCTCTGTTTGTGCCTCAAAAAATTAGACATGCATTATGTGTAACCGTGGCAATCAAGAGCCCTTGAATAAACATTTGCACGTATAGCAGTAAAAGCATTACAATATACCAAGTTATTTTATGGAAAAGGAGAAGTGTTTGAAAGCCTGTACTTACCAGTTACTGTTAAAAGGGCTGTAGAGCTTACACTGCCGTGCTGGTTGGAAGCCTTACAGCTGTACTCTCCACAGTCAACAACCTGAGGCCTTGGGATCTCCAGTGTGGAGAGGTAGTTGGAGGTGCGAATGGAGTATTTGTCCCCATCATATATTTCTCTACCAGCTTTGTACCACTGGAATCTGACATTGGGAGCAGTCTCTACCTCACAGGTGAACTTAGCCACATGATTTACAGCCACCTCCACGGACTCGAGCCTTCTCCTCAGGATAGGTGCAACTGAAATAAAAAATAGAAAGTAACTCAAATCCTTGCCTACTGACATGTTGGAAAGTAACAGCAAAGTGACTGACTAAAAAGGTGATTTACTTGCAATCCACATAAAGTGCCTGTAAAAAGGAAAAAAATGTAAGAAATGAACGCAGTATCAGGCTCAGCAGACAGACAGTGTTACAGTGCATAATGACATCAGGGAACACAGTGGCGATACCAGAAACATAGTGTGTGATAGTGATGCACAACAGCAATGCAAACATAAACATATGCCACACTATCCCAGAGTTGTGAGAAATTATGATACAAATGAGAAATTTTGCTAAAACTTGCAGTGACTCTAAAGAGTGATTGAGGGTGCAGCAGTGAGGAAAGTGGGAAGACCAGGTCAATTTCACAGGTAAAAATGGGAAGAAGTGGTCAGGACTGAGATACACCTTTTCCCAATTGTGCTTGTGTGATGAGAAAAGGAAGCAACAAACTTCCTTACTAAAGACAGGTGAAAGGAGTGAGAGACTTTGTGGTGTGGTAAAAGGAGACCATAAATCCAGAAAGAAATGAGGTCCTCTTATTAGTGGCATGATGGTATTAATATTGCATCTGTATCCAAATATACAGACACATAGCTGGGCAGTTTCATTAGTAGAGCAGTGTATTAGGAAGGCAGTATTTTATCTCCATAATCCAACCTCTTTTAACAACTGTGAGTTTTGCTGCTGTTGCTCTTTTTCCACTTTGATTCAACGCCTCACAGGTATACTCTCCTTGGTGAATCTCCCCATATACTTTGTTTATTACTAGTGTGTACGTGTCCTGATCTTGCAAACACTTGAATTTGTTGCCTGAGGACACTAGCTTACCCTGAAAGTACCAGTTCACCTCTCTGACATTTGTTATGACAGACACCAGACTGACACTCTCCCCTTCCTCCACAACTGTGTCAATCAGCTTTCTGTGTATGATGGGATAATTCTCTTTGCCCGGTTCATCCTCTAGCTTCCCAACTCTAGTTTCCAGACCCTCTCTGCCCTCTTCCTCGTGTATTTCTTCCCTTTTCTCCTTCCTTTTCAGTATTTCTGTGGCTGTCTCAGTGGGAACACCTGCAGAGACTACATCAGCAGTGGCTGCAGCTGCTCCAACATCCTTGATTTGATCATGCCCAGTCAGAGTCTTGATTACTTGTACAGACAAAAGCTGCTCCAGGGGTATTTCGGCCTCTATAGTCCTCTCAGCCTTCTGGGGCTCCAGCTCAGAGGTTTCATCACAGAATTTTCCCGGGAGAAGTGGGCTGGGATAAACTGGCAATGCTGTGGACTTCTCATCTCTCAAGAGATGTTTTTCTTCACAGATAAGAGAATAGAAAGCCTCCTTCCAAACTGTTTCCTCATCAGCTGTCTGAATGTTGACTTCTCCCAAGGAGACTGGGATTTCTATGGGACCAGGTCCTCCTGTAGTCACAACATAGGTGCATAAGGTGTGCTTATGTTCCTTGGTGATGTTTATTGTCTGTACTTCAATGTTTTCTTTATCAGCCAACCATTCTGAAAACAAGAGGTTTTTCTCACTTACCACTGCAGCTTTCAGTGCATTTCTTATTTGAGACTTTATGTCTACGTTACTGTTCTTGGGAACCTGAGTAGTAAGCTGGCTCTCTTTGTTGAGGACTAGGTTTGTCTGGAGCTGGTGAACATACTTTGTTTCATTGGGTTGTCTGGCTGCCCTCAGACACTGCTTAAGTGGGCTGGCAAGATCAACAATATGTTCCTCCTCCAGGGTCTGATTTTCTTCTAGCAGCAAGGGAAATCTCACAGCTTGGCCCTCATGGATTCTTGCAGCAAAATCTTCCTCTGTTGCTTCCAGAGAAGAAACGTTCTCCAGCGGGATAGCTTGGATGCCAGTGAAGGCCAATTCAGAAGGAAATCTGTGTTCAGTCTTCAGCTCACCTTGCGCTGCAGGGAAGCCCTCAAGGACCTGGATGTGGTCACCATCTATGGCACAAATCTCATCAGTGATTGACACCTGTAGAAGGGCTTGCGAAGCCTCTGTCTTCAGAGCACCTACGTGCTCTGCTACCTTGGGGATTGCTTGCTCTTTGGGCAAGAGTGTCTGTGCACCTACAGTCCCA
This sequence comes from Clamator glandarius, assembly GCA_033459285.1. NCBI lineage: Eukaryota > Metazoa > Chordata > Aves > Cuculiformes > Cuculidae > Clamator > Clamator glandarius. The sequence continues at coordinate 2,162,819 of JAUNZM010000140.1, forward strand.
AGGCAGACTGGCAGTTGTCTCTCCATCACTGCTGCAGTCTCCACACCCTGGGGGCCAGCAAGGAGGATTTGCATTGGCTCTGCCAGAAGTCTGCTGCTCTCTTGTGTTGTGGCCACCTGAGTGAGTATCTCTTCAGGTCTGTGTGCAGCCTGGCAGGCTGGTGGCAGACCAGCCAAAATATCCTCCCTGGGCAGCACATACTCCACCTGGCTTGTTTGGAGCTGAAGGAAGGCTAGTGGCTCCCTCGTGGCCTCAAGACTGAGTGCTCCTTCCATAGAAGGAAGCTCACCAGCCTCCTCATAGGAAAAAGGGCTTTGGTCCTCTGCCACAGCAGAGTGCTGTAAAGCCGGGCTCTGCCTGCACACAGCATGCTCCTCAGGCAGCACAAGGAGCTCAGCAGAGCATGTAGCCTCACCCAGGGTGCTCACTGCCCTACACGTATAGAACCCAGCATCCTCTTCCATGCAATCCTGCACTATCAGGGAGCCTGAGCCATCAGGGTTGTGGGAAATAGAATGATGAGCATTGGAGAAGAGCTGCTCACTCCCCTTGAACCACTGCACAGTGGGGCTTGGCTCCCCAGCCACGGTGTACTCAAAAACTGCAGTGAAGCCTGGTGCACATCGTATGCTCTCTGGCTCCCTGGCAAAGCAAGGGACCCCTGCAATCTGCTGCCGCACACAGAGGTGGGCGCTGCATGTGGCCTCACCGTGTATGTTGCTGGCCATGCATGTGTACTCACCCTCATCCTCTACCCCTGCATATGGGAGGATGAGACTGTGGTCATTGCCAGCAAACACTAATTTACAGTCTGTGGATGGGGTTAGCTTCATATTGTTGAAAAACCACTCAATTTTGGGTGTGGGGCTGCCAGTAACAGTAACAGAGAACCTAGCCACATCTCCCTGCCAGATTTCAACATTTGAAACCTGTTTGAGGAAAACAGGGGCTTTGCCCCCATTCTCCATTTCCATATTTGCTTTGCTGGAATAAACTAGTGTTTCAGGCTCAAATTCAAGTGTTTGCTCTCTCGTGGACAACAGAAGGCCACTGCTGCAGCCTTCATTTCTTCCTTCCTCTGAAGACATAACAAGAGAGCTAGTGATGTCTGTATGGGAAAAAAAAAAAGTTTAGTTTTACTAGAATATTTACAAGAACAGTTGTAGGTAACAATGAACAGTGTTAATGCAACTATTTTTGTATATCTATAGGCTTTCTCAATACTGTACAGCAGTTAACCGTGAACATGAGGTCCTCTTGCTGTCACCAGCAAGACATGTTGTGCTGTCAGGTTAATTATGAACTTCACATCAGGATCAACATGGATGTCTATTTCAACCTGACATCACAGCATGGGTTAGGCATAATACCAGGATGTACTGTGCAAATAACCATCAAACAATATTGGTTCATTTCACAAATATAAATAAAGTTCTAAGTGCCATATATATTTGTACGTACACTCATACAAACAAATACAGCAGAGCAGTGCTAAGACCCTGGTTTAATTCAAAGACTAGTTTAATTCCAAACACTAAGAAAAAGCACAATGCCAGAAGCAGGATTGGAAAAATAACTGAAATTTTCAGCTCACCAACCCTTCTTCTGGTGCAGTTAGTTCAGCTCTTTTGAGTCTCTCATCTAACACACCATGGTATTACCTGTCCCTTGCCAGCTTTGTCCTGTTTTTGCCATTAGAACCTTATAACACCAATGTTACTAAAATCATGAGTTTCCATCCTTGATTTAATGTCTTTGCTTTAAATCTCTATTTTTAAACTCCTCTCTGTCACAATGTTGCAAATTAGAACTCCAATAATACAAGAGAAAAAGAAGACAAAACAATTTAAGGTTTTCTTTTTCTTGTCTTTGTGAAGGTAGGCATTTACGTGCTAGACTACCTTGTTCTAATGCTTATTTAAAAATGAAAGGAAGCAGACATCAAGAACATGTCATTCTCTGCAGATGCTTGACACTAGAAATATCAAAGAAATCTGAGACTTCCAGGAACGCAACAAACCATCCATGACAAGCACGGCGCAAAGAAAACATTTGGAAATCAAATCCTGTTATCCCCACTGAATCAAATTTGCACAGTTAAGGCCCACAGTATTTGATGCTGAAAAGATATGAGAGTTGTTAAAGAAATATAAAACACTTATGAGAACATAAATGTTTCCGAGCACTCTAATTGTGAACCTTGGTAAGTTTCTTGATTACAATCTCTTACATTCCAAAACTTATTGTTAGATAAGAATTTTTGCTGAGCTGCAATAATGACCATAAAGAACAGAATGTGTCATATCCAATTCTTTTTCACTGGTTTCAGCAATTATTAATCCAGCAATTATTAATCTTGCCACAAATACCATAATATACATGACATAGCACATTGCATACTGTGACTAACTGCAGAGAAGAAATGCTTAGGTAAAAAAGAGAATTACACCAAACCTTCAGGATTACTTACTAGGCTTGTTAAATCAGTAGGACAGTTTCCCCAGAACCACAATGTGCTAGTGAATTTGAGAATGCGTGGCAGAACTGGACCCATAATACAGTAAAAGTTGCAGAATGGAACTTATGCAAACACACAGGTAAATGCTTACTATAAAGGGGTGCAGCAAAAATTAATGAACTTTTATATGTTCCTGGATATTTACAACAGAAAAACTACGTTGATACTTCTTCATATTCTAGCTGTGTCTGTGAAATGAATAAACTACAAGAAACGATGGACTTAAATAATTTACATATTTATTTCACAAATTAACCATACATGTTGGCATTAAATACACACTGATCACAAAATAATTCATCCCTTTTTTGATTCTTGGTTTGCAGAAATGAGGACAACTTTAAACCTGATGATGAAATTGTGAGTTTGTAGTTTCTATGAAAGCACAAAATTTTAAAGAGATGTGGTCAATCATGGCTCCAAGCTATACCAGTTGCCCCAAGCAAATTGATTATTGCTACACACCTACACAAGGAATGGATTAAGGACACATCATGAAGAAATTCTTCCCCAGCACAGTGTGGGGTCAGAAACTCAGTACCACCACTACCTATGAGAAATTAAATTTATCTATGCCTCTTAACACACACACATCTTAAATATTTATCATGGTCTCATAACTGGGAAGAAACAGAAGTGACAGTGGTATTAGCTTAACCATTCCATTATTTTCCCCACACACTGGGTCATTAGAGCCTGCCACTCCTGACTTGAAGTCTATACTGGGAAACACAATTGCGCAAAGTGAATCTTTTGATCAAAAATTACTATCCCAAGTGGGATAATAATTAGAGATAGTCCTAAAAGATTATTGATTTTTTGAGGCATACTGGTCTCAGTGTGAGGACACATCAAACTCAGAAATTAGAACATGCATGGACATAACTGAACATACTACTGGAATAGTTATTTTATGCTCAAAATCACCATGCTCCTTAAAGCAGTTTGCAAGTCAACTGGCAGCAATTTGTAAATAACTGAAAGAATCTCATGAACAGGTAATCAAAGTAAAGGTAGCTTTTTCCTGGGGTCATTGGACTCAAGATTTCACCTTGGCATACAGGTAAGTGGAAAGCTGGAACATGTATTAGAGAGTTATTTAACTGCTAATAAAAGCTAATTAATAGCTTCCACATTTTTAACATATTTTCTCAACAAATTCATCATTGTTTATGTAAGATAGATTTAGTTCTGGTTTAGTTATGTCAGCTACTTCTGATGTCTCCTCCTAGATATTAGCAATAATTTGCAAAACTACATACTCACAATGAGAACAGTAATGTAAAAAAACTCTTCTGCTGAGAAAATGCCACAGATAGCAATTGAATGTACTGTACTTATTTCTGGTCATCTTGACAGATAGCACACTTAACTGTTACTACTATTTTTTTTTTAAAAAAAGAAAAGAATACATAGAGATCTAGTTCTAATGTGGAATAAGAATATTGCATAAAAATCTTCACTATTTTAGTACTATGTATTTTTCATGAATGACACTGGAATACGGGGACAACTAAAATTATTTTAATGAATTTACAGTTACGTCATTGATTTGTTATGCTCCCTTTCCTTTCCCTTTAACTTCTAAAGATACAGTACAAAATATGTTTTCATGTTTATTACTTGGTAATAGAGAAAAAAAATCCTGTTCAGTCTCCACTAACAAAAACTTTCATTTCCCACTGTGATGCTTTTCCTTGCAACAGCATAATTCCGCTGACTTAAAGAAAAAGATATTTAATTCTGTGAGTCAGTAGAACAAGCCTCACAGATGTAAGAATTTTGCAGTGATGGGAACTGTAAGCACAGGATTAAAATCAATGAGACTCACATGTTCTGATAAAACATTGTGAGAAGGGGAAATACCAGTTTAAGGAGTTCTTTCACAGAACTATATCCAGACTTAAGAGCAAGCATAAATTAGTATTCCATTTCTCTATGTTACGAGAAAAAGGTCATTTCTAGCCTACATAAACCAATAGTGATTGCACTGTTACAGACACAGGAATATGTACAGTATATGAAAAAATCAGTCCTACATAAATAAGCCTCTGTTAAATATCTTTACAAGAATGAATAAGGAGCTTGGAAGGAGCTCGGGTGCAGAAAGTGTGCACAAAACTTACACGCAAGTCTCACTTAAATTCCCCAATAAGTTTTTAAATGAGACAGAAATATGCCCACATAGAGTAGTTTTCATCCCTAAAGAGATGAAAAGCAATGCCCCTAAAGGAGTGCTGCATTTTTACCTGCAGTGAACAGCTTAAAAACATTCAGAGTTTCAAAAAGGACTCTGAAACAAATTGTGGAAATTCAGTATAATGTTAACACAGCACAAGTCATAGCAGTTCCTGCCCTGTTAGTAGCTATACATTTGTACTACCCATTGTCATTTTGCATCAGGCTTACACACTGTACCTATCCCCTTCCAACAACAATCCATCCTTGTACTAGTGAACACCTGGGTGGAGGCAACGAGTCACAAGATACTGGAAGCATGCTGAGGCACCTAGAAATGTACTGTAATCAGAAATGAGCCTCAGAAATCTGAGAGGGGCTTCTGTGACCTGGGACTCAAAGCTGCAGCTCTCCGAGTCCTCTGCCCTAACCTCAATGCATTCCTCTTGGTATGGCTCTGCAAACACATCAAAACTAACGCTGACACAATTCTCGTCCATTTTCTGCCCTTGTTGAGTCACTTCAAGCAGTTCGATCGCTTTCTCCAAGTCATTTATATGTGGCTCAGACTTAAACTCCAGATCTATTTCTGACTGTCACCTGGGCTCCCAGTTCTACTCAAAAGCAAGTCACACTATTGGGTCCTGTATGGTTCACTGCCTGTAACTGTTTCATCGCTCACCTTAGCTCTTGCTCCTTGATGAGACATGACTATGAGGGAGCCTTTGCACACAGCTTCTCCCAGCCTATTGGTTGCCCGACAGTGGTAACAGCCACCATCAGAAGGACTTACATTTTGAACCTTCAGACTATGAAGTCCCTCCTTTTGACTCACAACAAACTTTGCTATGGCAGATGTCACACGGGTGTCATCTCTGAACCACTGCACTACTGGAACAGGAGTACCTGTTACCACACACTCAAACACTGCCTCCAAGCCTTCTGTCACCTCAACATCTGCAAAGGGCACTGCAAAGCGGGGAGGCATTTCAGTTACTTGGAAATCTATTTTTACATCCTCATTCTCCTCCGTGGCAAAGCCTGCAGCTTGCTCCAACAATGCAAGTGGTAGAACATCCAGGGAAACCACCATGCTCTTCTTATCTGGGCTAAACTCAGGACTCGTTATGATTTTGACCTGCTTCTCAAACTCCTTCACCTCATTTTCATCCAGTTCCACTTCCAGTAGGATTTCCTGTGGTGAAGGTGACCTCGAAGATGTGTTTTGCTCGAGGTCAAAGTGTATAACATGCTGGTGGGTAACAGGGGGTGGCAGTGCTAGTGATTGCCCATCTTCAGACAGAACTTCCACCTGTGCAATACATTTAGCTTCACCAACAATGTTCACTGCATGGCAGAGATACTGTCCTCCATCGGCTTTCTGGACATTAGTGATCTCCAGCACACACTTATCTCCATCCTTCTCCATTTGCACTCTTTCATCCAGCTCCAAAAGAGATTTATTACGATACCACTTTACCTCTGGTGTGGGCACACCCACCACCTCAGCCACAAAGCTCAGTGTGCTGCCCTCATACAGCCTCTTCCTGTTCAACACCTTGAGGAATGCAGGTGGCATCTCACTGCCTGATGGCTCCAGGGCTTCACAGGGGGTCTTAAACACCTCAGCCTGTGTTTGGTCTGGAGACTGCTGCCTTCTCTCGCAGAGGGGGAGAATCATCAGGGCATCCTTATACTCCCCAGTGGGTGTCCGGTAGCGTTCTGGTGGCGTGCTGTCCCCTGATGGAGAGCAGGGTCCCTCAAAGGGTGTGAAGTAGCGCTCAGAGGGTGTGTTGCATTTTGAATCCTCAGAGGCTGTGGAGTAGTGCTCAGGAGGTGTGCTGTACACTGAGCCTTCAGAGGGTGTGGAGTACCGCTCAGGTGGTGTGCTGTACCCTGAGCCTGGAGATGGTGTGGACCAGTGCTCAGGTGGTGTGCTGTACTCTGACCCTTCAGATGGTGTGGAGTAGCGTTCAGGTGTGCTGAGTGGTGTGTGGTAAGATGTTGATGAAGCTGTTTCAAATATCTCCACTGAGGAAGGAGGTGTGTAGAAGCGGTCTGAATCAGGTGACTCCTCTCCACTCCTGCTGTCCAGCTCTATAGACATTTCTGACTCAGGAGAGAAGGGTCTGGTGAGCTCCTGCTGGTTGTTGTAATAGTCATAAACCATACTGAAGGTAACCTCCTCCACTTCCAGTGAAGTGATGGTCTCTTGCTGCTCCTTCTGAGATGTTTTTTTGAGATCTGGAGTTTCCCTCATCCCAGTTGACCTTAAATACTTTGTCAGTGATAAGTTAGGATCTGGCTCTGAGCTTTGAACAGCACTAGGCTCTGGACCTGCAGAAATATCCTCCCACGGTCCTCCTCCATCCAGGCTGTTCTCAGTGGTTTTCTCAGTGGTAGTCCTCGTCTTGTTCCAGGACTCCTTTCTTTGCTCCTTCTGTGCCACAGAATCATCCTTTATTAACTCAAATTTAAAATGCTGCCCGAAAGAGAAGCCATTGATTGTGTTTGGTTCCTGTTGCGTGTCCCTGAGTGACTCTTCAGGAGAATCTGTGCTTTCTGTCTCAGAGATGGAGCTGCTTACTCCTGTTGCAAAGACCTTTTCTATCCCAGAACCTATTTCCTCTTCAGCCTGATGCCTCACCTGGGGTTTCTTTTCAAGTGCAGCTTTTTTCAAGTTGATGATGAAGCTGTCACTCTGCAAGTCTACGGTTTCTAGTTGTTCCCCACTCTCCCACATGTGGTCCTGCACTCCTCTTTGGAAATCTGCTGTGGACTCCACCAGGAAACTATCAATTTCTCCCTCAAATGAATCCTCCCCACAGACCCTCGCTTCTGACTCATTAATTTCTTCAGAAGGAAGTCCCTCTTCAGAAGACACTATGACGCTGCCAAGGTCACTATTAGGGATTTGCAAATCAGCTCTTCTGATTTCTTTTGATTGTGTCTCTTCCTGGGCACCAATCTCCTGCTGCATCCTGTAACTGAGACGCAGCTCCTCACTCAGAGACATCTCTTCTACAAGTACATCATGTTGGTGCATAGGGCAGATAAGTTCACTCACTCCAACTTCCACACTCTCCTCAGATGTGGGGGGTTGTGCCTGTCCTATGTCCACAGTCTCTGCAGATGGGAAAGGCTCCACAAGCTTCTTCAGATCAAATGTGATACTGATCTCATCAGTCTCAGAGGGCAGCAGCTGCTCTTTGAAATTCACTTCTTCTAGGTGAATCTCAGTCTCCTCAGTAAAATTCTGAGCTGAGTTTTCCATGCCATGAGGAGAAAGAGTTAGATCCAAAGAAGAGTTTCCTGCACCAAACTCCATTTCTTGCAGCATTTGCCCATCATTGTGCATTTCCCAGTGTGTAACATCTCCAGCATCAATCATTTCTTCTTTACAAAGATGATCAACAACCTTGATATCCTGTTTGGTATCAACTGATCTCTCTTGCTGTTTGGGCTGTTCCTCCTGCTGCTCTGCTGTATGAAGGTCATAAAAGCCAGACCGTTCCTTTGTGAGTATGCTTGCAGTGTTATCCTGCATATGGGGCACACTTGGCTCTTCTACAAGAGGCACATCAGGAGACAGTTCCTCCCAGCCAGGGGCATTACTCTCCTCCATGTAAACTTCACTATCCCCTTGCACCACAGGCGATACAGGAATAAAAGATTGTGAATCTTCACATTCCTTTGCCAGAGTAGACTGCTCAGAGGCATGTATTTGCTCTTTCACTTCAGTAAGTGGTGACTTCAAGATATCCCAGGACAGAGTATCTGTATGTGGCACCACCTTGTCTCCTTCAACCTCCAGCTCTTCTGAAAAGTGACCTGAGTCCTTGGCTACCAGCTCATGCTCTTCCCTGGACATGCTGGGGTGCAGATCGTTGGAATAATTTCCAAAGTTGTATTCCTCACAGACAGCTTTTTCCCTGTACTGTCTCATCTCAGAAATGCTATCTGTGTCCCTCACACTTCCTTCTGTGTAATCAGTTTCTTGCCTTGCATAAAGTTGCATGGTATCCAGCACCATCATTTCCTCCATCTCACTTTCCTTGAAGTGAGGAGTTTTCTCACATTCCTCGTCCAACTTCTCATCAGGAGATGGAGACAGCCTCAGGGACCAGGGCAGATGGACTTCTTCCTCCTTGGAACATGTTGTCTGTTCCTCTTCATCTTCTCCAAGTGTGCTGAGGCCTTGGAGATGCAGAACATGGTCCGTGGCAGGCAGTTCCTCTGTGCCTCCATCCTTGCCATATAACCTGTGTGCACGGGGCTGCACTGTCAGCTCAGAGGCAGTCTGTGCTGTTCCAGCCACATTTTTGGCCACACAACAATATAGCCCAGCATCTGTGACAGAGACCCCTTGGATGTGTAAGCGGTACATGCCATTCTTGCCTTCCTCAAACCTCAGCCTCTCACTGGCAGAGAGGGTCTGGCCATTCAGGGACCAGGTCACAGCTGGTGGAGGCTGCCCAGACACAGCACACTCCAACACCACTGCCTCTCCTTCATGGCAATGAATGTGGCGGGGAACTTCTGCTACAATTTGGGGTGGCTCATTTCCCACATCAAATGAAAACTTGAACTTGTGCTTTATGGTAGGAGCAGCCTGGTCTGGAGAGGGCTTCAAGGTCTCCCTGATCTCTGTGTCTTGCTCCGGAGTTGGAGTGGGGGCAGTGATTTTGATTTCCACAGGCAGCGCCAGCAAGTCTGAGTCTGGAACAGCACTTGGCAATCCCTGCTCTTCTGTGAAAGCCAGACCTACTTCTTCTTCCTCCTTCTTCACCTTCTCCTCCTCCTTTTTCTCTTTCTCCCATTCTTCTTTCTCCTTCGTCTTCTCTTCTTCCTCCTTCTCCTCTTTCTTCCCCTCCTCTTCCTTATCCTTCTTCATGGCTTCATAGGGTGGCATCTGCCGCCTCACATGGAGTGCAGCTGAAGTGCTGACTGTGCCCAGCGGGTTGAAGACCACACAAGTGACAGTGCCACTATGCTGTGGGAGCACAGATGAGAAGGTCAGTGTTGAGCGGCACTCCGTAGTGTGAACGCTGGTGCCCCAGATGCGTCCCACAGGCTTGGCATTGTTGTACCAAGTGACTGTGGGCTGTGGGTGGCCATGGAAGAGGCAAGAGAAGGTGCATCTCTGGCCCTCAACAGCTTCATTTGGCTTGACCTCCTGGACAAAGACGGGCGGGCAGGGCTCCAGGAGTCCACCTAGCACTTGCCATCTCTGCCCTGTGGCCTTGGGCCCGTAGTATTTCTTCACTACCTGCACTGCGAGGGGCTCCGAGCCATCCATTTTGGCAGCTGTCTCAGGCAGGCTGGGCTTCCCGGGAAGGCCCCCCAGCTGAGACATGGAAGTGAGAGAGTCCTGCTTCTTTTTCAGTGCTGCCCGCTTTGCCTCCCGCAGGCGCTGCAGCTTCCAACGGATCTCTTCATCTAGCAGCTCCTCAGCATCTCCCACTGTGCCACTCTGCTCCCTACCATACGCCAGCCCTGGACGGTGAGGCCCCACCAGTGGTAGCCTCTGGAAACAGATGGTTCGTACCCTGCCCCGGGCTGGGGAGAGGTCCCCAAGCAACTGCTCAGCCTCCTGCCCCTTGTCAAAGGGTGAGCCCGTGCAGCGGAGCACCACCCGAAGCCGGTCCTCGTGCTGCTGCTGCAGCAGGCACTCCCACCTCTCTTTCATCCACACCGCTTTCCCTGCAAAACCCTGGCCCTGCTGCTCCCTACTGTGTGCCACCAGCAGCGAGGCAGTGGACTCAGCTGAGCCCTCACTGTTGATGGCAAATACCCTGTAGCTGCCAGCATCATGCTCCCGCACATCTCGCACCTCCAGACTGGCATGGTGGATATGCTCCTCACTCTCCGTGCGGATCACCTTGCGGCAGTCCTGGCGGACTGGCCGGTTGTTGTGAAACCAGGACATGTGGGGTGCCGGGCATGCCACCAGTTTACACTGGAAGAGTGCAGGGTCCCCCTCCAAGACAGACCTACACTTGAGGCCCTGTGTGAAGGTGGGTTTACGGTTCTGGGGGCAAGCCAGCAGCCCTGCTGTCCTATGTCCCTCGAGGTCCACCTTGCTGTGCTGCTCTGCAAGAGAAGGAGACTGGGTTACAACATGCTACACTTTGACTGCCCTTTGACTGAAAAAAATGAAATAGCAATAGATTGAAATAAAAAATGGGCATGCAAAAGATTTAATCACACACCCAGGAAAAAAAAGTAATTCACTCACCATATTTGTTCGAATAAACGCAACGCCTTGCTCTGTTTTAAAGATTGACACGAAAATCGTTCGTTGTCTGTTCTTTCTTCAGACTGTGGAAATTTCTTCTTGAACAAGCAAAAATGAATTTCAAAATAATACATTCTTCTGCGTACATATTTTTGCTCCCTGGAAAAGCTGTGTGTCTTTGGGTGGCAAAGAAGATAATCTTACCTGACTTGCAGACAGTAGAATAAACGCCCTTTCTGACCCCTCTGTTTGTAGATTAAATGTTCAAACAATTGAGAAAAAATATTTTGAAAGATATTTTTAAAAAGTCATTAATTAACTATCATGAAATGAGAAGGCGTTTATTCGAACTAATACAGCCACTAACTTCAGAGTGTTATGCACAGGGGAAAAAGCAAGCAACATGAACCACGTATGCTATCTGCAAGCCAGGGTAAGAGATGTATAATGATGAATTAATGTATGTATAGAAGTGCAAGGAATCAGTGGAAATGTGTATCTTTCATTTATCCTAAACAACAAATACTTTCTAGCATAGTTCTTCCATCCAATAGTGTCCATTGAACTGACTAATGTTAAGTTGCTATCTTGTTTAAAAATAATATGATTAAGAGTTTTATAACTTCCTTCTAAAGTAAACTATTCCATGCACTCAAAAGGAAACTGAACAAATAAAAGCAAAGCATGAAGTAAAATTTAAGAATACTGCTGCAAAACTATAAATTTGAAGTTTTAAACATATTTTAAAACTTAAATAACCTTATACTGCAGGTAACTATTTGCATATCAAAACAAACATGCAACATGTTCCAATATGCTTTAAAGTGTGTCTTTCTTTCACCATCAGGCACTACATGTAAGCAGAGAAAAGCTTTCCACAATGTTACAAAGTACTGGTACTAATTATTCAGTGTAACATCATTGGTAACTGTACCTTTCATTTCTGTTTCTATCTCTTCCTCTAGCTTCTCGTGAATAATTTTTTCAGGAGCTAGAATAAAAAGACAAAGATTTCTCAGCTATAATTGCTAAATATGCCAATCAGCACTTTATGTAGTAAAAACTTCCAATCTCTTTTGCAAATGTACAGAAAGTCACACGTACATACATATAAAGGCATGCCAAACAATTCAAACACTAGATAAATTTTGACAACAGAGTAATCAAATGCTGACAAAATTGTTTGCAATGTACACTTTTCTATAAGATTTGCTTTCTTTTTTGCAGAGTAGGGGAAAGTTTTTCATGTAACATGCCTTTATCATGCCTTAAATTCCTGAAGAAAACATTCAACAACTACAGACTAATGGGATGCTTCTTGTTCTTTAACATCTCCAAGAGAATGAATGTACTGGGATGAAATGCTATGCACAAGGAATTGATACTTGCAAGGAACATGCAGTTGCCAACCTGTCACTGTCAGATGGGTGCTGCACTCGGCTTGTCCTGCAGGATTAACTATCCTGCACTTGTATATACCCTTGCGGTTCTGACAAACTTTCAACAGTCTTAAACTGCACAGTGGCCCATCATGTTTTAAGAAACACAATGCAGATTCCTCAACTATCAGCTGATTGTAAAGCCAGACCACGCAAGGTGTAGGCACACCCTTCATTATACAAAAGAGTAACACATCATCTCCTTCTTTTACAGTGGTTTCTGAAGGCAGAGTTTTGACAAACTCTGGTGCTTCGGCATCAGTTTCTGTGATGTTTACACATGGCACAACATCAGGATAGTAGACTCTGTTTCTTTGCTTCTCAGTTTCATATGGTCTTTGGGATGTAGATATAAACAAGGTCGAGGTTTTCCTGGAAGAGTCTTGCTTAACTTCAGGTCCTTTAAACATACAATCTTTGGCTGCTTTAAAACTTTTAGTATCTGATTCAAGGGTAATTTTTGTTACTGCTTTGGCTTGTGCTTCTTTAGCTAGGTAAGAATAAAGTTAGGATAAGGATTAAGTCAGGTGTTTTGCAGTAGTAAAAAATATCCTTATACTTAGGGGGAAAACATCAATAATTAGTATTGAAAGGATGTCCAGCATATTAGTGCTACAACAGTGCTACTAAGCATGAGTGATTTTCCATTTAAGAGCTCTTTTCCTGTCGGGCTAATTCTAGGTACCAGTAAAGCCTATGGGACTTTGATGAGACCAAGACTTGGTCTCTATTGCCTAATACAAATCTTTGCATTTAATTTAGAGCCTCAATTTAGAAAGTAGCAGCGGAAGACTACATAAAACACTTTGCACAGTTCAAGAGTGAAGAAAGAAACTTCAGTATGTATGAGCCAAAACAACACAATTTTTTGATATATAATGCTTACTCATTATTCACCTTATTCTTCAGCTCTTGATTCCTTTAAGCTCAGCAGATGTACTATCACCTGTCCAGTGAGGTGGTACTATGTTTTTGCAACTACAGTACAGGTTACACTGCTAAAATTTTAATAGGTATATGTCATGAAGAAGTAGGAGTCTCAGCAAAAAAAAATACTTACATCTCAAGGAGAGTGAAAAGTAGAAAACAATTCACTAGCACAGTAACAATTCATTAGCGCAGTATTACAATACTTACACCCATTAATCCTTTCAAGGACCTTGACCTATACTGCAAACAATGCAATTTTACTGTGAATTATTGGAAACAAGTTGGACCCATAGATTTTGAAATGACCACGTATCTAGTTCAACATTGCTTATCTGACATTCTTATCCTCTTTAAACTCCAGCTTGAGGAATTCTCAAAATGTAAAATTCCTACCAGCCTGTTTTGCTTTACATCTCACTGCATATCATGAAGGACATGAGGAATAAAAAACCTCAGATGTCCGTGACTTGCTGGGAAGAGGCGTGAAGTTACAATACCAACTTCCCATGTATTGAGTTTCCTTAGCCCTGCACATCATTTAAGAATAGAGCTGCAAATGTGGAAGGAAAATCCTGAAGAATTATTAGTAAAGCTTTCTCAATTAAATACTAATATTAAAGGAAATAAGAATGAGCTGTAGGCAGTATTAATGAAGTTGTGAAAGTTAAGTCATAATGTTAAAAGTCAGATAACCACCTTTGACTATTAGTATTGCAGCAGTTGTTGTCCCTCCATAATCATTATACACAGTACAACAGTACCGTCCTTGATCTGTCAGCTGGGCATTTAAGATTGTGAGCAGTAGAACACTTCCAGATTGTGATATCTTCAATTTTTCAGATGCTTCTATCCTTTCGCCTTCATGGGACCAAAGAAACTCAGAGAATAATTCATTTTCTAGGGCACATACGAACTGAGCAGTGTCACCACATTTCACAGTTAGGTCTCTGAGCTGTAAGAGAATCTTTGGAGGGATGTCTTTCATTTCTTGAGCAGTAGCCATAGAGATCCTGGTGCTCTGAGTTGTTTGGGAAAGGATTGTTGTGTGCATGGCTTTCACTTCTTCAGCTGATGTAGTTTTCATGATTAAACTTTCTGATGCACTTTCAATAACCTGTACACCCAGTTCCTGTGATGGTTGCCGCAGTGATTTAAATTCTTTTTGATAAGTTTTGATATTCTTCTTTGGGGGAGAAGCAATGTGAAGTTCTGACATAGCCTGTGACTGGATAGACTCTTTTACGTCTTTCCCAGAACTTTGCCTATCTAGGGCTTGCACTGTGTGATCAAGTAACAAAAATAACAACAGTATTAGTATCTAGAGAACTTTCCTGGGCCATGCTCTGAACAAAATCAAACAGAATGGAGGATGGAAATGAATGATCTTCCTTTGAAAACTCAGCATGCCAGATGTACTATGCCCTTGACATAAAGAATATCTATTCACATATATTAATGATAATTCGTGCCTAAGATAGTCATGCAGTTGATACGTAGGTGATGCTTGTCTCTGAAGTTGTCCATTCTAGTATAAGAATCTTATTATGGAACTTTCTGAAGGAATTACTTTCTTTTCTTTCTTTCTTAAAGTATACAGCAAAATACCTCAGAAAATGCTATAGTGATCACTTAATTACTTGTTTTAAAAATCCAAATGTCTTCAGTAAAATAATTCTATTCTTTGACCTACATCAAGATACAAATTTGCAAATTTCCAAATGTTAAAGCTTAAACAGAACAAATGAGAGGGGCTGGATTACAGAGGGTAGGTACTACTAACATTAGCAGGTAAAGAAAAGTTGTGAAACAAAGAAAGAGGAACATTAGTAATAACATAAAAGTGTGGTATACAACAAACTGAATCCCTTTGAAGTAAAAATGGGGCTTTACCTTCTGCAGTCACTGTAAGTGTAGCTGTACAAGTTGTTTCTCCAGCACTATTTCTTGCCTTGCAAGAGTATTGGCCAGCATGCTCTAAGAAAGCATCTACTATTATCAGCATAGCTGTGCCAGTAGACTCATCAAAGTGGAAAACTAAATTTTTTGTTGGCAACATGAGATGCTGATTATGAAACCACTGGATTTTTGGTTTGGGCATGCCAGAGACTCTAGCTTGAAATCTGACTGATTCCCCACTGCATACCCTGCAGCTTGAAATAGGCTGGATAAAGGTGGGCCTTAGGCCAATAGATTCCTCCTTAAGTGAAACAGATGAAGAAACATGCCAATGGGACTCTGATGTAACTTCTTCAACCTTTTTAAATCCTGAAAAGAAGCATGCCAACTTTTAATTTCTTACCCTACACTACAAAAAAAATTCTCTCATTCAAGATTTTCTTTTCTAACTCGCAACTTAACAGCATGAATTATTCTAAGTCATCATCATCATTAATAAAATCTGTTGTGAAAAGAAAATAAAATATTTATGGTTAAACAATATCAAGGACAATACAAATTATCCAGGCAATATTTCTGTTCTAAAACTTTAGTCAATATTTCATCAATTTGTGTGAATGCAAACTATTTCTTTTAGGCTACCCAAGTAACTGGCATAGTTCTTTATTTAACATGTTTTCCAAAATGTTCAAAGTAATTTATTTTACACAAAACCTTTTAGTAGATTCTCCTCACAGTCTAATCAAAGAGTGTGTAAGCAAAGCACATCCATTAGAAAGAAGGTTTTTACTATGTTTGGTTCATGACAGATTCTAATACTGGAGAAAATGAGAAGGCGAAGAGCATGGACCACTGAAAAATTGTGAAAAAAGGACATGACCTATTTTTTTGAGACATAATTATATGCTGTGAACATTGTGAATTGTAGCAGTTAATTGAGTTACCAGACAATGTGACAGACAATGACTGACATATAATCATCAGTGTATATTAAGATTAGTTTCGGAACACAACCTAAACAAGACATATTTTTAATTTTTTCACACTGTACCTTCTAACTTCAATGTTGCAGTGCTCGTCACTTGGCCTACAGAATTATTAGCCACAAAGGTATAGATTCCTTCATCCTCTGGATAAGCTTCAGCAATCTCCAGCTGGTAAGTGTCTTCAAACTGAGTCATTCTAAAAAACCGTGATGGTTTGATCTCTCTCTCTTTGCTATACCAAGAGACTCTCAGGTCTGCTTAAGCAACAGAAAGGAGAAAACAATGTATAAATTCTGATACTAGACTACCACACTATTTTAATATATATATCTGTCAGAAATCTTAATCTCAGTATCTTTTTAACGTTTAAATTTACTTGTATTACTCTGGTAATGTGTGATGAGTGTAAACTGGCCTACATGCTATTTTAAGTTCTGCGTTGGAAATATTTGTACAGGAAAACGGATTCTGATGCTGCTATATTCCTGAGTACAAATAATTTTTCTTTCCCCCTCTCAATGTACAGATTTAAAAATATTTTGCTACTACTAACATCAGGGAAATTCTCATTTTTTAAAAGAGATTCTACTACAATTGCCTGATTAAAGAGGCTTTAAAATCACTAGATTGAACAGGATCAGTAAAAGAAATTACAATGGAGTATCTTTTTGCTAAGGACAGTGCGTTGCCTCTTTTTGTTGCAAATATAAATTCTTATGTCTTATATTTCTCAAGAAAGAACTTGTCTTTGTACCTTTGTAAAATTCCTATATAAGCTGTTGTGTTACTTAACTTGTACAGATTCTTGTGTACTTGGGAAAGTAGAGGACCAAAGCAGACTTTAACCTTGCCTCTCCACCTTGCACTATATTACACCATGAATCAAATGTTTTCACACAGTGTGCTATTACTGTCATCAGAAGAACAAGACATTGTTTTTAATAGCCAGTTGCACTGTGTGTACTGTTTAACAACTGTGTTTACAGTCATGTATTTTCTAACCTAGTACAATAGTTTTTTCACAAAATAAGTGAGAGATATGCAAAATCATTTGGATAGAGTATTCAATAAAGGAAATTTTCAATAGGAAAAATATCATCACCAAAGGATTATTAGGCATTAGAACAGGCTGCCCAGGGAATCCCTGGAGGTATTTAAAAGACATGTAGAAGTTGTACTTAGGGTCATAGTTTAGTGGTTCACCTGGCAGTGTGAGGTTTATGGTTGGGCTCAGTGATATTAAAGGTCTTCTGCAGCTCAAACAAGTCTATGGTTCTATGAAAGGGAACCTAGATGTAGGATACTTTTACTCTGTGCTGCAAATGCAGCTTCATAAATATAGCACATTCACATAAATATAGTTCCTGTAAAAAAGTTACATCAGCACGCTTTGCAGAGACAGCAGGCCAATTGTTCCAACATATACTTTGTGAGTTTTAGCACCACTTCTAAAGAATCAAATGTGTTGTAAAGCTTTTCTAAAAAAATTGGAATCTGATTTCAAGTGATAGAAATGCAATATCTATATATATATTCGCAAATTATATTTACCAATATAATATTACCAATACATTACATATTCAGTATTGATTTTTACACAATCATTACTCAGGATTACTTTTAAATTTGAAATATTACTTATCTTCAAGTAACTGTAAATTCTTTGGCATTGGAACTGGATCTTGTTCTGTAGTTTACCATGTGCCTATTTTATTACTAGTCATACTCAAGGAAATTATTGAATCGAAGAAAAGTAGATTTATTTGATTTTGTGTTAACTTGGCAAGAATTGTTTTACAGAATGATATACTATGCAACTAAACTCATCAAACTTCTTTAAGAAAAATCTGCACTTAAAAAGACAATGAGCAATTATCTTTTTATGTTAGGAAAACAAATGTAATGGCAGTTTACTGCCTGCAGAGTGATATGAGATACTTAAGAATATTTGAATAATTGTCGAGGTGCAGTTTCAGTCCACTTTTTTAGTTAATTGAAGCGACATTGTGTCATCAGAAACTTAATCATATTCATTTAATATGATAATGATTTGCACCATGTTACCTCATGTTTTGAAACAGCTTTTTAATTGCCTACACAGTTTTCCAACATTAGTCAGCATTTGAAACACTGTAAAGTTTCCAAAGACAATATTTTTGAAACAGATCTTCTTTTTGGAAATGCTTAATGTTTACAGCAATTTAGAACTCTTATGCTCAATGTCATCTTTGGCATATACCTTGCTCAGCTGACAGTGTCTGTGAGTAACACTTTGCTGTGTGCATATATCAAATAACTGTATTTCTAGGGAAAGACTGATCCAGCAAATATATGGTTTCATGTTTTCTGAGTTCAAGATGAAAAATTCTGAGAGATGAGATGATGTACAGGTTTTCTTTTAAACCTACCTGTCCCTGTAACTCTGCACTGAAAACGCGCAGACTGCCCCTCAGACGTAACAGCATCACGTAATGGTATTATGACAGCAGGTGGATACACTGGCACCTCAAGCTCAGGAGAAACAGCTTCTGGGACTAAAGGATAACAAAGAGAAGTAATTTTTAAAGGTGAATATCTCACACATGTTGACAGTCTCATTTCACAGACATTGTTATGAGCATCAAAAACTCACTTTCAACTGAAAGTGAAGCTGAAGTTGTAGCAACTCCATAGTCATTTTTTGCCTCACAGGTGTACACTGCTGCATCTTCAGGGAAGGTTTCGATCAGCAATAGAGTATATTCTTGTGCATCATGAAGAAATTTGCACTTGAAACCTGGAGAAAGCTGTTGATCATCTTTGTACCAGGAAATTTTGGGTTGGGGTTTGCCTGATATCATAGCACAGAAGCGAGCAGGCTTGCCAGACTCCACAGTGGTTGGCTCTAGCTCCTGAATAATCTGAGGAGGCTCTGGAGCTACACATTGTAGCGAGTAAGGGGAGACAAGGAAGAAGGAGACAGATAAATGTCATTATTAATATTTATCAAAACTTAAAAAATCTTAGCAAGGATTTGGTTTTAATCTTATTATTCCCAGTCTTGCATGCCCCTTTTTCATGATGCAGGGACAACGATCTAGCAATGAGTGCCTTAATGTAGTTAATTGTTTTGGTCCAAGTGTTTTCTGCCAAAATGTGCCCAAGAATTGTTAGGTTGAACCCTCGGGCAAGGCATATTTGTCCAAGGCATGGACAAATCAGATTCATTTGGACTTGAAAAAGTCCTTGTCTAAATTAATGCAGTAGGGAAAAGAACTGCCTACAGCATTTTCATCAGCTAGTCAGCTATTTCAGTAGAGCAGGAAACATCCATATACCTGAGGAATTTAGTAGTTTTCCAGACATAAGATTTTTTTTTTTTTTTTACTTGCAGATTTAGGATTACAGATAAACTATGGAGGGCAATAAATACAGTCAAAGCATTGTTTGTGGAGTCACATACCATTCACGTAAAGAACAACAGAACTCCTATTCCGTCCTGCAACAAAAGTATACTCTCCAGCATCAGAGTAAGTGGTTTCAAAGATGGTCATTCGATGAACTCTCCTTTCCACCACATAACTGTATCTTTCCTCATATTGGAAGTTGATCTCAATACCATCCTTGTACCACTGTGGTTCAATGTCATCTTCATTGACTTCAAACTCAATTTCAGCTCTTTGTCTCTCAATGACCTTTGACCAAGAAGAATAAATATTAGAAATAGCATTTGATTTACAGATGGTCCCACATTCCAGTTTTCTAGAGGAAGGCGCTGACCTTGATTACAATTTTGTGTGCTAAGACACTTGCTGGTTAGGTATTGTTGCAGTTCATTACATTATTCTTTGAGCGACAAAGTTATGAAACGTTTATTCTTATGTATAGTCAATACCTGAATGTCTTTACGGATGCTTCTGATACGAATGTCACGACCTTCCACAATCAAATTGGCACTTGATGTGTTTCCACCTGCTACTACAGTGTATTGACCAGCATCAGACATTCTTGTGGAAGGAATGATGAGGCGATGGACATATTTCTCTCTCTGAATTTTTATCCTAAGGAATAAGAAAAGAAAATGAGCAAGTTATTTCCTAGAGTGAAGAACACAATGAAAGACAAAATGGTGTAGGAGTAATAATTTACCTGTCACCAATTTGGAGCTCTTGTCCATCCTTCATCCACTGGACCTGAATATCAGGTTCTGAAATTTCACATTCAAAAATTGCCCTCTTCTTCTCCACAACCTTGATGTCTTTAATATGCTTCCTAAATTCGATGTGACGAGCTAGGGCAGAGAAAAAAAAAAGTAGAATGAGTGCCATGATGATGTTTAAATCATTAGAAGTCACTAAATATAGAAATCAAGAGGGCAAATACCTTCCACATATAAAGTGGCCGATGAAGCTGCTTTTCCAGCAACAAAAGTGTATTCTGCAGCATCACCAAAATGCACATTCCTTATGGAGAGGGAGTGTGTGAGCTTCTTTGTTCGTATTTGGCATTTATCAGTTGATTTTATTTCTACACCATTCTTTAGCCATTTATATGAGATACCCTCATAGTTAACAGTAACTTCAAATGTTATGGTATCTTTCTCTTCAGCATTGATGTCCTTTAGCATGGAGGTAATTAGGATGGCTAAAAGAAAGGAAATTGACATGGTTTGAGGCTTTTTATTCTGTTTCACTTTATTTAAAGCACATGTTAACTGGATCAAAGATATTTAAAATTCATTAAGACAGATTTTGATTTTTGGTAATATTATAAGGAAAGCTCTGTGTCCAGAATCAATACTACAAATAAATTTCCCAAAACTTTTGAATGACATAGGAATCTGAACTCTGTCTGCAACAGTGACTTGGTGTTAAGTCATATTGGGCTAAGCAGAAGAATCTAGAATCTGACTTTCAACTCCACGGTTCTAGACCGCTTTTAAAACTGTAATTGAGGCTGTTTAGGATTATTTGAAAATACCTTCTGGTTTATTTTGAACTGCAGCAAGTGCAAGTATTAACACAAACAGTGCTACTAGTAACTGTAAAATATTCTGGTTAATTTAATTTTTACATACGTTTTACAGTCAGAGTTGCACTGACTCTGTCATTTCCACAGACAAAGGTGTATTCTGCAGAATCTTCACTGCTTGTATTCATGATATTGAGCTGATGGAGTTTCCCCTGGACCACGATTTTGAACTTTTCACTCATTTCAATCTCCACACCATTTTTCAACCAGACAGCAGGCACATTGAAATGAGAAACTTCACACTGAAAAGAGGCAGTTTTGGTCTCAGGGACCTCAATATTTTTCATAGTCTTTGTGATGTGTATGCCTAAAGGGGTAGGGGGCAGGAAGATAGAAGAAAATAAAAGAATTTTCAAAAGTCAGTTTGTGTGGAAGTGTGGAAAAAAATGTCTAACAGGCTATTGTAAGGTTAAGGTGTTCAATATGAATTGGTGTAGCAATTCATATGATCACCTTCTTACAAACTTGCAATACTTACTTTCCACAAACAGTTTTGCTTTACACTCAATTTGCCCAACAAGAGCTGTGTATTCCCCAGCATCAGCAGGAGATACATTATGCAGCATAAGCTTGTGAACTTTCCTTTGAGAAATCATCTTGTATTTATCACTCTGTTTAAGCTCAACATTTTTGTGGAACCATCGGACTGGTACAGTATCATGAGATACGCTCAGTTCAAAGGAGACAACAGCATTTTCCAAAGCAGTCACATCCTTTGGCTTTTTGATGATCTTGACAGCTTGAGGAAAAAAAGTTTGCAAGATTCAGCAGTGTGTTTGATTTGAATTACAAACCACACATTAAGACATATATTGAAACCAGATTCACTTACTTTCCACATGAAGTCTGGCATTTGCTCCTATCTTTCCAAGCTTAAAGCTATACACAGACTCATCAGTGACAACACAGTTTTTTATTTTCAGTGTGTGAATAGGTCCTTTTACTGAAATTTCATATTTGTCATTTGATTCAAGTTCAACGCCATTTTTGATCCACAGAGCTCCTTTCACATCAGAGTGGGTCAGTTCTACACTGAAAACTGCCTCCTGTGTTTCTGTCACAGTCAAGTTCTTCAGTGTCTTCTTTATCTTAACAGCTAGGGGAAAAAACCAAGAAAAAATACCATTGCAAAACAGACAAAAAAAAAATTATAGTAGACATCATAATCTTAATAAAACTGAACCATGGTGTTTCATTTTAAAATCTAGTTTATAGGTATTGATTTATGCAGTTTCCACCAAAGTTCAAGTGGCATGCTTGAACACAAAATGTAATATTTACTTGTAGCATCCATAGGAAACAGGGTTATATTTGATATTATTGCTATACAACTAGCAAAGAGTCAATACCAGCTAGCCAGTAGCTTGAAAAAAAAAAAAGTATTTTTATTAAAATATCACACTGAATTCCAAATATGAAGACTCCAAAACAAAGTAAGATTGCTGCCTCAGAAAGTGCATCAAAATACGTGTTATTAAAAACTGAAGAAAAATATGGTTATATCTTAGGACTTAATCAAGGAAACAGCGAGATATGGTGGACTGAGTCTTAAATTAATCAATTGCCTTCAAAAAATACTGACCTTCAACCTTCAGTTTGGCAGAAGTCTTTGAGCTTGCTATTTCATAACTGTATTCACCCATATCATCCAGTTTTGTGACAGGGATATTGAGCCTTCTTTTTACGCCGTCAGATTCAGCATGATACTGATCTGTCATATGTAAAGGTCTACCATTTTTTAACCACTGGCCATCTGATTCAGGATTTGCCACCTCACATTCAAAAACAGCTGTCTGGGACTCAGCCACAGTTAGGTCAGTGAGAGGCTTTGAAATGGCACCACCTGTTGGGAAGAAAAAGTACATGCTTTTTTTGTGCTGCTGTTCAACTTTCCCACATACAGAAAATGCAATCATGAGAAAATTTGGCGCTGAAATCCTTTCCTTTAATTTGCAGCATGCTCAGAGACATTCGGAGTTCTGTGAAAAATCAAGAACATCACAAAAACGTGTTTCTTCTTTCCCAGGTATTGTTCTCTAATATTTTTATTATCCACACAGGCATACTGAACATTAAAGGCAAAAAACTTTTTTAAAATTAATTATATCAAAAGCATACTATGGCATTCTGTATATGGTTCTGATTTAGCAAAACATATAGCATTTGCTTGAAAGCTTTGTTGAATTCAAATTATAGCAATGACAAAAAAGAAGAGGAAAAGCAAGGAAAACATAGAAAAGATATAAATTAAAGGAAAAAAGTACAGAAATGGCACGATTGTTACAAGTATCTAGACCTTTGCTTTTCAATCAATAAAAATCTTGGACCTTAACACTACTAACCTGCTACTGTAAGCTTTCCAGAGGTTTTCTTCTCTCCAGCATAAAATACATATTCTCCTTCATCATCTTTCATCATCTTCACCACTGTCAAATTATATATTTTGCCATGTGCTTCAATTTTATATTTAGGACCAGCCTTGATCTCTTGACCTTTGAAATGCCAAATTACATCAATCCCTGAATGGGAGAGCTCGACCTCAAAGCACACATTCTGTGTTTCAGTGCAGGTGATGTCATGAAGACCTCTAATAATCTGAATTTCTATAAAAAGAATACATTACAAATATATTAGTTGCTTCCAGAGTTTTGTATTCAAGGAAATAATTTCACAAAGAACTGTGAGTCTTAAAAGAAACTTACTCTCAACTGTGACATTGCAGCTTGTTTCAACTTTGCCTACCATAAGCTTATACTGTCCTTCATCTGATGCATGTGTTCTGGTAAGCACTAGCCTCTGTTTAGTGCCTTTACATACAGCTTGCACACGTTCATTAGGCTTTATCTGGTGATCATTTAGGTACCATTTGGAAGAAGACACATCAGGTGCTGAAACTTTGCATTCAAGGATAGCTTTTGTTCCTTCAATTACATGAACATCTTTTAGAGGCACCATTATTTCAACACCTGTCAAGTTCAAAAATATTAATCATGAAAAAAACTATACCTTTAGGAATTAATCCTAAAGGATCTATAAATCAAACACTTCATTTATCATGACAATACTTACTGTACACTGTGACACATCCAGTGGTTGACAGTTCAAGATCAGGAACACTAAAAGAGTAAGTTCCACTATCTTCCTTTGTTGCATCTTCTATCAGCAACATGTGTGACTGTTTATCCAACACAACGTGAATACGATCACTTGATTGAATTTCATGACCGTCTTTCATCCAGACACCTTCCACATTTTCTAGGGAGACTTTAACTTCAAGTTGTACAATATCTCCCTCACAGACTTTTTGATCAGTAAGTCCTTGAAGAATAGCCATGGGACGAGCTGTAGAATGAAATTAAATTAATTAACCTTCATAGCAGATAACCAGAATATTGAATAATAACACAGTACAGCTTTATAGTGATATAATGATAATAAATACAGAAAATCTACAGTATAGAGACAGTGTAGGTATTAGAAATTCTTACGTTTCATCTTGAGTTTGCAGTGAGTCCTTTTTCCATCAACAACAAAGCTATACTCTCCTTGATCATCTTTATTAACATCTTTAATGGTGAGAATTTGGCGACCACGGCGGGACGCAATCACATATTTATGATTAGAAGTGAGTTCAACATCACCATGATACCATTTCCCCTCCACATCTTCTGGGGAAACCTCACATTCAAGTTCACCTGAGAAGGATTCTGGTACTTCAACATCCTCAAGTTCTTTAATGAACTCAACCACAGCACCTACAGGCAAAAATAATTACATTCATGAATGAGCTTGATTAGATACCCTTGATAAAAATATTTCTTATTAAATGAACCTAAGGAAATTAACATATAGATGGTGTAACCATTTTACATAACTATATCTCTAAATTTTCATATTGGATTCTCAGCATATGAAAGTAGGTTGAACATTTCTTAGTGCATTTCTTCCTGATGCTGATTTCACTTTAACAGCATTGGATGCTACTGAGTTGTCTGCCTCTTACCTTCAACAGTAAGCTTTGCAGTAGTTTTTATGGATTCATCTTCCACCAGTGCACAGCTGTAGTCATCAGAATCAGACATTTCAATTGCTAGTACAGAAAGAAAATGAGCCTTTCTGTCTGAATGCATCCTGTATTTGTCTCCAGAATGAATCTCAATTCCATCCTTAAACCATTTCACTTTGACAAAAGGTTCTGATGTCTCACATTCAAATGTTGCCATGGAGTCTCTCTCTTTAGCAACAACATCTTGCAGCTTCTGGGTGAAGCTGATTAATTGCTTGGCTGTAAAAGAATATGCAATGAATCAACAGTGCACTGGCCATGCAGACTTAATAAATTATAATAAGCAGAAGGGTAAAAGTGGGAGAATTTAAATTACCTTGTACTAACAGGAAAGCATGGCTAGATGTTTCACCAGCTATATTCACTGCTTTCACCATGATGCTGGCAGAATCATCAGATGTCACATCTCTGATGACTAATTCGCAAACATTATCTTCAGGCCAATACCAATACACACGATCAGTCCTTTCAATCTGCACACCATTTTTGTACCACTGGCACTCAGGGTCTGGTTTCCCCACCACTCTCACACGAAAGTGTGCATCTGTTCCCTGGGCTACAGTCTGGCTTTGAATTCGCTCAAATATCTTGGGTGCTTCCATGCTTGGACTAAGCTCAACTTTCTCTGGTTTGAATGTTGGAATGGTGATTTTGCCTTCAGGAGGAAGTGCTTTCTTCTCTTCCTCTGGAATCTCTTTGGTCCAGTGAAGAAGTTCTTCTTTTGTCTTTTTTAACATTTCTTCATATGATTCATCTTTTTTGCGAGACTTAAGTTCCACAGCAGTGATGGCTTCATAATAGCCCTCTTCGGTCCTACGTTTGAATTTACTACGCAGTTCTTCAGATTCCTCTGAAAGCTTCTCATGAGTGATTCGTTCAGCCCTTTTCAGTTTCACCACTTCTTTGGTTGTTTTCTCTGCAGGTTTGTCTACCTTCTGTACCTCAAACTGGAGTTTTCCAGGCTCTGGCAGCACAGGCTCATGTTTGGGTTCAGGAGCACGACGAAGGACAGATCTGAAGTCTTCCCTCTGCTGGATCTCAAGTCTTACCTTATGTTCAATAAAGCCTTCTGGATTCTCTGCAGTGACTTTCACCTCTCCTGTGTCATACGATTTGCAGTCCACAATATCCAGGTAGTAGATTCCATCATAACGGAGTCTAAACCTTTTGCTTTTACGGATGAGTTGTCCATTGAGGTACCAGTTGACCTTGGGCAAAGGATAGCCAGTCACACGACAGCGGAATCGTGCTGTTTCACCTTCCAGGACTCTTGAAGGTTCAGGGACCAATACAATCTCTGGTTTTTGTTTTTCCTTTTGGTCCATTGCAACTGCAGGAAGAGCACCCTCATGGGCCATTCTTTCTAACTCTTCAATTCGCTGCAGCCCCCTTCTGCCTTCTGGCAACTGTGATTCTTCCACAAGGCTTTTCTCATCCTTTACGATCAGAGTAGCGGATGTATGGTCTGTACCATATTTGTTAGTTGCCCTGCAAGTGATCACTCCGCTGTCTCTGGAATAGGCTACTCCATAGTCCAGGCTACAGTACCCAAACTCATTGATCATGCGGAGTCTGTTAGCTGCTTCCAAGGGTTTGCCATCATGCAACCACTCCACCACCATGGTTGGGTCACCAATTGGTGTAAGCCTGCACTCAAAGTGTGCTGGTCCAAATTGCTTGAGCCTTAAAGATGTGAGTTTCTTCTTAAAAAATGGTTTCTGTTGCTTTTCTTTGTCATAGAGATCTCCTTCCTCCCATTGCTCTTGACCATACCGCAAATGGAGAGGCTCTAACTCTGGGGCTGCTATCTCCTTGGCTTTGTAAGTTCCTTTTGGAATGATTAATCTCCTTGCTGGTTCAGGCTCTGCATGTTCAACTTCAACATTCACTTTGCACCGAGTAGTGTCCCGCCCAGCTTTATTGATAGCAGTGGCAGTATACCATGCAGCATCTTGTCTGGCAGTAGATTCAATTTTAAGGGCTGCTGCCCCTTTGGTTCCCTCAATCCTGAAATATTAAAACAATTTTTTTAACTTCTTTGCAGTTCTTTGTTATTAATTTCTCCCCTTCTCCAAAATCAGGTCAAAGACTCCAAAGGCAAATCTCTGGAGTAAATAGACAGTTAGTTTATAAATATTTATGTTTATAAGAATCAGACAGAGAGAGCTAATAAGAAACAATCTTGAATTCAGTGGCAGATTTCTCAGATAAAGCTTCCCTAAATCTTTGTTGTGTTATGAAGGCATTGGCTTTGCAGAATACAAAATACACAAGCTGGAAAAAGTTGAGTGAGTCCTGCAAGATACAAAATATCTCTTATCCTTGCTGCAATGCTAAAGCTGGTAGTAGATTCAGTAGCCATTAGACTAAGCCCTTGGTGAATTCCTTCTATGGAAGCAAAAGTATTCAGCACACTGTAGGTGAAACTGCAGGATGGTGATTATCAACTCCTTTACTGTTTAAACAAATTAAAAAATGCTTACTTTATCTTGGGGTATTTATGAGGTACAATGATGTCACTGTTCTTCAGCCATACAATGTCAGGGTTAGGGTTACCAGTAGCTTTCACTGCCATCTCCAGTCTAGACCCCTCTTTTACACTGACATTCTTCAGCCTTTCCACAAAATGTGGTCTGACTAGGTCTTCCTTAGCTGGAAGAGCAAGGGTGATTTATCACAAGAGGAAATCACATAACAAGTTTTTTTTAATAAGAAATGCTCCTCAGTGTCTTAAAAATAGCATGCACAGTAAATACCTTCCACAGTCAGTGTCACTGAGACTGAAGCTTTGCCTGCCCTGTTTTGAGCAATTACAGCCCATTCTCCAGAGTCATCAGGCATAGCAGGAACAATGATCAATGACTGGGTTCCATCTTCTTTAATGACTATTTTATGAGTGTAGTCATTAACCACTTGTTGACCTGCAGATACACAAAAAACCAAAAATTACACTCAAAAGAGTGTTTCAGCAAAATGTAAAATGCGTATGATTTATTTTAAAATTATTTGTTGAAGAAATTGAAGCTAGTGTACCATTATGGAACCAATACGTCTCTGGCATAGGTCTACCAACTACTTTTAAGTCAAATCTTGCTGTTTGACCCTGTGAACATTTGAATGATGTGGGTTTCAGGACAAAAACTGGTTTATATAGTCTCTCTAGCTGTCCTTCATCAGTTTCTTCTAATCTGCGGCCAGGAGAACGAGAAGGAGAACTGCGGGCAGGAGACCGGCTTGGAGAGCGTGGAGAAATAGATCTGGAAGGAAATAATAAGACAATTTGTATGATAACATCATATAGCATTGAGCTGATATGATAAACAGAGATGAACTTTTGCCTTTAGCTTAATTTATTTTCAAGAGTACCAATTTATCTACATGAGATATGGTGACAAATGTAATTTTTATTTGTAGTCAATTTTCTTTAGATTTTCAACAGTAATATGTATAGCTGAATAATATCAGTACACCACAACCATGGAAATTTTAGGGTTTTGGATAGTGTTTACAATCCTTTGTAAATATATGCATGCATGTGTATGCATATGGAGACAGAACACAGTACATGGTGACATTGGATTATTTCTGTCATAGAAATACAGCTGTTTCAAGAGTGGGAAGTAAGAGTCGCACACAGTTCTGAAACCCCAAGTGCAGAATTTTTTTCCAAAACCTAACTACTTTAAGAAATGAGTATGGTTGCTGAGGCTGCAAATCTGATACTGTAGCTGGATACGCATCTGAATAAAGGTACTCTGGGAATGGCACTGCTTGTTTAGAAGGCAAATCAGAAAAGCATTGGCACATAAATCAATATAAGCCATGAAAACAGCATTTAGAACTTGTCTAGAGGTATGCAAACTCCAGTAACTTAAGCTGTTCAGCTGCTGTGTAGTGAGTTCTTGTGCTGTTTATCACAGCAGACCGAAGTCTCATGAAATCTGTGCATTGCTGTGTACCTACCTATATCTTCTCATAACTTCTGGTCCTGGCATATAACCTGGAGTTGCTGTGGGTGCAACTGGCTCAACGTAGAGTTTTGCTGAGCAAATGGCATTGCCTTTCATATTACTGGCAAAGGCTGTATAAATTCCTTCATCTTCTGGTAAAACAACAGGCAAACGCAGACTGGCACTGCCGTCTTGTAGAACTTCCATGTGGTAGCGCTCTCCATGCCTTATGCGTTTACCGTCTTTGTACCATGCAATCTGCAAGGAAAGACAATAGAATGTTATGTGAGCTCTCCTAAAGACAATGATCCAGTAATGACCCATGCATAGAACATATTATAGCTTCCTATTTTTCAGCTGATGTATAGTCACAGTTCATGAATATGTGATATTATTAACATTTTACTTGAAATTAACATTTTACTTGAAATAAGCCAGACCAAAGTAACATGCTTTCAGCAGCCTGAAACGTGAACTTTGGAGCTAGAAACAAACATAAAGGCCATTTTGACTTAAAGTAAAGTGACCCAGACTGGACTTGCTGCTGTGTTCCCCACTCGTGAGCACTACCTTGGACATACTCAGAAGCAAGACCAACTTAAGTAGTAAATCTAAGCTACCTCTGAACTGGGTAGCCAACCTAGCACTATTCTGTTAAGGAACAAAAAGAAAATTGAGCTTGATATCAAAAGAAATTATTTTATTTCCTTTGACATTTGCCATTTTCTATGCAGCATGTAGAATGCCTGACAATGGGATAATAAAATAATTTTTTAAATAGAGTACCAAGTGGATTTTAAAAAACATTAATATCATACAGGTTTAGGGTACCTTTGGCAGTGGATATCCAGTCATTTTGCAATGGAAAGTAACTCCTGTTCCTTCAAAAGTTCTGTAATTCTTTAATCTTAAGTCAAAGCCAGCTTCTACAGCTTCAGATTCAGAAATATCAACCATCATCTCCTCCCCATCTTCTTCAAGAAGTTCATCTAAAGTGGTCTTAATAATTCTGAGTTCTATTTCCTTGATAAGCCTTTCTTCAAAAGAAGAAATGTGGTGTTCCTACACAGAAAAGCAGGACAATTAGCTCTGCATGTCAGATAATGACCTTGTAAAGACATGATTTGTACTGATAAAATGTCAGTATACAAAATGATTATGGAGTGATAGACGTACCTCATCTTCTACAAAAGTTCTGACCATCACTGTATCTTTTGCCATTTTCTTCCTAATTAAGGCTTGTTCTTTTTCATATTCTTTTTCAAAGTCGCCATATGAAATAGCTGGGGCTACCTCAGCCACTTTAGGTTCCTGTACGTATGCAGTCACTTGAGTTTGGTACATCATTTCTTGTTGTGATTTTATGTAGGCTTCATAATCAGCTAAGAATGAAGAACACATTAATTTTCACAGAATCACAGAATAACCAGGTTGGAAGAGACCCACTGGATAGTCAAGTCCAACCATTCCCACCAATCCCTAAATCATTCTCCTAAGTACCTCATCCACCCTCACCTTAAACACCTCCAGGGACGGCGACTCAACCACCTCCCTTGGCAGACCATTCCAATGCCTAACCACCCTCTCCGTGAAGAATTTTTTCCTAATCTCAAGCCTAAATCTCCCCTGATGGAGCTTGAGGCCATTCCCTCTCGTCCTGTCCCCTGTCACTTGGGAGAAGAGGCCAATTTTGATAAGTTGCTGTGTGTTTCACACAACAAAGTATTTTAATTTTTTTGTGATTCAATCAAAGTTTTTGTCTGTTTAGTTTATTTTGCAATAAAATGCAAAGACCGTTGTATTCAAACGAGCTTTAGAAACAGCTAAGTTTTACTGTTTTGTCTAAGTGTTCTAGTTCTCAAATTGGAAGCACCTGTAGAGGCTATTCTACAATTTCTTCACCACAGTTCTCTCTCCTGCAAACTTTCATGCACTTTTGTAATTACAATTTAAAAAAGAAAAAGTATTAGCTTCTTTCCCTGTAATAGAGCATTCTCTGAATGTCTTATGTTGTGTTGACTCTTATGCATGTTAACAGAGGAATGTTCGTACAGCTACAAATATAGCAAAAATAATATATCAAAGAATATAAGTCCTTCAAGAACCTGATGATAAATACTCTGTCTTGCAGAAAGTGAGACACCGTAACACCCATTATGTTTCTTGAACTGACCAAACTAAGCTGCAAAGACTTTGAAGTATAATGTAAAATATTTTCTGCATTTTATTGTTCATTTTAAGAAATACTTTTCCCATTTCTTTAATCTACAACATACCTTCTTCTAGTAAGGAGACCGTTGCAGAAGCTTCTCCATGTTTGTTACGAACAACAATAGTGTATTCTCCGGCATCATCGGCAAAAGTCATAGAAATTTCAAGTTTGCATTCCCCGGTTTCTCTTTTGTAACTCACTTTGTATCTATAGAAAACACAAAAGTATAAGCTTTCTATAATTCTGATGAAGAGACTTTTTAGTGAATTTGCTTTTAACTGTACTTTTAATCAGAGTCACTCCTAACTTGCAGAAGAAAAAAAAAAAAAAAGTTTTGCAGGCAATTCTCACTCAATGAATCAATGAATCTGCAGAACATTGTAGGAAAAATAACCCCGCTGATATTGAAGCACAGGTCTACTTTCTATTTTGTCACTAAAATAAATGGACTGCAAAGAGCAGTACTAAAATATCAGAGATCTAGTTATTAGACATAGTAAAATGGTATAAACTGAGTGCATTTACTTTGTCCTAATAGCATTGGTATGTTTAAGAGTGTTGCAAACGTTTGAGGTTTTTTTTCTCTGCTAGGAAGTATGTTGCTTTCTGTAGGTAAGATTTGCATAGACAGAAGGCAAACATTGCATAGACAGAATAAAGCAAACACAAAACTTCTTCCTCATCTGTTTTTAAGGATATATAACATTTTTCATTTTATAGTCTTTTAAATATTTATTTTTTAAAACTTCGCATCCTTCTAAAGTCTCATGCTTCTATGATCTTTCCATTTCAAAAAGAAAATATTGCAGAAATCTGTGTTCTTATTTGGCTCAGCATCAGTAAAGGAATAAAAATTATGGTACCATGAATTGAATATTATTAAAAACTATGTTTAAATAGTTTTTGCGCATTGTATTCAAAGTACCTGTAGCCAGTCGTTAAAGGAACTCCACCTTTTTTCCAGTAGACATGTGGCTTTGGGTTGCCCCCTACTTGACATTCAAAAATAATGCTCCCACCTTCAATTAATTTATGTACTATGGGTTTTCTAATGAAGAAAGGAGGGATGGGTTCTCCTGATACTTCCTCTGCTGCAGCAGAGACGTCTTCCATTACAATGTCCTTTGTCTCCACATAGCTGAAATAAGATTACAGTGCAAGTAAGTGAGTTGGGGTCTGAAGCTCCCATAAACAGAGTGCAAGAAACTAATTATCATAGTAGGAGCAGCGTGTTGAAGAAATTAACTTTACCGTTTTTCTTCTGTAACAGCCTTCTCAGAAATGGTTTCTCGAGTCTCAATTTCTTCTGAAACTGCAAGACAAATATCATATACTGAATTTTAAAACACTTTAATAGTGCTTAAGCAGTGAGTTTATTTGACATAAAGAAAGGGAAGGTTAAGAAGTTAGCTAGCTCAGAGGACCAGGTACTTCTACTGAGGAAGCATGTTAAGAGTCTTTGTTGCCTTATAATTAGCCTTTTCCTCATATTCTTACAGCCCTGCTACCTAACAGCCCTGGAATACAATTCAAGGCATGTGTTCTACTTGGGAGCTGAAAAAATATCTGTTACATTACAAGTACTATGCAGTTAAAAAAATTACATCTACAGTGATAAACATACTTACCTTTCACGTGTAAGTGGCAAGATGTGCTGACACTCCCAGCCTTATTAGTAGCAGTGCAGGTAAATCTTCCACTGTCTTCTGCAAAGACTTCACGAATCACAAGGCGAGCAAGACCCGCTTTGAAAGTGATCTGGAAGTCCATTGAGCTCTCGATCTTGTAATCTTCCCTATACCATGTTACAGTAGGCTGAGGATGACCAGAGATATGGCACTCCAGAGTGACAGACTCGCCTTCAGTCACAGTCTTATTTTTGAGGCCCTGAATAGTAAAAATTAATATCACACTCAGTATAAATTTTCACTACTTAATAGAGATTTAAATAACTATAACATAGATGAAAGGAAAATTTAATGTCTACTTCAAAGCAGTGTTCTGTTCAGCAGTGTATCCAGGAAAAAAGAGGCATTTTCCTAAAGAAAGGATTTGAAACTGGATTTGGGATCTCTGAACATCACTTTTATTAACAAGAAAATAAAAATGTAGGTTGATGTTTATGCAGATCATGGTAAGACATTTTTCCACTGCAGCAAAGATCAACCTAGTATGTGAAGTGTTTGTGAACAATCACCTCCATAACAGTCATTAATAATAGCTTGTATCACAGATAAATTGTATGGCTGAGTAAGTCTAATATAGAGGTTAAAAAGATCAAATAAAGCCAAATTTTCATGGTAGAGTTTTCAAAAAATAAAAGTTATAATACAAAATAGGAGAAAAAATAGTATGAACTCCCTTAATGCACAAATAAATTACTTACTGAGACTATGGTGGGTGGAGTAGCAGGAGTTTCTACAGGCACAGGAACTCTGGCAGTTTCTGTCACCTAGGTGGATTACAACACAATTAATGAACACGCAACAAAGCCAAGGACAAAACCACAAGAATTGAGATAAGAAAAGAAATTAGGTAGAAGAAACTCTTTGCTTTTCATATGTAAATATTAGGCCCTCAAAAGTATTTGTATAAAACAACAAAGATTAAAGTCAGGACAATACTGTAAAAGTGGAAAATTGCAAACAAGTGAGGCTATGGTATGTTTTTAAAATGGAAGTCGGTCGAAGCGATGGAAATTTATTAACAACATACCTTTGCTTCACCCTCTTTCCGCAACAGCAAGTATTCTTCCTGCACTGCTTCACCTTTAATGCTTACACCTGTCTGTCTTTCAGTCTCAACATCATAGCGACTTTTATAGGTTTCTTCAGCCTCTCCAAAAGGAAACTGTGGAGGGGCAACTGCCTCTGTTTTTATCTTTACTTCATGTGGCTTTAGCTGAGGTGGCTTAACAGGCTTGGTGATCTTCTGCACAGCAGAAGTAGATGACAATTCTTTTTCAAGAGTAGCCATGGCAGATCCAGCTATCGAAACCTAGGGAATAGAACAGAAAGGGTAATATCTTTGTTGTTGTCTTGTTTTCAAAGGAGACAGTGTATTTCATGAGCAGATTGTGTATGCAACATTTGCTTCCTTACTTATTTGTTGACACTGTGACAGCTTTATATGAGAAAATTACTTTTAGATATAGATTGCAGTAGTACAATTCTGGAGATAAAATATCCTTGCACTATTTTTGATGTGTTTAACATTCAAATATTTTCTTTTTCATTTTTTTACTTTAGAATTTGACCTTTAAATGGTCAAGAAGGTCTTAAGTACAACATGAGAAATATCCTCTAAATTTATTGACTTGAGGTCTTATTTTTCCATTTCATCAGTTTGATACTGAAATAAACAATACTACTAATTACATAACTGTCAGTAATTAAAATAACCTAAGACATTTCAAAATGTTATTGTAGGTGTAATGACTTTGGAAGACATATATTCATCTTTAAAAAGAATCATATTTTAGGTGATTTTTATGGTTTTTAATTAAGTTTGAGGGAAAAATCAGTCCAAGTGAAGAGAGAAAGTATATTTGAATGAGAAAATTAATTTAATAGGAACTTTTAGTATTATGTGAAGGAGTCAAACAGCAGAATACAAAAAAAACCCCATTAAAAATGGATATTACACAGTTGAGATTTTTCCTGTTTTGAGAATTAGCTTAGTATGTCATGATCTGCAAGGAAGAAAGAAATAAACACTGTTTCCAATGTGCAGGTGAACAGATGCACATAATAAGACTCAAGAGGCATACTTCTGTTCTTTAAAAAACATAAGTTTCTTGATGGATGTTCACGATTTCACTGTATCAAAGTATAGAAGCTATATCCATAAACAGACTAAAAGCTTGTTTCAATAATTAATAATTAAAAATCACATTTTAGCGATTTGTGTGTCTGTTTGCAGCACTGCTTTTTATTGGTCAAACAAGCAAACAAAAGCAACTGCAAATCACATACATTTCTTCTTTGGAAAGCGCCATACTGCCTACAGGAAGGAAAAGCCAAATGTAATCAGTCACCTGTTGGTTATTACATTATAAATGAGCATGCTGTTCTTCTTGAATGCAGTTTTCACTTCTTACCTCATATGTATGATCTGGCTTAGGAACAGCAATTTTGGAGACTGTAAAGTGAGGACTTGCTGTGCGGGGTCGTGGGTGTTCAACATGAATTTTTTTCTCAGTCTTAGTTTGTGCTGCTCTTTTTATCTACACAAAACAAGGAAAAAAAATTGTTGAGAATGTGATGCTGTTCTCCAAAGTGAAACAGATTTTACTGGGACATAGGTTTTGAAAAAAGAATACAATGTAAATTGACTCTAACCTCTGTTGATATATGAACTTCCTTCTTTTCGGCAGCTGAGACATGTTTCTCAGGAGGAACATAGACAGTTTTAACTTCTTTAGTGACAACATGATGTTCTGCTGGGGCCTCAGCAACACGATCTGTTACAGCTTGCTCTTTGTAGCCGTATTCCACAGTTTTCTGCTTTACATAAGATTCAGCTGCTTCTGGTTCCCAGGGTGATCGAACACGTGCCTGATCAACTGCAGCAACAACTGTAGCTACAGCTTCAGCCTTTTTTCCAGCTTCAGTCTACATTGACAAAATTCATACAAATATTCATCATTATAGTAAAGGCTACCATCTCTGACAAATGCTTAAAAATATAATGCTCAATAAAGTATATTTCATGCAAAGATAGGGTGCATAGATTTACAAAAATAATAATGTAAACATCAAATATATTTGATGGCAGATACTCATCACAGTCGGTAGATTCAAATATAGACATATTTTTTCTAGGCTTGGTCTATGCATATTCGGAACATAACTATACTCGTGTGCCTTACACGTATTGACATTTGTATGAAAGCCCACTTTTAACACTTTATAGTCTCATATATGTCTGCTTGTCTAAGAGTAGGGCAGGTAAGCAAATGTGCACATAATTTTAAATTCAGTATGCTCATTGGGTCCATATAACTTTTAGATGCTGCTAAAAACTTAAAGAATGGGTTTAGCATCTGATATGAATGTATTTACCAAGGAATATACCCATAAAAATTGTCACCACAGGTATACAAGAAAGCTGGAGAAGGACTATTCATAAAGGCTTGTGGTGATAGGACAAGGGGGAATGGGTATAAACTGGAGAAGGGCAGATTTAGACTAGACGTTAGGAAGAATGTCTTCACCATGAGGGTGGTGAGAAGCTAGAACAGGTTGCCCAGGGAAGCTGTGGTTGCCTCATCCCTGGAGGTGTTCAAAGCCCGGCTGGATGGGACTTCGGGCAGCCTTATCAAGTGGGATGTCTCTGCCCATGGCAGGGGGGTTGGAGCTAGAATGATCTTTAAGATCCCTTCCAACCCTAACTATTCTATGATTCTATGATATCTGCCAGTTCAGCGCTAATCTGTTTCAAATGATTTTACAAGAGAAGGAAAACTGTGCTGAGAAATGGGAAATAATGCATTTGTATCAGAACATTTATTTGTTTCTAATAGCTGTTAAATACCA
Organism: Clamator glandarius; assembly: GCA_033459285.1. Taxonomy (NCBI): domain Eukaryota; kingdom Metazoa; phylum Chordata; class Aves; order Cuculiformes; family Cuculidae; genus Clamator; species Clamator glandarius. Next base: position 2,199,779 of record JAUNZM010000140.1, read on the forward strand.
TAACTTCTATATTATCATGGTCCAAATTTCTGCCCAGTCAGCCAACAGTAGATGATAGGATGATTAATACTAGTGTTTATTAAATACTGCCATAATGATCTGGATGTTGCAAAAAAGCACGTGAAATGTTTGCCTTACAGACTGGAAAAAAACCTAATAGATAATTTCATGCTTGTTATAAATAATTTTAACATTAAAAAAAGATAACTTAAGTGAGGTCAAAACGTGATTGTTTAGTTATTTTGTTATTAAAGTATTCTTTAGGTAACAAGGACCTCTTATTCAGTAGGTGCTTAAGGTTATGGTTTAGTGGCAGATAGGTATGGTTGGACTCGGTGATCTCAGAGGTCTTTTCCAACCTTGTGATTCCATGATTCCATGATTCCATTGGTGATTTCAAAATTATTCATTATACCAATGTGAATTTGGCCCTAAATTTACATTATATATCAAGTAACTGTAATCTCTCAGCAGCCTGACTCCTCTGGGTGAGATTTATGTTGCAATATTTTAATTGTAATTTTATAAAGCCAATTTATGAATGTGCCACATTGTTTCTAACAAAGTGGATACATAGGCTTCAAATATAAGCTGTTTGGAGCTATGCTGTTCTTCCACACATGAGAGCTCTTGTCTTCATTATAACAGAAAAGCTTTTAGGAGTCCTACTGGAACAAAGTAATGTCAACGAGTGTCTGATTGTCAGAAATAATAAACTGGACAGACTTGAATTGATATTGAAGTTTGTATTGTACAAAGAACAATATTATTCAAACCTTAATAGAGAGATTTTATTTCATCTGACAACCATAAAATTGCAAGGAATCATCTTGTGGAAAAAAGGAAACATGAACAAGTAAACATTACTTGAAAGACACTGGCAGGGAGTAGGCTTTCATGGCAAAATACAGTGGTAGTCTTAAAAATGGTATTTTCTTACAGGGCGAGACATAAACCTCTATCACTAGAGACTCTTGTTAACTGACAATCATCTCACTTAAAAGGTATATCATCAAGAAATAATTTGAGGACATTCTATTGTACCCTAGTAGTTCTTAAAATGTGAGGATTAAAGATGAAAAAAATTGCAACAGTGCATTTCACATCTGCAACAGCTATATTCACCTGATCATAAGCTAGATGAATTTGTTCTTGCTTCGCTGTCATTTCTTCTCTAGTTCTGGACACAGTAACTGGTGCTTTGGTTTTATCAGTGGCAATTATTTTTGGAACTACCGTAGTTTTCTTAGCTTCCTTTTTAATCTAGTTGTCATAACAGAAATAAAAGTTTCAGTTACATATGATTTTGAAAGATATTTGAACAATGGGAAAGCATTTTGGAATGGGAACAGGGAAGGATGATTAAGGGGTTAGATCCTTGTGCACTGCACACAGTTCTGCATTATGTGTATACTAATAAGCATTGTTATACCCTGATACCTATTTAAATAGAAGTAATTCTTTTTAAAAAAAAAAAGTTAAAATGTACTTCAGGAGTCAGTCAGTCCACTCCAAAGGTCAGTCAGAAGAGAATTATGGGCATCTTATTAATGAAAACAGTTAGGAGAGAAAGATAGAGGTAGAATAATATAGTCTAATTAGCACTAGTTCTAAAAGTTTGTAAGTGGAATAAAATGGAAATGTATAGTTAGTAATTTTCTTGCTGGACATATAGGATCTGTAAACAAAAGAGGATTAAAAAAACCAACTATGATTTTGATACTGCTATTCACCTTTTCATGAGTTATGCTCACTGGTTCTTGTTTGGTAGAAATTCCTTCTTTACTTTTCAATATTATAACTGGTGGTTTAGGTTTATCAGTGGTAATTACTACTTTAGGTACGGAAGGTTTCATGTCTTCCTCTCTTGTCTGGTTTTTTTAAGGTAAAGAAAAATAATAGTGACCAATTACACCTGTTGTCAAAATTACATATCTTTTTGGGAAATTAGGATGAAGGCTTCAGAATGTATATCAATAAGAGAAAAATATCACCTGATTGATAAAGTAAATAATTCCTTTGTGCAGACCAAGTTATAGCCTATCTTATATGCTAGCTGAACTAAATGCATTTAAACTAGTTAACATATTGCATTAATCTGTGTGTGAATTAGAGAAAAATATTGCCACTTCCTCGTTAATTGTGATATATTATTATGTTATGCAGAAAAATTCATATTACTGACTTAATATTTAATCCCATCAGCAGATGGAACTATTTCATCAGTTACTGCAACAAACAGTGGTTCCACGATATCCTCTAGCAGATGCATTCAGTCTGCATACAAATATGAACTTCATTAAATCAAGCTGACATGTAAATATCAAATCATGAGAGATAACCTTTACAATTTATCTTCAGAAATCTACCTTCAGACAAAATGCAAAGGTCATTAAGCATCAAATGAGATTCTTAGTATTCTGGCAGCAAAATTGTAATGCTCAAAGGATCTGTGGGAACAGCAGCTGCACTCTGTAGACCGAGCTGGTATGAAATCACTAGAAGTGAACCTGCAATGCTGGGCCTACTCCTGGAATACCTTGGTTCATAAAGTTTTAATTTTTTTGGCAGAGAAAAGATATGCAGCATATTTGATGAAAAATAAGATTTTACAAACTTACTTGAGTATAACAGTGAGCTAAACCTCTGTGAAGTTTACTTACCTTTTCATGAGCAATGTGTACTTGCTCATGTTTGGTAGATATTTCTTCTCTAGCTCTTAATATTCTTTCTTGTTCTTTGGCTCTGTCTGTGGCAATTATTACAGTGGGTACTGGAGTTTTCTCTGGTTCTTTTCTCACCTGGTTGTTTACAAATAAAGAAATGTAAATGATATATTGTTCAAAAATATATGCTATATGATTTTTCATACATTTGGAAAAGAGGATACAAAAGAAAGGGAGGAAAAATGTGAAACTGGATTTCAAAATCATCTAGTCTGGAAACAACAATAACAACATAAACAGACGTCTGGTAAAATGTATATACATTTAGCATAAACGTAATAAAACATACCACAAATGCCTGATTTGCAACTGAAAGCAGTAATAAAAAAGCTCCCATCAGAGAAAAACTATCCTGCATTATAATCCATCTGAGAAAGTGTAGGATACTAAAATCAAGTTTTAGGTAGCTTTCACTTTACCAAGAGTGTAATTAATATATAAGCTGCACATAAAATTGTGGGGTTCTGCACAGTTGGACTTCAGTTGTTCAGTACTTTAAAGATAGGTTACACTTTTTTCTTCCTCATGCATTTCAGCTGGAATGCAAATGGAACATTTCTCTAGTGAAATAAGTTTTCCATTAAATCATATTTGTCTGATGAAACACATGCTAAAATAATTTGAATTCCAGTCACTCATAAGAATTTGCAAAGCTTATTTCAATGCAGAATGAGTTTTTCTTCCCTTTTCCAACCCACTGTGCTGCCACCAAACAAAGCAGGCTACAAACGGCAAGCTTAGAAACAAAATAAAAAAAATAAGGAAAATTCAAGAGATTTCTTACATGTCAGTTCTTTAAATGATTGAGAATACTATCTAGTAAATCATCCTACACTATATATAAAATAGATTTTTTTTTCTAAGTTGATATTTTGCAAGTTTATCTATCACAATCTTGGGTATTAATAATGGAAATGAAATAAAAAAAAGAAATACAGTCATCATCAAGGACAGGTAGGAGAATAGCAATATGAGTAGAAGAGTGAATATACATGATAAAAATAATGAAAGAAATATTATGATATGTCATTTTTGTTGGTCATAGGCATGTCTTTCTGATGAGAAATTAGATTTTTGAAGAAGGTAGGGTATAAAAATCATAGGTAAAATCTGTGTTCACCTTTTCATGGGAGATGTGTCTTTGTTCTTGTGAAGTAACAATCTCTTCTCTAGTTCTTGATATTACTGTTTGTTTTGTGGCTTTATCACTGGTAACTACTACCGTTGCCTCCTTTCTCATCTAATTTTTATAGCAACAAACAAAAAACAATGCCTTAAAATTCATTTTAACAAATTGATTGTCAAAAGAAGAGGAGAAAGAAAAATAAGAGAGGATGCAAGTAAAGGAAAAATACTAAGGGAGAGTTATTTTGTTCCTAGTAGGGAAATTATAAATCAAGTATTAGAGGAAAAAATTCAGTTGTAAGAATAATGTTACAGAATAAATGACAAGGGACAAAACAGGATCATTTTCATTGAAGGCATTCTCAAACTTAAAAAGAATTTAAGAATAATTAGTCCAGTTCTGCTACAATGGAAAGCAATGGAATAAGTTGTCTATGGGCATTCCTTAACAGTCCAGGTGTACAAGAATGCATGCTTTTGCAGTGCACTGGGTAGTAGTTTGTTAATTCCTCACAGTGAATTATATCTTGTTTGCATGATGGGTAATGGGATAAAGGGGAAACCATAGAATGCCTATGCTGTATTTCTACCTGGTCCTGAACAGGCTGAACGTGGACTGCAGTCATTGCTGTCCTTTTAGCAGTTTGCTCTACAACACTTGGAGCTGGTTCTCTCACCATGGCTTGATCCACAGCAGCAACAACCGTAGCCACAGCTACTGTTTTTTCACTGTCCTTTCTCACCTATATCAGTCACATCAAAAGACATCTTTTCATGTTTCGCATACATTCGGAAGTAGCACATAACAAGTACGGAGACAAAATGTTGCAAAGAAGCATTTAAACATTTACAGCAGAACTCTTGACAGCAGATACACGCACATTTTTATACGCAGCTTCTCAGACTCCATTTAGCAGATCTATTCTGCAGAGCGAAACCAACACCCTTTTCAAAAACAGACTTTACCTCTCTAACACCAGCCGCAACCTCACCAGCAGTAACACCACTAGTGGTAACTTGTTCCTGGACCCCGTATCTCCCTTCCCATTTTTCTTCAGTTCTTATTTGAGTAGCACTTGTAGATACTCTTGTTTCCTTCATCTGGGCTTCTGTGCTTGCAACATATCCTTCCTGCTTCCAAGGAGGAAGGACTTCAGCCCCTGCTGTTGTCACTACATGTGTTTTACGGATTGGAGATGGAGATTTCACTGGTCTGATAGGTGAGGTGGAGATCCTACCAGCAGGAGAAACTGACCTAATGAAAGAATAAAGTATTAACGTAGTGTCATACAGTGACAGCTATAGAAACTTCAGCCCGAAGTTAAATTCGTTCCCCACTTAAGGTATCTTCCATACTTTCTATTTAGATTCTTTTAAAGTGTTTGATATGTTCTACTTGTAAATGACACATCTGCTTTTAACAATATGCCTAATGTGTATTTTTGTCATAGTCATAAATGGAATTCTTCTTTGTAGTAGCTTAGTTAGATTTCGAAGAAGAAATAAGGGCGAATGTCAAAGGACAGTTTGCTCAAGCATATGTATTTCAAATACAAAAATACATCATTAGATTCCATTTGCTCTATCTTACTCCTCCTAATAGGAATAATATGAACAGTTCACAGGCTGTGAGTATTACATATATTTTTTGTCCAGCCTCTGTAGGAAGACAAAATGTAGCCACTCTTTGTAAAAAAATATCCTGTGCCAGTCACCTGGCAACAACATAACTGTATGTACCTCTGCGCTTCCATGTGCCTTTCATACACGTGTTCAGACTCCAGGCAAGCTTCTGATCAGGGCCTGTATTTTTTCCCATACTTACATTCATAAATCTCAGCCACACTAATTGGTAGCCAATTTGCAAAGTGATAGTTTCTAAATTCTGATATGCTGAAAGTTCAGTACCAGCTTTAGCAGATATTTGTAAGGCATATTTAAAAATGCTTTAATAGGCTTTTGGACTTAGATTTTCTTTGAAAGGAATTTTTTTTGCTGAATTTCCTGGATAACATTAGCAAATTGCAGCACTAGGGGGCAGAAACATCATATTAACTTTTAGATGCATTTTCTAACGTACCGTGTGTCTGTAAGTGGTTTGACTAGCAGAGGAGTACAAACTTCCAGTTTCATATGCACTCTAGATGGCACTACTAAATTGTTATTTCATCTATGCAATTTTTTAGTTATTGCTAGTTACTATCAATCTGTTTCTTCCTGTCTTTGCAAGTTATTCTCAATGGGGCAAAACTCACCAGCACACGTAGCTCTGGCAATTTAAGTGGGAATTTTCTGAGTACTGACCTTGGAGATATTGCTTCCATAAAACTGGTGCTTCAGGATGCTGAAACCACAGGACTTTTCAAAGCAATATTCTATTTACCCGTCTCTCAGCATAGACATCCTAGGGTCCCTCAGAGCATGAGCCCTGCTTTTCAGTCCCTCTCAGGACCTTTTATACAGCAAAGCTAAACTTCATTTTTCCATAACCCCATTGCCTACACTCAGAACATTATTTCTGCAGTCATTACCAGCATACACATAAAATGTGTGTTTGTGTTTCTTTTCCACAACCTTCAATTCCATTTCTTGCTCATCACAGTGTCATCACTTTTCTCTCTGTTCATCCAAAATATTCAACTGCCAACTCTCTAGTGTTTTAGTCTCTCATCATAAACTTAGGTTGTTGAATGCTACTTCAGTTGCATGTAGATAATCAAATGGGATTTCACAGAATCATAGAATCACCAGGTTGGAAGACACCCACTGGATCACCAGTCTCTAAACCATCCCCCTCGGTACCTCATCCACCCGCACCTTAAACACCTCCAGGGAAGGCGAGTCAACCACCTCCCTGTGCCGACCGTTCCATTATCTAATGACCCTTTCAATGAAGATTTTTTTCCTTATGTCCTGTCCTCTATCACTTGGGAGAAGAGGCCAGATCCCTCCTCTCCACAACCTCCCTTCAGGTAGTTGTAGAGAGTAATAAGGTCTCCCCTCAGCCTCCTCTTCTCCAGTCTAAACAACCCCAGCTCTCTCAGTCGCTCCTCGTTAGACTGGTTCTCCAGCCCCTTCACCAGCTTTGTCGCTCTTTGTTCTCTAACTTCCATGGACTTTCTTCCATATGGGATAGAACATTTACATAAGAGGCATGTACTTCTATAGCAGTGGCAAATACAGCTTTCTAGCTCACAGTAAGAATAAACTCAGTCAAATATTACGTCAGTGTATTGTTTCATTATGTATTGTGCTCACATTCTACAGCATCATTGCTATATGTGAAAGTGGTTTAAAAAGCAATCTTGCTTGAATCAATAAGATGATTACCTTACTGGTGAGGGTGTTGGTGCTCTGACATGTCTTACAGGTGATGGTGATTGTCTAACAGGTGATGGTGATTGCTGTCGTGCCATTTGTGCTTTTGCAGCAATTATTGGTGGTGTTGGTGATTTTGATGTAGGTCTAGGAGGCATTCGTGGAGGTGCTTTGTGTGGGAGCTGTTGGGCTGTTGCACCTTCTATGACCATTTCAACACTTGTAAGTGATCTGGCATCAAAGTGGGTTTCAATCTTCTACAAGGAAATCAAGAAAACAAGTGTGAGATACTGTAGATGTAATCGTTCACGTTTTAGCCCTACCTGCTTTGCTTTTGAAAAACATACCTTTTCAATTCTGGCTTGTCTTGTTTGTGAAATCTGAGCAGTCGAAACAATGGTCTTTGTCTTTTTAGCAGGAACGGCTTCTTCCTCACCTTTTAGAAGAGAAAAATCCTGGTCAGGAGAATTGCATACAGCAACAAACAATAAGCAGTTGCAGAAATAAATGGTCAACTCCAGTTATATGCAAATGTACATAAACAACAGAGTAAGAATTAAACAATCATCTGGTTTTCCTGCAGTATCTATAGACAGATAATTGTTGAAACACTTGAAATAATATTCCTGCATTACTACATTATTGGAAAATACAACACAGACAAACCAAACCAAAATACATTTACTGCAGATTCTTCAGAATCAGCCTTGGATCTCAAATGACTATATAGTCTAGAAGCTTGACTGAGGTGAAATCCAAACAAGACTGCTCTGGGTAGAATGATTCACTGCTACAATTCTCCTCTATTTAAAAACTGTCTTCATACTTACCAGGCTCATTTACAAGACCATATACAGTTTTGCAGTCTATTATAGCTACTCTATGGAAGCCAGCTAACAAATACGAATATACAGAAAAAAATGGGAACAACTCAAAGTATCCTACAGTTTTTTCTATTTACTGTTTCCTCAGTTTAAAGAAGACCCCTTCTGGGGAAAAGGCCCTCTTACATCCACAGTAAATCTTCAGTAATTTTCACCAAATACAATGTTTTTTTAGTGCAAATCAATAGTTCTTGAGAAAGATGTCATAAATGAACTTATTGATATGACTTTGATGAAGTGGTGCATATTGTACCATAACAATAATGAATGCTCTCTTATTCTCATGCCTTACAACTCCAACTCCATTACCTTGAATTAGCAACTCGGCTGTTGAAGTAGCACGTCCCACATTATTTGTAGCATTTACTGAATAAGTACCGGAGTCTTCAGGATATGCTTCTGCAATTATTAAGCTGTAAAGGTCTCCTTCTTGTAAAATTTGGAAATCGGGGGAGCTTTGGATTTCTACTCCATCCCGATAGAACTTCACCACAGGTGTAGGGATTCCAGTCACTCTCACGTCAAGTCGAACTTGACTTCCTTGTCTTGCAGTCATGCTCTGTAGTCGTTGTGAGAAGTTTGGTGGTGCTGTTGCAGCTGCAGTTTTATTGAAGGAATAAATAGAAAAAACAATAATATCTGTTAAGAAGAACACTAGAAGTGCACGTCTATTTCTCCTTCACATGCTACTGACAGATGACACTACCTTCCCAAACACTGAAAACATTGAGTCAATTTGCCAGAATGCAAACACCTTCAATTTTTTTCATGTGTTTAAAATTGCTGATATTTCTGACTATGCCCATGATTGCAAATGTTTCTAGAATTAGAGATATATTGACTATAACCATCGGTTTTAAGCACAAACTCTTGGGTAGGCCACTTTATGTGAGTTATTCTGTTAAGTATAAATGATATAATTAAATATCATTAAGGACTCCATCCTGCAGAACTTTATCCTTTATTTTATGTGTTCTTTGGATGTAGCCAGTGTGACCGGTCATGTGAGTGGAAGTGTAGAGGGCTATGCCAGAAGCCTGTAATTATGATCAAGAGTTTATAAGATCAAGATTAAATTTTATACATTAAGATGTAAAGGATGTTGCTAGAAAGTGCTGGTGAGAATACATGCTGAATTCTAGATGGCTTTAGAAGAGGGATTTAGTTTGCTATTTCTTTGCTAATCATGTACTTCAAATCTAATTTTTTTTCATTATCTGTGACACTTCTGTTATCATGCTTTTTCTTACATTGCTAACAGAGTGAAGCAGGCTTTTTGACTGTGTGATACCTGTGACAAGTAGCTCGGCAGTACTAGTTGCTTGCCCAGATCCATTGGTGGCTTGTATGGTGTATCTTCCGCTGTTTGCTTCTGTCACGGTGGGGATCACCAGTTTAGCGCGGCCATCACTAAACGAGATCTGCACACCGGGAAGAGTTGCAGCAGAAAGAACCTGGCCATCCCGATACCAGCTCACCTCAGGAACTGGGAAACCTAAGGAAAAAGCAGGACAAAAGGCAATTAAGATGCTGTGAAATGCCAGATATCCAAAGTTACCATAGTACTCTCACATTATACATAGATATAGTGCAGTGGAATGGCATAATCACAGATCTATCTATCCAATAACACAATGGTAAAGGAAATTCTTTTTAGAAAGGTCTTTAAATACACAGAGCAATAGTGCAACTGCACAGGCTACTGCATTTAGGAAATCACTTGAAAAATGTGTCGATTGTAGTGCCTGGCAATCCTGTTGAGGAATAAAAATTCATCAAAATTATGAGGACGATGAATTTATGCACAAGAGGTATTTTATTTATTTATTTATTTCTGACTATCTAAGTAGTATTGCTAACAAAATAATCCAGTCCAGTAGTTTGGAAACAAAGTGAAAATCAGAACTTCCAAACAAGTTAAATAGTTGTCCTAAAACTAAAGTATTATAGAAAATGAAGTGACAGGAGAAGTGGCGAAGTTTTGGCTTTTTGTTTTGTTTGTTTTGGTTTGTTTTTTTCTGAAATTAATTCTGCTTGGCTTTGGTGGAAAGCAGTCCTCTGGAATCAGCTGATCTTCTGTTGTTTAAATGTATTATTTTCTTGTCAGGGTCATGAGCAAGACTTTCCTAATCACAAGTGTTTCACCTTTATCTACAACTGTTGTTTTTGATTTAAATGGTGATTTTAGATTCCTAATTGAAATTTTCTTTCCAGTGTTCTACTCAGCCAATTTATTGAGCAACTGAAACCCATTTGATAAACAAGTAAAATTTTTTTATGAGCCACAGAAGGAGAACAGATAATTTAAGGAGACAGATCCAGGTCAGAATCTTTTTTGTAGTCCTAGAACACCATTTCTCCAAAAGGAAATCCCCTGCAAATTCACTTCATGTAATTCTCCACTCAAGCCAAATCACTAACTGCACTGCACAGGGTCTCAGGAATGAGATCTGAGACTCTGCTTACCACAGCTGCTCTGATTTCCCCAGTCCCACTCTCTGTGATTTGGAAAACATTGGTACAACAGAATTATGCTTCCTTTCTAGAGTATCCCTCCTATAAATTAGTTTATTTACTTAGGGCTTCAATGTGCTAGAAGTATGACTGCATGAGACTAAAATGAAAGAGAAGCCAAGATATATTGATTGAAGTTTTTATTGATTGTCTGCAGTCATACCAGACTTGGTTAGGAAAGTTTTAAATTTTACTCATAGCTGAAAACCTGATTTTTGGATATATGTAAAATAGAAACACTCACATGGAAAGAGAATGTGGTCAGTTTTAGAGAGAACCAGAAATAAAAAGGGTAAAAGTACATTTATACATTGTTAATTTCACAGATAGAAGTTATCAAATAGCCCTGATGAGGCTGGCAGAATTCAATTTTGTACTACTTGTATAGGAAAACTTGGGCATTACCATCATAAAAATAGAACTTCCAGCAGATTGTACAGATTTCATGCAGAGCTGTGTGTCTTCAACATTTGTGCAAATGAGTTTCAAAATATTATTTAAGCAAGGCAACCAAAAATCATGTTGTCAATGGTGAATTGCTTGAAACACTGCCAAAATGTTTTATTTTCTTGGTGCAGTATTGTATGATGATTAGCAGACAAGAGGGTTTGCATGGTCGTTTGAACAAGGCCTGTATTTTTAAAAATGGAGTCAAATTTGATGTCTCAAACTGGTATGTTCAAGGGATCCAAAGTCAGAAGTCATTTTGAAAGTCTGAGCTCAAATTCAGATTAAAAGAGACTCAGCTTCATAAATTTACTAGCATTCAGCTAATCCTATGCTACAGAGATGTGTACTAAAAGGTAAGATCTACTTCAAATTATAAAGGCTTTTGAATATTGATTATCAGGAAATTCTTCATTTTAAAACTGTCCTTAAGTTCTTTCCAGCTTTATTGCCAAAATAGAAAAAGACTAACTGGAATCACTCAACTTTACTGCTTAAATAATTCAATTAAATGAAATTGTCCTGACAATGACATAAGTGACAGGAGCTGCCAGCCTGTGTACAATCTGTGTGCTGCATTCAGCAATACACAGAGTGTAAAGGCAGGCTTACATTGGGTAATACCTGAAAATACTGGTTCAACTAAAGTTAGGCAGAGTACAAGTTAGTTCTTTATGATCAAATTCAATACTTGATCAGCACTCTGGAAACATGAGGATGGACACAGTTCTAATGTCAGCAGCACTGCAGATTTCTTGACAGTGACATGCAGTCTCACATCTCCTCAGTCATTGCTCACCCAGTAGGGTTCCCCCTGTGATAATGTCCTAGCTGCTCTGGCATTTACTGCTTTTGATCACGGGGTTTGCATGTTCTGTGCTTTCAAAGCACAGGGGGAAGTACTAGGTATTTTTGTCTTATATCAAACCTCTGTAATGTGGCACTTAATTCAGTCTTATACAGCAGTACAATTAATTTGTTCTAGTTTACAGACTGCTTACACTCTCCTGGGTGAAAAACTGGTTGGATGGCCGGGCCCAGAGGGTGGTGGGAAATGGAGTTAAATCCAGCTGGAGGCCAGTGACAAGTGGGGTTCCCCAGGGCTCAGTGCTGGGTCCAGCCCTGTTCAATGTCTTTATCAATGACCTGGATGAAGGCATCGAGTGCACCCTTAGCAAGTTTGCAGATGACACCAAGCTGGGTGGAAGTGTGGATCTGCTGGAGGGTCAGGAGGCTCTGCAAAGGGATCTGAACAGGCTGGACTGCTGGGCTGAGACCAACGGCATGAGGTTTAACAAGGCCAAGTGCCGAGTCCTGCACTTGGGGCACAATAACCCTAAGCAGAGGTACAAACTAGGAGAAGTCTGTCTAGAAAGCTGCCAGGAGGAGAAGGACCTGGGGGTGTTGATTGACAGCCGACTGAACATGAGCCAGCGGTGTGCCCAGGTGGCCAAAAAGGCCAATGGCATCTTGGCTTGTATCAGAAACGGCGTGACCAGCAGGTCCAGGGAGGTTATTCTCTCTCTGTACTCGGCACTGGTGAGACCGCACCTCGAGTCCTGTGTTCAGTTCTGGGCCCCTCACCACAAGAGGGATGTTGTGGCTCTGGAGCGAGTCCAGAGAAGAGCAACGAAGCTGGTGAAGGGGCTGGAGAACAGGCCTTATGAGGAGCGACTGAGGGACCTGGGGTTATTTAGCCTGAAGGAGGAGGAGGCTGAGGGGAGACCTTATTGCTCTCTATAACTACCTAAAAGGAGGTTGTGGAGAGGAGGGTGCTGGCCTCTTCTCCCAAGTGACAGGGGACAGGACAAGAGGGAATGGCCTCAAGCTCTGCCAGGTGAGGTTCAAGCTCGACATTAGGAAAAAATTCTTCACAGAAAGGGTCATTGGGCAAAGGAACAGTCTGCCCAGGGAGGTGGTTGACACGCCTTCCCTGGAGGTGTTTAAGGTGCAGGTGGATGAGGTACTTAGGGGAATGGTTTAGAGATTGGTGGGAATGGTTGGACTCGACGATCCTGTGGGTCTCTTCCAACCTGGTTATTCTGTGATTCTGTGAAATTACATCCTGTGTGGTTGCTAAGCTCTTCTCGATACTCTCAGATTAACCGGGCTCTTCACATTCAAATTGTAGCTCTGTATTAATAGTTTACTTGTATAAAAAAAGGGAAGTGATATCAGAAATATGTGGCGAGTCTGGATTTCAAATTCTCAATAATTCATGACAGATGGGAAAGCCAGACAATGTATCAGAATAAGCTGTGTAGTCTGTTATTTATGCAGTTAGATTAAGAAATAAAACTTTCATAATTTTTATGCGTTAGAAAAAATAAATATCCAAGCCAATGTCAGATCTGTCAGTTTTGGTAGATGCTTTTGAAGCAGGAAAGATATTCCAGCATCCCACAACATGAATAAAGTCTAAGAGAAGATTGCCTCACATAATACTTGGGACTAAGATACAAATATGGTATGTGCTATTGGAAAAGCTGCTGTATCTCCTCTTAGTAAGAAATCAAGTTCCACTCCCAAGTACTCCAGGATATCACACAAATGAAAACAGCCAAAATCACACACTGAGTTTTAATGTTAGCATCCCTAACTTGTTCTGATTATATACTTATGTATTTGTAATCTCATATTGTAATCATCAGTAGAAAGAAACTTTTCACAGAAAATTTATAGTGTACAGACAACAAAAAAGGTCAGAGCAACTTACAGAAGAGTAGACTGCTAAATAACAGAATAAGGCATGAAAAAAATATATCATGGAGGTAGACTACAGGACATGTTCAAAACACTTTGTGTGAACCTTGACTGAGCCAGTATTCTCCAAAGAGACCAAAAGATCAACCACAGCAGACCATAGATGTCAGAGATCTTTATAATTGGATAGATCATGTGTTTGCACCTGTCACAGAGCACATTTTATGCTATGTGGATCATCACATTGCTAATGCCTGTAAGACATTATAATTCCATCAGCAGGAACATACGCTGTTTCTCCTTAGTCACTGCTGTGGTCAGAACCACTCTCAGAGTGTTGATTGTCTAGCAAAAGTTATCTTGGGGTTTACATGGGGTTTCGCCTTTTTTTTGTCTTTTAATAGCACATAGATTGGCAAAATCAAGTATCATTTAAAACTATGAGGCATCTTTAAACCGCATCAACAAATTATATTACTCCAGCAGTGTACTACCATGATGATCGTCGTATATCTATACATCTACTATGTAGCAAGACAGGTTTGTCTACCCTCTTCAGTGTCCATGCAGACCTAGATTTTGTTGTTTTACCTCCTTGCTGAATTCTGTAATCAAGCAAACTCAGGGCACAGAAGGCAAAAATAAGGCTTAGCCAGAGTAAGATTTAGCAATAAGTTGATGGAAAACTAGTGTATGCCTTGCCTTTTGCATCATCGAATGACTTGAGTCAGATAGGATCTTAACGATCATCTAGTTCCAACTCCCCTGCCATGGGCATGATCACCTTCCACTAGCTCAGGTGGCTCAATGCCTCAACCAGACTCACCTTCAACACCTCCAGGGATCACTATTCAAGCAAGATGATGCACCCATATGAAGGACCCTTACTGGCACTGTATATATTTTTGTGTGTATACTTTGGGTATTTTCCTTCAGTTTTCATTCTAACACATAGGAGAATTAGACACTAGTCTCATTGGCAGGATGATTACCTGTTGCCTGGGATGCCCTGTAACTTCATGCAGTATGTTTGTGGATATCTGACAGCATCTTACAGCGTTCATCAGTACCATATGATGTAGATACATATTCACTTTTCAGCACTGATTTTTACCCATTCATATCAGATTATTATCTATGAAAACTGTTACCACTTGTCATAGCGTAAACATTACCAACAATAATAATAAAATAATCAATCCTGCAAGAATGAATAAACATCTTACCACTAATATGAGCCTCAAAGGTTGCGGCACTACCCTCCAGTACCACAACACTTTGTAACGGCTGTGTAAATGTTGGTGCTTTTGTCGTCATCTTTGCAGGCACTCTGAAAGCAACAGAAACATAATCAGTTATTAGTGGTGACATTGTTACTATACACGTCCTTCTTGCTAGATTTTAAGACTATTTGTAAATATTTTCATAACAATTTACTCAGTTTTAAATCACAGTGACCTGATCAAATGTAAAGATCATAGGTTTTGGGAAAGTTTTATAGCAAATTACTCTTAGGGCACACTTGGCTGAGCTGGTTGTGAAACCTCTACATTTAGTGAAGCATTAGGCATTACAAGTCTGAAGCAAGAGACAAAGTTCTGCTTGACTTATTACATGACCTTGTGCAGGTCATCTAGCCTCTATTCATCCATTACTCTCCTTTATGTAAAGAGAATATAATCTCCATGTAACAATTTTTTTGAATGATTTAAAGATGTTTTGTCAATGCACAGCATTTTTATTCACCAATGGGAAGACAACTAGGTCACTAAGTAGCAACTGAAAAAAATGAGAAGTTATACAATGTATTTGGCTTTTAATAATTAAAAAATGCCAGGAGACTCTCTTTTAAAAACTGACTGTAAGCAGTCAATAATTTCATTTTACACATAAGCATATTGGCATTGAAGGTACAGATAAAATGCCACTCTTTCTTAGAGAGTATCTCAATGGAATTTTGAATATGGGAAGAGAGACACTCTTGAAATGTGAGCTGGCATATAAGGTAGCCACTGACACTGATGGTTCGAACAACTGCAGATCCATGTGAAATCTGAAAGAAAAATAGTTTACTTTCTCTTCCTATGCCATAAAATCATAGTTTGAAATAGCACACTGTCACTAGAAAAAGCTCTGTATCGGGAGTATGTTATATTTATATGAGTGTATTTATTTACTGATGTTGAATTGTGCAGGTTCTCAAAATGTAGCTAGTATCTTATTTACAGTGTCATACATCTATTAAAGCTACAAGTTTTCTCGTTAAAATTTCCCCTGAGAACATATTGTGTCTTACCAAACAACGGTTAACCCCATAACCTTTTCAAGTCAATCTCACTCAGACATTTATTGTTGTTTGCTTTGGCTTTTGTGCCTGATTTTGTGACAGTCTCAGTTTTAACTTAAAAACTAATGAGAATGTGATGTTTCTGGTACTGTGAACCAAATTTATGCTACCTTTTATAGGGGTGATAATTCTTCATGACATGAGTTCCTTTACTGAAATAAGTGACTGATGCTTATACACAGTTAGTGCATAAGGGCAGAAGTGGATATTGTATTGGGATTTTGAGTGGCTTTTTATTGCCTTTGCTGGTTATCTGAGTCCTTTTTCCATCCTGACAGAGGAACAGGCTTTTATCAAAAGCTTCAAGGGTTGGGGGGGAAAACGAGTTCAAACATCTAATCCTAACACAACACTAGTTTACTGAAAGGATCATTAAGAAAAGTGTCTGCCACATGTAATTCAATAAGATCTACTTCAGTTCTAATGATATTTAAAAACTAAGCTAAAATATATGGAATATTCTTCAGTAAGATTAAACATTATGAAAATTTATATATAAGTAATTTCCTGACTCCAGTACAGATTGGAAATAACTTAATTAAGTAGAATGCTCATTGAGTCCACATGAAGTTTAGGTATTTCGTCGTCCAGTGCAAATTTTGGTCATGAAGACCTGATCTTATAAGGGTTTTTTTTGTATAATTAGAATTGAAAGTATGCAGCTGAAATGTCATGTTCCAGAAATAACCTTCCCAGCTATGAATGACAGCAGACAAGTGTTCCAGAGCTGCCATGTAATTGATACCTTAGCAGCTGATTCCCTTAAAAAGTCATCAGCGCTTAGCTGATACCATATGCATTTTATCAGAGCTATTCTTGGAGCTTCTCAGTTTATCTCTCAGCAGCATAACCTTGAACATTCCCCATAGAAAAGAATTTCTAAGTTAAGCAGATGTTTCCATGAGCTTTTCAAATCTTATGCCATCTTTAACATTAAATATACTGGAAAAACTTTTTACTGAGTGTTATCAAAACTCATTCCCAGAAAATTAAGACATAACTTTGCCAGAGAATTCAAGTGCTGCATGTCTAGGCTCCGAAACCTGTACCCCCAACTCAACAAATTAATAAAGAATAGATCATATTAGGATTATTAATGACTGATAAATACTCTTTACAGTAGCAGAATCATGGTACTAACCTGATCTCTCAAAGTGCCTGTAAGAGTGGGCTAAGCCCAACGAAATCTCCTTGAACGACGTCCTTATCCAGAGTAGATTTTTTTTAGACAATCCCAGCATGAGAATTGAAGAGCCTCTAATCATAAAAACAAAACTACACAGTCTTGACAGTGTAGTTTTGTTTTTTTGCAATCCCTACACCCGAGGCGAGGCGGGGAATGCACGACTGCTCAGAAGTGCTAACATAGTTGTTTTGCTTTATATACCCCAGCTCTGCTGACAGGTCTGCCTCATCATGTCAGTGCCAGTTCTGATTGGTTCCCTAAAAGAAAGTATCTTGTGAGAGGAGTTCCACTCTGTGTAACCATACACCATCCAAACCATATTGGTTTGATTGACAAGGCTTATTTTGGAAGCACAAAAGGGATAGATGAGAGAAACTTCATCTGTTCCAAAGATTTTAATTTGTAATTCAATTTTGTTTATAATGTGCAGTTTACAAGCTTTTGTAAATTTCCTTAAGTCATAAACACAAGAGGAATAAAGTATTATCATAAAGAAATGTTTTTACAGAGGATATGGAAAAGTCAGAAGTCATATCAGTGAGATACAGCCTTACTTTCTTTCATTATAGAACATCCAAGAAGCTACCAAACGCATCTGTCAATCACCAGACTAAATAAATAAGTTGAGCTCAGACATGTGGCTGCACAATATTACAATATGCTATTTAAACTTTTTTTTTCCATAAGTTTGAATTTTAAAACTCTATTTGGTAACATATAGATTCAGAGCTCTGGTTTGTTTGTTTCTTTCACAATTATTCTGTCAGATGTTCCAAACAGTTTATGTTAACAAATAGCGTACAGAGCATAGAAACATAAATTTTGTGAAAGTAAATTAACAGAGACAACTACTGTAATTTCTAAAAAGGCAGATTTTTAGTTTAACAGTATTTTTTATAGATCTGTGGAGGCCTTGCGCAGACCACAGAGCTAATCATCCATGGAATAGCAAGTTATTCTGTGAACTTCCACTAGCCCACCTTCATCATTCTATGCAGCTAATTGTACTGTTAGATAGGTTGTCTCTGAAACAGAGGTCAGGGTCAGTAGACTAGTCTTGGCTGTAGCTGGAATGGGAGACATTTTGTGATACCACCACACCTGCCTGATTTTTTTGTTGCCTTCTTAATCAAAACTGCTTTTCCTTACCTGTGAAGCTGAATATACATAATGCACATCTAGTGAAAACTTCCAGCACACAACTGTCTCATAAAACTACTTATGTGCTTAAAGTCAAGCATATCCTTAAATATTTTGATAAAAAAAAAGGACTTCGGTTTGCTGTTACCAAGATTCACGTTGAAAAGGATCTTCTGAGTACTTATGAGAGCTACCCTTGTATCATGTTTCATGCTGGTAAGGGAAGAAGGAGCCCAACAGTTTCATAGCGTCGACCCCATCCCTCAATCAAGAGGCTTCAGTAGGGTCAGGATGCCAAAAGCAAAGGGAAGTGCAACTGGGAAAGGCAGTATAAAGCTCTCTCAAAACATTCCTAGAGAAGTAAAAGCAGGTTGGAGTTTTGTACTATCAATCGGCTACACTTAAGTTTGAAAGCAACCTGAAGGAAACAGAATCACAAGGTTGGAAAACACCCACAGGATCATTGAGTCCAGCCATTCCTATCAATCACTAAAGCACTTCATCCACCCATCTTTTAAATACCTCCAGGGATGGTGACACAACCACCTCCCTGGGCAGCCTCTGCAAGAGTCCAGTGACCCTTTCCATGAAATATTTTTTCCTTATGTCCAGCCTCAACCTCCCCTGGCAAGGTTTGAAGTCACCCCCTCTTGTCCTGTCCCCTGTCACTTGGGAGAAGAGGCCAGCTCCCTCCTCTCCACAACCTCCCTTCAGGTAGTTGTAGAGAGTAATAAGGTCTCCCCTCCAGCAGGAGCTTCAGAAAATGCCAAAGAGAGACAATACCACGTGTATGGTGCTTGCAAGGCAGCGTTACGGAAATGTGAAAGAAGCAAGAAAAGACATTGCTGTGATCTCATAAAATAACTCCAGAAATCTGTTCTGGCCTTTAAGTTAGCCAACCCATAAAGTGTCAGCTTTACCGCTTCTCTTGGCATGCAGCACTAGTGACAACAATACAAACTGGAGGAATAACTTCTATGCTGATAGTATCTGGATTTTCATAGAGGTTGAAAGTCAGAGTACAATGTATCATTTTTAATGTTTTTTTGCAAAAAAATTTCAGAAAGCCTAATTTCTCTGTATAAGGCTCAGTACAATAACAAGTGCAACTTTACATAATAGTGAGGAAGATGAGCGTCTACTAAAATGCACAAAATATCCAAAGAAGTCTATGTAGAGATATCTAATTTCTGATTTTTAAATAGAGACCTCCTACATTAGCAAATGGACTTTTTTCTCCATAGTTGAAGGCTTAAGAGATCAAACTCAGGGAAAGAACACAGGCTAGTATCTGCAAACTTAATAAATGCGGTCAGGTTAATGACAATGTCTAATTCAAATAATAAAAATGAAGAAGTTATTAAATCTGATAATTTAAAAAATGACAGAAATCTTCAAGATGACACTTTCGAGGTTATGAGATGGTCAGAGGTTCATTTTGTTTTATTTCAATTGAATTAACAATTGATGACAATAATGGAAAGTAACAAGGAACAAATCTTGCTACATTCAAACATGTAAATAAAACATATTATAATTTTAAAATAAGGCCCTTCCAGTTTTTTCCAGAAGTTTTACACTTGCTTTTGATCACTATTGAATTTATTTCCATTACAACTACTGTTTTGCCTTCTTAACTTTTTACTTTTGTTGGTGAATTCAGAAATTAAATTGAAATATTTCTCTGATGCTCTCAAGGAAACATAAATAATTTATGTTGCATGTCTTCTGTTAACAGAATTACTGTCTACCCAGTCTGATTTCTACGTGTTCAGTGTCACATAGTGTATCCAAAATGAAAAGCAGAAGGATGACTTCAGTTTCATTATTGTGTAGCAAAGACACTGCTGGTAAAACTGATGTTATTTATTTGATCCAAGATCAAATAAAAATCAGATCCAGAAAATGATAGAATTGTTTGGATTTTTTTTTTTTTAGGCAGACATAAAAATCGGGGAATGTTGTGAAAAGTTCAGCATTTTCTTCAGTCTGCTACTGTTTTCAGTATAAATTATATACTGCTGATATAGTAAGTATTAATTGCATCATGGGCCAGCATATGTATTACATCATGGACCAACTATAAATGTAAGGAGTAGCAGGTAATCTTCAACACAACAAAACAATGTGAGATGGACACTAACAATCTTTCTGTATGTGATTCACTGTGATTAATTCTAATAGTCCTACTGACTTGATGAGTGGAGCTGCATGAAATGAATGATTACTTTAGTAGGCCCACATGAACGTACCTTGAAAACAGAAGACTCCAGTCAGAGCTCAGAGACATATTCATATTTTCTTGAACATCAAGAGCTTGAAACTGCCAATTCAGCAACTAAAGTGCTTTTTTGAAGTGGAATTTCCATTTTTTTTAAACCCAAACACACAACCTTGACCTTTCTTCATTGTTTGTCAAACAATAGCAGTGTACTCTGAGCTGTACCTGCACAATCAACATAGCATAAACACTGGTTTATTTCCCAGTATTTTAATCTACATGCTAATTTGCAAACTGCATAAAAAGTGTCAGTATCTTTCCCATTTCCTTCTCTACTTCCATTTTCACTCACCTCCTTCATTCTTTGCTAAGTTCTTCCCTATACAATGTCTGCTACATCTCCTTTCACATACTACTATCATTTCACTTGGTCCCATAACCAAATATGCAGAACCAAGGGAGTAATAAAATAAATAATTTGACCACTGTAAATAAAACTTCCCCCCAATAAGATGCTGTCCTAAATCCTTATAGAACTAATCAATGCAAGTTGAAATGTATTCAGATATTATATCCTTGGCAAATTTCTAGTTTTCTAAAGGCTACTGAATAAAACCCATTAGTTTTCCCTCATCCCACCCACCTTCTTTCTTTAAACTTAAAAATGGCTACATAGTTCTTCTCTTGAGTGCTAAATCATTAAATTCTGACATGAAATTAAAAGGTTTTCACCACCTTCATCATCTCCCCTTACCTTGCAAATACTATGAACTACTTTGTAGTAACACCTCTAGAACCTTAAATAAGGGCATCGTAATCACCAGAATATCCATGTTTGTGTGCTGCATCAGCTTCTGAAAAGCTGCAGCATTTTCAGATGCTAATGTGTCTTACTGGATCTATTATAACTGACCATGCAGTATATATTAACCTTTTTCAATATAATCTAAAACTTGCTTACAGATAATTCTTTCACATGTTAATGAATAAGGCACTGTCAATTGGTCCCAAAGCAGAAAATATAAGCAAGACACTAAGCAGTTTTTGAAACTACTTTAGATATTTCACATGTGAAACTTGCTGTGAACTACGACTAAGTTTAAATGGATGTGGAACTGTTGTCAGGGTCCATGTTCACTAACATCATGTTTGAACTTCATTGTTGTTACAAACATCATCTCCTTGGAAATATCTATGCAGGAGTTTTACAGACTTCAGTTTCTTCAAGTTTTCCTTGTACATAATTTCTTTATGTATCATCCCCACACATTTACATATGCAGAACAAGGAAGAAATAAAAACATTACTTACTCAGCAGCTCATCTTAGAAAGCAGGGTCCTACAAACAAAACCTGGGACCTTCAGTAAAGAATGTATTTACCGCCAGTTCCACTTCCTTCCACAAAACAATTGAAACCATATTACTGGGGACAAATTTGAAGTAATGTTGAGATAGTCCTTAGAATTTAATAGACACAAACATCATGTCTAATTTTGTAGGTCTTGTAAAAAACACATGGGCATCCATGATTTATAAAATGGAAAGAAATAAACACATTTACAATGTTCCATAACAGACCCATTCCCTTAGAATACTTGAGGCAATAATTGCATTCTTGTTTAGCAAAATAAGGTTGCTAGTTTTTTTGTTTGTCTGTATATAAATTCTACTTTCTACTATTTTTGTAAGAAAAACCATGAGTAAGAACAGATATGCAGATTTCTGATCTGTTCTGATTAATGTATTAATTAGAAAAGCATTAACACTGCATTACTTTTTCTTTAAAGTAAAAAAGTAAAATCATATTTTGTGAATCGAGGAGAAAAAACCCTCACCTTAAATATTAAAGTTCAGGCTGTTTTCACATGATGACAATTAAGAGAAAAAGCAAGAACCCAATGCATTAAATCTGCTGAAGAATCAAGATTAGTAGATGCTGAATTCTATACCTTCATTTTTACAGAATGGATTCTTAAATATGAAATCTTATGTGCCATAGTTATGAATCCCAGCAGATAAAAGGTTTGGCATTTTCTTGGATGGGGAGGGAGGGCTGGAGTGGGGAGGAATGTCTGGTGTGTGCTTTGTCAGTCCTCTGAACATGACTGCAGTTAGAAGCACAATATTTTCTGTGAAATCTTTAACTCAAAACAGTTTGTGCAAAGGAGGGGCTTAGCTGGCAGAAAGACAATTGTATGGGATCCATAAGATGTTTGATATTTGTCTCCATTCCATTTTGGAAAAAAACTGAGAGAGAGACAGCTAAATAAGTAGAGTAAGAATCTCAGTCCTCAGCTACTATATTTATGCACACATATACATAGCCTTGTGACTCTTATATGGGCAGGATGACACTGACTTTCCATAATGTCAAGTAAGTGATTTATGTGATCAGGTGAAGACATGTACATGATATTTTTTTTCAACTCATTTCTTCTCTGTGCCTGTACTTTAATTTCGAGATAAATTTAAGTTTCTGCCAGCCAACCTGCACTGTACTGGAGACAAACATTTCCTGTTTTGTTATTATGGTTTAAGCATATATTATTTCAGTCCCAGTTTTGCACAGATGATATCTATTCTGATGAAGCACAAAGATGTTGCACTTTTCGAACACCTATCTGCTCTCTGTGAGATGTGTGAATGCATTGCCATGGTATACAAACCCAGTGCAGGCTTAATCAATGTTTATGTAAAAAAATATATAAAATATTGCATGATAGGGAGTCATGCAATACATATCCCACTTGTGGTACTGGCTATGCCTTATATAGTGCACTGAAGCAGAAGTCTGAAAAACAAGAATCATTTGCTAGGTAGGACTTTGAAATTCTGAATCAGAATGATCAAGCTGAAGAACAGTTACTCCCAAGTCTAACTAGATGTCCTGCTGGTTATTGTGCCAGTTAATGACATGCAGAATGGGACATTTTCTGAACTATTTTTTCCATATTGCAAATGGACGACACAACAAAATCCTTCTCTTTCTCTGCAAGGAGCTTTGCAAAGAAGTGAAAAAGAGACAGACTATGAATTCAAGAGATGGAGGCAAAAATTTCATGATGCTAATGACTGACCTACAAGGATTCAATTTCAGTCCAGGTTTTCATTATATAGTGAATGGATATTGTAGATCCTGAGGAATTCAATCATTGGGAAGTTCTTGGTTTAACTAAGGAGGTGCTTTGAAACTGCTGTGGGTATCACTTCATAGTCCCCTCCTTTGGATTGTAACGATATGCATCAACTGGAAATGGACTGCTTTGTCACAGTAATCCTGTCCTGAAAATAGCAGTCACAGTATAGTGGAAGACTTGTCCATTGCGTTGCCCTTAAGAGACTCTTTCTTCATTGAAGACATTCTTGGTATAAAGCATGCATTAAACAAGGTTTGCTTATTAGTAATGACTGCTTTTGATGCCTAGCCTCTTCAAAATATCTCAAAGCTATTAGAAATAAGATAATGATAATTGTATTTAATAAATCAGAGAATTCTATATCCGTAAATTCATTTTGGTTTAAGTCCTCATTCACTTGTGACTGAATTCTCTACCTAAGCTGATGGAAAGAAATGTTGATGGAATTGATGGTGCTGATAAAATTTGTAAAAGAATAAAACAATGGGTGCTTATGAATCACCAAGCGTATCTATAATTTTAAAGGATAATGCCTCTTATTTCCATCATCTTCTTCTTTTAGATTTGTCCAAATCAGAACAAAACTGCAAGAAAAAAGAAATCACTGTCCAATAAATGCTGTGCATAGGTGAATTTTATTAATGATATATTTATAAAGAAACCACATATAAATGGCAACCTAGATATAAATTGAATAGCACTCAAAGATTCATCTTCTCCTCAACCGTGGTCGATATGTGCTAATGGACATAGCAAATGAGCACTCATGCTTTGGGCATCTTGCAATTCAGTCCATCTTCTGAACCTTCGCAGCAGGCAGGCGGGAAACAAGGATCATGTTCCAAACTGAAGCTAGTCTCTTGCGGTCTCTCAAGTTCAAGACACACTCCCTGAAGCCAGAGTTTCTCTTTAAACCTGTTTTAAAAAGGTCAGTTAATACTGCTTATAATCTTAGCGGTGGCAGCTGAAACATGAGCAACACTATGGTGGTTGACATGGTTTTGTGGTCTTGAGACAATACAAGATTAGAGATCAAATAAAGAGTGATTCCAAATAGAGCATAAAATATCCTAAAACTCTTCTTGCTGACAATAAAAAATAACCAGAGGGCACTTTAGTTATAAAGAATATAAAAGATGAGAATAATGAAGAGAAATTTGACCTTTCTGTATGATTTATGGGTTTTAATCATACTAAATTCTCCATGCGTCCTAAGTAAAATTAACATGACCTTGCAGTTGATTTTTTTTGCTTTGGAGTATCTGCTGTCTCACAGCAATAGAGAAAAAATGTGAACAAAATACGTAGGATCTATACTTAATCAGCTGGCCATGAGGGAATGCGTGCAGGCAGTTTATGAGAAAATAGGAACACATTTGAATCAACATATGCAATAAATTTCTTTCCTTTTACAGGTTGCTTTACATCTAGATAGACAAATGTCAGGAACTTACAGACAAAAGACCACTGCTCTTTCTTTTTTCTATGGCTTTTTGCCATAAAATTCACTACATATCATAGAATCATAGAATAACCAGGTTGGAAGAGACCCACTGGATCATCGAGTCCAACCATTCCTATCAAAGACTAAACCATGCCCCTTAGCACCTTGTCCACCCATGCCTTACCAGTCTTACCAGTTTGAGAGTTGTGTAATGAACATTATCAATAGAATTGTTCAGGTATTTTCTATTGAAAACCTCTGATGGAAAAATCTTATTTATACGTGCACAATCTCTTTCCAATCCCCACCTGCATCCCTACACTACCTCATCTCATCTGATGGTTCCAGCAAAACAGTCAACTAACAGTAGAGTAAACCAGATCAGTAATAGTCACAGGGTATAAAAGCTCTCTTATCCCTGAATGTTACACATAAGACAGGTAGTTCTAGCCCCACAAAATACAACAGGCTACCAAAGCCTAAATTCAGGAGGTAAGATTTAGCCTTGTGCGGGAAGTCACCACAAGGACTGGATTATTGACTTCTCATTTAATCTTCTGAAATTTCACAGTGGGAAGTTTTGTCATGTTTAACCAATTAATGAACAAGAGTCACTGTACTGTTAGGACTGTTACTTACTCTTCTAAATAAGGTCTTTTACCTTGTAGAAAACTTCGTTGACATATTCTGTAATTGAAACTTAATGTTCATTTATTAGTTGTATCAATTTCAACTTTTGGAATGCTTTGTATCTTTGAGCTGTTTAATCTTACATTACTATCTAGATTAAGATACCTACATTTTAAAAACCTATTTCACTAAACCAAATACCTAATTGCACAAACTACATTTCCTATTGTATTACAAAATTTCATTTACATGATACAAAAATTCATAGGAATTTGAAGAGCGCTTGATGTGTGCTTTGTAAAATAAGGTCCTTACTTCTATTGAAGTATTATGAGATTGAGCAGTAAGTATACTGCAAGTTACCTTACTGGAAGATGTTTAGCCACTGATCTTTTATCTTGCACACAATGTGTGTTGTGGATTTGTACTATCTCAGTGCTGGTGACTTCTTCTGAAAAGTATCCATCTTCCCACTCTGATTTAGCCTGAATTACACTGGAGATTTCTAGGGGCTTCTTTTTCCCTGAAAAAAAAAAAAAGCACATTAGTAAGTAGAAACAAATTGCTCATTTAATATGGCAACAACATCCTTAAACACATGCAGCTGGCAGGATGAATCACCTATCACTGTCACGAAAGCAGAACAGTGTGCTTTTCCAATTTCATTGCTGGCAACACAGATATATTTCCCAGTATCAGCAAGGCTTACATTTCTTTTTAAAAGGTAATAGGTATCTCCTAACTTCTCAATCTGTAAAACAATAGAATGCACATATGACATTTTTAGTAGCATAGTACGAAATACATTATCTTTCTCCCAATAAATATTTCAAGAACATTAGAACATACTGCAGTATCTCCAGATACCACTTGGACATCATCCTTTGTCCAGAACACGTGTGGTTTGGGGTTTCCATGTATTGTGCAATGCAGGATTAAATCTTCTCCTTCTTGCAGAGTTGTATGTCCAAATTTTTGTATAAAATTTGGCTGTTTTCCTTGTACTGGAAAAAAAGATTTCAAAGTGTTTTAAAAGGCACAACTAAAACAACTGAAAGTAAAAACCAACCCATTTTCATAATAATGAAATTCACCCTATTGCATGACAGAAAGCACCTTTATGGATGCCTGGAACGCAAGATAACTTGTTTGCAAGACAGTTAGCAGGCAGGCATCATTTATCTATATAATATAATGTCCGTTGAAACCCTTGGATATTAAGCACCCAAGAATTTCATGCATCAGCATAGAGATATTAGTTCCATTGTAATGCTGAAGAATCACGATCTTTGTGCAGGTAGCAGGCAAGTCTATGTGGGTTATTGCATTTCAGTGAAGGTGGAGAAGTAAATATCCACACAAATTTGAACTGACAAAGTCTCTCTTTTGCATTTAGTGCATTATGGTATATCATGCTCTTCACTTTTTTCCCCTATTCTTCTAGTAAAAAAAAGTTATTGAAAAATAAAAAAAATTATCTATATTTGCAACAATAATAAAGGCCAGAATGTTGTCTCTGTGTCTCTTTGGTCATGATTTTTACCGTCATTACTACTTACATCATATACTACCTGATCATCTAGTACAATCTGATTCAGATCAAGAATGGGCAAATAATTGCATTTCTGTCACAAAAAGCAGAGCACATAAGACTGAGTTTGTGCTGACTTCATGCCAGCTGTGGAAGAACAGATGAACCTGAGCCAGTGGAAGCCTGACTAATACAAATTTACCCATCAAAACTGTTTGAAGAAACTTTAATCAGCAGCAGCGGTTTGTACTGAATCAAAGCTCGACTTCATGTGACATGTAACTTAATGAGCTGTAAAGCTGGATTTACTGGATCACTGTTCTATTACTTGAGGGTCCACTGACACTCCACATCCAGGGATGCAGTAAAAAGGAAAACAACCTCAGAAAATGGAGTAAGTGTTCTTGACACAGGGAATCCAAAGCAGAAGATGTTAACACACAGAAGCACATGCTAAGACATATATTGCAACAAAAATTAACATTCTGCATTCCTATCACATAAGTAATGCTTCTTGTTCCCCTTTGCCATAAATTGTACCATGTATCTGTAACATTTAACAAAAGCAATCACTGGCCTTCTAAGAAACTGAAAGTTAATGAAAAGTGTGATATATAACAGTCCTTGAAACTACTCTCAATTATGCCAGCATTACTCTCTGCTTTGGGAGAAAACTTTTTTCTTTCTTTATTGTGAATCAAGACACGGTGTATCTCACAATGATGCCCAGCAACTTCTAAACCTAAATACATCAAGTCCATGGCTATTTTTGCCGAATGTGGGACTGTCAGCACAGTGACACAGACATTTTCACCCACTGCTTGGGTGAGCTTTTACTTGCAATGCACTTTAAAGCTTAGCTGCTTTTACTTTATTCTCCTGTACTGTAGCACTGAGGCCCCAATATAGAGCAGAAGTTTGAGAGTTATACTCTCTTACACTCTTGCTAACCTAAGATCTGTATTAGGTAGTCCCAGTAGCTCAAAAAACTCAGTTCTTACCTGTTGAAAGTTAGCATGCACAAACTGCCACTAACATTGCACTGCATGCACCTGAAGCACAGAGATTTGTGCTCTGCAGCTTTGCTTCAAGCAAGAGAATGAAGCTTACACCCCTGCCTCATCTTTGCAGACAGCTGGCAGTAATTCACAAAAAGTGCATGCTTAGCTTATATTACTATGGAAAACAAAGTGGGCATCAGCCTCTCCTTGTGATAGTTTTGGGTGGATTCCATTATTTGTGCAGTTTGTATTACCTTGTGAAGTCAGGCTGCATCTCTTACCAGGATGGTTTTTCACCATTTAAAAAAAAATTAAAATCATGATTGGAATGGTGATAATGAATACACTCCATCTTGATTTTGTATAAGTCAGTCAGCGAAATATAAAAGCTAAAATGACCTGCTTCTTCAAAGCAAAGGGATAAGTATATGCAAAGAAAACTAAGAATCTACAGTTACTACAACTCTTTCAGGCACAGGCTACAAGTCAACAAGAGAAATAAAGCCTGCTGTAAGGGAAGGGTTCATCCTCTGACAGGCACCTTCAAAACAGAACAGGTGGTTATATCTCACCAGTGGATTTCCCATGATACCGCAATGAAATGTCAGAATAAACTAAGACAACTTCTCAGATAAAAATTATTTCTTAACTGCACATCTCAAGAACCACAAAGTTTAGAAGGAACAGTGCTTTTTCTTGCATTGAAGATGGAAAATATTACAGGTAGTCAGTGGTACTGAAATTCCACTTCAATGGCTTTAGAGAAGAAGTCTGTCAATTATTAAATATTAGATTTGTCAAAACAGTAGAGTTCTGCTGCTAACTCAGAAACAATCAAGTAAAACTCAGCAGTCTGAAGCAATACAAAAACTGGAGGTGAAGAGATCACCTGATCCTGGCTTTATCACACAGCTTCCACTCCTACCCAAAGTCTCTCACACACAGGTAGTACCAGACCAAGCCAAATTGTTTTTAGCAGCTATTTTTTTATCACTTTGCTTCAGAATTATTCTTAATCTATTTACTCTGGACATGTAATTTCTAATCTCTGGTGTCTTGAAATGTTTATCTACTTACCCCGTCTTCTATAAAAATTTAGGCTAGAGTGAGATTCATACAATGCTGCTCAGAGACTTTATATACACTCAGCATTGCTCTAAATATATACATTTCACCTAATTGTTTAGAGATTTTTTTTCTCAGTCAAGCTCCTAAAGCAACCAAAGTATTTTATTAAGGAATACCAATTGATCCGAAAGATCCAGAATCCAGAGGTCCAGCCTCCTTGAATACTAAGGTGTAGCCTCATTAAAGGAAACTTGAGCAGTAATTTTTACAGATACAGCTTCTCTGAGCCACAAAAGATATACACACACAAAAATTACCAACTTGTCCTAGTAAAGCCTTCAGAGAAAGGTTAAGAAATAGGCTTACCTTACCAGTCATTTGGGAGGAAGCCTTCTTCTCCACTGCAGCTCCAGCCACATCTGATCCAAAGCCAAATCAGAGGAATACCTCACCCTGCCTTTGCCTACTGACTCACAGTTGGGCCCTCAGACAGGCTGATTCTTTTGAAAAATGGAAATAATTAATCCTTTTCCCCTCAAAACTTCTATACCTTATGTAAATATCCCTTCACACAACTCCATAATTTTAATCAGGCAATCTCTTTCACACTTTTTTCTTAATGAGTGTTTGCTTATGGGGAAAGAGGAAGGGAGGTTAAATTAGTAATATGCCCAAGTATGACTTTTTTGTCATAAGGCTAGAGAAATTGAGATTTAAACTCACTTTTCAAGGGAGCAATCAGGAAGATGGAAAAATTTTGCAGCCTTGAAGGTTTAAAATTATGATTGTGATGAGGGGGAACTCAGTACCATAAGACAAGAAAGTATCAGAACTAGAACAATACAAACCATATAGTTGTATTCCTTGCATCTACTGTATGGTTAAAAGAAGGAAGAAGTGAAGCATACATAACATGAACTATAAAAGTGAGAGGAAACATTATGTTGAAACTATTACTGAAAGAGAATCAATGTGGGGTTTTTTTTCAATAAATCATACTGTATCATGAGACTACATCACTGTCACTCTGTGTTCTTTTTTTAAGATTATCTGAACAGAAAACAAGAGGAATTTGCCAGCAAATTTGAGGGGGCCTTCATTACAGCTCTTAAATAAAGAGTATTAAACACGGAATGCCAACACATCAGTAATCAGCCCTGATTACACCTTCATTTTTACAAAGCAAAGCATTAAAACCAGTGTATCTGGTATCTCTAATCGCTCTTGTTTTTTTCCTTGCAGCAACTAAAAATGTGACTAACAGCCATATACCAATTAAAAATTGCATTTAAAACTACTCCTAATTTAAAGTAGATACAATATATACTCACAAACCCAAGTTTTGTTAATCTAGAATTCACAGAAATATTCAAATTCTCAGAGAAAGGTTTAACGAAGAGAGATTGCATACTTCTACAGTGATTTATTAAAATCCACTGATGAGCTTAGGCAATTTCTGGCCTTATATTTATACCTTTTTGCATTTAATAATATAATATCTGGCTATGCAAAAATGGCAACATCCCCAGAAGTGGCAAGGTGTTTCTTTTGACCTTGTATTGTTTCATAGTGTCTGTTACATAGCATGGATGCCATACTTACTTGTGTGTACGCTTGAAAATATTGTTGTACTTAGATTTAAACTGTAGATTCATCTGCATCTCACTTTCTTGTCACAAGTTAAACTTGAAAGATCTTCTTTAACATTGAAATAGGAACTCAGTTCCAAGAATTAATCTAGTACTTACTTTTCATAGATGACATTTGATTAAAATGAAAGTGGATTCATTGGCAAAGGAACAGATGATAAGCCACGTCAGCTGCTTTTGAACTGAATAGTAAAACTAAGACTCACTTTCGTAAGAAAGGCAGCTGCCTTTTCCAGGTGACAATGGTAATCCAATGGGATTTTCCATATAAGCTTTAGACCCATATAATTTTAATTAGGGTGTATAAATGACATTGTATCAATCTACTGTTCCCCAGTGAAATAACTTTGTTTTGTCTTGGCATAGTTCAAACAAGATCACCTTTGACATCTTATTTAATATGAAGCTCTGTTGAAATCTGCACTACCTAATTTGCTGTTACAAGAGGCATTTATCGTTCAAGCTGGAAAATGAGTGTTCGATTCACCAAGTGTGGCATTTCACTGCCATTCTGCTTTGTAGTTTTGTGGGGAGAGGGCAGCATTCCTTTAGTGACTTTCTAGATAGAAGGGGCTTAACAAAGTCCCTCTCCAGCCAATAAAATTGAGCATGGGTGCTGTTTCAACACTACATCATAGCAGTGAACAGTCACAGGGGCATCATGTCAATACAGCTTCCTCATCTGGAAAGTCTTCCTGAAGCATAGAATTCCAAAGCAATTTTGAAACAGTAATGCCTTGAAAAAGTCCATTAAGATAAGCTACTTTTATGTCCTGTTCATGAAATACCAATAGTACTTCCAAAATACAAATTTAAAAGAGAGAAAAATAGATAAGGAATATATGAACTTTAGAAACAATATTCATTTAATTAACTATTTAAAACCACAATTCAGAATGAGAATAAATCAGCATTGAATTGATTTTAAATATTTTTTTCTGCCAAGGGGGCAAGATGTCAGTATGCTCTACTAGACCTATGCAGGATGATACATACCCAAAATTTTACTAAAACCAGAATATGCTTGTTCATAGGCATACAGAGCACTGATACGTAAATGTTGAAATAAAATTTATTCTTTCTCTGAGGCTTTTCTTGAATTCCTCCCCTCTTAAAGGAAAGATGATTGATAGTCCTCTCTGTTATGCTGGGAGTGTAAGCAAAACTCCAATAAAAAGCTACATCGTTGCAGCTTCTAACTATTATTAACAAGAAGATGGAAAAAATCCCACTCGGATTCAAAGCTTGTGTCTCTTACTCTCAAACAATTTTGAAAAGTAGCCTTGTTTTCTGGCTGTCAAATGTCCTGTAAAGTAAGTAATTGAGATCTCTCCTACTTGTTTTAAAGCCTCTTAAATGAATTTAACAGAAGCAAATTTAATGAAAATGTGTATGAGGGAGGTCTGAATGCCTGCTCACTTGTAATATCCTAGAAGTCCAGGCAAACAGCAGGATGTGTTCCTGTAATGCATACTTATCCTGTAGTTCTATGTCTGTTTGCAGTCTTTTTAACTTGTAGAGCTGTTTATCATGAATAGTGAGTGGTCTTTCTCTAAATGCCAGCAAGCAACCAGATCCAACTACAAGTCTAGGTCCAACTCATCTCCAGTTCCCACTCCACAACATGATAAAGAGTT
Organism: Clamator glandarius; assembly: GCA_033459285.1. Classification (NCBI taxonomy): domain Eukaryota; kingdom Metazoa; phylum Chordata; class Aves; order Cuculiformes; family Cuculidae; genus Clamator; species Clamator glandarius. Next base: position 2,232,488 of record JAUNZM010000140.1, read on the forward strand.
CACATATTTTTCTCCAGCTTTGATAGATCCACAAGTGAGTTTGGGACAAATTTTTCCAAGCAGGACTGAAATCCTGGCTCTAGCCTTGCTTTCTGAAGGACAGATACTCACCTCGCAGTGTTGTTTTGCTCAACAAATGGCACTCCTCCAACCAAAAAGGTCAAATGCATATCTCTGAATTCACACAATAGCCATATAAAAAGGCAGAACAATGATCATTCTAGCACTGAACGTTCCATATCTTTCAAGATGAAAAGATTCATAAGTTAAAACAGAGATAGCAGCTTTGAGCCCAGCATCTACAGAGCTGTAATAACCCTGTGTCACAAGCCTTATGATAATCAATGTTTAATTTAAAGGCCTAATTCTGTCAGAGGCAAGGTAGAAAAGGAAAGAGAAGATCTATGCTTTCACTCCTCTTTTTTCATGTGCATATACTTAACCCCAATACTGAAGGCAAAAATGCCTGAAAAACTGACGTATTATATAAAGATACACAGAAAAGCAGAAAACAAGTCAAAAGAACATCCATGATTACTTTCAATTTTTAAATGATGCCAACTCTCAGTTAGAACAGAGGACTGAAAGGTAGCTGTCACCTAGAGGACTCATTTTCAGAGAGAAAATGAGTGTTATGTACACAATGAATTTTTCAAGCACTGACAGCTCTGCGACAGGTAAAACCTTACAGACATTTTGGCTTGTTCTTACCATAATATTGCTTAATACATCACTTATGTGAGTCCATCTGCTCACACAGGTTCTTTGCAGTATGTTTATAACAACCATTCATAAAGTCACAAGGACATAAAACCACTAAACTGAATTTCACTTTTATGAAAATTGAAACATTCAAAATCATACTAATTATTAGAATTACTTTATTGTGAAATGGAGAGTACACTTTAGGAAAATAGGTGATTTTTATACCTAAAAGAATCCTTATGAATCAACATTTATGGGAGATGGCTGAGATGACTGGACTTAGGAAGTTGCTCATTAAGAGTGATATTAATTTTAATTAGAATTTACTTTGTTACCTCATCTGCTCACCACCTCTTCCTTCTGCTGCCTCTCATATTACTGTGAAGTTATATTTCCTCAGGAATTTCTCCTGTTTTAAAGTTACAGGAATTTTAATAAAGTTACAATCACTGGACCAAAATATTTGAGTGTCAGTCTTCAATCTCACTGCCTGGGGCAATTTGCAACATGTGTTCTGCTCATAACATGTAAAAGATTTACTTCTTTCTGGCAAAATATGCAAGAGAAAGTAAATATGTCCTTTATGATTTTTTCACACCAACACAGTTGTAATATGAAAGCTGCAAATAAAAGATGCAGGAAAAACCATGTAGCTGTTTATAAATTGTTTTACTGTACAAATAGAAGTTCTAGAGCTAAGTAATTAAGTTACATTTGAGGATTTCTAAATGAAATCTTCCACTGGTGCCGTTGTCCTTCTCAAGAATGAATGCAACATGTAGCTAAACAAAGTTCCACTAATATCTATTTGACTGAAATAAAACTTTTTTTTTTGTGAATAAATTTTTAAATATTTCCCTAATTTGAGTGATTCTGTTTGGAATCAGTGTGTTGCAAACTTTAAATATGCTCTAATGTTCACTTCAAACTATTATCTTTCTTGTCTTACAGTAACAATTTAGTGTATTATTAGAAACATTTAGGTCTATCTTTTTTTATAACAAGACAGAGAAATTATTGCAAGAATCTACCTAAGTAGATTGGTATGTTGGAACATCTCATTTTGTAAACATTTGGGGTCTGAGATTTACTATATGCCAGGTGCCACTTAGACAAATCCTGATGATTCAGGGTCAAATCTTTGTAGTGAAGATGGTAACAACCCTATTGGAATTATTGCAGCTTTCATTTGTGAAGACTATCTGCTGGACTGAGACAGAGTTAAATCTGATCTATGACAATGCAATCATAAATGGTATGATTTCTTTACTAAGAAGCCTTTTCCTACAAATATTTTTTTAAAATGTATGTAAAAAATGTGGTTGAAAATAATACATTCAGTGTTAAAAAAAAAATTTCAATATCCTCCATATCCCCTTTAAAAAAAAAAAAAGCGCATCATAAAACACTTTACCTGGGTGCATCTTGACATTTCATACCTATAACTATTTCCAACACTTCATAATGCCAACATTTTTAGAAATCAAAACTCTGCCTCAGATTCTAGAAAATATTTGTAATTTTTTAATCTCAACATCACTATGAGAAAGGAAAATAAGCACATAATACTTGTATTAATTAAACAGTTATATATCAAGTGTGACATAAAAGTGGTTTGGTACAGATTGTGAAAGATGCAGTGTAAAAAAAATAAATTCAGTGTTGTCTTAGCGTGTGAGAATTAAGTCCAGTGCAGTCAATACTGTATTTATTTTGTGAATAACCAATACATTAGTGATATGCTAAGATAGATGACATACAACATTATCCAGTCTATTCTTGTAATAGGTGGCCTGTTACCTTTCACGTGAAGAATGGCACTTGATGAGATAGTGCCGTTCAAATTTTTAGCCCGAACAACATAGAGGCCAGCATCTTTATCACACACCTTCTGAATGAACAAAGTATGCTTTCTCTCCTTTTGCAAAAGCTTTAAGTGCTCATCTGCAGTCAGTTTCTGGCCCTTCTTGTACCTGAAGCAGAGAGTCAGTTTTCAAGTCAAATTTATGTCACTATATACCAAGCAGAACTTTGCAAATTCAAACAACCTCTATAGCACTAAACTAGCAATAAGAGAGAACTCAATGCTGTGCTCTCATTCCTCAGCTTTAAAGTTATATATAAATATGGATGAATACTTTAGAAACTCAAATTTCTGGATAATCCATTCTTAATGCTAGAAAATGTGGTTCTGAGAACGGTTTTCAAGTCACAATTATCTAACTGCAGCATTGGAGAGAGTAGCATGAAGGCCCTCAGTTTTGTGCTGAAGTAGTTTTGCTAGTAAGGTGCCAAGTCAATCCACGTTCAAATCATGAATAGCCTCTCACGATGAATAAGCATTGTACAATTTTCTGAACTTGTGTTTTCAGTATAAAGAAGCCAAGGACCGTTTTGTCCACCCTAGCCGACTTAACATTTGCTTAGTTCACATAATCAAACAGAATAGAACAATACCTCAGGAGTTATTTTAGAGAACTAGTGTCATATTCTAAAACTTGAGGGTCTCTCACCATGTACTGGTATTGACTCCTGATTTACACATTGGAAATATAAAAAAGTCTGTCTTTTCTTGCCTCTTAATGTTTTAGCATAAGCTATGTTTAACCTAACACAGAGGTGCTTTTCCACATTATATGACATAAAATGTCTACATCAGTACAAAACACATGATACTGGTGAGTTCTTAATTACAAAACCCCATTTTTTCTTCTGTGTTCATAAATTTCTAATTTGCAAATGTTTTCAATTTAATGTTGTTTTTTTAAAAGACCAGAGATCAACACTGTACATAATTTTGAGCTAAATTAATACTTTCTTACGATAAAATAATACTTACGGCACCATGTTTTCACCAAAAATACCCCTCAAAGAGCAGAATATTGGGTTTTAAAACAAAGTAGCTTTATTGATACCAACACAGTATAGCACCAAGGTTGCAGTGTCCAGGATTTTCTCAGTGCCATAGAGAAAAATTCAGCTTACTGAAATCTTATAGTTTGGCTAATTCTTCACATGTGTAATAATAATATTAGCATCAAGAGATTTCCATATATAACTTAAATACATTAAAAGAAAGTCCTTCATTGTGAAAATCTAGTGGAATAAGTGGAAAAATGGCAAATAAGGTAGAGTTTTAGGAAAATACATCAACACACAGATGACTACTACTAGAATCTTGAGATCCTGCCCTTATTTCAGTCCCTATTCCCTCTGGCAGGGAATTTCTAAAAAGTCATCTTAAAAGATGTTTACAGTACATCATCTGTATTTGTCAGAAATGAAGTATAAAGTAATCTAATTAGACATACAGCAATTCTGAGAGAGATAGAGAGTGCACACAAATATAAAAAATAAAACTGGTTCTCTTAGCGCAGGCATTTACGGTAATTTTTAACCAGTAATGTCTCTCTAGTTTTCAACAACTTAGTCTTACAAATACATAAATAAGTGTTTCTAGTGCCTATACAAATATTTTAGCATGTGCGCATGTTTATGTGTCTGTCCATCCATATATATCGTCAAGATACTGAGAAAATGCAGATGAATTTACTTAAGGTAAATCTGGAGTGTGCTTTTGTTTTAAGAAATTGTTGAACAAGTGGAATGTCATGTTCCAGAATATAAAAACTGTACTTGCCTAAGAAACATTGAATATGCTTGCAGTAGTTTGATATTGTACATCAGTAAGATTGAATATGGAGATTATATCATATAGGTTAATAGTAAAAAGAAAATTTGAAGGTGCGAATCATGTTGAAGAGTGGAGCAGAAAGGATACAAGCCATTTATTCTAGACTACAGATAAACTGATTTGAGTATAAGTGGTTTGGAGTGTCTTGCTAACAGGAATATTTACTACTTCTCATTATAAGCTACCCACCATGTCAGTGTAGGTTCTGGGAATCCTGTTACTTCTACTTCCAAAGTTACCGGAGAACCTTCCATGACCGTTTTGTTAGACAGAAGCTGGGAGAAATTAGGTGCCTGTCCAGTTAGGCTGGCCATGCTGTTCTTTTCTGATGAACTTTTAATCTCTTCTCGGGTGACCATCTGCCTCTGACAGCTTCTGATAGTGTCTGGTTGAAACACGAAACCTGAGAATGCATCAGGCAAAGCATGCAGCCTGTCTTGGATTTTAGTACAGTTATTCAAGTCATGCAATTGTTCTTGTGTATCTGCCATGCTTTTACGAAGTTCAAGGTGTTGCAAATGTGTTTTGCACATTTCATTCATCGTGCTACATACTGGTTTGGCATTCACAGTGCAGCAAGCAGTGCTAGTTTCAGATATTCCTTGTAAGCTACAAGTCAAAGGAGATACTATTCTGACTTTTGGACCAGAATCTGCTGAAGAGGTAGAAAAGATCTCAAATTGATCCAATGGGCTTTCCAATCTAGTTTTGGGTAGATCCGTAGCATCAGCATAAGCAGAATTTGTTAAGAGATCAGATGCTTCCATCACTTTATTAATATTAGTGTTTTCCTGCATGTGCAAGCTATAGGAACTGACATGCAGACTGTGAGAACTACAACAGCACTGCTCTTCTAGCTCTGTTTCAGAATGTACGATGTTCGATTCTGGTGTCTCAGAAAGCGGTGGCAAAGAAATATCATCAGGTGATATACACTCATATTCATCTGCAGAGAGTATTTCTTCTGCCAGGAATTCAGTCTGTAAACTATCCGCTTTGGCTGAAGATGATAGCTCTGTATCCTGTGAAACAAGATCCTCACCAGCTGGACAGATAAACGGAATATCAACCAACTTATTCCTCTCCTTAAATTAGGAGGGGAAAGAAGAGAAAGGAAAGAAGAAGAAAAAGAAAAACAAACAGAGAGAATGAGTTATCATTTATCATTCTATGCATCCTCTTTTCACACAGAAGCTAGCAACAATATTTGAACTAGTTCTTCTAATAAGTTTATGTATCCAGAAAAGCAGGAGGAAACACACTGAAAAAAGATAATTTCTCAAAAAAATTTGCAGCAACTAACTGGAATTTCAAACTATTAAGGTAGATTCTAGCAGATATTATTGTAATTATATATAAGATTTATTATAACAGTAACAAAGGACAACGTGTGGACTTCCTGTAGGTGCTGTTTATAAGAGTATTTGCAAGGGGAATGTGATGGGGGAAGTGGCCTAATTACATCTAAATGGGAAACAATAAAAAATATATTAACAGCCAAGCCAATGGACTTTGATTCTCTGAGAGTCACCAGTCATGTTCAAGATTTACAGAATTAAACCAACATCTTTAAGGTATTTTCCCAGAATATTTCCCAGAATATATTTCCCTTGGGTTTTGCCAGCTGTTTCTATATCTTGTCCAAAGAGTAGCATAAAATACTATTATAATTATTTTTATATTATCTTGGATCTGAAATTAAGAAAGATAGCTCTAATCATGCTTCAGTAAGAACTGGATGTGGCATGAGTGCATTAATTTTAATCAAAGACATGTGATATATTAATTACTTCTCTGCCTCTTGATATCTATATGTATGCATAATCACATATTCAGGCCTATTTCATTTGTTCCAGGGCTCTCTGCAAGGTGTTTTCTTATGCTGTTCTCTCATTGAGTTCTATACAAAAATATGTAATCTCCAAATAATGTTTCTATCACCTATAAACCGTAACTCAAATAATTTGGGTGATCCACGGCCTTCCAAACCAGGTTTCTTTGGCAGTACCCAGTATAAAAGTGCAACAACACATTAATTTATACTTTTTTTTTTGCTTTATTGCCTAAATTTAACCTAATCATCAGTGACAAAATTAGCAAAATAAAAGTAAAAAGAACCTCACATGTGACCATGTCCTGTAGATACAGTAGTTTTAATATGGACGTTTTTCCAGGTTAACACTTTTTTATGTCAAAGCCATGTGACTTGTGCCAAATCCATAAAAGAACAGCTGGACAAAAGCTGGGATTTTACTCAGTTCTGTTTTACCAAAAAATCCAATTCAATTGTATGATGAAGTTCAAGTTTGGGTATTAAATGTGCTTTCCCCAAGTATCTCCTGATGAACTCTGGACCCCAAGGTGTCTTTCAGTATAGATAGATCACGGACATAAACATGATAAATTATAATTGACTTTCCAATTAGGTGAAATGTGTTAATTTTCTTATTTCCAATTACTCAGAAAACCAGGAAACAATAAATACTGAGTTCTTCCTTCTGCATATATTATTTTTTTTTTCATTGGGGCTCTAAATAATTGTAAACTATTCCTAGGAAATTTATGTTTTTAGGGATTAATTCCAATATGCTCATACGATACATTTTTCTAGGGTTTGAAAATTTGGCTATCAGCCTGATAGTCTCTTATCAGCATTGTTCTAAGTAACTCTCTCAGCCTGAATTCTGACCAAATTTGCAAGTCTTTCTTAAATGAAGTTTAGTGGGCGCTTCAGTAGCAAATTCTGGATGGTTTGGTCTGACTTGCATTTAAAATTTAATAAACCAAATCTGAGTTAATATTAAAAAGTTAAAAAATTCTATTAAATTCTGAGCAGGTATATTTAAAAATATAGTTCAAAAATTCTGAAAAGCCAGTCTCTATTGTCAGAATTAAATCAGTGGTCCAGATGAATTCTGTCTATTGAGGAGTCTATGCACATGAGCACACAGCGGCACACATTTGGAGAACTATAGGAACACCATGACAATGTAGGAATCTTCCATAGACTAATCTAGGATCTTAGCACAGATGTGCTGTCACAGTTCAATGGTCACCTTGTTTGGAGGTTGAAGAAGTCAGTTATTAAAGGCACTGCTGGAAAATGACCCTGGGGGAAACGTTGGGGAAAAGAATGGCAGGTGGGCAATGAATGAGCAAGCTCTCAGACAGGCTATGGCAGCATGAGGACTTCAAGACCTGGTGTGACACCTGGAATGAAAGCAGTGGGAGGATAAATGTGCCGTGAGAAGCTTCAGGCCAGTTTTTAGAAGGTGACACTCATTACTGAAGCAAATCAATATTGCAAAACTAGCTTGCAGAAGTATAGACAGAAATTAGAGATTGCTGGCCCACCGGGTGAAGGGCTGGAGATGGGCCAGGTCTTTTTTCAGAAAGGATGGAAATGAAAGACAGAATAGCTCTAGAGCAAAGAACCTGCTGCTTCTTTAAGTGAAATATAGAGTGTTGAAAAGGGTGGAGGCATCATATTTACCATACTTCACATCTGATATTTGCTGTTTCACATATCCTTGACTTCTACCCTTGGCAGCTGAGACACAGTCTGACAAGGACTGACAGAGTTGTAGCCTAGCCAAATAGGAAATAGGGCTATGGACATCTGATGGGTGAGGTGATTTTCCTGAGGATGGCTCTTAAGACTGGACACAAAATTTTGAGTGAAATCTGGGCTCCAAGTCAGTGGGAGTTTCACCATTGACTTGGAATTGAGCTAACAAAATTAATTAGTCCCAATTTTGGCTCATCAGCAGACTACAGGACATTTTGTATTGAACTGATAGGAATGTTATTATCGGCTGAATTTCTACAAAACATCACAATTCAATGTTTTGTAGTATTGCTTTAAGTTATCAGCTTTCAAAATGGAAATTTCAGGGCTCTAAATCAATTACCAACATGTCCTATCTTTCTAAGGGCTTTCACTGGCCTCCAGTGAAAGTGGGGTTCCCCATTCTCAGTGCTGGGTCCAGCCCTGTTCAATGTCTTTATCAATGACTCGGATGAAGGCATCTAGTGCACCCTTAGCAAGTTTGCAGACAACAAAGTGTGGATCTGCTGGAGGGTCAGGAAGCTCTGAAAAGGGATCAGAACAGGCTGGACTGCTGGGCAGAGTCCAATGGCATGAGGTTTAACAAGGCCCAATGCCGGGTCCTGCACTTGGGGCACAACAACCCTAAGCAGAGCTACAGACTAGGAGAAGCCTGGCTGGAAAGCTGCCAGGAGAAGGACCTGGGAGTGCTGGTCGACAGTGGACTGAACATGAGCCAGCAGTGTGCCCAGGTGGCCAAGAAGGCCAACGGCATCTTGGCTTGTTCCAGAAACGGCATGACCAGCAGTTCCAGAGAGGTTATTCTCCCTCTGTACTCGGCACTGGTAAGACCGCACCTCGAATCCTGTGTTCAGTTCTGGGCCCCTCACCACAAGAAGGATGTTGAGGCTCTGGAGCGAGTCCAGAGAAGAGCAACAAAGCTGGTGAAGGGGCTGGAGAACAGGCCTTATGAGGAACGGCTGAGAGAGCTGGGGGTGTTTAGCCTGGAGAAGAGAAGGCTGAGAGGAGACCTCATTGCTCTCTACAACTACCTGAAAGGAGGTTGTAGAGAGGAGGGAGCTGGCCTCTTCTCCCAAGTGACAGAGGACAGGACAAGAGGGAATGGCCTCAAGCTCTGCCAGGTGAGGTTCAAGCTCGACATTAGGAAAAAATTCTTCACAGAAAGGGTCATTGGGCAAAGGAAGAGTCTGCCCAGGGAGGTGGTTGACACGCCTTCCCTGGAGGTGTTTAAGGTGTGGGTGGATGAGGTACTGAGGGGCATGGTTTAGAGATTGGTGGGAACGGTTGGACTCGACGATCCTGTGAGTCTCTTCCAACCTGGTGATTCTATGATTCTATGAATTTATTACCACCCTCTCCAATATACTAGAATACCTTATGTAGTAAATTATTTATATCAAGGATCCCAAAGCTTTTACCTGTTCTTTAAGTTAAAGGAATTAATATCATAAAATGTAGGTCTGGTTTTGTATTGTCTGTAGTTAAGACTACATTTATTCATTGATAATTTGTAAACCTTCATATTCATTTACTCTATATCCATAAACAAAATATGCTTGTCTGCTAGGATTTTTATCATTGTAAATACATACTGTTTTCACATTCTAATTTCCTTTTGTGCAATGTCCTCAACATGCAATTCATAGGTTGGAACTTATGATCTCTACTGTGCAGAATTCTGGCAAATGAAATGCAACTTAATTATTCTGAGGTGAGAGTGAAGATCACTATTTGATGCTGTTGTTATTTATTTGATGTATAGCATGCCAACAGTACAGTAGATTATCTGTGACAATGTCATATTGAACTGCCAACAGCTATAGTTGTGTTCCATCATGTTTTTGACATGTTTGCTTTCCTGTTATTTACACTGTCTCAGATGTGAAGCAATTCTGTACTTGTTTTGCATTGGATTTTCTGATACTGTAAATGAGAAGAAAATCAAAGCCCATCAATCTATAACAATGTCCAGAACTGCTTAGCAGTAATGAATTAAGGAGTAAAATTCCTTTGTGAGTACACAATTATGCCCATCCATATAAAAAAAAACCAAAATCAACATGAACAGCAAATACCTGTTCCGTGTTGGTAGGAGACACAGCATTGTTTCTTTTCTCAGTAATGCTTTCTGAATTTGTAAACAATTTACCTGATGCTATCTGAAAGAAACATGTTTAAATAGCACCTTTTTTTTCCTGCTAAAGACTGTCAAGATTCAACAAAACATAATTTTCACCATTACTTAGCTCAAATTCTGAGTTATGAAGCTTCTCTCATAGCGTACTACTTATAAAACCAAAAACTTCACAGCTTGTCTCTAGGGGTTATGTAATTCTTAGGGGTCTGGGAAACACTAACAGCACTCTTCTCTATTAGTTGCGATATCCCCTTAAGTCTTATTATAAAGGAGAAAACAGAATATGTTCTCCTTATTGGAAGGAGGAATAGCCACAAAGAATGCATCTACATTAAAGATACTATGGCAACAGTACCAGAGGGAAAAAATGTGAAGAGGTTATGAAAGAATATTATTTCGGAAAAGAGAAAGAGATACATAGACAAGTAAAAAAACTGTTAAATTAATAAAAGTTATAGGAAAGAATGGACAGAAGCCACAGGGATAAGAAAAAAAAAATGAAATTAACAAGAATACATTGATAACATCCCATCTTAAAGGAGGCTTCAAGACTTAAAGGCAAAAAAACTTTCCAGCAATATCAAAAGCCTCTGAAGGAAGAGAGCTCTAGTTAAAAAAAATAAATTCCAACTAACCTGCTGCTTTTGTTCTTCTACTTTATCTTTAATAACACTCTCACATGCTTCTTGACCATTTCTTTCTTCTTTTTTAACAGTAATCAACTCTTCAGAAAATTCATTTTTCTGCTATGTCAAAGGAAAGTTAAGTGTTATATACAATAGAAGGCACCAAATGTTAACTACTCACTGACTTATGCTCTGTACAACAGAGCAGAAAAACAAAAAGTGAAATTCTATCTAAAATCTGACATCAGTACAAATGTAAATTGCTTATGGCAAAAATATGCAGCAAAACCTGGTCCAGTCATTCCTGGACAAGCAAAGATAACATCTTTCAAAGCTGAGGGATCTTTCTGAGGCAGAGAAAGTATAGGACACCAAAGACTGAAGAACTTCAATAACTGGTCAGAAATCTTAGTAATATTAACCAATATGTACACAGCATGTGCAAGGGGAAAAAAAGGGATTAAGGAAGTGACACTACTAGGAAAAAAGAGGATAAAACCCAGTATTTCAGGAAAAATGGTTCTAGGAAGGAAAGAAACATTTGTGAGTCTCTAGAACGTTCAGATTTGTCTAAAAAGTGGAAAGGAGAATATGTTCTAAGCATAAAACAACCAGGCAAAACCTGCATGTCTTCTTGTTTTCCTTCCTCTTCATCTTCCCATGAGGACAGTTCATAACCACTCCGAATATACTTATCTGTACTTTAGATCAGCTAGTTTTAACATACTTTTTGTCTAATTTTGGCTATTTCTAGCTTAAGCTACAAAAACTATACAATCAGTTACAAAGTAATTATGAAATTGAGAACTGGACAACTACATTGCATTTTACGAAGATTTCATGAATCCTTTCAAATTTTCATTGAAGAAAACTACAGATCTTAAAGAACATTACAGTGGCATAATATAAGGAATACTAAAAGTTTTACAGTTACTGTTTTGTGTATTTCACACCTTTTGTTGTTCTGCCAAACATTACAGTCCTAAATAAGTTCTTATAAGAAAGTGCTGCATTATTAATTTTCTGTTCTAGCATTAAACAAGCAAAACATCGTGTGATCTTTTCTTGTTTTCTGAAGAAAAAGTTAATTTTGCACTTGAAAAATCCAAGAGTTTTTTTCTTCTGACATTCAACAGCCATGCAAAATCAGGAAAGATTGTGCAATACAACATTTCCTCTTAATTTGTTATGCTTTTAAAATGACTAGAAATTAAACTGAATTCATAGCCATAGCATTCCATACTCATGCCACCCATTTACATAGGTAATTTGCTGACTGATCTATTCTTGATAACATAGAGACATCAACTATTGAAATATTCTGGAAATGTTCGGTAAGACTGTTAGTTTTAAAATCTCAGAATACTACGTATTATAAAAAAACCCAATCATTTAAAAATAGTTATAGAGCTACTCTGTATTGCAGAAAATTCATTTTTGTAACATTCCTTTTGACTGACTTCTAAAAAAGAATTATCTAAGTGAAAGGTTGAAGCAATCAGTAAATAGTTTATGAAAATAGTAAACAGTTTGTGTGGAAAAAATTGTTCTTCGAATTCTATTAAAGAAAGATAATTTTACAAAAAATTAGTCAAAGTAAAGTATTACAATTATTCTGAAATTCCACTTCTCTTGAAAATCTGTTGAGCTGTCAAAAAGATCGAAGGTTCAAGCCCTGTACTGACAGAACCTGAAGCTACTGTCCTGCTCCCAACAGCATCTATGTAATATATGGTTTGGGAGCATAACTTTGAAAAGTCTAACTGGCATTTATTTTGAAGTTTCTTTGTGGTAACAGTGCAAGGCAAAGCCTTCATTTCAATCATCTAATGACTTCTGGAACTAATTTGTATTATATTTTTGACATCTCTTACTGATTTAAAGTATAATGGATAGTGTGAGTGTTGATCAGTTTTTATAGTGTAATTCCATCAAAGTGGAGTGAAACAACATTCAGCATTAACAAGAGCAGAATATTTAAGCGTCTTAATCCTTCTGACTTCACAGAAAAATTAACCCTAGGCTTGTTGGAGATTTTTGATGTATTACTTTGAGACTGGAGGGTAGAATAGATGGAGTCATTATTACAAAAATCTAGCCCTCTCAGCTGTCTTCTGTAATTTCTCCACTTATGAGATGTTATATTTAATTACACTTATAGAAGCTTATCAGAGTATGAAACTAAAAATGTTGGGTTTAATTCTCTTTAATACTTATATTATAAGCCACACTTTTCCTGCTTACATTGATTTGGTTTTAACAGACTTGGGTATTAGTTATATTTCCTGTAGGGGGTCGAGCTAGGTTGTTAGGCATTTTATAGATCTAGCAGTTACCTACGTGACAAAACCAGGGGAAGAAGAAATAATTGAGAAGTATTTGTCTAGATACTCAAAGAAATGATGACATTTGTCCCTAAAGACTACTTGAAAGCAGAAACAGTTCTGAAAGATGTTGAAAAAAAGAAAACTAGGAGAAATGTTTATTGTACAGACAAGTAGCACTTCATTGATTCATTATGGTAATTTACCCAAGGTAACAGAACAGTGAACAATTAAGAAACGCTTCACTCTACCAGGGGTGATCCTCTAAAGGATCAGTGAAAAGTACTGATTCAGATACTAAGCTTGATAAACTGATGCAGATGCAATATATACCATGCATTTTTAAATAGATTAATAGATACCTTCATCTCCTTCAGTTCTCTCAGAGCTTTACACAATTCATCAATAGAATTCATGATTTCTTTGTATTTTAACATGGTTTTTTCAACATACTTCTTTCCTTCAATACCTGCAAAGGCAAAACAGCTTAAAAGTAGAACAGAATGCCTCAAACAACCAATCTACTTTGTTAGTCCAATATGCTATGATAGTTACATTTGCCTGAGTTTTGTTTTGCTGAAGGAGCACTTTAATTCACAGCAAAATGCTTTCCTACTGCTTACTAGTTTACTTGAGGTGGGGCCTCATAGTCACTTTGAGCCTTCTGCAAGGCTTCTCCTTAAACAAAATTAATTCTATCTGGTTATTGATACTGCTTTAAAAGATGCTGATCTCAAAGCCTCCTTAACAAGCTGCCTTGTTACATAGCTAGGAGGCCCTTGGATCCCTGTTATTAGAAATACAAAACAAAGGCAGGATAGAGAAGCTTTTCACCTGATGCAAAACCTGAACTTTGTTGACCTTCATTCTTTTTGGGTCGACAATGTTCGAAACCAATACCGTTGAAAATACAGTATTTACATAACAATCTACTGTCTTGCTAATAAAATGCTTAAGAAAGTTGGCAAATATCACTAATTATTTGGAAAAAATATTCACTCAGCACTGAGGTATAACACTGTAATATACTTTGACTTTGAAGATGTGCCTGTTATGAGACAGCATAAGCCATGAAGTCAATTTCAAACTCAAATATTACAAGGATATTGGCACTTTGATTTCAAGTTGAACTCTGGCAGTATACAGAAAATCAAGTAAGTATCAGATTGTTGAGTACTTTCATATTTTTATTTTTCAAATATCTGTTCTACAATCCTTCATGTCTTCCAGTCAACATGTTAAACCAACATTTGTTTTTTAAACTTCATGGGCTTTTCCTCTTAAATGAACCTATCCAGGAATCTGCTTGCTCCTGTTCTGTTATCACAGTTTCTTCCCACAGTATGTTACCAGATAGCTCCTCACCATATAACCGTTTGGCAAGGTCTGTAATCTGCTGCATTTTTTCTTCTTGTTGAGACACTGCTGGTTCAATAAACTTATAGAATTGTTTGTAGAGAGTCTCTATTGCTTCTCTTGTTTTACATTCCACAGAATACTTGCCAACTCTAACGACTGTTGCACTTACATCTTGAAACCAAAATTGACACTGAAGGGTAAAAACACTGTATTACAATTAATTATTATTAGCAGTTCAAAATTTTATAGAATCAACTGGATTATTCTTAGACTTACCATAATCAGTAGCATACAGTATGTCTGAAATTTTCTGGTTTTAATTTAACCTGAAAAACATTTGTTCAGTACTAACGCTGCTTCAAATATTAATAGCTGCTAGATTTTCTTTAAACACTAGATGGATGCTTATCTTACAAGCATGGTGAAGTTATTAGTTAATGGTTCTGCAAATGTTTTATTTTGGAGTTCTTTCCACCTTGTATATCAACTAATTCCACAAACTTCATTTCATAGCCACAGTTACATGTCTGTAAGGGCAGTAAGTTTCCTTATATTTTATCCGCTAGGAAACAGGGGTTTGGTCTCAGCAATTATTAAGATTCCTAGGAATCTTTCTACTGACAAGAATGGGCTTTAGAACATAACTTTAATAAACATTTTTTGTTAACAATACTCAGAGGAGACCAGAATCTGGTATTCACTCGGTAGCATCCTTATTGCAACATTACAGCAAGTTGCTAATGATGACAATTTTAAACTGCCATTAAAATCAGTGTTTAAACTGTGCCTATCCACTGAATGAAAACCCTTGAGTAAATGAGTAGAAAAAGCAATCTTAAATTTTAGCTCTAGGAAATAACTTATTTTCCTCAAAGTAAGGGGGGGAAGTTTAAAAATGTAAATATACAATAAACATTAGCAAATATCTTGGCTATCACCACATGAAAGAGCACATTGATCATATCACTGGACACTGAAAACATCTCAGAAACAAAACCATAGTATTGTGATCCATCTCTAAGGGAATTTTTGTCATGTACTAGATCACTTTGCAGATATGAAGAGTGATATTTCTAAAAATAAACAATGATGACAGGAATGTGCTTGCCTCAGCAGATGCTCCAACACAACACGGCAAGAGGGGAAATACTGTTACAATCTTTTTTCTTTTAAAAAAAGGCAATGCACGAGGCAGTCCTCAAACATATTAAAATAAAGTTGCAGAAGTCTCAAAAAAAGAACTAGACTGCAGTTCAGAGAAAAAAAACAAAACAACAAGCCAACAAAAATTCAAAAAAAAATACAAAAAACCCCCCAAACAGCCCAAAACTGTATTCTTAAGAATTAAGCTTATTAAGAAACAATTGTATGCTGCTTTAAAGTAACCGAATATTTTACATTTCAGTTCTAGGATTACATACCACCCAGACAGATCTTCCTGACAACTAACAAACTGTGCTGTGATAATCTGGCTTTTGTGGTTTGACAGCTTGTGAAAGAATTGTGGCGCTTTCTGTGTTGCCTCAGAACACACTTAGAGAAAATGAGCTCATAAGTATGATCACAGATATGCCAAATCACTATGAAAGTCATATGGAGGTGGAGACCCCAGTTGCATGCATAGCAGTGCAAGAATATGTTCACCTTGAATGTTTTTCTCTCCTTTCTCCACAAAGATACAAAGGAAAAACAGAGGCAAATACAGTTTTTTACAGATCTACTCTCTTTGGAAGACACAGATTTTTGCCTGAAGTAGTTACAAGCACTTTTATCTATCTCAGTCCCGAATCATTACTACAGCCACAGTGAGCATCTCAGGTTTACTATTACCTCTTCCATCATCTGTTGCAGATGCTCCACAAGATCCAGGTTTTGCTTGTAATCCTCCACAACTCTGCCAAAGTCATTCAGCTGTTTTTTTAAGTCACAAACTGACTCCAAGAGGATTCTGACTTTAGCATTAGGTACATTTGCTCCAGAGCCAATGACTTTATTCTCTAAATTATCCCTTTTCTTTTTAAGAGCCTGTTTAAAAGATGTATCAATGTTAAATATTGCAAAAAAAATATTTTTATTTTTAGAAATAAAAGATCAAAACCATGGAAAAAACTACACAAACTTATTTCTTGTCCTTTGTTTAAAAAATTCCAAGTACAGGTTGATTTTTCAAAGGCCAAATAAAACTAGAAGACCCCTACAATGCTGATTTAAAATTGATTTGAATTAAAGGTTTAATTGAGTTATATTTTTCAGCTTAAAATAAACAAATTTCTGTAGTAATAAAATATGGGAACTTGAACAAAATAACTTTCTTTGTATCTGGAAAAACAGAAAAACTTGCAAGCCTTTGGAGTCTTTGAGGAAGTACAAGTCCATGTAAGCATTAATTATTTCTGTTCTAAAATATTAACATATTGCTTAAGAATCTGATGTAAGCAACATCAATGACAACCCAGTATAATCCTAAAGAGCAAAAGGAACAAGTATTCATACTTGCATTTTAAGATGTCTGGTATTAACATGACCTGTACGTCTTACAATAAGAAGGTATATGTATATACATTAACATTTTTGATATTCTGGGAACACTGGTCTTGACAGCTGATGAATACTTCATTGCGCTAGTTGTTTTACAGCTGATGCAAAAAGATAGATCCTTGATTTTTGTTTGGAAATGAAGAGATTGGTTTAAAATAGGAAAGTATTTTATAAACTCTTCACGCTGTAAGAATAAATACTGCTGGGAATAACATTGCCAGCAAGTCAAAGAAGGGGGATCATTCCCTTCTACGTAGCACTACTGAGGCTACATCTGGAGTCCCATGTCCACTTCTGGCTCCCCAGAACAAGAAGCACCTGGACACACAGGTGGAAATCTGGCAAAGGATCACAAAGATAACCGAGTGACTGAGTATGCGTCATACGAGTACAGAGAGCTGGGATGTTTCAGCCTGAAGAAGAGAAGGTTCAGGGTGGATAACAGTGTGTATAAAAACCTGATGTGAGGGAGTAAAGAAAAAGAGCCAGACTCATCTCAGTGGTGGCTAGTGAAAAGACTAGAGGCAATGGACCCAAACTGAAGCATGTGAAGTTCTGTTTAGGCAGAAAAGAACAACACATTTTTATATTTGAAGGTGGAACAAGCTTGCCTACAGAGGTTGTGAAGTCTGTCCCAGGAGATATTCAAAACCCAGATGGACACGAAATATAGGAACCTTTTGTGGCTGACCTTACTCTGAGGAAGGAATTTCTACATCATATCCAGAGGCCACTTCCAGTCTCAATGGCTCTGCAAGGGGAATTTGCATTTGTGGAGGCAGAATCATAGAAGCTACTGAAAATTCCAAGTAGAAAAGTTGTGAAGGAAGAGACTGGAAGGTCAAGCAAAACAAAAAAGTGCTGGTTCTGACTGGCAACTAAAAAAGGCCATTTAGAGGTTTTAGAAGTTTCTGTTGAATGCAAAGAAAAGGTGAGGCTAACAGGGTTCAAAGGTGTTCATGAGCATGATTAACACCAGGCACTAGAAATTTTAAGACTTACGTGATGAAATGAGGAAGATAAAGTAGTGGGATACAAAAAGGAATATGTGCACACTTATCATTAGTTTATTGATTTTGATAGGCTGTTTGTTTCATTTAATTTGAAGGAAAACAAGATCACACATTGTAAAGTAAAAAGATAAAAAAAGATTAAACAGAAAAATAAGGGAGGATAAAAGGAGTGAACACAGAGAAGCTGGGAATTGAGATGAGATCATTTCGCTTAAGGAAATGGAAGACTAAAAGGAACAGAACTGTAAGTGACTGGAACAGCAGAAGCATATAAACCTGAGTAACAGCTCACAACACAGTTTACAACTCTGATTTTCTTGGCATAAGCCACAACAATTCAAGTAGAGAAATCTTTACCAGCACTAAAATTTCCAATATTACCTGTATTTTCTCTGCATATGTATCAACTTGCTGAATCTGTACTTTAAGTACTTTCAGATTTCGAGCTTTTTCAGTTTTTTTCATATAGTTAAACTTTAAATTGTTGAATTTCTTTTTTAGATCCTTAAATGATTCTCCAAGCTGAAACAGAGTAAGCATACTTGTTAGTAAAAAAAGAAAAGAGGACATTTAAATATAGTTTTTTTCAAGAGCTGTTTAACACACCACAATCTAAACACTGAAATTTAATACAGAAATTAATAGTACTATACCATCTCACAAAGCTCCTTTATTTCTTCAGAATTTCTTTCTACTAGTGGAAGCTCGGCTTGATAGATTGGGTACTACATGAACATATGATGACCACTTGGCACTGACTTGGTGCAGTAAGCTCAATATTAGGGTAAATGATCTTATAATAGTATGAATTAAGATGAACTATCCCCTCTGATCAGGAAGCACCTGCACTTTCAAGACTTTTCAGATGGACTAAAAAAGTCTGAAATAACTACCATTAAATTCAGTTATATTAAATTTGCTGCAAAACTCTTTTGTTACTTAGATGAAATGTAGCTACATTTTATTTAATCTACAAAATATTTTAAAATTTCAGAATGATAGGAATGACACTTAAAAAGCTCTAGAAAACTTCATTTTCATTTAGATGTGTATAGATCAGATGCATTGGCAATTTATCAGAATTAATTTAGAGCACTTCAAAGAAGAAAAGCCATATATGATCAACATAATTTTAAAAAGTGTTTATTTACCATAGGAGCTAGTTATAACAACACAGGGCTGTTACAGTTTATCTTCCTCAATGCCAATTAGCTGTTTGCTTTTACATCCTCTTACAAGTGTGCCCTTAAACCACATGTAATTTTTTGTATTGGCAAAGTCTATCAAACATACTTAGCTAAAGTATCTTCAATACAAGATTATATATTTTTAAGCCTAAAATCTTTTTTCTATTTTTTCCTGGCAGCTATGTAATTTTAAATTTTATTTATGATTGCAAAAATTCTTTTAGATATTACAGTTACTTTTGAGTGCATTTAAGCAACAGAGACAAGAAACAGAGAAGTTAAAATACTGCTCAAAATATACTACTGGTACTTTATAAAAGGTACTATTTAAATGACATTGCAATTCCATGCTGACATTTTCAAATTATTTATAATTAATTACTGAATTTTGAAATGGAAGAATATAAAAATGATTGATTTATTATTTGGGGGGGAATTTCACATTCTTTGAACTGACAATATTTTGGTTATGGAGAATGTAGAATAAATTACGTAAAATTATATTAATCTAAATGAACTGATATAGAAGAAATGTAGCAGTTCTAATACTTTAGGGTATACTCCTCCAGACACACAAATGCTAGCTGACGTGATTAGTGTTAATCAGTTCAGGCTACATTCAAAATTCAATAAATATTGAATAACGTATCTGAGATTTTTTTTATCTGAAAAAGTCCTACAGACTTCTCCCTGCTGCCCTTCCCTACTGCTACCAAAAGATCCAGAGAGTAATGAATACTCATTTTGCAGCTACTCTTACTGGAACAGATAGAAATCAATCATTATTATTACTACATGCTGATGTTAATCCATCAAGGGATATATTTTTCATTTTCATTTTATCTAGTGGGATGTTGTCACATTATTCCAGCAGTGAATATACAGATAGTGTTCACTCAGCATAATGGAAAGGAAGGGAATTCTACCGCTGGTGCTGTGATCTCCAGTTAGTTTAAGCTCTTTATCCCACCTAAGTACACAGAATAATAAAATGTATCTAAAAGTTCTTTGTTAATAAAACCACTTCAGGAGAACAATATTTTGTATTCAGAACACAAGAGCCTTATTTGCTGGTTTAATTTTGAGGAAAAGGAGAGATGAGCAAGAGTTTATTTTAGTTTATTTTTCTGGCTTATGCACATACTTAGGTTAGTGATCATTTAGAAGGCCAGAGGCTCTCCTCATAGCAGTATGTGAAATTAGATCGTCTTGTTTCAGATACGATGGCTCATGTGTCAAAGGTCTGCAGCTGCTGTCACTTTTCTCTTTTAGCCTCAGTGGAAATCCCAGATTCAGCTCAGACTTGTACATCACCCCCTCGGAGTGAATGCAGACAACTCCTGTTATCATCAGCAGTTGTACCGAGGATGATATATGGCTGCTGATTTTTACAAATCTAAATGTATCTGTTTTCTGCTATTTTCTGGAAAATTATATGAGAAATACTAAAGGAACTATACACCCCAATATATTTCAATTACTTCAGCCCGTAAGTTTAATGGAACTTTGTAGCTTGTCCATTGTGTCATAGTCATTAATCAGGCAGCTGTTCCTAACTATAGCTGGCATGTCATGGGTGGAGGATGATAGTGGAGGAGAGGGATTTAAGTGCCAAATGCTCCAATTTATAATACAACTACAAAGTGGGAAAACCAAGTTAGAGAGCTGGTTTAAACATGGTTTTGTTAACAGTGCAATTCCAGTAAGATGTTTTGATTCCTGTATGAGCCTCTCTAGGAGGCACTTCAGTGTTATTAACCACTTACCCTTCCCTTTTTATTCATACATAAAAATTTTAGTAGCACTAATAATCAAAATAGCCGTGAAAGCAGATTACTAGAAATAGATTTTCAGAGTGACAAGGATTAAAGAACAGACAGAAGCAAAGCCAGCCAGAGAATGAGAATAAAGAAAAAGTGCTGTTCAAGTCATTAATGATTACTTTAATTATGAGACCACATTAAAAATAAATTAAAAGGTATTTGTTACTGTTCCTACTGACTTGTGAATCGAGATAGCTCAGTACCCTCCATGGTTAAAATCCACATTTTCAGTTATATCTTTCCATAAGTGTATAAATACTGACATAATGAAGAGGAAAGAAGTGAGATGACTCAGAGGGAGCCAAGAAATTGCTTCAGGATGTTAGTCTTCTCCTGCAAGGCTGATGCAGACATACATAAGCGTTGCTTTTAAAATGATCCCCTAAAGAAAAGGGCTTTTCATTGCAAAAGTTCTCAGGTAAAAACTGTGTCATTTATAATCCCATGAACAAATTCAGTGTAGTATTTAGCTACAGTTACCTGAGGCTTGACTTGACTCTATTGCAAACGATTGCAGTGTAAGGCAGTGGAGTTGCAGCTCTTTGGAAACTGCTACCCAAGATAGCAAAGCAGAAAGCCCAAACTGGCAAATACAGATCTCAAAGGTCAAATGCGCTTTCCCTATACCTTTCAGGGATGTAAAGGGCATAAACATTTGTTTCTGGCCTTTGCAAATTCAGCTTAAATTAGAGAAGGCACACAAAATGCATGTATTTTATTCTTCTGTCCTCCAACACTGCTTCAGAACTCGTGCTGTGTATCGTTGGTTCTAAATTGAAGTATTTGTTTCCTTGCTACTTACAGAAGAACTAATAAATTACGAACACAGAGAGTTAGCCAAGTCCAATATTTTCAAACACCAGTGAGTTCTAATCACCAAAGCTCTCACTCACATGCTTTATTTACACACTTAGATTTAATTTGGTTAAATAAAATTAAGTATTCACAGCAAAATTCCAAATATTTTCAGTCAACTTTTTGGCTCTGTACACTGGTAAATCACAGCTGAATTATCTAGTTGTCTGTTTACTGTGTGACAGCTATGAACAGCTGCTACTTGCTGCTGGCACATGAAGTATTTATTTGCCTAGACAAAGTAGTTGGTAAAGAATTTGTTATTTAATACAGATCTGTTACATACTAGCAATAAGCAGACTAATTTCTGGTGTTAAAATTAACATAATGTAAAATACTAAAGTGAATGCTCGTAATTTTAATACATACAGTATTTGTTTAAGAAATAGCTTCTATGTAAAATTGCAGTAGGAAAGGAATATAAAGAAAAAGGGACCTACACATCAAATTAGTATATTTCAGATAATTTACATTCAAGATTCAATTGAGTCTGGGGATCACAGCTTTTAATTTAACCAGCCAACATGGCTTCTCAACTTATAATGGAAAAAAAAATCTACAATTAACATTTTAATTGAAAATATGCTGTGCAATCATTTCACAGAGAGTGCCCATTAAGTATGAGAAGCTAAAATGTTACATTTTTCAATATATGATGTGTGGTAATACATGTCACTGACACTATTTTCACTTAAATTTGAGAGACAGAATATTGGGTTTTTCCTCTACATCGTGCTGTCACTGAAAGGCTAGCAAATAATAAAACCAGAAAAAATAATTACTTTGAAAAGAGTTACATTCTCTACTGTTATTATATAACCCCAGAATCAAAGGACAGAAAGAAGAGAATATTTTAATATAAGAGCTTAGCTTTGAATATGGCCAGCCATACATGTAGGCTGCTCAGTGAGCACTTCCTTTTCTTCAGCAGATTAGAGGGATTTTCAGTAAAAATCTAGAACGCTTAACTTAGAATCATAGAATAACCAGGTTGGAAGAAACCCGCCGGATCATCGAGTCCAACCATTCCTATCAAACACTAAACCATGCCCCTTAGCACCTCGTCCACTCGTGCCTTAAATACCACCAGGGAAGGTGAATCAACCACTTCCCTCGGTAGCCTGTTCCAGTGCCCGATGACCCTTTCTGTGAAAATTATTTTCCTAATGTCCAGCCTAAATCTCCACTGGTGGAGCTTGTGGCCATTCCCTCTTGTCCTGTCCCCTGTCACTTGGGAGAAGAGGCCAGCACCCTCCTCTCTACAACCTCCCCCCAGGTAGTTATAGAGAGCAATGAGGTCACCTCTCAGCCTCCTCTTCTCAAGGCTAAACAACCCCAGATAATTTGAAACCTCAGATACTCTCATTCTGCCATGCCACTGCAAACCATAGTGGGACTTCTTGCTTAAGTACTGCATGCTTTCATTCTCTTATACAGAACGGTACCCTCTGCCAGAGCTCTTCTCCGACACCACTTGCGATACCTATTGCCTCCTACCATAAGCCAAGAAGTTACATCACAGGAGACTGGTGCACAGAAGGTCAGACAGTGCAACACATTCATCTTATAGCTAACATGGGACTAGAATTTTAAGCAAGAATTAAAAAAAAAATTGGTTTTTTGCACAAGTTCTTACTGTTTCAAAATACATTTTCGTGAAAATGGATAATTTTCACTAACATGCAACATTTTATAAATAAAAGAAAATAAAATTCAAATAGTTTTCTCATTAAAAAAAGTCAGGACAGATTCTCAGTTACCTCTACTTTGATGATTTTGAAAAAAAATGCAGTCTTTTTTTATTCAGATGTGGATTTACTTAGTGGAAGATGAAGTAGGAAAATATGACTTTCATTGCCTCATGTTTCACCTACCTATGTTTCACACTACAGGAGCATTAGTGTGAAATTCTTTCAGGAAAGAATTCAGGTTTTGTACTTTATGGATGCATGGAAATGTGATGTACAGAATATGAAGTGTAGAGGCCATCAGCCTCTTATTTTAATGGATCACAATGAGAAATTTCATTCTATGAAATGTTTTTACTGGATCAGTTCTTGCTGAGGCATCTATCCAATTCAGCCTGCTAAGCTGAAAGTGGATTTGTATTTGGCCTACTAAGACGTGCAATTAATAATCGTATTAACTAAGTAAATTTCCTAACCTGGGTTCCATACTACTAAATTCTAATAATTAAAAGAAAATTCTAAATTATTCTGAACTTTGCAGAAAGAACTTTCAGTTTCTAGTAATAGCCTTACAACTGCAATATATGTAAATTCTGCTTTTGTATGAAACCAGCTTTGTATGAAAGAAATCTGAAGGCTCTTGTATTTCAAATGAAGCTGACTGAGATGAAAGCTAAAGAGAATAGAGCTGCTTTATTTCCAGTCCTCCTGATACAGTGAAAACACTTTATTTACAACCCAACAACTTGATATCAAACTGAATTGCAAAGGCACAGACCATAAATTAATATTACTGCTGTGTGGATCAAAGGTTGCTAGCAATATGAAAATCAACTATTCTCTTTACATGTGAAGCACCTAGAGAAACAGTAAACAGTGACATACATCAGAGAACACTACAGCCCTTTTAACAGGCATTAAACATGTTGGGATTTCACTCATTTACCTCATTTATCTCCTCTTGAGTGGTGCAGTTTTGGAAATACTGTGACAGTTCTTCCTCATATTTATCGGCTTTGGAGCTCCAGTTAATGCTATCGCACTCAAATCTAGCAAGTTCTTGCTTCAGATTCTTTACAGAAACATTCAAGTAATTCTAAGCACAGAAGAAACAAAGAAACTTATGAAACTCAAGAAATAGATTAATTTAATCAATCTGCAATGAAAAACCTTTCAAGGAAGAACATGCCTAACCAATCACAATGGGCTAGAGTAAACTATTAAACCTCCACTGTAATAAGCGCAGGCACATAGTTTCAGTCACTAGCAGTCTTCAATGAAGACACATGGTGTCTTCTCTGAGCAAAAAGGAAGCCTACTCCATTTCTTTACCACTTAGAGCTTAGCTCCTTTCTGTTATTAAACAATTTATGAAGTTTGAAGAGCAGACTGGCAGTGTGGGTAATGTAGACAGGCATAATGGAGTGTCTAGCTTTCTTTCTAGTAAATGAATACATGACAATAACAATTCTGCCCTGAATAAATAACTCCTTTCTAAAATTATATACATTTTGCCACACACATCAGTCTGGAATTCATTCATAAGGTAACACTTACTATATTTCCTTTCTTTATAGGAAAATATATATGCAAATCAACCTTTACAAAGGAGGAGGGGTCTAATATATAGGTGTGGTGTTAAAGAAATCAATGCCAGGGCCTTGAACTGCACAAAGAATACTAGAAAACAGAAAATCATGCTACCCTTTTTTAACACGTGGCGATATCTTAAGATTAATTTCCTCCCTATTTCAAAACTATTTCAGTGTTTTCCAGAGTAAAATCTATTCACACCATTAACAAATGAAAACAAAATTTCAAAGAAATTAATTTTTATTTTCTCTTGCAAAAGTAATTTGTAATGTAAGTAACTACTAAAGAATAAGTTTCATCATTCCTGATGTGTCATTTAATTTGGTGGCTCTATATCTGCAAGCTGTAAAGGAAGAAATCTAAAAATCATCAACTGTTTTACATTTTGTTTGCTTTCTTTTAAAAGGATCTTATAGCTCTATGTTTATTTTTCTCAGAGTATTAAAGCATTTTTGTACATCTAAAAGTCAGTCAGCTCCAGTAATCTTTCATATTTATCTTTGATTTCATAAATCATTTTAATGCTACTTACAGTTCTCTCTGTAGCAGACAAGATATCCGCACCCTGGGTAATAAGCAGTTTATATAGCCGTCTGACATATGCATGTTTCTCTTGAGCACTCACAAGGTAGGTTTCTGTGTGGTGCAGGTTTTCAAGGTCCTCACATATTTCAGGAATATCCAGTTCTCCTGATTTTGATAGACATTCCATCTGGAATACATTAAACCAAAAAAATCAGTGTGCATTTAAAATAACATGGAAGGAAACTTACAATTCCTTCCTTACTCATAATGTGTTACCCTATATTTTATTAACTTGGGTTTAGTAATTAAACTTGGATTCATATCTGAATTTAAATTTCATGCAGTTTTAGATTCAAAATTTTTATTCTGATTACCAGGAGGGCTAATGCTGTTTGTCTGGCTAAAGACAATGGGCACCAAAACAAAATAGACCTTAACTGCCACTGGAAGAAAGTATGTTTTAAAGGATTATACTCACTTCTTTTTTAATGTGATGGAATTTTACTGTCTTGTTGAAAATCTCATCATATTCTGTCATTGCGTCCATTACCATTTGATGGAGATGAATAAGCTCACTTACTCTCTCAGAATTGTCTTTCACAGGAAATCCTTTCTGGCTTAGCGATTTTAATAATTTTATCAGGTACTCGAGCTCAGCATACAGTTGCTAGTAAGGAAGCAGAAGTTACTCAAATTACACAAATATGTATTTCCAAGTTTTCCCTTACTTTTGATGAAATAACAGACTGAATTGCTAAGGCTCAGAGATAGTATTCGGAGGAGATAGGAATCTCACTATGACATACCTCAGCCTCTGACTAGCTCTAACTTAAAAGCATGAAGCTGCTATTCTCCTTATACTTCCAATACATTTGTGTAACTTTAATATACAGCTAACATCGTGCAAGAAAATAAATTCTCTGGACATTGAAGGTAAAATATTTTCTCCCTCACCTTATAAACACATGCAAACCCTCCTCTTGGAAAAGCAATGCAAAACATAAAAAACACTGTCCCCAGATCTCTGATCCCAGGTACTCTGTCTGGAGTCACTGTGAATATGAATCCCTGCAGTACCAAAATGACCTTTTGATGTTCACTAGTTTTTCATTTCACTAGCTTGATTTCTCACCTGATACTGTGGTTTTATTTGATTAAGTTTTTTTTGCAGTTCCAAAACAATAAAAAGATCACTTCCAAGATCAACTGTTGTACCAAGCTGGAGTGTATCCTGAAGAATCTCTAATCCATGGGTAGTCTAAAAGATGATCAAAGAGTTCAGTGCTTCTATATACAGTAAATAATAATAATTAAATAAACCACAACACAAATCTAAATTTGTAACAAGAACCTTCCCCAAACCAGACATTGTCAGTAAATTTCATTGAGATAACTGTTAGGAAAGAAAAATTTTGAAAGATACTGTTTATTATTTTTAAACCATAATCATGTCTCAAATCCTCTGACTGACAAGTATCACAGGAAATATTTAAGACAATGTGCAAAGACAATTCAGACACTGAGACTGAAGGACCCATACATAGTGTATCTTCTGTCATAACAGTCATTATGGTTACAAACCTTTAATTCTGCTAATAGTCCAGCTAGTGTTGCTTTTAAGGAGCACTGCACACTGTCTCTGTGCCAAGAAGATTTCACTCCTCTTTCCTTATGAGGATAGTTGGACTTGATTTTAGTAACTATTAGGATATGGTTTAGTTTAAGTTACAGCTAAGTGGTGTTTTTTAAAAAAACAAACAAACATAAAACTTAAGCACAGCTGTTATGTTATATGGACTTGATTAAAAAAATTTGAAATGGAGACTCGGACCTTTAAGTGTCTGAATAAAGGCAAACAGATCAAAAGCTTCATGTTTCTTGATGACTATCTAAATAACTGAATAGACTACGGAGAAGAATTTTACTGGTCATCTCTTAAATGGTACCTATAATACTTGATGAGAGAGTCACAGACATACTGATAACAATCTACAAATATTTACCACAGTTGCTTTCTTCCTAGATATTTTACTTACAATTTTTAGTTGTTCTTTAAATATCTGGCACTGTTGCTTGATGGGTTTTACTTCAGTTATTTTAAAATTCCATATTGCCCAAAGATCAGTCAGCTCTTTCTTTTCTTTATTCAGATTAACAATGATATCTTCTGTTACATGCACTGTTTCTTCTGCATTTAATATTAAAGTCTCATTTGCCTGGTGAACAAACATACACATTTTTTCCATATTTCTAGAATATATAATTAAAACCTGATAATAATAAAATCTCAACAAAGCTTAATGAAAAACAACTACTAGCATAACTTGTTTGAAAATTTCTGTTACTCTAAGTTGCATTAAATACATTTCTCTTAGATATTAATTATCACAATTTGTATACTGAGGACGTGGCTAATGTGAAAGTTTAAAACTTAGAACAAATCAGTAATGACTGAATTATTGCCATATGATGACTGTTTAGTGTTTATATAAAATAAAATTCTTTCTGAATAGGCAGATCTACCCAAAGTGGCCTTTTGGTAAACAGCAACTGAAAAGGCAAATAGCTGAAGAAAAGATTGTTGCTCTGTACTGATAATCAAAGCAGCACCAAAACATGGAAAGAATAAATATTTAGCATTTGAATATTTGGTGTTTTCTCCTCTTTTTAACAGAATCCATATAAGAAATGCCAGAAAACTAGGTAGTACTGTTTCTGCTTCTCCCATTTCAGAATTTTTCTTTTAAGAAAAGTTGTGTTTGTAAATTACTTTTATGATGCACATCTTCTCGGACCATAAAAGCTACAACCTAAGAATATCATGGGAATAGGGTAGCAGAAAATATAGTGGCGACACAATTCCAGGCCTTTAGAGAGAGAATATCTGAAGGTATGTTTAGGCTTTATAAGTGACTGCAGTGCAATCTCCTGTTTACACACACTGAGCTTGCCTTCACACTATCTTATCTGTGCCTGGCTGCATCCAGCTGTGACAGCATACAGTTTAGCCCACACTAATTGCCTGAGCACTTTCCTTAAGCAGATTTTCCAGCTCTTTTCATCCTAGTGTAACTGCTCCCTATTCTGTTCTATAAAAACAGAAAAAAACAGCTGACTATCCAGGCTGTCTACATTAATTGGGATCACTTTAGCAGGAGTGGCTTAGAGAATCATCACCCATCTCAAATGATCACCTCATGAAGGGGCTCTGGAAAATTGGATAGGGATATCTAAGCAGTACAGCTCAACCCAAGACAGAAGGTAAAGACATCTGGAAAGATTATGGGTAAGGACATAGCTCTAACACCCATTTCATTAGGAGATCTTCATGCACTCAACTAGTAAAGACTGCCTCTTAGTGGAAGTAAATTAAACTTTGTACTGTACTTGTATATAAGCTGCTTCCCAATATGAACAAAACAGATATTTGCATATTTTACATTTATATGCATGTACTGGATCATTTATTAAGAGCTCTGTCATGGTTAACCACAAAACTTCCTATGTTACTTATAATGCCACTACCACTCAAATACTATCGTATCTTAATAATAGTATATAGCATCATCAGTGCCTTTAAAACTGCAGAAATCACAGTCTATCAGGTACAGAATGAGGGTTAGAACTCAACTTGGCAAATATAAAATATTTGATACAATTTATCAGATTATACTTACTGTATTTACTAAGTTAAGGAAATTGCAAGCCATATTTTGGGTGCAAAAAATCTTCTTTATAGCCTTCTGCCACAGAGTATTAGTTGACTCCATTGTGATTTTGTTTCCAGCTTTTCTGTTTGTTTGTAGTGGTTCTGATTTACAGAATTCCTTCAGGTTTTGAATATCATTGCTCACCTACAGAAAAGCATAAGCATAAAAAAAATTGGGCTGCTATAATCACAAGGTATACAGACGTGATAAAATTCACTAATAGCCTCTGAAACATTTCCAGTTTCAGGATCTATCATCCTCCCTTAAAATCTATACAAATACTAAATAACAAAAAAAGTTTTAATAATCTGTAAACTGGTAGATAGCAAGCAGACAGGTGGCAGCAATATGTTCAATTTCTGTCACAATTTCTGTCACTTGCATATTATATAATCAGTGTGTCAATGCAATGATTTTCACAGATCTGTTTAATATGAGGTAACAGAAATTAGCAATAATCATCAGTAGATACAATCCAATTTTTTGGCAGTTTATCTTCAAATAAATAAATAAATGCTGTGACTAAATTTGTCTGATAGGTTCTGTTCCATCCTCAATTTCTTTTATAATATAAAAGTTCATTGGAGTTGTAGAATCTTAAAACAAGCATTACATCAAAATGAAAATTAACAGCTCTGGGCATAATTGGAACAACTACCATAATTATGTTTGTATTGAATTGATTATGATTTCAGCAAGAGCTGGTTTATATTTAATATTTCAACTCCTTCAGATGAAGTAACACTTCAATGGAAGTAATGCAAAATAGTGATAAATATCTATACCAATGTATTATTAAATGATAAATATCTATATCAACGTATTGTATGAAATATTTCTCAAGTACATGAAGAAAAATTAGTGAGTTTAAGACTCAGTACACATATATAACCATTTTTAGTATGTCTATTATGAAAGATCACATGAACACAGGAGAAATATTAAAAATCTAATTATAATATTTCCTACAATGGTGATTTAAAGCATTAGAAAATCTGTTTATAGACTAGTTGTTATGTTGATGCAAGTTCAATGATTGGAGCTGCTTGCCCTTGATGGAACAGGTCCCCTTTAAAGTAGAAAGGAACTTAGAAAGGCTTGGAGAGCTTCTGTGGCACAGCATCTACAGGATTCGTCTTAGCAAGCTAAAAAGCAAGTTTTTTAGTTCTAAGATTTTCTCAGTCTAGTTAGAGAGTGAGTAAGTAATCTGTACCTCTATAGCTGACTTTAAAAAGGCTACATAATTTTGTAAAATTTCTACTCTTGGATTAAGGCATTTTTCAATTTTTTTCAATTCTTCATTCAGAAAGTCGGTTCTGTTAGAAAAAGCTGCTGTCTGCTCAGATTCAAACTCTTCCATATCTTTGATGATTCTCTCAGCTGCTTCCAGTTCACGTGAAGCTTCCTTTGAGGGTGCAAGCATAGAATAGTATCTGTAATGACTAAAAAGGACTTGTGAATATTGATACTGCATTGTTAATTTGCACTATTATGGTTTCCTTATGTATAACTTAGCTGAAGAAGAGCTAATAATGAACATTAGATGCTAAAAATAACTATTCCTTTCCCGTAACATTTCAGCTCTAAAAACTATGGATGTGGTCATTAAAATAGCTGTTTTGAATGAAATAAAAGGGAGAAATCTCAGTATTCAAATTAAGTAAACCACTTCACTCTGTAAGAAAATAATAGAAATGTTCCACATGGAAACATCCCTAACCAGAACTGATACGATTTCTTTGATAAACAGTGTAGTCCAATTTTCTGATTTGATTGAGCCTAAATCCCTCTCAGCTGCTTGTCTGCCACTCAATTCTTGTACAATTGTGTCTACTCTAGAGTGAGATTCAGAAGCAATTCTGCAGAAATCAGACAGAGATCAAACAGTGGGTTGTATGTGTTACTGCATCAGCTGCTCAGACCCAGAAGAAAGTCATGGAATGCTGACTGAGCAAAAGCTGAGTTATTAACTTTTCCCATGATTCATCTGGGATTCCTGTTTTCAGATTCAGTCTTAATTCATTGCTTCGTATATTTGTCTATGTGCTTACCTACTTTTACGTGTTTAACTCAATACCACTTAGCATATCTACCTCTGGCATTCAGCCAAGACAGCAAACTCTTCCACATTACAATCCACAGAAAGAATAGGAAGGAGAGGTTACTATTGTCAAGGCAGTTTGTACACTATAACAAGAAAAGATAACACCCTGACATGTAAAAATTTGGCAAAAAACTCCACTAAGAACTATTATACAGTCTCGTGGAACAAGACAATGGGGTCTTTCTCATCTGCTGAACTTGTTATATTCTTACTAGGGGCTCTTGAGAATTTTTTACAGTGAATTTTACTTTCATAGACACTTTAGAGATACAGTTCTTGGGTTCCATACATGGTTGCCTGAAACACACAAAAAAAACCCCAAAGCAACAACATCAACAACAAAATCCCAAACCAACAACAACAAAAAAACCCAACTCCATAGGAGTATTGGAGGTCAAAGAACTCCTAGAACATGGGACATTCCTAAAAAATATACCACCATGTTTTCCCCCTTAGTTATGAAGTATGCATCTGTGTCAATACCATGGAGGGGATTTAACTGATTTTAAGCCATGTTCAGATACTGCATTACTGCTACAGCAGTTGGAAAGGCCCTGGATATCACTTAAAATAACTTCATCTGTGTTGCAGAGCCAAGTGCTGCAGTGCTTTCGTACCACGGCTGCATTCCCAACACGACCATTGATATCTAGTAGCAACTTTACAGCTTCTTTCAAAGTTTCTCTGTATCTTTTGGCAAAACAAATGACAACAAGAGCTTTCTGTGCCTCTGCCCGTCTAGACAAATTTTAAATTTGGTCGCTCAGGTAAGAGTAACTATCCATATTTGAACGGTCTTGTTAAGGGTCAATACTGGGGTCTTGAGGTAGTAACAAAAACCACAACAAGACAGAAACAATGAAGATAACCAGTGATAGAAGGATGACTGACTAGTAGTGTTATCTCTGGTTCTGTTCACTAACTACAGTTTTGAACTAAATTATAGACGTATTTTCTTTCCAAGAATACATAAGGAACTCAGTCTTTCATATTATCTAAAACTGCATACAGCATGCATTTTTTTCTACAAGTATCTAATATCATTAAAGTTTCTTTTAATTTTTCTTTTTTACCTTTGTTTGTTCAGTCAGTTGAAGGTGTTTGTTCAAAACTGTTTCTGACTCAGACAAGCATGAGCCAATCTCCATACCAACTGCAAGCATTGCGGTGATTTTTTTTATCGACTGCAATACCTTTATTTGAAAACAGTATTTATATAGTTAATTTATTCAAGTAGACAGTAAAAGAACAGTATAAAACATCGCTTTGTACAGGAAAAAAAAAATGAAGTAACATTTATTTGTTGATGTTTAGAATAGGTACTTTGTATAATCAGAGGAATTCAGGAATGAATATGTAAGGGAAGCAAATTCTACTATTTCTCCTAAGACGAGTTATACTCAACGGTATTTTCACAGCGTTCTAATGCCATGAAACCTCTCCTACATAAATTGTATGCAAAGGCACCAATCTATGACAAAATGACTTCCCATTCAATTCACAATAGTTCATTATAAACATTATGCAAATATTATAAAATATCAGATTGCAGACATTATTAATCCATCATTAAAATTTATTTACATTTTTTGGTCTACAGTCTGTGATTTCCACCATGTGAAGTTTTATAAAAGATTATATTTTTTTCATTTGAACATACACATGGAACCTTATTTAGGAGCCATGTGTCTATTCCATCACTGACAAGACATTAAAAAAGTCTGCAGCACTACGGAACATTCAACAGGTTAAAGAAGGCTGTGATGTCCTTGATATCTACACTTCTTGAGCCCTACCAAAAATTTGCTGTGGTTTACAGTCACCATGCTTACCAACACTCACTTTTACCACAGTCCTATTTTTTTACTTCATCCAATTAAAACAAAAGACATAGAAACAGTATAGCAACCTGCATTAAGGTCCCAGTCCTGATTGCTCACTTCTTTTCCCAAAAATACAAATTACAATAGCTAGTTGTCTTAGCAAATTCATGCTTTATTAAAGATCACTGGTAAAATGTTCTCATGGAAACGCTTGTATTTTCCAGAATAGTTTTGGTTTCATTTGTATTGATAACGGCATGCAGTACTTTAATTCTATCTCTCTAACAAACAAATATGTTATTTGTAATTATTTGAGTCGACTTTAATATTAAATAGTTAAATTATGGAAATGCAATGTACTTTTCATGAACACATTAAGATGATGATGTGTTATTATGTACCTTATTTAGATGATCTTCAAGTGAGGCAGTCTGTTGTTGTTTCTTCAAAGTAAGGTCTTCATAGTCTGGACACTGCCCAATTAATTTATCTACTTTTTTTTTAATAAGTTCCATCATTTTTAGAATTCCTGTTGCCCAAGAGCTAAAGCAGAAAAGTAGATCTGATGTTATTTCACATTTTTCTCAATAATGAGGATGATAATTAAAACAAATCCCAACAATTTTACTGTCGGTTGGTATGAAAAATAACTTACGAATTTTAAGCTCTGACCCTTGAAAGAAAAATAAGCAAGAATCCAAACAAAACTAAAAATGAGTAGAACACAGGAGTGACATTTCCAAACAAATAACTTATCATCAAATACAAGTTAGATTCATGTGTCGGATATCCAGATTCACTGGGAAATACCTAATTTTTACTTCAGTTATACTATGTAAACACTGCAACCACAAATGAGACAGTCTAAAAAGAGTGAAAATCCATGGCATGTCAATTCTACTTTAAAAAGAATGTTTTCTTTGGACTTTTGAGTATTTCAATGTTTTTACAATAGCTGAAAAAAAAGAATATCATACACATTAACAACATATCTTTAATGATGTTCTTTTAACATTAGGAAGAATTTCTTCATCATGAGAGTGGTGAGGCATTGGATCACGTTGCTGAGGGAAGTTGTGGAGGCCTCATCCCTGGAGGTATTCAAGGACAGGTTGGACGGGACCTTGGGAAGCCTGATCTAGTGGGATGTCCCTGCCCATGGCAGGGGGGGTGGAACTAGATGATCTCTAAGGTCCCTTCCAATCCAAACTAGTCTATGATTGTATGATCTTTAGCATTCCTAATATTAACCAATGCTATGCAGACAAAACTTGAAACACATCTGCTTCTGTTGAAATAATGTTTAGCATAACATGAAGGCCTAGAGACAGTAGCACGTTTTCTGGAATTATGGCTGATATAGGAATCAAAGTCAAAATTTCACTAAGGAAAAAATCCCTTTTATTTTCATTTAATTAAAATATCAGGAGATGCTGAAGCAGTAACAATAACTGTAAAGCCAGCTGTGTGTGTCCCCAAAACGACATTCTGTCTGAAATTTCTGTTTTGTCCCCTTGTAAGGTCCTAGCCATTACATCTGGGGAGATACCAGCGAAAGCATGTTAGAGAAATTTTTTGCAGAAAATCTTATCTAGACATTCAGTTGCTGTGTTGCTAGAACTGATTCTGTGCTTAGTCATGATTCACATCAGTGTAAAAATCATATCTGTGGAGTATCTAGTCACTGTAATTATCAAAAGCTTGGAAGTAATGAAGTTATTTCTTTCATGAATTAAAACTACTAAGAAATGGAGAAACTTCCATATTTTCTCCACTTGGCTTAACACCTGTATTTTTGTTTTGCATCAAAACACATAATATAATAATTGTTACAATAGTACTTTCACAAAGGTCTGAAAATGTTAATTAGGCAGCAGGAAGCATCCATAGCCATTAATATATAGTTTTTCATTGACATACATTTACTTTTCCAAAATGTTTCCAAGCATTGCCCTAACATACCGGTTTCACAGTTTGAAACCACTTTTTCAATTATCAGGTAGTATTCCGAATTTTTTTTTTTTTTTAAAGAGAATGGTTTGTACAATCATCAGCAAATAAATATGGAGGAAAGTGAATTTCAGGTCATTTAAACGCACACCTACTTAGTTAACTTCACTGGCTCTCAACACAGTCTAATACAGATTCTAACTAGTCAAGTTGTAAAGCAACAAGAAGATATGGAGAAATGCAGCAGATATGAAAAACCAGAGGGAATACCTGTGAGAATCTTCTTTTTCGACTAAAGTTTGTCCCTTCTGCAAAGTACTCGCTGTGCAATCTTTGATTGCTTTCTGTAAATCCTCATACTTCATTGTCAAGATAGGCAAATGTAAGCCTTCTGAATTAAAGACTTTAAGGTAATTCTCAATACCTTCCAGGCCATCGAGTGCCTGGAAAAAAAAAAAAAAGAATGTACTGTCAATATTTGTGTTTAAAATGCTTGTATGTGTGGGTTTTTTTCTATGTCTCCGACTTCTAGCCACAACTTTTCGGCCTGCTCACAGCTATTCTTCAGAGACAGCTCTTTACACTCTAACCATTCCTTAATGTAGAAGGTAACTCCTTGACCCTTCCTTCCTTGTCTCTCTCTTCTGAACAGCCTGTAGCCATCAATGGCTGCAATGTAGTAATGAGATTCATCCCACCAAGTGTCAGTTGTGTCAACCTGGTTGTAGCTTTTCAGCAGCATGGTGGCTTCCAGATATTCTTGTTTAGGCTGTGTAGCCTTCTTAGAGGAGCACTTCTTTGTTTCTCTGAGGTGTTTCACCCTTGCTTCTCTATTGGCTCATGCTACCTCAGAATCCCCTCTCTTTGCATGTTCTGCAGTGCACTCAGTACATTTCTGAGCAATAGAAATGGTTAATGGTTTTGTGCCCCAAATCAAGGCGATAAAAATAAGAACACTTTTTTTTAATCTAAGATAGCTTCCTGATCTGATAGCACACACCTGGAAAAGGCTTGAAGAAGTTCTACCCTGACATCTAGCACTGATGATATCAAAGGCTGTTTGCTTAATTCCTCTGC
The DNA here is from genome assembly GCA_033459285.1 of Clamator glandarius. NCBI lineage: Eukaryota > Metazoa > Chordata > Aves > Cuculiformes > Cuculidae > Clamator > Clamator glandarius. Next base: position 2,268,787 of record JAUNZM010000140.1, read on the forward strand.
TCTTATGTAAGTAAACTCCATCTAACAAATTCTTTTATACTAATACTAGAATGTAATAACAGAAAATACTTTTATAATATGGTAGGTCAGACAATTACTAAATTACTTCTTGTTTAAATAAAGAATATCAATGAATTTGCAGTTATGAAAAATATAATACAACAGTAGTAAATTGTTCCAATAACTCATTTCTTCAGTGTTTAAAAAATATACACTAATACTAGTTGGAATGTGGCAAACTGTGCCTTTTGTTGTCTGCTAGATAGAAAAATAATACGCTCTCAATCTTTTCTTGCCCATATAGCTGATTATAGATTGCTTGCCTTCAATACTTATTACTCTTACATAATTTACAAATACTAAAAACAGAAAAACACGAACAAACAGTACACAGTACTCCACTGGAAGCTCATCTGTTGATAAGCAGCCCTACTTATTTTCCTATTCTAAGGCTTAAAACAGATTTGGCTCTGAGGAAATTTCAAGTAGCCTGAGGATTTTGTGATATTCCCTCTCACCATCTACACAAGAAATAGCAGTAATAAACCTTACAAAGATCTATTGCAACATTATTTCCACCTTTATTTATCCTTATTTGTTGTTCTCATAAAAACCTGTTCTTAACGTGACACATATCAATGGATTTGATTGAGTAATATTAAGCTCCCACAATTGTTTTTTAATCAACTCTTCTATTAGGTGTTCCCATCAAGTAATTGATTACGGAATGTTCTGTACTTAAAAAAATATTTTGTGATTTTTGATTTTTGGATAGCAGTTTGATGCGAAAGATTACATTATAAGGTTTTGTCATTACAGATTTATAATTACAGATTTGAGAATTTTCATTCTTACAAATTGTTTAGCAAATTGTTTTCGTAATCTCATGTATATCAGCCTTCAAGAGCACACTAACAGTTGTAATATTAGTTTATTATTACAGACTTGGCTTCTTACTAACCTTGCTAACATGATGAAAAAAGTCATTGGCCTCTTGTAGCAGGGCTCTCCTTTCTTCCATATGGAAACACACTTCTTCTCGCAACTGACAGATTTTCTGATTTGAAAGCTTTAGATGTTCTTTTTCTGTATAGTCCGAAAGCAAGATCTTAAGTGCTTCATCTTCCAATTTTTCCACAGTGGAATTCCATTCCTAACAGGAAGATTTCCATTTTATTCAAATGTATGTAGAAGTGTAACATACCTGTGCAATAATAATGTAAATACTAGAAAACATGCATCACATTTACAGGCCTGAAGGTTATTGCCATTTAAAACAGTATTTCTTGTAGGGAGCATTTCTAAGCAAATTATGGGTTTAATGACAGTTTTCAGTGGTGGCATTCTATGTTCTTTGACAGTTTCACAGACAGAAGTAGCAGTTACCAGTGTGTCTGCTGGGAAAAATTGCCTGGGTTAACACAAAGATGAGAAACTTCTGCTGGGTAAGACCACACTCCCATGACAAACAGCCCATTAAGTCCAACTATTTAACCACTAACAAGTTAAAATATTGTCTAGATAATAGCTACTTCCAGTGAGACAGCTTCTGCTAAGAGATGTCTGGTAATCAATTCAATCGAATTACTGTCCTTTACAGTAAGGTGTGCTGTCATCCTTGATACTGTCCATTGAACATTCTCCCTGACTCCCTATATAGAAACACATTCAAAGCACATCTCTGCCTTACCTGACCATGAACCTTCCTAGTGGCAGTGGCAGATCCAAGAGATGCTTTAAAAAGTACAATCATACTGAAGAATTTCAAACCACAGAGTCAGAAACATTATTGGTACTTGATTGAGCTAGATACTTTAAAACTGAGGTACTTTAAAGTGGATTCAGTTTAATTACTGCAAGCCTGCATATTTTTTTCTGCATTGAATCACTTGGAAACACATTTAGCTAACCAGAACTCATAGTCTATTTGACTTCCACTTCTTTTTTCAACTATTCATACTAAACTGACTTGTGCTTCTAGTGTAATAACCCAAATTATACATCAACTTTAGAGACCAAAAATTCATGAAGAAAACTTTCTTTTCCTATATTTTTTACCTGTCATAAATGCTATTACAGCATTCATTCCCGCTATCTTCTTTAGGTTACAAAGTGGTATTGAAAAGCATTATTAGACTGGATTGCCTAAAGGGAAAGGAATTTTACTTTAAGAGAGTCAAGAGAAAAACACAATTTAATCTCTTCCTGTCTTGCAACTACTGCTTTGGTGTTTAGTTGCTTCTTTGTTTTTGCTGGGTGTTTTAATAGGGAAAACTATAAAATAGTAGAACTGTTACATGGTGTACTTTCTCCTTGATGTGCTTGTCAACACTTAAAATTAGTGCCTTATTATACCGTTTAAAACAAAAGGAGCATCTGATACTACACTCCAATTTCCCATGCCTTAGGTAGCCTATTGCCTCCACTATGAAACAAATAATGAGTGTAGTAATGAATTAAATAAGAGAAGAACCTTTCTGAAATTCATTCAGCATTTCCTTCCACAGATTTATATCAAGTATCTGGTAAAACAGATAGAAAAATATTTTAAAAAATAAGATGGATTTTTTCATGAAAACATTATGAAGTACGCATATGGCACAACAAGATTACAGGGTTGATTCTTTTATTTTCAGCATGCATAAAGAACTTTAATCTCACATGTGTTGTTATTGCTAGTGAAAGATACTGTTTTGGAAGTTCTCCCAAAAGACTTAATCTGGTTACTCACAGATCTTTCACAAGCAGCAACAGTTCTTTATCCATCTTTGGCATACATTATGCAGGAGTAGACCTATTTTGGTCTGGGTAGTTCAGTGTATTCCTTTCCTAGCATTGTCCACCGGTGTGACAACAACTGATATTTTAATTAGTTTTAATTAAGTGAAACCCCACACTGTATTATTTAACAGACATTTCCCCTTTCATAAATACCTGGCTTTGTCTCTCTGTCCTAAATAATTTCCAGCAAGAATGAGGATTGGTCTGTTGTGCTGTTTTTATTCCTTTTTACCTGAGGAATTTATGTTGGAAAAAAATGGTAAGGAGATCTCTCCATACACACAACTTAATTGGCATACTTATGAATAAGGTTAGGACTCTTAATATCCAATTGTATCAGCACGAAAATGCCATCATCTTCCAATACTTGTAGCTAGAATGATTGGGATCAAATGCTTTCCATGATCAGATTCTAATCAAAATTTCACTTACATTTAAACACATTGATGTTAATGAATGATGTTAACTGAAAAACAATGCTGCAGTTGGGAGCTTTTAACTGGGGCTAGTAATAATTAACCAAAAAAAGGCAAATAAAGCGCAGCTGAATACGTGCATCTTCACTTTGTTATTATATGATACTTGTATAATAATTGAAAATAATGTTTTATATAAGAATGAAAAATGCATATTTTAACATAAAAGTAGAGGAAATGGTCTATAGTTAGCTCAGAAGCAGATAATGAAAAAGTTCTGAATTGTTTCAGTGCATTGCAATATGTAATTTATAACAGGGAAGGTTAGTTATAAGAAAATTACTCAACTTGTAGTGAAATTATTTCCTGCAGGATTTAACTGTAAAAAAATCCATAAATCTACTTGGTGGAGGGTGCCTAATAGCAGCTTTTAGGTTTTCTTAAAGCACAGGTTAAACTCAACTTCTACTGAGGCAAGCTTCTCCAACCTTTTGCACAAGCTCAAAAAAAAGAGTTTATTATAATATTCTATATTTTACAATATTCCATGAACATTACAGCCTTGCACACTCTCTGAGGGTATAAAATATCATTAGATTCATTTGCTGTCCTATTTGATCATTACTCAAAATTGGTTCCATTTTCTATGAAATAACTAGTGACATTTTCATTTTCAGCTTTCTATTACACGGAAATGTTTCTACACATAAAAAGCTTATAGTTTCCATCAACAGGACTGTCAAATTTGGTGGAAAAATCTTTGTCTTTTTTCTGTCCTTCATCCTTCTACATGTTAAATTCATAAAAATCTGTCAGTCAGCACTAAAATATTTTGTTATCAATTTTCCCTGAAAAACACAAAGCCCGGTATTACTTTGACCTTTCAGTCTTTCAAGAAATGTTTTTCAATTCCCCATATCTATTAAAGGTGCCTTGCATTATATGTGCCTATACTCAATGTGTCTACTTAACTAATGTCAAAATTCTTGTTTTTCCTCAGAGTAGTAAGTCTTTTAAACACTTGCCTTCATTATTCCATTTGGCAAGGAAAACGAGCTCTTTCTAGGTTCCTTGGTTAATAAGGTATTTTTCAAGAGTTTTAAAACTGATGAAGTAAAATTATTGTGGCTTTAATTAAAGCTTTGAACTTTTCCTGACTTTCTGCCTTCAAACTAATCCAGCACAAGCTGGGGGGGGGAGGGGGAAGTAGAAATACCTAAAAATTTATCTTGTTATTAAAAAGTCTTTTGTGGGATAAATTGACTTTTTTGGTCTATAATGTAAATGTTTCTTTCTTTAAAAAAATCTAACTCTGGATTAAAACCTGAGCAGATGTGTAAAACTCTCTTAACTGGAATATTGTATAGTTAAGCTGAGAAAACCTTGAAACACATCTATTTGACTTCAGATCACAATCCAGAGAGTAGCTACATTAGCATTTAAAACACAAGTTAATGAAGTATAAATATATATTTTATATAAGATAAATTAGCTCCTTCTCTCATACTGCAAAAATGTTCAGAACTGAACTTCTGAGCCCAACATCTGCTCATTATTTATTCATTGAATGCATTAGTATGTGAATAGTTTATCCCCTGTGAATATCCAAAAGGATTTTACCTTCAATAAATACGCTACAGTGTAACTACCAATATAATCATATCATTTGCTAAAATTACAAATAAAATAGTGTGCACTAACACAACTGCAAAGGATTGCAACCTACTATGAGAACTACCAGATGATGTATCTTTTGGGAAGTTCAGTGGATGGCTACTAGCAGTGTATTTAACAGTGAGCTGTGAGAATCAACAGACAGAAAGAGGAAAAAGTTATTTAGGATAAAGAGGGACATATCAAAAACCCCAAACAAACAACACAACAGCCCCACAAATCATTAACTAAAAAAAAAATAATAGAAAAGGAGTAGTCTCCCAAGGCAGTGAGATGGCACTACGGTGAGCAGAACCTGAAAGAAGAATGGTCATTTGCATCTGCCACATGTGAAAGATAAATGTTTAAGTAAAAATATATTTGCCCATAGAGAAGAATTCTTTTCTTTACATGCTGTGTTCTAGCTATTGAAATACAGGAGTGTATTAAAAGAGCTGCTATAGAGATGAGATGCAGTACTTGTCAAACTCCTCTATAAAATGCGAATCTCAGAAGGCAGGAAGTGCTGGATAGTCACAGAAAAACTCGTAAAGGTACCTGGCCACCCAAGAAGGCCAGAGAGTAGATCTCCAGACAAACATTTAACTATTAAATAACTTTTCTGTGTATCTAAACCTTAGCTGTGAGATCAGGCATAAAAAGCAGCTAATTACAACATCCTTGTTCCTTATGTTTATGTCAACAAATATAGCAATTCATAACTGAGAGTGGTACTTAATTTAATCATTAAGAACAGTCCTGAAACTTCATCAAAGTACGCTGTTATCTAGCATATCTACTCCAGACTCAATAAACACACTGTTCTATAAAGAGAGAGGTATTCTCAATCTTGCTACAAAACCTTATTAAAAGGAGGACCGATTCCACCACTGTTCAGTGAATTGCTAGCTGAAAGTGTAATAATAAATGTTATATTTTAAGTTAGTTTCTGGATGCTCAAATACGAGAAGGATTCATTATTATACAAAATGAAAATGCATGTTGTTCATTCAGCATTCACACTATCATTTCTAACACTTCAATTATTTTTGGGGGGCCCAATTTCTCTAGAAACATCCCACAGCTTACTCATTTACTGTTTAACTTCTGCTTTTCTTGTGCCAAAAGCCTGTCCAGGCTTTGCAGCAGAATTTAGATTTTCATACTCATTTTCCTTACATGAAGAAAACATGTTTTCTGACACACTGCTTGGAGAAGCATTAGAAATATTTTTGTATTCTCTTTACCTGACAACCTTGAAGCAGTTAACTGTAGGTTATGCAAACAGGCAAACATGACAGTTAACTACAAAGCCTACAAAGAGATGTAACTGTGGACAATCATAAACCTGTTAGTTGCTACCATCATATTTCTTTCTATTGCAATGGTTTTCTGATGAAAAAGACATGCTTAGTCATCTGTGACACTGGTTATCAAAATACAATTGCTTGAAAATGATACAGTGAGGAATGATTCTGACCCAGCAACAGCACTTATCCGATGGCAGCACAATTGAGGTGCTAAAGAAAAGGTTTTAAATACATGTAATTTACATCATGCAAATTTTTTTTAGTGTGTCAACATTGTCTTTAATCCCATCTTGTTTTTATGAGTGATGGTAACATATTTATCTGGAAAACTGATATTCACAATGACAATAGTACTTCCAATTACTTTTATTTCCAAGAAATAAATGGGCAAATACCTCTTCCAATCATGTAGACAGTTCATTGACAATGAATTATGGTAGAAGGGGCTGGCTTTTTATCCTTTCTGAATATTAAACTTTAGTAGTATTCTATTAAAACTGTTTGGGTATTTTTTAATTTCTTTACATGATTTAATAAGTAAAATACTAGTATGGAACTTGATCACTAAATTGAAAATCCATCTAAACAACAGCAAGGATTATTCTTTTATCTTATTTATAGCTTTTAAAGTTTTATACAAGAAAAACATTGAGAAACATGAAGGCCTGCATTAAAAGTAGTAACGTGAAAAAGAGCTCTCATTTAGACATATTGAAATATCTATCTGGTATACACATACCAAGTATCTACTCCTATATGAGCTTATTAAGTGCCAAAGTTCATATATGCTTCTAATTTTTAAAGCTGCTTCATCAATAACCATATCTCTTACTTTCACTTTGGCTTCCATTGCTTCAAGCTCTCGAAGTAACTCTTCATTTTCCAGCAGAGACGAGCCTAAATCTTTCTTGTGAAAATAACCTCTGATGTTTTTCTGGTACCAAGATGTTACCTAAATAAATAATAAAAATAATTCAGCCAGTGAAAAATTTGAGAGGCTGTTCATTTTTTAAAATATGTACAAGGCAGTTTCATCTACAAAAGAAGGCCTAATTTTTACTCCTTCCATTTTTCATTCCTAATTTTCATACTTCTATTCAAATGTTAGTATTTGTATTATTTAAATGATGGTAAATACAGAAGGAAAGGTTTGTGATCAACAGTGTAATAAATGGACCAAAACGTAGTCATCAAGTATGACCAAATTATACATTAAAACAGTAAAAGAAAAATCAAGTTATAGTCACACACATAATAAATACACGTTTTATAGCACAGTAAAGATATTGCACATTTTCCCTAGAACCATATTAACTTAACATCCCTTTGCATATAGTAAAAGACTATGAGTATGTTTGCAAGAATACAAAAAAACAATAGGACTAAATGGGCCTTGTGGCCTAATAGAACCTCTCCATCCCTGCTTGAAAAACTCCATTAAGCTATTGAGTTAGTAAAATAACCTTTAGTAGTTTTAAAAGAGTTATTACATCTTACTTGACTTACTTCAGCAAGTATGTGCATCAAACATACGCAGTATACAAGCGTATCATCTAAACTGCACAGAAATAAATGCAAGGCATTCTGCTTGATTCACAGTATATACATCTCACTTTCTATGTAAACAACACACAGCAAGAATGCCTGAGTGAAACTATGTATCTTAATATAAATGTGAGAATGAGTTTTTAGTATCTAAAAGACTTCCTCCAATCTTTTCAGTCTGGAAAATCACAATTATAGCTCTGGAGTCCTCAGCACAGGAACATCATGGGTCTGACAGTGCTAATCCATAGGAGAGCCATGATGATAACCAGAAGGCTGGAGCACATCCCATAAGAGAAAAGACTGGAAGAGTCAAGGGTGTTTAGCCTCAAGAAGAGAAGGCTCTGGGGAGACCTTATAGCAGCTTTCAAGTACTTAAACAGGGTCTACAGGAAAGACAGGGAACTGCTCTTTATCAGGGTATGTAGCGATAGGACAAGGGGTAATGATTTTAAGCTGAAACAGGGCAGATTTATACCAGATATTAGGAAAAAGTTTTTACTGTGATGGTGGTGAAGCACTGGAACAGGTTGCCCAAAGAGGTTGTGGTTGTCTCGTCCTTGGAAGTGTTTGAGGCCAGCTTCAATGGGGCTTTGAAGAACCTGACACAGTGGAAGGTGTCCCTGCCTGTGGCAGAGGGGTTGGACCTGGATGATCTCTAAAGTCCCTTCCAACCCAAACCATTCTATAATTCTATGATTCTATGAATTTCACTCCTTCATTCCCAAGATCTCTACCTCCTCTGCCTCACTGTGTGCCACAGAGGAATGGGAGGGTTATGGTCAGTATATAGCAGTTCCTCTCTGTCACTGCTTCCTCCTCACACTTTTCCCCTATTTTGGCACAGATCCTCCAGTGGTTGCAGCTCCTGGAGGAGCTCCTGTCAGGACACCCTGCTCCAGCATGGGTTCTCTTTGGCTACAGTTCCTTCTCAGAATACCCAGCTCCTCCAGTGTGGACCTCTCCATGAGCTGCAGCGCAGATATCGGTTCTGATGTGGTCCTCTCCTCAGGCTGCAGGGGAATACCTGCTCTAACACCCTAAGAACCTCCTCCCCCTCCTTCTTCACTGACTTTGATGTTTGCATCATTTTTTCTTGTTGTATTTTCTTTCTCCTCATTATGTCAATGCAATGTTTTACCCTTCTTTAACCAAGCTATAACAGAGGCCCCAGCAACCTCACTAAGGGGCTGAGCGTGCCCTGTGGTGGGGCCCTTGCAGACCGGGCTGGAACAGGGCACGGTCCAGCTCAGGGCAACTTCAGAAGCCACCCAGACCCACAGCCCCCTGCCACCAGGCCTGGGCACAGCACCCCGTACATTGAGGTGGCCAGAGTATTTTCAGGAGAAAAGTGCTTGCACACACCAATTCAAAGATCTCATACACATGTGTCATTGTCCTGGGCTCTGCCAAACCTCTTGAACAATCTGACACTCATGTGAGACTACAGAGAGAAGGAATAAATATAGCATAGAACAGAAACTGAGTAACACACTTTTCTTTCTAGAAGTTATACCCACTAGGAAAACTTTTTTTTTCCCCACTCTCTTTCTTCCTTATGTATTAAAACACACACATTTACATGCCATAAACTAAAACTGACCTTACCTGACACAGCCTGAACTGGAGCAGCCTGCAGTCTATATTTTGACAGACCTACACCAAACTGCAGAAATTATTTAGCTCATCATGCTGTGCATTAAAAATGAGCTGAATTTTGTTAAGTACCAAACAAGGTTTTTTTCCAAAAGAGTTATCACTATATTTGAGTAGTTAATGCTTTACTTACTATCTTAAATCTCAAATAATATTTTTATCATCAGTATGTGACAGTATTGTTTTGACGACACTGATCTGTCTTCATTCATCTTGGGGATATTTCAGTCTCTTCATAATGATACTACCTAAGCTCTTCCTTAATCCTCAACACACTTATCTTCATAATATTGCTAATAAAGCATCCTTGTCTAATTTCATATATAACAACTTAGGGGAAAATGAGACCACAGAAGTACTTCTAACAGAAAAATACAGCACCTCTGTTTAAAGACTGGGAATTAGTGATTTTTATATGATCAAGTACAACCTTATAAAGAAAAATAATAAAATATTCTTTTATGGGAAAATAAGTAAGTATCCTTATGGCAATGTCCCAGGGTGGCCCAGGGATATTGTCCTAAGAAATATGTTTAAGATCATTTTCTGTAATAGCCTCCTACTCTAAGAGTTGCTAGTGTTTTCTTTTACTGTGACTTCCCTTATTATTATATCTTACCTGTTTCTCTTGCTGGTGCCACAAACAAATTTGCAAAACCTGCTCCAGACCTTGACGCTGATGTTTGAGAAATCTATCCAACTGACGTCTCCTGTCTTGCAGCATTTCAAGGAGATTGTCAATTTTCAGGCAGCTGCTGTGGGCTCCCTGAATCAGCTTTGGATTTGCATTTGGCCCCTCACATTTGAATTCTTCTATGAATTCAGTTAGCTCTTGGCTTTTATTCAAAAGTGCAAATGACTTTTCCAAAAGCTCTGTAAAAGTAGAGTTTCATAGGGAAAAAAAGCAATGTAATTTGTAATTATAGTAGCATATTTCAAATAGTATTCAAGTATTTTTAAAACTACCTATCTATGTGCATACTTGAGCATAATGTATTGTCATGAATTGTTTGAACAGGTTATAAATACTTATGTTAGAAACTATATATACTCAGATATTTCAGTTTGGACAGGTGAGATATAAACATACAAAGGTATAAGGGTGTATACGTGTACATATATGTACCTATAATGGTAAATATAGCAATATATGGTAAATATATATATAATAATAATACCATAAATATATAATGGTAAAAATAGTGTAATGTAATGTCATATACATACACATACCATGATGCACTGAGAGCCATTAAGACAAAACACAGAAGTAATATTGTTTTCTCAAAACTGAGTTTTCAGATGGTTTCCCAATCCTCAGGAAAGCTGAAGTGGAATTTCCAATGCTGATTTCAGTATAGGTCAGGAGCATCTGTAGTTTTCATTAGTGATGCAAGCAAGGTTTATGTCTTTATGTCCCTTACAGAAGCTGAAAGAAAAAGTTCTCCTGGCTGGGGATTTTTATAACCTTATGGACTAAGCAAGGATCTGCTTTTGAAGCAAACAATTACAGCCAGCAAACAACTGAAAAATTCATCTTCCCAGGTGAGTACATGTACTGGTAACTCACAGCAAAGCATGCTATATCTCCAACTTCCATGTGGAGTACCTAGGGAAGGCACAGAACGCCTCCACTTCTTCAGCCACCAAGGACTAACAAGACAGTTTAGTTTCCACAAGCTCTTTGCAATAAGCCTGTCCATTTTACTTCTTACCTTCCAGGAAGGTGGATTAATCAGAAATTTTTGTTTTGTTCCATCTAAAATGGAATGCATATAAAATTGATAAATGAGGATAATTCATTTACTACCATCTTTTTATGCTGATTTGAAGTGTATTTGTTTCAAAACTACTTTTTTTTTTTCCCCTGATGATAAACATTTCCACATGTACTGGTAGAGCAAATCCATTGTGAAGGTCTTATTTTCAGTCTTTCTTTGAAGCAGGTAGATAGTATCCATCTCTTTTCACAGAAAGCAATACAAACTTCCATTTTTTGTCAAGTATCACAATGACAGTTTTCAAAATTTGATATGGTTAAGATAACCAATTAACTGCAATCACTTCCCTCCATCTGAGGAAAGGCTTATCTTCATCAAAGCAGTCTTTCTCTGGCAAACCATTTAATCTGATTCTTACAGTTATAGCATCTCTTTTCAGCAACAAATTAGTACTGGATCAGTTTAAAATTGCTATACGATGAGCATTTTGTTCCATGAAGATCAAATTGGAAGTCCCAAACCCCAGACTAGAGTTTACTGAGTTCAGTTCCCTATTCAACCTCCTGAAAAGAATCCCTGGCAGTCGAAGTAGCTTAACACACATGAGGTATTACTCCACTAGTGAATAATAAAATATATTTCCTACCAGTTATTAGTAATCTCATGGTAAATTTGGCTAAAATTACAAAGATGGCGTCTCAAGTCTTATACAGAATACAGAACCATATGGAATTGTAAAGGTGTCTGAAGTAGCAGCACAGTAAGGCTGGTTTAGAGAATTTTTTTTCACGTTTTTTGAATAAAGAGTACCACAGAATGGTAGAAGATGCTTCACATGAAAATTTAAACAAAGAGGTCACATGGAAGAATTATTCTAGGTTAAAACTCGTACAGGAATGTTGTGGTGAAAGAGGACAGAGCATGGGTTTTTTCCCCCCAAGAGTGTTACAGTCCAGGCTGCAGAAATTCTTGGAACAGAACAGAGAACCCAACAAGGAAATGAAACAGCCCTGCTCCTCAAAGCAGAAGCAAATTGGAGCTAACTACTGCAGGCAACTAGACTCTGAAGTTGACTAGTTGCCACCTCTCTCTCCTAGCTTCCACCTTCACGTCACCACTCCCACTTCAAACCCCAACCCTAGGCAAAGGAAAGTAGATGGAAGACTTCTCGCTTGGCCACTCTCAAGAATATGTAGGACTTTGTAGCTGGTTGTTACTAAAGCTGATTGGAAGTTTTTAATGGAAAGTTTTCCATAGGAAAATGCTAATTTATTGACAGCTATAATAACATTGATGAATTCCCCATGCAACAGAAGGATGGGTTTAGAATTTGCTAACCACTCATAACTGATAGTCAGCTTGGATTCTTAGTGGCCTTGAAATCAGAATGTAAGTTTACCACGAGCTGCTCTGCAGCAACAAAGATGGAACCATGAGAGACCTAGCTCAAACCAGGAATGTCATATCTTTCAGGAAGCCTGATAAAGCTTTATTTCACTGATCACGAATAGTATATCTTGATATTTGTTCTAAGATTTTAATTTTTTGTTCAATATTCACAGGAAGAGTAAAATCACCCTCCAAGGAGTCAACGCACAAATAAACACCATCGGGAGTGGAATATCATTTGTACCTTTTGTATGATGCTCTTGATGCAGAAGGAGTTCTTTCAAAGAGTCAATATTGTCACACTCTTGTGCATTTTTCAGGAAATCTTCAACTTGGTCAATTTTAACAGCAAACTGCATTAAGAAAACAAAGGGTGGGAAGAAGCACAGTATAATTTTGTTTTGCAGAATTCCTTGATAATCTGTGTATTAAAGGAAATGCTTGTGAGATTTGTAAATTCTTGGAAAATGCTATTTTTATTAAGTGCTAGATACAGATGCTTTGTGGCCTCTATGCACCTTCTGGGTTTTTTGTTTTTTTTTTTTAAATTCTCATTGACTCAGAGACCCATGACTCATTTTTGTTGACAAACTCTCTAATTACCATTTAACAATATGTGAAACATCTTTCCCACACAGCTTTCAGACCCACTGAAAATAAATTCTTATGAAAGACTCTGTTCATTTCAAAGCCTTCAGTATAATCATTTAACTTGAATGAAATCTTTAATTTAGGTTTTCTTCACAGAACTTCTTTCTAATGTTAAAATATTTAAGAAAGAAAACATTGAAGGGCAAAAACTGACAGAGATACAATCTTTTGAGGGCAGGAATGAGTAGTAAATTTAAGCTAATTAATATTATAGTAAACAAAGTAATTAATGATAGTGGGAAAATAGTCTCTCTGTAATGAAGACTGCAGTGAGGTTACTCCTTTACAGCTCATTTTTCCATGTGTTCCATATTTTAAGTATTAAAACATGCTGTGTTTCAGAGAGATCTAGAGCAGATTTAGTAAGCGGCTGAGGTTATAAAAACTGAGACAGGAATTCCTTATTTGATCTCTGCCTTTGCAGGTGTTATTCCACGTCTGAGTAGCTTGGAGAGAGTAAAGAGACATATTCTGCATCTTAGCCAGAGCTTATCAGTTCTACTGCTTCATTTCAAGAATGAAGAAACCAGTAGAGTTTGAACTGGTGTTTCAGTGTAAGTAAAGATGTTGAAATCTGCTATGAAATTAAGGAAGATTAAAGACACGAACTCTGCTTTTTCTGTCTTTTCTATTGTGCCATATTTTTCTCCCTCTCAATCTGCATGTTATAAAAGAAATACATTAGGTATCAACATTCCACAGTTGAGCTCTGATTCTGATCAAAGACTGCTCTTGAGATATATTTTGTGGTTTATCAAAATAGGACAAAGATTTCCTTAACCATAGGCTTTCATTTAAAGAAAAACTTTTCCTTAAGAAGTTTGTTTCCTATTTAAACTGATATTGTATTTCTTCTTTACTTTTGTATATAATGTGTGTGACCCATACTGTGCGTCAGCTGCTGCATTTTGTTTTAATGCTAGAAGCCTGTTGCAGGGGCGGTTCATCTAGCCCCATAAGGATTCAGTCTGCACTAGGTCAACCTTTGATAGTACAGAGTTTAGCATAGTGATATTTGTATAATATACTTCACCAGGGCAAAATTATTAGTAGATTGTTGATCTTATGATAACAGTTAGAAGTAGAATGGTTGCTGCTTTAACTCAGACGTGGCACTGGGATATTGTAGAAACAAAACTATCAGTGATAATTACTATACTCTTCAAAGCTCCAGGTATATAGAAAGAATCAAACGTGAAGCTACACAGAGTCAGTGTGGAATGCGTCTCTGCTTTAGCTCCTCGTGTATCAGTGAACTAGGAGAAGAGATACAGATAAACAGGTAAGTGAGGAAGGACAACACTGAAATCTGTGTCTGGACACACACAATTGTCCTTTTATACACATCTGCACATGGGAGTCTCAATTTAGACTACTGTTTAGTTTGCATAACAGCTCTAAAGATATTTCAGTGTAAAATCTTTAGTGGCCAATCTTCAGTAAGCAGCAGTGAAGTCAGCTGAGAATTTAGATCTTTCAATGTCAAATAATTCGAAACATAAGGAATTAAAAATATTCTGCACAGTATCCCTAGCCAGTGAATCACATACTTTAGGGTTTTGGTTCAGTTCCATTTCTCACTGTCATTTTTCTGTCAAGCACAAATTTTGGAGTCATATTGACCAAGATATTTCTTAAAGTCAGTTTCTTGTTCAGTTTCACCCTGAACTATCCAGAAGGTGGAAAAGGAAGGATACACTGAGAGATTTTTATTTTCTTAATTGCTTTAACCTTTAAGAATACAATGAATGTATATAACAGAGTAAAATTACAGTGAACAGAGTACCTGTAAGATGTGGGAGGTTTCAAACTAAGAGTAATTTCATTTAAATACAAACCTCCAGAGCATTTTCAAAGAACACTGATGTAAGTTTCAGAAGTCCTTGTCGCTTCTCTAGCATAATGATGAGGGCATCCCATGCATCCCCAAGAGTATCTGCCATGGCATCATAAACCTGAATGTTTTCATTTCTCTCCTCTGCAGCCTTGTCTGCTTCACGGAGCAGGTCCCACACCTGGTCTTCCAAAGCCTGAGAAGAAAAATAAATTTTGAAGAAATCTATAAAGAAAATCCAAACCACTGTGCTGATACTGGAATCAGGATACTTTTTCAGTAGGTCTGAAAAGCTACCAATAAATATACTCTCGTTTTATTTCCAGTTCCTAGTGATGGTAGTGTAGTCGTTCCTGCACGTTTCATAGTAACCTTCTGACTTTCATCTGCACTTAAGAGAAAATATTTTTATGAAATTCTATTTAAAAGCAAGCGCTAAGAGAATTTGTCATTCTGTATCTAATACTTAGATACAAACAGGTTTATATTTCTTTAAATGCAGATCCTCCTGGAAATGATAGCAATGCATATATTAGTATTGTGGATCTTCTTTCATAAGCCCTTATAAAAAGCTCTAAAAGTTTATAAGGTAACTTACTCATAAGTTTCCAATGACCTCAAGACAATCCAGACAAGTAGCTTGAACCTATGCACCTACTCTCCAGGAATACATCAAACTTATCCAATGTTTCAAGTTCACCTTACTGCATTGCTCAAGCTGACAATCAAATCATTATACTTTACAATAAAGAAAATTGTTCTACCGTGTTTCACTCCCTTTACTAATCTCACCATGAGAAAGATAACTGCTGAGCCATTTCCAGCTTCTGTTAAAAAAATTGTGTGTCAAAAAAATTGATTAGCATTTGCTCTATCTTCTTTTCTTCCCTGCCCCAGATCTTGAGTTTAATTATGAGCATGAATTAATAAAATGCCAATCTCTGCTGCTATTACTGGTGGTATCAGATGAAAGTGTAATTGGAAAAGAAATCTGTACTAGATAAATTAAAATGTCTGATAACTCATCCTCATGACACAGACTTTAATAAAGGCCAAAGAATTTGAAGACTTGACATTTTCCCGACAGATACAACTGAAAAGAGGAATTTGCAGAAGGCTTTATTGTTCTAAACACAGAATCACAACCTCCAGTCCTCCCTAGTCCTTGTATACTAGACAAAGATGTCAACTTGAACTGAAGAGACTCATCAGTTCTATCCAAAAATAAATGCAGTGAGAACATTAGAATAAACTATAGATATTTTATTCTTTCATTGAGGAAAATAGAATGAGATTAGTTTAACTTAACTTTACAGACAGACAACTATGAAAACAGAGTGGTAAAATTATAGACATAGAAGGACCTCCAACAAACCCACCTTTTTCTACAGTATGTAGTAAAGTCATTATCAACAAATGAATGCTTGCTATTGTTTGGTGACAAACCCATCAAAACCAGCATCTGAACAAAAGCCAGTATTCTAGAGAACAAAACACACTCGATTTTATTTTCTGAATACCAGCAATGGGAACTGTTGCTTTCTAATCCTCCTGTAAAACAAATTCTTTTTGTTCTGTTGCATCCCTATCCTGATTGCCTCATAATATGAGAAGAAAAGCTCAAATCCCCAAAATGCTACCTATTAAGGTAAAAATATAATTCAAATTTATTTTAAATGATGTTTTGACTTTAAATGAGGTCATTTGCATGAAGTAGATACTGTTACTCTGACATAAAAAAGTTGCTAACAATAGTTACATCTCCATTGTAACATAATAAGAATAAGATCAGGAAAACCGTCTGACCTTGGGAATCTAATCGAGTCCTTCAGTTAACATTTATTCAGCTGACAAGGTAACTAAGTATTATTGCAGGTATTTTTTAGTCCTACATGCACCAGTCAGAATTCTAATCATTATTATCCTTTGTGTTGCTAATTCTCAATTATTTTTGTACTGTCAAGGCTATAAAAATTACGTTGACCATGTAATATTGGCTTTCCCAAAATATGTGCGCAATCCCTTTAGAGCCAAAAAAGCCTTGGATCTTTGTTTAGCCTCAAAAAAGGGCAAAACTCCAAGTAATAACTGCCAAGTGCTAACTCCGGTTAACAAAACTAAAGGAAGTTTGTTGTGTTTTCTACCACCTAGAAGAAAAGGTCTTGTGAAAGTCTTGTGGAAGCTTTAAGGACAAAGTGTAGAATACAAGAAATATCATGATAGAAGATGAATGAATCAAATACACAAGGATGCGTATCTTGTGTGCTCTCTGTGATGGCAGGGTAGGCTTAGGTTCACGTAGATATCCTTCAGAATGTCTACTAGATATAGGTGAAAATACTTTACCAATATTTTATGTAAAAGGATTTTCAAATTTCTTTATGGACAGCATTTGCTTTTAGCAGATAAGTTTGACTTCCTTTGAAAAAGCAACTGTTGTAAGCTAAAAAACAAAACCACAGAAAATACAGCTGTGATGACTCCATTCATCATGTCCACTTTCCTTTATTTGTTGGGTTTCCTAATCATGACACTTCTTCCAGACACCTTTTTGGCAGTTCAGCATAAGGAGGCCTCGTCTTATTATTGGAGAAATAATCCTATAAGGAATATTTGCTTTTAGTGGTTATGATGTTATGAGATACCTGAAATAGATATTCCATAAAATGACACCAGAATTCTAAGTGTTCAATCAAAACCATTGTGTTGAAAATAAAAAGCTTGCATTAAGGCTAAGTGATAGCTAGAAAACAAATCTGGAGATTTAATATGCTAACAGTCATTGTTTTGGGTTAAAAGATACAAAAAGTTTCAGGTAATTTTCTCTGCTGTTTGTCAAGAAACTGGAAAATTAGCTGAAGAGTAATAGATATTATTCCCTCCTCTGTTAGGAAACAGATTGTGTTTGACTGAAAACAATGAAGATTGGGGGTTTTTTTCCCACTGGTAATTGACTTCAGAGGCAACCTACAGGTATGCTGATTGCTGCATGATTGGGCACATGTTTGTCTGCATCATAGAATCACAGAATAACCAGGTAGGAAGAGACCCACTGGATCGTTGAGTCCAACCATTCCCACCAATCCCTAAATCATGTTCCTAAGTAACTCATCCACCCTCACCTTAAACACCTCCAGGGAAGGCGAGTCAACCACCTCCCTGGGCAGACCGTTCCAATGCCTAACCACCCTTTCAGTGAAGAATTTTTTCCTAATCTCAAGCCTAAATCTCCCCTGGTGGAGCTTGAGGCCATTCCCTCTCGTCCTGTCCCCTGTCACTTGGGAGAAGAGGCCAGCTCCCTCCTCTCCACAACCTCCCTTCAGGTAGTTGTAGAGAGCAATAAGGTCTCCCCACAGCCTCCTCTTCTCCAGGCTAAACACCCCCAGCTCTCTCAGCCGCTCCTCATAACGCCTGTTCTCCAGCCCCTTCACCAGCTTCGTCGCTCTTCTCTGGACTCGCTCCAGAGCCTCAACATCCTTCTTGTGGTGAGGGGCCCAGAACTGAACACAGTACTCGAGGTGCGGTCTCACCAGTGCCGAGTACAGAGGTAGAATAACCTCTCTGGAACTGCTGGTCACGCCGTTTCTGGTACAAGCCAAGATGCCATTGGCCTTCTTGGCCACCTGGGCACACTGCTGGCTCATGTTCAGTCGGCTGTCAATCAACACCCCCAGGTCCTTCTCCTCCTGGCAGCTTTCTAGACAGACTTCTCCTAGTTTGTACCTCTGCTTAGGGTTATTGTGCCCCAAGTGCAGGACTCGGCACTTGGCCTTGTTAAACCTCATGCCGTTGGTCTCAGCCCAGCAGTCCAGGCTGTTCAGATCCCTTTTCAGAGCTTCCTGACCCTCCAGCAGATCCACACTTCCACCCAGCTTGGTGTCATCTGCAAACTTGCTAAGGGAGCACTCGATGCCTTCATCCAGATTGTTGATAAAGACATTAAACAGGACTGGACCCAGCACTGAGCCCTGGGGAACCCCACTTGTAACTGGCCTCCAGCTGGATTTAAGTCCATTTCCCACCACCCTCTGGGCCTGGTAATTCAACCAGTTTTTCACCCAGGAGAGTGTGCGCCCGTCCAGGCCAGAGGCCGACAGTTTCCGAAGCAGAATGCTGTGAGAAACTCTATCAAAGGCTTTACTAAAGTCCAGGAAGACCACATCCACAGCCTTTCCATCATCCAAGAGTGTAGTTACTCAGTCATAGAAGGTGATCAGATTACTCTGGCAAGACCTGCCTTTCATGAACCCGTGTTGATCACCGCCTGATCACCCGGTTCTCTTGCAAGTACTTCATGATCACACTCAAGATCACCCGCTCCATGACTTTCCCCAGTACCGAGGTCAGACTGACAGGCCTGTAGTTCCCCAGATCCTCCCTGCGCCCCTTCTTATAGATGGGCATGACATCAGCCAGCCTCCAGTCCAGCGGAACCTCCCCAGTCATCCAGGACTGTTGGAAGATGATGGAAAGGGGTTTGGCCAGCACATCCGCCAGTTCCCTCAAAACTCTTGGGTGGACTCCATCCGGCCCCATAGACTTGTGGGCATCTAGCTGGGCAAGCAAGTCTCTAACCACCTCCTCTTGGACCATGGGAATCATACTTCTCTTCCAACCCCTGGGGTTGTGCACAGAGGGAACAATTTTCCTTACTGTTAAAGACTGAGGCAAAGTAGGCATTGAGCTCTTCAGTCTTGTCTTCGTCCCCTGTTACTCTTGTTCCCTCTGCATCTACTAGGGACTGGAGATTCTCCCTAGTCCTCCTTTTGCTGTTGATGTATTTGTAGAAAGACTTTTTGTTGTCTTTCACATTGTTCACTTGTTTGAGAACTCTGCATTTGAAGAAAGGTCTTGAAATCTACAATGGTCAATACAATACTAACAGGAAGAAAGAAGTTACTTCATCTTTTCAGGCTCCATCCTCTGTTTTCCAATTTTTCCTTGTTGGCCACCTTCAAGCACACAGAATTTTCACAATAAAAATAGAAGGCAAAACTGCATTAAAAACAAAGTCACATTTCTATTGTATTATGTAATACCAGTAAAACCAATAGTTGTACTCATATGCTATTTTGTTCTTGTCTTATTAATTATGTCACTAAATTAGTTTCTAAGCTTTTGCGCAAGGAAAACTGATAAACAATACCTTTAATTGAAGCCATTTTCCAATAGGTAAATGAACACACATAACTGTAATATGCTGCTCTTCAAATAGTCTGTACATTCAATAAATATATTTTAGTCTTCCAATTCATTTCTAATGAGGGTTGTTTATGTTGTCATTCATTACATTTCACAGACAACATAAAGGTAGGATATGAGATTTATATATTTCCAAAACAGACCTAGCTATGTAATATCAAAATCTATTTTGAAAACACAGTCAGACTGCTTGCAAGATTTTAAAAGGCTCACCCAATAAAATCACAGTATAAAACAATGTTTTTGTTACCATGAAGATATAATCAATGATAATTTGACTGGCTTTTCAGAGACAGAATAGAGGAATTTATTACTAATTTTCCATGTGATACTGCTTTTTTCTTTGTCCAGTTTCATCAAAAGAATCAATATTTTCTAACTACATGTGATAACATAGGCAGAGATTTAGGCATTTCCTGTTATCTACAACACAGAGAAATGTTTCACTCTTTCCTAATAGCTCAACCTACTCAAAGTGATAGCACTCAAGACAGATTCAACACTAACACTATTTTATATTTAGAGAAAGAATATTCTATAAGAATCATCAACGAGGAAATAAGATACACATTTTTTAAAAGCTATGAAAACAGAAAACAAATAAGGCTTATAGATTTAACTAATATTTTCAATTACTTAACTATTGATAAATGAAGACATACAAAGCAACCATGAATGCAAAAACAAAACAACAATCAAAAGGTTTCAGGCATAGACTGTGTCTTTCTCCATTCTTGTCATTTATCATCCAGCACCAGGAAATAGCTGTTATGTTGTAAGTTTTGTTTTAAAATAAACCTAGAATTTAGGTCCATGTGCTCTACAACAAATTACCTCTATGTGGGCTTTTGATTTTCATTTAGTATGAAGTGTAAGTTTGTGTCAGAGTTTAACTACTAACTGTCAACTCACTTTTATGCCGTGTTAAAATTCTCATCATTTGGATTGTTCTAAAATTTGGTGAGAAGACTGGAAACTGGTGAGGCTGCTTGCTTCCCTGGGTAGTAAATTACCCTCAGCAGGCAAGGGATAAACAAAACCCATAGTACTAACAACTGATACAATGGGCGAGATTCTTGTCCCCTCACTTTCTAGCTACTTCATGAGGCTTGCAGAAAGCTTGAGTCCCTGAAAGCCTCCAGTTTACTTCCAGGTTGCAAAGTGTGTCTGTAGTGAAGAGGGAAACCATGAGACTGTTTTTTGAAGCAGTCCTTTGGCAGTTGAGGACAGAAATATAGATTAATAGAATGGTTTGAGTTGGAAGGGACCTCAAAGTCTGGAGCATAGAGACCTCGGAGAGTTATTACTGAAAAAGCCATTTATCCTTTGTTTCTTTGCCGTCTCCATTGTTTTGTTCAATCACGTCTCCTGTCCTTACCAATTTGAGCATGCTTATCCACAGTGCTGCCAGCTTGCAATGGTATCGTTTCTGAGAAAATGGTGCAACAGGTGAGTCTACACAATGGTATCTGGTTTTGAGTGCAACTGGTGAAGACATGCCTAAGGCAAATTTTAAGTCACTCATTCAGTGCAGTGCAGTGTCAGTACCCTTGAACTCAGTGCTAGTACAGTATTTACTTCTCAAGCTGTTTTTGCCACTTGCACTGAGGTTTTATCTTCACTAAAATTGAGACCAAGCATTTCTGCCATCTGCACTGTAAATCCTTTAATGCAGGGCACCTCAAAAAAGATCTGAAAACAATCCTATTGCAACTTGCCACTTCTTGCCACAAAGATGCTTGGAACTTAACTAAGCATTATAGGGTTTTGAGCACAAGAAATGCACATCTGCAAATGAACAAACCCTGTTCTTGATGGGCATAGAATGATTCCTAGAAATCTTTTTAAAGATATACAAGTAAAGTTTGGCAGATGATGATAAAGTAAATGGCAGGTAATTGCAATTCATACTACTGCTGCTACACTGTTAGTTATGTCTGAGATAGTTGATTTAAAAATAGACCAGCTGTCAAAACTTGGAATACAATATTCAAAATCGAAACAACACAGGCTTCTATTAATCTAATTACTATTTTACCCATATTTAGAAAAGTATCCAGAAGTATCCAGTACAATAAAACTTGTTCAGGCTCCTACCAATAGTTCCCTTACCTTATAGTTTCTGGTTGAATAGTTTCATGGTCTCAACTTCATTCACTTATATACAGAAGAAATTATGTACTGAATCCAATTAGAGTTACAAGAATACCTAAGTAACTGGCAGAGTTAGAAAAGTACAATTGTAGCATATAAATCTAAAATTATTAATATACTTATTTGAGCTAATCCTGCTCTGTTTAAAAGTAAATGAATTGCTTTATTCATGCTTTTGGTGCAATTTGAATTTTAATTCATAATTTTTAATTTTTAAAATTAAATTTATATAGAGAGAGATATATGTAGATATATATATAGTGCAGGAAATAGTTATACTGCAGTTCTTATCAAATCCATGCTCATTTCACAGCTGATGATATGTTTTTCTGACAGTATATATTATTCAAAGAAGAGAATAAAAATTGCTTTCTTGGCTCTGGGGCCAAGGAACTCCCTTGCTTTAGACTTTGTGCATCACCTTTAAGAAATACTTAAAGCCTGCCAAAGCAAAAGTAAAGCTGTGGGAAAATAAATAAATAAAAATACAATAAACAATTAAGCAACCGTTGTGGGATGCTGTATCTCCAAGTACTTTCAATTAAACATAGTTTATTCTAGCTAATTGAAATAATGAATAAAAATTACTTTAAAAAAAAACCCCAAACCAAACCAAAACCAAAGCCCGACAAGAGGTTCCCATCATAATTATTGTAACAATTCACAGAAACCTCTAATTTGGACTTTGGTCAATGGTTAGCTGAAAATCACTCTTTGCAAATATAGCTCCATGGTCGTTACAGGCTTTTCTCAGACCTGTGTGTAGTAATTTTATTTTGCAGAACATGACCAAATAAAAATGTTTACTAGCATATGCAAATCCACTCTCCCACATCTACTTCCTAGTATTTAATGAGCTTATTTGCACTCCAAAGCATAAACATTGATCTTTGAGGTGCAAGGAAATCAATATTGTGTTAGATCTTTTGTTCTCCCCTCTGACTTCCAAAGAGGCTAGACTAGGCTTGAAGGATTTATTTTGCATGTGATCTGCTTAATACTTAAGTTTATTTATTTTACCTAAAGATTTACTGAAAATTTATTCACTGGTTCAAAGAACCACAAAATTCATTTTGTGTTAGACCACAACCAGCACTTTAAAAAAAAAAAAAACCCAAAAAACTCAACACAAAAGACACCCTCCTAAAATTTTCAACAATTCCCCAGCAGCTGGTAGATGGAATTTATGTTGCCCTTTGACGAGCTATTTTAAGGAAAGAGGACTAAAGATAACTTTTAGCTGTGTGTGTGCTTTAGAAGGCTCATTTTGATAGTCCCTGCTGAGGAAATTCAGAAGATTCCCACATACCCCAGGAAAGGTGATGTCCTACCAAACTGTCCCACTACAATATTGAAAACCCAGGATGTGAATTTCCTTCATCAGAAATTGCTATAACTCTAAACAGAATCTGATCCTCAGCATTTTTTCACACAATGGTAATAGCCTTATTAAAATTAAATCTCTGTCATCCTCATAGTGGATGCTTGAATCATCAGAAAAAAAATACAGAGAAGCTAGTTCATAAAACAAGTAAAAGGATGCATTTAAAAACATTTTTCTCCTCTTGACTACCCATACATTTACCACTGAAATACTGCATCTCCAAGTGAATGTATTAATAGCCTTTGTTTAATAAAGTTAACGTAACAGAGAAGTGATTAGTTGATAGCCTCTGTCCATAAGTTAAGGTATACAGAAAGGTGTCATTTCCTATGTAGCATGTTCAAGTGCAATAACAAGCATTCCATCTTATTTTGTCTTTGAATAGCATAGGGATGAATAGACAGAGAATGGGTTGAGAGCACAGCTGTCAAACTCTATCAATAGGTCTAAAAAATAAATGTTTCTAAATCAGATATTTTAATACTACTAGATAATAAGTTGATGAGATAAAGCATTGAAAAATCAGTACTATGTTTCTTTCTTATTGAGACATAAAATGGTTACGTGTGCAACTCTCTAAAAGTAGTGTCATTTCTTAATTTTCCAGCATGAGATTTTCTTAACATTCCAGACCAGCTCTGTAATTAATATAACACAACAGGAATCAAGCGAGTATGCAATTCTGATAATCTTTTTACTAATTCTATTAAACTTAATCTATGACAAGAATTAATTGTCATGACTTAATACTGACATGTTTTTAAAAAACAAAGGTAAAATATTTTCAGAACCTCAAACACTGATTGCTTATCACTGTTAGGTTAATTTCTTCCAAAATATCTTGCTGCTTTCACAGCTGTCCTGAATACACTGCGAAAAAACAAGTGGCATCTACGGTAACTCCATTTGGAATTTCCTGGCAAAGTCTGACTTTTTAAAGAGCTGATTATTTTATGTTTTTAGAAAAAAGAATCTAGACAGGCATTTATCTTAATATTACATCATCTTCAAGATATTAAAAAGACATTTCAAATGTTATTTTTTTCCTAACTACTCAGAATGCACACTGTAAAATTGTTATAGGTCCCAGAAGTACATTTCCTTCTTTTGGAAGAGTTCTTTTCTGAACAGATTGTTAAATAACATTTGTACCTGGCTAGTACAAATATATTTCCCAATAACTGATTAGCTCTGAGGCATACAATCCTAAAGACAGAGAGAAAACAGGGACAACTTTCAAAAACTTCAAGCCTCATGCAATTATTTTATTAAGTTAATAAGCGATTAATTCAAAACCAACCAAAGAAAATGTTAAAATTAAATCAAACTAAATGGCCATAGTTAATGAAATTCCAAAGCTGTGGGCATAAAGTTAGAAAAAATAATTAGGAAATTTCTCAAGAGTAGTAGTCTTTAAGTTTTTATAACTGATGCATGGAAACTTTGAAATACAACTTAATATCAATTTTTTAATGTCTATTGAAAATGATTCATATTTAAAACAGCCCTGTATTTTATATTTTTCTAAATACTGCTTCCCGCAATACTACAGAAACCTAATATGTTATCAAAACAATTGTCATTTTGTCTGTTAGACACATTTCCTGAACATCTTTACTGATTTACATCTCAAAAAACCCCACTAAATATTGCATGTCAGTAAAATTCAACTTTTGCTTCATGAATCCAGTCATCATAAAATATGATTTTGCCTCTGAAATACTACTTGTATTTTTCTTAAACAGACAACAGCTCCTGAATCAAATTCATAACTAAAATTCATACTCTTCTCTAGTTTATGTAAACATGAAAATCAGATTTAAATTATTACCCATAGTACAATCAAGATCTTAGAAGTGAAGTATTTCAATATAAGCAACATACTCATCAGAACTGGGTATCTGCTTTTTTTTCCTTTTCCCAACTCTCTCTTTCTGTTTGTCATTATTATTTCCTGAAAAGCAGTTTGTTCTTGTCAAGTTGTTTCAGTAGACTCACATGCACAGCTGCCTAGATCATACGTTTCTCTCATAATTATGGAATTAGACCTGTTTTATCTTTAAAACCTGACCATGCTCAGTGGTTTCTTTCCTTCTTATTTCCCTATATTTCCTTTCATGTTTTTTTTGGGGGGGTGGTTTACTACTATTATTATTTCCCACATTAGCTCATATTTACACAGTACAAAGCTCCCACTTCAGATACTTAGTGACTATTGTATCTTTGGAACGTTTGGAGGTGTAGACTATCCTCCACACTGAGATGCTGCTAAAATTAATCTTTGTTTATAGGTAGTATGTAATTATAGAACTCAAATAGTTACTAACTTGGAACCTAGAAAGTAGTCATAAAACTATTTTGAGACAAGTACTATTTCAGTGGGAATTTTGTTTAAGTAGTTACTGAAACTGGTGAGCAACCTGAACTAACATTGAAAAAATATTTATTAGATCTTACCTTTTTCTTCCTGTGCTTTTGTGTTTTGTTTTGGTACTTTTCCAAGTCACTTGTGAAAGTCAGCTCTGTTCTATGATGAAAATGCAGCTGAACTTTGCTGCTAATTGTTGGACACCTCCATAATTAATTGTAAATAATTCAGAAGATGTTAACAAGTAATTTCTTCTATAACAAATGTACCGTAGTGAAAAATAAGCATTATGACAATATTTATACTTGAAATAACCGAAAGGCTTATTTAAAAAATATCTAATGCAAAAAATGACAATATTTTATTATTTCTTTTTGAAGAATTTTCTAATTTGTTTTTCTTGGATATTAGCATATAAATTAATATTTGGCAATTTATGCTCTGTGAGTTGAAGTAAATAAAATAATTAGGAGCAATTGTCAGGTTCATGAGACCAACTAATATCAGTGTTGGTTTTAAGCTTAAGTTTAGTTTATAGGCTAGATTTATTTCTGTTTTTCAGTTGTTCTCTCACAGACTTTCACAATAAAATCCAGAACTTTGGAAGCAAACCAAGAATGCCACTATTCGTCTTAGTGGGGATTTTAACCTAGTGATAGCCAAAAGCATGGCAACATATGCACAACACAGCCTTTTGGGTTGTTTTTTTAATTTCTTTAAATGATACAGAAAGCATTAATATTAGGAGACTCAAACACTAAGCATGTCATCTCCAGACAGGGCTTCTGTATTACGGGGAACAGAAGGCAGAAAAATATGCATGCATATTGTAACCAATATAATTTTATATCCTGGAAGCTTTGTCACTGAAGTTTTCTGGGTTTGATTTGTCTCACATTTTTATGAAATTGAAAGAATGAGATATCAAAATATATATATATATGCATTTCTATCTCCAGAACATATAATACTGCTGAAGGTCATCCAAATAAGGATGAAGAAAATGTTGGGAAGGAGACTTGCATGAAATCACAGAAGCTGGTGTTTTCAACAAAAATGTTACCACTGATATGCGCTAATTTAGCAAAAGGGAAAAATAATTCATTTAGTTTAGAATCAGAACATATTAGTTGAGAGTACGGAAGGGTCAAATCACAAAGAGAAAGGGCTATGATTCTAAATGTGAAAACATTTATATTTAATTCCTAACCGTGCTCAAAAGAAACATTTTATTTCTGTTAATGGAGTCTGCAACAAGGAGTACACATAGGTGTTGGCAGCATCTAGACTTGTCAAATGAATTCATCAGTTATGAAAGAATATGTAATTCATTAACACTTAGAAACACCAAATTTATATGTGAAGGAAAACATATCTGCAATATTGCCTAGAACAAATGACAGGTTTTCCTGATCAGTTAGGCATCATTAAACAAAACTAAGAAACTGAACTATAGTTTACCTCTTAAATCACTGTAACTAAACAAATTTCATTAATCTTCTGGGCTATGAGTAGTCAGCATCACAATGTTTAGTATTAACCATCTAATTCTTCCCTAAAGCAGGACTAGGTTCATATTCAAAGCATGGCTGGTTCAGGAATTGATTATTGATATCTGTCAGTAAACATCACATATTTTGTATTTTTTGTAATACAAAATAAAAGAGAAATTGGAAAACAATTCAAAGCTGCCTCACTGTTGTAATTTGAAATTAATTGACTGAAAATTTCCACAAAATACAATTGTATGTGGATACAACTGTATTCATTTCCTAGGGATCCAAGTGAAGACACTTAAAATTACACTGTTTTCTACTTCTAAACTGTTTCTAGCTCTAAAATTAAAATACATACGGATTCCAAGCTCCCTTCTTTTTAATGAAGGACAGTACAACTGCTATTGTAAGAAAACAGTAATTAACACAGCACATTTTTCCAGCACTGAGGCCTAACTGTGATATGTTACACCTATAAAGGCTGAATGTATATTTTTCTATGTGGGTTTAGGCAGCTATGTCAACTGCTGTACCTGAACTATGATGGTTAGACGTATTTTTTTATGTAGCTTCAACACATCTTACCTTTAGTTTAGCTAGGAGGAATTCATGATCTTGCAGTAGTTTTTTAGTCTCATCTTGATTGCTGCCAATTTCTAATAAATTTGGAGTTGATTCAACCAGCTGAAGCTTCACCCGTTTTCCACACTGAAATATTAAAGCATTACAGCCTTCAGAAAACACAAGCTTTCCTTCCAGCCTCTCAGAGTTCACACATACTTTCCATGGTCATAGGAGCATGAGGACCCACAGGCATATTTTCAATTGCAGAATGAAGACACAAGAGGAAACAATACAAACTTCACTTCACTTGAAACAGGTGTCAAAATCCCTGACTCTAGTCTTATCCAATAGCCACTGCAATTTTGGTTTTGCCTGTGAAGAGTAAGATTATCACAAGGAGCCAAAAGATCTCTCAAACTCATCTCCCCTTTCAGCTGAAGATTGCTTAGACAGGTAAGATATCTTGGTGGGTGGAGCTGTGGGCAGAAGGTACAAATATATTACAGCAGATGCAAAAAGCCTTAACCCCAATGCTTGTTTCTACTATACAGATCAAACATACCTGTATACTGAATATGGAGAGATTGCACAACTAGTGACAGGGACACTTCACAGCCTTTGGAATACGAACCTAAAAAGCCATCTCCCATCATGTCTTTGAGGACGCACGAAGAAAGGAAGCTTGACAGCAACCCGAAGCATGGCTTTTTCTTTCCTCACCATGTTACAAAGCTGCTACAGTCTGAGAAGTACAGCTCAGAGAGGATGATGATAAGGAACTGATATCACTATATATCATTCCCACAGCACTCAGGGGGAAAAATGTCTTCACCCTAAATTTAAGCCTCCTTGCAATAAAATTATCCCTCTGTGGCAGCAGACAGTCTCTCAGGAAGGGTGAGAACTGATAGGCAAATATCTTCTCACCAGCACAACTGAGGTCCTGAACAATCACCCCAATTTGGTGACAGCCCAACTCATTATCACCTTATTCTGCATTACAGACAAAATCTAGTGGCACAGTCTTGCATGTTTTCAAGCTGTCTGGTGAATAAAGACTCAAACTACCAATAAATTCCAGCTGGAAATCAGTAGCTAGGTATCCAGCTTTACTCCCCATGCCAAATTTTGGGTATGGATTCCAGCTCAGAGAACAGGCCTTTACGTACTTACAAGCACAACTATATATACACAAAGGCTTCTACTAAAATACATGGGAATAAGAATTTACAACTTTCAAAAATAACAACTTCTTATTAGGTTGAGAGTTGTGTCCCCCTCCAGAAAATACTTAAAAAAGGACACACAATCTGCATTTATAGAATTGGTAGACTGCTTCTTATATTAACTCCTTGCTGAGTACGATTTAAAAATAACTCTTCAGGAGTCACGGTTATGATTAAAAGTAACATACTTTATTTACATATTTTCATGACATGCTTTATTTATCCCTTTTTAAACAGAGTAATAGGAGTTCCTTTCCTCCAAGACCCTATGTATTTTGGCCAAATTATTTATCGTGTTAAAAAGATTAAAAAATAAACCACAACAAACACAAAGACAAATTGTGGACAGAAGCAAGTGTTAATTTCTAAGGAAGCTCTGTTAGATATTAGCTTAATAAACGACCTTGACTTATGTGTTATGCATTCATTTCCACAAAGCATTTAAAAGTAGCAATCACTGAGTAGCAGAAGGCCAAGAACAGACATGGGAGCAGCAGCTGCCTTACCTTAAGCACAGCTATAACAATACTGGCATCCCCTGCCTGAACAGCAACTGAACTGATTGTTGTTGTGGATGGCTTCTGCTCCACACCGGCTTCATCTGACATGGTGTTTCAAAACAGGACTTCATGTATTATAGCAGATTTGAAATGCTCTTGCAAGGTCCACTGGTCATTTAATTAAGCAAAAGAGTTGCTTGCATTCATTCAGTGAAACAGCTCGTTTAGCACCGATTAGTCTGCCCAAAGGAAAGAACAGGAGGTTAAAAATAGGCAGCTCAATGGAGTTTATCGTTCTTGAGAGAGATTTCACACACCCCTATTTTGGTAACGGTTAGCTGCTTGATCTTTTTTGTCACCATTTGATGTGTGAAGGTCTTCCATGAACATCACCTGACACTGCCTAACCAAAGGAAAAAACAATTCAAATTAAACCAGCTAGAAAACATTACTGTTGAGTCTATACAGATAAACTCAGCGTTCTGAGGTTTCAGAACATGTAACAATGCATCCTATGTTTTCACATTCTACAAATACAATATTTTCTCATTTACTACTTACTGAATATATTTGCTCAACATAATTATTCTGATGAGTCAAAGTATTTAAGCAGAATGAACACGCGTGTATAAGTCAAATGCTGAATTAAAATACACAGAAAGATTTAAAAGTATAGAGACCATGACAATCAGTGAAGGAAATCAAGTACTTAGTGTGAATTCTTAGGAAGCATTTTATTCCTCACCAATATTAAGGTAATTTAGCTGGTTTTTGATTTAAGTATAGGTTGTGTCTATAGTCTTTATTTTGTTCTAAACAAGCATAAGGAAAACCCCTTTAATAATTGCTTAAACTCCACTTAAAACTTTTATTTGCTACAGGGACATAGATGAGCATACTTCAATCATAATATTGATTTGGAATATTAATTCTATTGCCAAAAGCCCAGAGTATGCCACAAGCAGCTAATAGTATAGAACAACAGCTGCTAGGCTCCCTTCTACAGAACAGCTGAGAAAGTGACACTGGTGTTTAGGTTTGCAGGTCACTCTGGAAACAATTCCACTCAATAAAGTACACATATAACACTCCTTTTGCTTGATTTGTTTAAAAACATTTAACACTTAGATACATTTTTATATAAACTAGATTTGCTAATTGTAAACTAGCACAAACACACCTACATTGAAACCAAGATCTGGAAGGAAATGAAAAAATATCTTGGACTTGAAGAAATTTAGGGTAGATACAGGGAATTCGAATAGATGCATCAAGGTCTGAGATTTTTTGATTGTCTATTCATTTCCAACCCCCCCTCAACTGTTGGCAAATAATAATTTTAATCCGATCACTGCCTTCAAACCATGAGTTTCAAATGGGGTGTTCAGAAGCCAATTACAGTGGTTTGTTCTCAACTAAATGGACTTGGCAAATAAAAAAAAAAAAACAAAACAAAAACCATTTTACCACCTTTTGTACCAAAATAGGACCATGAACCCTCAGGCTAACAATAAGGGAACGAATATCACAATTTTCTGAAATTCCTTGTAATACCTCTGAAAAGCAAACATACCCCTACCACTGAAACATTGTATAGATATTCATGAGACTTATGTGGGTATTCATATAAGAGGTATGGCAGGATTTAATGGCTATACAAAAGCTGGAGTGTAGAAGTCCTGGAAAAAACACTCAAAATGGAAACAGAAAAAAACACCATGTTTTACTTTAAGTAGAAGATAGATCTGCTGTATAAAACTTTCTAAATAATCAAGATTGCCAAAAAACATTCCAGAAGACAAATGATTTTTGATTTTTTACCCTTCAGGCATGATTGAGAACAAATAGGACCTGACTGCTGGAAAAACTGGTTGTATAAAACCAGCCCAACATCTTGTTAGTCCTCTAAAACGAGTTAAAAACTGATGTTGGTACTACGTCAGATTGTGTCCTTGGGGTTTAGTTCTACGTCAGATTGTGTCCTTGGGGTTTAGTTCTCTCAGAAGCACTTAAGTGTACTTTTGCATGGCACAAGTTGGACCAATCCATCATCTCACTAGGGTAGCCAGACAAAAGACATGTTTTTCACTCATGTTAAATGAGGAGTCATTTTTCATAGAGCTGACACCTGGGAATCATGGAAAAACACCACACTTAGTATGTTGACCATAAGAAAGTTTGGCAGCAGCTGAGTCAAGTGATTAAAAATGTTTGACAACAAGTGCATGGATATTGTATTTCTTTGTCTTCTGCAAAGCATACAAGATAGAGACAGGGAAATATGAGAGTAGCAGGCAGAGAAAAGGTACAGGGAATCAGAAAAGATCTTGCTACACAACCCCAGGAGAAAAAGCTGAGGATTTTGGCATTGCATGATGATCCATTTCAGCTGTGTCCAAGTAAAAATGTAACAAGCATGCCTTTCTCAGTCTTGTTTACTTACCTGTCATCTGTTCCTCTGCCTGAAAGAAAAAAACCCAAAAATCTTGCTAGAAGCAAGAAAAGAGCAGGTTATCTCTGTCAGTAGAGAGAAATATTTTCCCCTTGCTGTGTGAAAGGCAAGAGTGGGAACAAGAGGAACCAAGCATTCACCAGCTGTGTGTGAGAAACAATGAAACTGAACAAATGAACAAAGGAAACAATCTCAGAAAACAACAGAAAAGATCAAGTCTCTCCAGTGTAAATAATGTCAGGTGTTATCTGTACTAACGGTATGTAAAAAGGATTTGAGAGGTAAATGTGATAAAACTCATTTAATTTTCAACTTAGGGTGTGTCTTATCAGCAGCTTTTTCTTACGTGTGTGGCAAGGGAAGTGTGCTAATCACAGGTTTGACAGTTATGCATAGCAAAAGTGCCTGTCTTTCTTGGAGATAAGTTGGTTTTTGTTCAGAGCTTTGGAGGTGCCAGTGCAATATGAAAATACCTCTGGGAGAGACAAAGTTCACTCCCTGCAAGCCTAAAAGACATGAGGTCCTTCACTTTGACTGGATTGTAAGTGTTACAAGTCTCCTTTTCTTTCCTTGCCTCATGCCTGGGAGAACAGGAATATACAAGCAAGGGAAGGAGGCATCCCTCAAACGGACAGGTTTTGTGTGGCTCAGAAAAATGTAACATAAATACTGCTTCCCTTTGGCAGCCCCGCCTGGAAAAGATCTAACAGTTCTCCGAGTCTGTGGGTGCTGCTTTTTGCTGACTCCTATCATCTTAGCTTTTGAGTAGGCACCATTTTCAGGTATCATTAGGAATGATGGCATGTGGGTATGAAAGCAAGTAGTCTGCAAGTAGCATCCACAGGTTCATACAGAAGCGATTGCAGCCATGGAAGTCACATACAAGGGTGAGGGTGGAGAGGGAGGTAGATATTTGTCCTGGGAGAGGCTCCTCTTTACCCTCACTGGCTGGGTAAGTTTCTAGGATGACAAATCCTAACCAGGCTTTGCCATTTCTAAAACCCAAACCCAAGCACGTTTAAAATCCATCCTGGCAGCTGTAGCCATCAGGGGAGGAAGGCAGGAAACAGAGACACCACCTCCCAGAGGTCAAAAAGTGTATGAATGGATCGTGGGGAACAGTAAATTATAACACCATCTCTTTCTTAACACTTAATTAGAAACAAGTGTTTCTTACAGAAAACCACACTATCAAGGATGCCAAAAAAAAAAAAAAAAACCCACCAAAAAAACCCCACCAAAACCCAAAATTAAAAAATTAAAGTACTTGCAGACATTACCCTTTTACTCAGGGCTGCAGAAGCAGGAGAACTGGGAGCCAGGCACAAATTAACTTCCCAGCACCCAGAATCAGAACAAGGAACAGGACAAGCTATGCCTGCCCTCACAGCAGGGCTGGGAGTCTATTTTTGCCACCATGGAAAGAGAAGGCACTGAAGTCCTAGTAAAAGGGTAGGAAACAGGTGTGAAAGAGTGCCTGAGGTGCAGAAGACACCCCATTCTCCCCCAGCAAAACAAACGGTAAGAACAAACCATGATTCATACTGCCTGGATTATTGTTTTAATAGCTCCCAGATTCACTTTACTTGAAATGATACAAGTAAAATGAAGCATTATAGCTTGTATCTTCCCATTCTTCCTGTGCATTATCCTAGCAAAAACCCATCTACTCTTGCTCCTTCATCATGAGTGCTGAAGACACTTTATACCACCCTAAGAAAAAAACATGAACAGAAGAAGCTACCCAAAAAGCACAGGCACACAAAGCAGAGGAAAAAACAAAAGCAAAGTTGTACTAGTTCATCCCCTACCACACTGAGCATGTCTTCATGAAAGAAAAACCCAATATTGCGAACTGTAAAACCAAGAATGCATCAGAATCAAGAATTCAGTGCACAGTTTGAAATCACTAATTCAATTCAAGGTAAGAGCAAAATCACTATTTGTTTTCTTCCAAGGACAGCCACATTTTAAAAAACCCACACAGTAAACACATGTGGGAAGCAATGACAGCTGAGATATTTCTGTTCATTGGCCATTCATTTTTCATGTCTCACTCTTTCTTCTGATGATAAAAGAGATCCATCGAATTCAACTAGGGCTTACAGTATTGTGTTGTACCAGTCCATCCTCCACTCTTACAGCCTTTAAATTATATAACATTTAGATCCTGAGGTTACAAAACAAAGACCATTCTTTCTAACATCTCTTATTTTTAAAATTGTTTTCTTTTTCTTTATTTGGCTTATAAACAGGGTAGAGACAAATACTGACACACAGGGACTGCTTAAATTTTTGTTCACTGGTCATCATGCTACTTAAATTCCTGATTGTTTTCAAATATTCAGGAATGCCACCGAGCTTGGTGGTAACCTGCTCATCTGATCTATTTTCTTATCTTATATTAGCACATGACTCAGGACAGGCAGCATAGAAAACTAAGGTATTGGGATCTCCACTCAAGTACCCCTGCACCAGAAAATATTCTTGTTCTGAGAACGCATTAAAACGTTTCAGAAAGAACTCCTTTCCCCATTAAATGTAACATTGTGGAAAAAAATTCTTTAGATTCTTTACTCACACAAGCTCAAGAAATTTTCATACAACATTAAGCCAGAGGAAGAGGACAAAAAGCACCTTAGGGAAAGGAAGAGAAAAAGGGGGAGACAAGAGCACAGGTCCCCACTATAAATCTGAAGCCATTGGCAGCTTTGACTGATTTAACAGATGTACCTCTAAGCCACCTCATCTGAGCAGATGTCTCCAAATCCAAACACATTAATTACTTGGTATTATTTTTCTTTCCAACTTTAAATTTATTTTGCTCTGACAGCTAATAAAACCACAAATTGGATTTAAACCCTTTCCTTAAAGTGACAGCTACAAGAAAGAAGGGAAGGAAGAAGTGACTTGGTGACTATTCAAGTGTAAAGAGCATGGCAAAACACAATTACACTTTTTTTTTTTTTACAGTTGAATAAAAAAAAAAAAGATTAAACAAAACAGGAAAAAAATACACAAGTGTGAAGCATAAAGTGATCACATCTCATCCTCTCTGACATCCCAAGCGAAGAGATCAGCATGTCCTCTTTAAGTTTACAGAAGAAATGCCCAGGAGGCTATTACCAATTCCGTTTCCTCAGAATCAGCTGGAGAGAGACTTACCCCATCAGCACCCCCAGGGAAGATCACCATTTCTGTCTCACAGGGGGTTGTCCAAAATAACTGCTGCACAGCCTCTGGAGCTGTACTCTGACGAATACAAAAGCGAAGCAGTTTTAACTGCTCACAGGTAGCATGCACGCTAGTCAGCCCAATTGCAAGCTTGTCAACAGAGAAAATGGTGGCACAGCATATTCGAATCTGTCAAGAGAATGAAGAGACATTAGATAGTTCATTAGTCCATTGTGCAGGCTCGAACAGCAGCAAAGAGAACAGTTTATTACACAAGATTAGTATGTTCCCTCACCCATGTATGTAAGGAAAGCCAGCAGGACTGAATTCCTTGGGAGCATTTGAAATTCCTTCCTGATGTGGTGTGTTAGCATAGTGAAGTATGCACTCTGCACCAAATATAGATGTGAGACAGGCTATGCTTTCTCCCTGTAGAGAAGGAAGATTAAAGATGCAGATTGTAAGTCGAAGTCCCAAGGCAGCTGCAAACTGTCTCAATAGTAAGGAAACAACAATAAAAGTTTTGGTCCCTGTCACCAATTTCTGTGTTAACTTTCTTTTACAATTTATCTGTATTAAAAGACTGTTTCCATTTAATTATTTTTTCAATGTTTATACACAAATACATATGCCCGTATTAAACTTAGTAATTAAAACCTTGCGTTAAAAATCACGCAGACTCTTCAAAGAGAGAGTGTAATTGAGTTCTTAGGGCCATCTTTTAAGACTGAAACATCTCTGTTCAATCTTTTAAAAAGTAATCATCCAGCTATGATACACTGTGAGTCATTCATTTAACAGGAGATTCATTAAACAGATGTAATCATACTAACCACACCAAAACATTAATCCTGTATTGTTGCAATTGTTTGGGCGAGTTGATTTTGATGGACAAGAATTTCAGAAAGCTAAATCTAGAACAAGTACAGAAGTATGTTACACAGCCACATTTCTAATACCAGATTACTTTAGACATCTGATATTGGGGTGGGTTTATCCAGAAAATGAAAACTCAGCAGAGGAGTAGAATTGCAAGTGTTAAGGAACCACGAGGCTTTAGAATCCTTTTAAAAAGTCATTTATCAGCAGAGTTATAAATAGCAATGTTTTGCTTTGTTTTAAAATGATAACTCCATCTTGTACAAATCTGCTACTTGAAGGCTCACACTGCTGAGCATTCCTCTGTATATTCTGGTCACACATTTACCCCTTCCAGATCGTGGTACCTCAAACAGCAAGCACATATCATGTCCTCCCTGTCCCTTGCGTTTCAGTGCTGCATTGTGTGACATACTTAGAAGACATTAAAAAGTAGGAAGTATTGAAGTCTTTTGTCCTCCCTCTCTGCTTATTTGTCTGGAGCAGAGCTGCTAAATAGATCTGTACTCACTGCTAGCATTCAGCGTAATAAGTGTGTGACTACAGGATATGAGGATACTCCCTCACTGTTCCCAGTTTAAGTGATACTTCACACTCTACAAAGGATGGCATGTAACACTTCAGAATTCAAGTCCCACATAAATCTAGGAAGCAGGGCCTATAATTAAAAAGAAATAATTCCACCTCACTCCAATAGTCTTTCAACATTAACTGAAGAATAATTGCAATGGATTTACATGCTTCAGAACCATTGTTTGCCATCCACAGCAAAGACTCCTGCTGCTGCACAATCATCAGGATTCTTCCTTGTCCAGGGCCTGTATGTTCAAATTTCATTTGATCTGAATGCTACTGTCTACAGTAGCAGTTGGTTCACTGGATAGAGACTTGGTACTGTGACACCTTATATTTATGACTGTTTTTTCTAACATTTATGCCTGTTCTTATACAGCCTCCAAGTAATATCATGATGACCAAGCCATCTGCATGGCAATGTATATGTACTACAAGGCACCATAGTGGGCAGCAGTAGACTTAATCCTATGGGAAGATCACATTGAATGAAGACATGCTTACCCTGGTCGAAGTCTTCTGAGGAAAAACAAAAGCAAATTGTTTTTTCGGGTACTCTTTTCTACTACAATGGCTTTTCCTGTGGTCTAGCATGCAAAGAAGCTCTGGGCTTATGAAACTAAGTGCAGGCTGCTGAGACTGTAGCATCCTTAGGAAACCATGACCCTTCCTGTGTCTTAACTAATAGTTTTGATATCTTCTTCCAGAACCTGAAGAGTGGGGGTTTTTTCTCCCTTCTTTTAAGGGGTAACTTCTGGCTCCACAGGTCTTGGTTACTGAAAACATGCCATCTCTGCCTGCTCTCTGCTGATGGAGTGGACAGGGTAGGGATGAGAACCTGCACCTATTTCCTCAGGGAGGAAGTTACAGAAGAAAGGAGAGATCAAAAGTTGTGATTTTTATCACACAGGCTCCTATTTTTTTTCTGAAATCTTACTCAGGGTGTGACAATGCTCTTCCAACCTTATGATGGCCTATCAATCCCCTTTGCCCAACACAAATATGGCATAAACCAAGGTGTTCCCATGCCCTTTCCCATCAAAGGATCAAATAGTCCATGAACCAGGACCATGAGTAGTAGAGAGAGAAGTTACCTTGGTGTTCTGTGTGTTTGGCTCACTTTGGCATCAGGATATCCTACGCAGCACAGTACCTGGGCAAATGCTGTGCAACAGGGAGCTGCTACAGGAAGATTTTCATCACAGCTCAAGGTCCTGAAGGAAGTGATTTCAAAAGCATAGCAGCCCATGCTGTCAAATCAGAGACAGCTGTCATTTTTCCACACCCCTGCACCCAGTGCTGCAATATCATCAAAAACCTCTCTTCCCCCATAGACATGTATAGAAAAATCAGTAACTATCTGGCTGTAACAGGGAAAAACAAGTGGCCCCTCCGTGTGTCCTCGTTGCCCTTAATTGCAGATTCCAAGAACACAGATCCTGGATCAGCTCTGGACAGTGCACATTCTTTTGAAATTTCCCTCATTGTTATCCCAGGATCCGAAAGTTCCCCTCGGCAGTGTGATTCCACCTGACAGTTTCTTCAGGCTTTTTATACAGTGTATGTGGCTGCAACAGGGTTCTCAAAGTGTAATTGTTGTTTCAAGTCAAGAACACTGCTTTCACTCACTTGACTTTGACATAGAATTCCTTCCTGGTATGCCCAATAGCTGTCATGAAAGAGGCAGACTCTCAGGAGAGCCACTGAGTTGTTCTGCTGTCTGCTTCAAGCAGCTTCTGGTTCTTCCTCCACATAGATAAATGATCATCTGTCTCAACGTGCCAGTTTCTCCTCTTGAAATTCATGAGGCAGAAGACGTAGTTCTCACCATGGTAAAATAGTTTAAAATGAGAGAAAGGAACATTTTGAAAAGTATTAAGAAAATTAAGGAATTCGATACAGGGAGATTGAAGACAAAAGACTGGACAAGATTTTGAATCAGAAGTATTGATGAATGACAAAAGAGTTGCAAGAATGAATTAGGGACTGACAACCAGCAGTAAGTGTCAATGCGCACATGGCATTTGGCTCTTCTAGCAAGAAAATTTCCCAGAGTATTGAAAGAGCTCTGCATTATTCAAATCTTGCTACTGATATGTTTGTGTTAGGTACAAGCTGAAAGAGCTTGTGGGAAGGTGGCACACACATCAGTCAAGAGCCTAACGTTGCATTAAATGTTGGATCAATTTAAATAAAACTTGGATCAGAACCTCCAGATTAATTTTATTCTAGAAACTAGATTGTAAGTACTAAAAGAGTGCTCTGAGAGCCTAACTAATAAACAGTGAATGAACAAAGTCAGGAGTTCACTTTAAAACTTCAGTACTGCTGCAAAACAAATCACTAAATAAATCATTTGTGATCTTGCTGTCATTGTCAGAGCTGCAAGGTATAGGTTCTATCTATGACCCTTTTATAGATACACGTCTACTGTAGGCCATCAGCATCAGAGCTGTTCATGTAAATAAACCAGTTGCTCAAATGTATCTTTTCCCAGAGCTTTATCTGGCAAAGATTGTCTAGGAACACACCAAGGCAGGATAGGATTCTTTTCCTGTGAATTGGAGGACAACTTATTTTTGAACATTTTTTTCCTGTTTCTCAAGCCAGCTTCTTCTGAAGTATCAGTGCTTTAGTGAACTCTGCAGTCAGCTGCTTTTATAAAGGACCCCCATTGCTTAATTACCTTAAATTTCACACTTGAATATAGATTTGCCTAGGAGAATAATCACCATCTTTGTTTGGAAAAGGATACAAATTGAAGTTTAATGATATGGTGGATACAAGATTTTCTGGTATAATTTCCTGTGATGTTCCTCACAATGTGGAGATAAAAAGCAGGCAAACCTTTCAACTGTGGTTGAAATTTGCAGTCAGACGCAAAGCTGCACTGCAGATTAAAAGATATAGACCTTCTATATGCAATAGGATTGGGGGAGCAGGGAGAAAAGAAAAAAAAATAAAATAAAATACAACTGTGAACTTCCTACATTTTTAAAAACCCACAGAGGTTCTTATTTTGTTTTTAACGTTAACACAGAGTCCTGTGGGATACATTCTCAGACATCTCACTAATTTCCTTGAACAGTATGACCTGAGAAGAGTACTATGTCCTTGCTGGCCACAATATTGCTAGAATGCTGAGGTAAAATTCAGGTAATGCAAAAAATTTCCAATTTAAAGTTTTGACTGCTCGTATTAAAAACACTAGCATTTTAATAAAAGTTTTACAGAAGATATCATGGTATCACTGGCTGTACAGTAGGTTTTGCAATAGTCTGTTCCTATCCTTTAATCTGCCAATGACCAGAAATCAGAGTGTTATTCTTGAGGGTATGGGTATTAAGTAAATTTAAAAATAACAACGATAAAGTATTTGCAAATCCTTAGTATTTCCTATTTGTCTGTGTTTGCACTGGTTCTTTAAAATCACACAATAAGTTTTTACGATACTTTTCAGATTTAAAAAAAATCTTTAATACTCTTAAATTGCAAGATGGAATATTAGATTTAGATTTTTTTTCCAGTCATACAATAACTGTGTGCTTTCTATTTCTCTAGCTAAAACAAGAGAAAGTTTATTTTTTAAACTATTTCACTGCCTCTATTTTTCAGCTCAAAGAGCTTGAATCCATCATAAGTAGTTCCAGGACAGATTTTAAAGATAAAGAGCTGCATTTCTATGGCAAATCCCAGAAATTAGCTTAAATTAATAGAAACTTTTGAGGACTCGTCTGTCATCCTTTCATTACACAGAACTCTTTTCAGAAGGCAAAGGTAGATGATGCACCTTAGGTACATCCCTTTTCAATGCAGCAGGATCTGCAGTAACTATGTTTTATAACCTTGCTTTTTTTTTTATATATGTATTCATGCATAAAAATAGCATGCAAGTGTAATTCATAGGCTGCATAGCTTTTTTTTTTAACACTTGATCTGATATTTGGTAAATATTCTGTAATTACCTTTCTCTAAATTACTCTCTGATTGCATTAACATTTCTTCATTTGCAGGGTATTTGATGAACTTCCTTCAAAGGTTTGGTTGATCTTCCTTGCAGCCCATCTATTGACATCATATGATTTTTACAAGCAGTCTTCATTATAAATTAAACTCTCAAAATTTTCCAAATGGTTTTATTATACTTCCCTGGTTTTCTCTTTTCTTTTTTTTTGCTTAGTACTTCTTTTCAGGTCTGACTGCCATACACAGGAAAAAAACCCCCATCATCTCAGTGTTCCAAGATGAAAGTTATTTGAGCTGCCCTTCTTATATCCTTAGAGTGCTAATGTGATTTCTATGACTATAGCATCTCACCCACTCCCAAATATTAATAAGGTTTCCTTCCTAATAACCTTGCGAAAAAAGGAATGCAGCTGTGATACCCTTCCAACACACACACTGGCAGTAACAACTAGGTAACAAATTTGTCACTTACAATGGGTGGAAACAAAAACTTACAAGGCTTACTGAGCATGTGTCTCACTGCAGCCTTTTGATGCTTTTTCAAGCAAAGTATTAATAAAAGCCATGGCTGCAGCTGACCACATTATTGTGTTTCTGTGGATACATTTGCCTTGGAGAGGAGAGAGGCCATGTTCTGAGAGGCAGAGAGTGACATAAAGCAGATGGTGAGGCATCACATTCACATCATCACCAGATATGTGGAGTAGCAGTCAAAAGCGTTGAATACAATGTACCATCTTCACCCAGCTGAGACTAGCTTACAGTTATCTATCATCCCACAGAGGCATGCAGAGCTGCGTACAACAGTTCAGAAAGAGAACTGTCTGCGCTTAGTACCAGTTTAGAATATGGCTTGTTTCCAAGTATCCAAAAGTCAAATTCACATCGGACAATCATAATAAATATCAAGTAACCGTGCTGTACACTTGCCTGTGAAAATGTTTAAGACACCTTGAAAGACACTCTTTACTAGTAGTGAAGGAACCTTAAGAGGAGAGTGGAATGTTAAAAGACACTTGTCACTCGGCCAACTCAAGAGGGATGGGGATAAGCAGGAGGGGGGAGGGGAAGAAAAAGAAAATAATCTGGTTTAGTACTTGAGAGAAACATGTGCTGGAGCTCTCCAGCCCACTGGAACTCTGCAACCTCTCATCCCATGAGGCATGGAGATCATAAGCAATCCAGGCATGCTTGCAAAGTCAGCAACGACAGTGGGAATATGTGCTGTCACTTACCTAGCATCTGCAATCCTTGCTGAGAAAATGAACATGGGAGGTAGAAACTCCCACCTGAAACAGCAACCAGTACACTGCAAGCCATGCATAACACAGTGAACCATGGCTGAAAAATACAGCACTATAATTAACCCATTGACCGCTCCTGTCAAAAAAGAGAACAGTAACAAATAAAATTCAGGGGTATTTACTTGTGCTCTGTTCTGATAGAAAACATCTGAAGTAACAAGTCTTCCACCTATTCCTCTGAGAGGCA
Organism: Clamator glandarius; assembly: GCA_033459285.1. Taxonomy (NCBI): domain Eukaryota; kingdom Metazoa; phylum Chordata; class Aves; order Cuculiformes; family Cuculidae; genus Clamator; species Clamator glandarius. The sequence goes on from JAUNZM010000140.1 coordinate 2,311,172, forward strand.
GTTCTAACAGCTAAAATAAGCTTCGGTCTCCATTTTATTTCCATAATCTAGAGATGATTGGAATTAATACTTTCACAAGTAGAAACACGTTTTAGTTGGCCATGCAAAGCAGTCTCACAGATCATTTTGTTCATATACAATCAATGGCACTGGTTGCTATAAAAGTTTGACTGAGAATCTGCAGCCAAATCAGCCTTCCCAAAGAAAGACTATTACCTATTGAGTATTAGAAACTAGAGACAGATATATTAGGTTTACCCAGAAAATTTAAAGCACAGATGTTCAAGTTAAGAAAAAAAAAAAAATCAATAGGATATTTTACATTGCAAACAGCATTCCTCCCTTTTACATACAAATCCAAAGTGCATTAGAGGTTTCCCAAAAGGAGCTTCTGCCCATAGGGTCTGAAAGTAATACACAACTAGCTGTTTGAGGCTTCCTGACATATAAAAGACATTTAACGTTGTAGAACTATAAAAAAAAAAGCACACTTAATTTTAAATTACTTTAAGCTTTCAAGCATACTCGCTTTCAAGCACATCGGCTGTACAAAACAGGAGTTCTTCCTGTAGCATTAGGCAGTCACAACACATCTGATATTTCAATGTTGTCATTAAGCAATCAACAAAATAGCGTTATCATTTTAAAACGTGTGGTTTATCTGCAGTAAAATTCATACATTGCCATATCTGTTCATTACTGAAGTAAATTACCTGCAAAACTCCACTATCAAAACAATTATTTCCACTTAATGACCTTGTCTTAGGATATTAAAATATAAACTTAAGATCAAGTAAAATTTCCTTTGCTTTTCTTTCTGCTTCAGATGTTTGAAATGTTTGTCTAGCTCTTTGCTCTCCAGCTTATAAACCGTAAATATCACTATTACCTGGAAAATAAGGTGAATTTTTTCAACTGAAGTTAAATTTAAAAATTGTGGGTTTCCCTTTGCTTTTTAATGTTTTCCAATCTATATCATATTTGAAATTTTTTAAAGTATATTTTTCTTCTCCTTTCCAATGAAGAGAAATTCAAATTCTGTCTCGACCTTCCTCTTGCGTCTATATCACATAGAATCATACAATTGTTTGGATTGGAAGGTATCTTAAAGATCATTTAGTTCCAACACCCTGCCGTGAGCAGGGACATCCCACTAGACCAGGCTGCCCAAGGCCCCATTCACCTCCAGGCATGGGGCAGCCACAACTTCCATGGGCAATCCGTTTCAGTGTCCAACCACTCTCATAGTGAAGAAATTCTTCCTAATGCCTAGTCTAAATCTGCCCTTCTCCAGCTTATATCCGTTCCCCCTTGCCCTATCACCACAAGCCTTTATGAATAGTCCCTCTCCAGCTTTTCTGAAGGCCCCTTTCACGTACTAGAAGATCGCTATAAGATCTCCTCAGAGCCTTCTCTTCTCCAAGTTGAACAAGCCCAACTCTCAGCCTGAACTCATAGGGAAGGTGCTCCAGACTTCTGATCATCCTTGAAGCCTCCTCTGGACCCATTCCAACAGCTTCATAACCTTCCTATGTTGAGGATTCCAGAATTGAACAAAATACTCCAGATAAGGTCTCACAAGAGAGGAATAGAGGCAACTTCCCTTGACCTGCTGGCCATGCTTCTTTTGAAGCAGCCCAGAATATGGTTGGCCCTCTGGGCTGTGAGAGCACATTGGCAGCTCACGTCGAGCTTCTCATCAACCAGCACACCCATGTCCTTCTTTACAAGGAAGCTCTCAATAATGTCACCCCCAATCGCATAATGAAATTGAGGATTGCCCTGACCCAGGACCTTGCACTTGGCCTTGTTGAGCCTCATGAGGTTCTCACAGGCCCACTTTTCCAGCCTGTCTAGGTCCCTCTGGAAGACACTTGTCCTTCTTATGTGGCAAGCGCCCCACTCAACTTGGTGTCATCCGCAAATGTGCTGAGGGTGCACTCAATCTCAATATCATTGATGAAGATATTAAACACCACCAGTTCCAGTATGGACCCCTGAGGGACACCACTAGTCACAGATCTCCAGCTGGACTGTGAGCCATTGACTGCTAATTTCTGAACACAACCCTGCAACTAGTTTCTTATCCACCGTACCATTAGCACCATACAGGCTTTGCGCCTGGTGAAGCCCTGCTGGCTGCCATTAATCACCTCCATGCCCTTCATGTGCTTCAGCTGTTTCTAGGAGGATCTGTTCCATGATCTTCCCAGGCACAGAGGCGAGGCTGACAGGTCAGTAGTTCCTGGGGTCATCTATTCTGCCCTTTTTAAAAACAGGCACAACCTTACCCTTCTTTCAAATACCAAGGACTTCTCCTGATTGCCATGACTTCTCAAATATCATGGAGAGTGGCTTGGCAACCACATCTGCCAATTCCCTCAGGACTCTGGGATGCAGCTCATCAGGTCCCATTGACTTATAAATGTTCAGGTTCCTCAGGTGGTCATGAAGTGGATCCTCCTCTACCGTGGGAGGGAGTCACCATCTTGTTGTCCCGTGACCCAGGAGGGGTAAGGAGAGCAGTTATCAGTGAAGACTGCAGCAAAAAAGTTGAGTACTTCAGCCTTCTCCTCATCTGTTGATATGAGGTCATCATCCCCAACATTGCCGTCTTTGCTATAATACAGACCTATGCAAACTAAAGTCAACTCTGACAGGAAAAGAGAAAGCTGTTGCTTTAATTTTCATTGCTATATTGAGCTTAAGTGTATCATTAATGCTTTACATATAATAAATACTTTTTAATATATCCTGTCTCTATACATTCTTGTATTAGCATAACTAAAGTTTTATAGTCACACAAATTCCTATTTTTGATGACTACCTTTGATAATTTAATTGTTGCCTACCAATTTGACAGAAGCAGTGGTGTTCTCACAAGTTTCTTTAATTCTTCCAAATTAGCCTTGAAGTCACAGAAAAAAGGCCCTAAACTATCATGTGTTTGGGAGATCTGTACAAAGGGACCCATTAGAAGCAGGAAAGCAAACTCATTTTTGTGTGGTTAATTTGTCTTACCTGTGTTTCAACACAGTAAATCTCCACAACAAAACTACCTCCACTGAGCATCAGATAAAAAATATCTTGAACTGCTTGACTTTGTATCCTTGGAAAAGGTAGGCAATTAGTCAATTTTCAATACATTTTCAATTAAGATGCAGTCTTCGTAGGCATCAGTACTATAATCATGGGATTATTCAAGTAGAGGAAACAATAGTGGTAAGATTATGGGAATCCATGGTTTTTAAATGATAGCCCAGTGTACTCTTCTAACATCCGATCTTGATTCTCTAGAAGTAACTCTGCAATAGCTTGTACTTTGGTTGTTAGGTATTAGGAAACTGTGGAAATGATCCACTACAGAAAAGACTCAGTCTACCAAGACTCAGAATGGCTGTGCAAGTTGGAATCAGAAGCAATATAACTGCTTGAATACTGGCCTTTATATTTTTTTAAAGTATAGCCCTTTTCCACAAATCTGAAAAAGACAACAGATGACCTGTCTCCAAAGACATAGTTAACTACTTCATTGGAATGATATGTAAATTCTGATACTTTAATAGATTTTGGCCCTGCAGTTCACATTCCATTCAAGTGTTTTTGCAACGATTACATATGTATGAGTTGGCAGTCTATATGCTTAGATCAATTTTCAGATTATTTTCTCAAAACTAGAACAGAATTCTAACATACCTGAGCATTTTTACAGTCTGGAGCAATATGAGGAAGAGAACTGAGAAGTTGTTTTTAATCACTAAATCTTTGCATTCATCCCTATTTCTCCACATTTTGGCTCCAGAGTACACAATGTTCTATTACAGAATTTCATCTGTAGCTCCATTGCTTCCTTTCTTCCCAATAAAACTCCTATATAGATTAAAAACATCCATAGAAAGAATTCAGGAAACAGGAGGTTTAGTTAACATCACTACAGGTCATTACTGTATTTGAAAGCTCATGACAACCTCTCCTTATGAACACGACCCACTGACACTTTCTTCTACTGGGATGAAAAAAAAAATTCTTCCCTCTAACTTTTTGTCAGCTGGCACTGATATTCTCAGGCTAGTGCGATGGTATAAGAAGTGCTTTACAATCCCACTGTGCACACAATCCTTCTGCACCCACAGCTTTACCTCCAAAGTCTATTTGAACAGTTAGTCATACAAATTACGCAGTTCTCCATGGTACAAACCTATTTTTTCCGAGAAAAAAGAAAATTAAATTCATTAGTCCTATTAATCACAGTATAAAGTTAGGCAGCAAAAAAGAAACAAAAAAATCAAACATTTTTATGGAAACAAATACAAATGCCCACACATCTTTCACAATTCAAAGAGCTTATTGGTACAGGCATTGTTTATGGCTGCCAGTCTAATCCAACTGACACGCTACTCAAAGGGAACGACACCTACTGAGTTAAACACATTTCTAACGTTACTTACTCTTTGCTGCCAAAAAAACCCAAACCCACACAGATTTACATTACCAGATAAAGTAACAGAGTCCTCATCATATTTTGAAACATTTCAAATACATTCAGAATTGGCTAACAGGAATTCAGAAATTCTTGTTGATGTCATTACCACAGAACAGGGCTGACTTCATCACTTCCAAATTATTAGTGACAATATACTAAAGGAGTATAATAACTACAATCCTTGCAATCAATCCTACATTACTCCATTGGTATCTCTATTTTACACGTAGCACTTTACATATCTCACTGCAGGTAATTTATATTAAAAAAAAAAATGCAGACCATAATTTACTTTAAGTAGGTTTGATAAACAATACTGCAGAACAGGAGACTGTGCTTATTAATGATTAAAATCCTTATTTGTTTGTGCTTTATATTAAATATATGTGGATTTTTATTTTTGTGTTCTTCCAAAATAAAATTCTCATCCAAATATTTGCTATAGTAGCAGCAGCTTTCTCACATGGAATTGTTTGTGAAACTTCATTTGGTATTAAACTAGTATTAATGCAATACTGTACCATAGCATCAAAAATAATTCAATTTCCTGTGCCAAAATACTGAGAAAAAAAAATACCATTATTACTCAAATTACAGAGAAGCCATTAATTTTGAATTACTATTTTTAATAAAGAAATCGCTTTGACATATCACTTTCCCATGGAGAAAATGTGGAAAAACTGAGACAAATAAGCAAATATAATATTTGAATGACAGATCCATCAAAACAACCTGCAGAGTAACTACTGCACCTGCAGGAGGAGAGTGTTATCTTCACTGCGAACAAAATATAGCGAGATACGATAAGGTACTTAGACTTTAGAGCTGTTTGTTTCACGTTATTCTCAAATGATCAGATATGACACCACCTTGCAGTAAATATAATATTGAATTTATCCACATGAAATCCTGAAGAGAAAGAAGTTACCCAAATTATGCACACAGCTCGTTTTGTTTCAGCCCAACTCCCTTCTCTGAATAAATTTCATTTTACTACTAATCTCATGGTTCTGACTTGTTTATGATCTACATATTAATCATTTTTCACTAGATGAAAATCTTTAACCTCAAAGGTGCTACCAGGGATATTCACATTACTCAAGATTCTCCATTCAAAAGCAAACAAGATTTAGAAAGAAGCACAAGAGATATGTACCAGTCTTACATGGGAACAAAGCTACTACTAATACAACACTGACTTATGCACATACTATTTTACTTAAGCACACATACTGCTATCAGAAAGAAAGAAAACCTCACAGACTCACCACTTCTAATAGTTCAAGAGCACTTCTCCTTACATCTACTGTGTGCTAAAGAGTATTTCACAAGAAAAATTATACAGACTTTTAAAACATATTGGGGAAGTGACGATTTTTACTACCATTATTATGGATATAACACAAATGACATTTGGGAATACAGACTATAAGAAATTTATAATAGATTTTAAAAAGATGATTTTTATTAAGCACAAACAGCTTTTAATACATTATCATTACAAATAGGAAAACATCTGTTTCATGAATTTGATATATCAAAGATTTGATGGGTAGGCTGCATACTGGCACAATAAAAATGATCATTTTATTTTTAAAAAAAGGATTTAAAATTAAAATTACAGGGTCACCACTGTCTATACTGCAGGAACTTTACCTCCAGTCTAAAATTACAACATCACCTGGGCAGAGAGGGAAGCAAAGAACTACAATTTTATAATATGGAACTCCTAACACATTAGCACCATTCAAAGCTTGCATCAGCTGTTTAACTAAGAAGCAGCTGACAGGTCAGATAAAGCTTTACAGCAAATTTCAGTGCAAAGTTTACTGTTCCTTTTCATAAGATACTTGGAATCTATGGTTTCATAGCATGTTAAATAATTATGGCTTGATAGACGTACAGCATTAAGATGCTGAGAATGTTTACTTTGAAAATAAGTTGAGACTTACAATAGCTGTGAAATGCATTTTAATATATTATGCCAAATTCTGTAATATGCAAACAACATGCTGGATTACAAACTGAAGTCCTATTATGAATTCATAGACAATGGTAAGTATTAGCTCTCTGGGGTAGTGGCTTCTGGTTGTCTCAGCTGCTGCTTTTTCAGGCTAACTAGCTTCATCTTCTCTCTAATGTGTTCTGCTGCAGAAGCCATATCACTTGGGCTCCCAAAGTACTGCTCAGACCTAAATGAAAAAATAAAAAACCAACACAGTTACCAGTGAAAAGTATGAGAGTGTGTAAATGTACATGTGAATGCCAGTAGAAAACCCAAAGCAGATAAGTAAAATAAATGTTGTTTTTCCTCTCAAAATTTAAACCCCACCTTTAAAAGGCTTGAGGCTCAGTGATGAGACTTGACAGCAGATCTTGATGAAATTATTACAAGTACTATATGACCCTTTTATACTCAAAAGATTCTCTTAGCAGCAAGGTGCTGTTCTGCAAGTAAAACCAGATACTAACAATATTTTTTAACACTGTTCTTCAGCTACCCTTCAAGCCAGTCTGGCAGTTTTGAGCACTACAGCAATCAAGGAAATCTGTCTATACATAATCTGTCTATACAATTGCTGCATTATGGAAGGGCTCCACATACGCAAAGTCAGGTAATATAATTTGACAGCATGTAGCCACCTCTCAAACAGACAAGAACATATGGCTGTCTAAGTTGATTTCTCCCATTCGAGCACAGAAGAACAGTTGAAATGTTAGAGGTGCCACTAACCAAGCTGTCAGCAAAAGTAGGATTTGAACAGGTATCAAATCTAATTACAAAGCACAGATGCTGAAGACTTTGGCAATGGTTGTAATGACAAAGGACTTTGGACAGAATGGGGAGGACAGGCATAAGCAGACAGAAAAGTTATTTCACCCAGCAGCAGACTAGTTTGGGGAGCTCCAATGATAATGGATTTCACAACTGGTCACGGAATCACAGTATGGGCAGATCTTTTTCCTGATCAGAAGATTAGAAGCCATGAGCAGGACAGTGAACAGCAACCTAGACTTCCAAGAAGATACTGATAAAAATATGAAGTGGTAAAGAGGCTGATGGAGACACCTCCAAGCTTTTTATGAGATTGTGTTCCTATACTACTTAAATTACTACTTCTAACAAGCGACCTCTTTGCAATATTATTTGTTAAATGCTTCAAAAATGGAATGCCTATGGATGATGAGCAGGAGATCATTGGATTTAGGAAGCTAAGATCCCACCTTTGAGAAGGAACACACACTACTCTGCTGACATACCGGAGGGGTCAAAAAATGTTCAGGATTCTTCAGTCAGCCAGCCTAAAATACAGCTGTATATATACCTATAGCTACAGCAGCATTGTATTAGGACTCAAACCTCTTAAAAATCATCTTTCATAAGGAGCATTCCCAGGTTCTATCATTTGTTTTTACATTAATAATCTATTTGCAAATTACACATAACAGTTGTTAATTCTATCAGGTGACTAAAATCTGCTATACAGAAGTTAACTCAAAATACCTCAAACAAACAACACTCTTCTTGACGTTTTCTTTTCTGGGTTATGGGGTTTTTGGGTTGGTGTGTTTCCTCTCCCTTCTCTCACAACTGTAAAATCCTCCACTATTTTCAAATACACTACTGAAAGAGCAATAAAAATCACTACTAGTTCAGGTCTGGGTCCATCTTCATGGGTAGCACTTCTTATTGAAACTATAATGCATAGGAAGCATGATACTTAGGAAATAAGATGACAGGAAATTAATCTTCACAGGCAGCTTCCTGTAACTGTTTTTTCAGATCAACTTCAGCTAACCCATAACACAATTGCCTGATACCATCTTGAAGGGTTTCAGCTTCTAATTCAGAGCACTGATTTCCGATCTTATTCATCATAGTTTGGGATCCTACACACTCAGATACTAGTTGCAAGGCTTGGCTCTGCTCGGGTAGAAGAAATTAACTACAAGCTTAGCATTACAATGGACAAGTGTATTTTACCAGACACAAAGAACTCAGTTTTTTGTAGCTGAGATTCCAAACTCAATTTGCTTTTGTATCTCAGGACAAGTATGAATTTGAAATTAGTATGAACAGCACATAAGGAAAGTACTGCTTTATTTCCTGAATAAAACAAATGTAAAGTTATCTTCAATATACTGGCTTAAGACTTCAGATAGAATTGCAAATAAATCAGTGAAAATACCACAATTCAAATCTTTTTTCACGGAGAAGAGACTGGGACTGGTCATTCTGTTACCTATACGTACCTTGCTGGTGTAAAGACGACAAATCTAATAGTGACTAAGAGTGAAAAAGTCTCTACTTCAAAAACGTGGGCATGTTGCCTCTTTGAAGTTTGAATAAGCACTCAGGATTCTTCTGCATATGAATATTATGAAACTTTACCAAAAGCATATTCAGAAGGCATAAGAAAAATATTTTGCATACCCATCGGGATAAACTACAGGCACTGTTAGTCTGTCCAACAGCGATTTCCCAACTGCTTCAATTTCATCAAATTGCTCCATTTCATTAAAAGCTTCAGGTTGCTCTGGACATTCTTGCAAAATCTGGTGAAAAGCAAAAAACAATACAGAATAAAGTAGATAACAAATAGCATGCAGTTTTTCAAGTGCCATTAACTGGCAGGGTGAATGCTCCTTCAGCATATCCACTGCCACATTTAAATAAGATCACTTGAAATACTAATATAAGTCAAGAAAGGAAAATATCAATTAAGCTACATTGAGAAGATAAGGTCTAGGAGTTAGATTAGATGACTGTTGTAGGTGTCTCCCAGCTGAGATAGTCTAGTCTATTCTGTAAATATGGATAGTGAAGGGCCCCTTATAAGCTGCTTCAAAACCAAAATCCACATCTAGCACAAAACAGGCGGTACTGAAACTCTGAACACAAGTATTTCCAAGATGGAATTGGGACACAATACTAGTGCTCAGTTCTGTGTTTTCTTTCACTTCTCCCTCTGCTACATCTTACTTTTTTCCCAAGCAGCATGGATATTAACAGCATATTTTTGTCTTAACAAAACAAGATTAACATTCCACAACAGTGCTAACAGAACTATGTTTTTGAACAAGAGCATTAATTTTTTCAGCTATCCATTTACTATTTTTTTTTTTTTGATTCCCTAAAAACATAGTAATTAACTACTGCGGTAATGAAAGAATGCTCATAATAAGGACTGATACAATTAACTCTTTCAGGAGTTTATGAACCCCTAAATTCTAATTTGGTATCAGGTAAAACTTTTTTCAGCCTTCTCTGGCAGCACAGAGAATATAATTCTGCTTCTGTGAATTCCCAGCAACTTTGAATGCCTACAAATTCTAAGTATCTTCCATTAATAAAAATAAGAAATTAATAAAAAGCAAGGATCATATGATTCAGCTTTTCATCCATGCTATCCTTCAATAATAGAATAAATTTATTTTCTTTTACCACATGCAAGGTCAAGGGTTTGGGGTTTTTTCAGTTATATGCCATTTTATTGTCAATATTAGAGCTAAATTGATTTTCTAAAATGTATTACTTGACAGAACGGTTCCTGGACGGAAAGGCCCTACCTCTCGGGCATGTGAAAACTCTCAACATTTCTGTCCTTCAGCAAACTGCTACTGAATAGCAACTATGTGACAGATTGCTCATCCTCCTCTGTGGGTTCCAGCACTGTCCAGCTGTGCAGAGTGGTGAGACACTTGATTACAAAGTTTGAAACAAGGCAGAAGCGTGTTTTGAAGAAAGTACCTTCAAAACCCTCCAAGTGCAAAATATAACACAGCGTGCTTGAAAACTAAGCTGGTGAGAGTTTCATCCATGTACACTGTTTGCGAAAATAACACATTCAAAATGTACACAGCTTAAAAGACAATATTCCTTTTAACCCTCCAAAGACCTCAAATGACCCCACAGCTTTGTAGTATACCTTGCACAAAAACACAAATCAAGAAGAGTTCCTTGCCCTTAAGAAATATAGTCCGAAACATACAAAGAAACTGTTAACGATATATATTGGAGTTCCCCTCCAGAGACTTAAAAAAAATTCTTCCCAGCCCAAACTCAACATGTCTGAACTTCAGGGCTGTTGTTCTCTTTTTGTAAAGCAGGCCCTATACCAATACAGGTATACAAACAACAATTGTATTAATTATTGAAATTGACAATTAGGAAAACATCGTTAATTTCTTTTCTGCTTCTTTTTTAATATTTAGAAAGGAAAAAGTTACACACACCGATAACTTCATTTTTCTTATATTTTCTTTGCTTAAATTCTGATAAGAAATTTTTCTTCTTAAATGTAAAACACTCACCTTTTCGGCACTTGAATGGAATGCAACAGCTGTTTCCAGACGGTGCACTCTTTCATCAGAGGTTATCGTAAACTGTTTCCACATTCTGTTCAATCTTGGAAGTGTGTCTCCTGAGGACCTTGAAGTGCATCGCAGGGACTGGCACAGTACAACAGTTGCCTGCAGCAACTGTCTCCCATAATCGTAAGTACTCTAAAAGTTGGAGGGAATGGCAATGAAAGTACACATAAAATCTCTGCATTTAACTTAGGAATTAATTGGCATCTTAAACCAACAGCAGACAAGTTTATAAAACCTCCTCAATTTAAGTGCACAAAATAGTCACTAGAAAAACACTGAAAACACTAGAAAACACTGCTGACGTATGAATAAAATTAATGGCCACAGTGCTTGTGCTTTTTAAAGCAAAATAATCCCCTGTTGTCTAGTGTTCACACTGGAAAAATAACAGAGCTTCCTGAAAGTAATGAATAGCTGCTTGAATCTTCCATGGCCTACTTGATATATCCTGCCAAGATGACTATCTCACTAATTCCGTTGTTGCCTTGTTTGTGGTCACTGAACACCCAGGTACATTGTGGTACAACAGCATAATGGTAACCTACCCTCCTGTCATCATAAGTTCTAAATCATCAAAAGAGCAAATCAATTCCAGTGTAACTAGTGCAATTTGAAAACTGCAGATCTGTTAACAGGCAACTCTGAAACAGACATTCCTAAAAACAGTATACAGGTGAAAAAGGCTCAGCTTGTACACTTTCTTCCATGTGTACCCAGCATCTCTTTGCCTACTCAAGATTTGTAAACAGCCATGCAAACACACCCTACAGCTTCAGTAAATTTCAGTAGACTCTTGTACAGCAGGATTCGTTAGTTGGTTGCTACAGTCAAAAATTAAAGCTGTCTGTGCTAGTGGCAAACCTTGTACAAGCAAGACCATCATAGTCCAACAGTCAACTTCATCTGGAAAACCAATAGAAAGACAGGTTCTATTTCATGAAGTACAGCACAAAATAGACTTAAAACAAGAGGCTCATCCATCCTTCAGTATTTCGATTGCAGTCCTATAAAAGACTTTAAAAAGAGTCTCTAAAATGCGTGTCTTAAGTAAGTCAGTGTGAACTTTGCTTTGTGGCTTGCATGTGAAGCAGAATAAACTAAGTTAGTAAACTGCAGCATCAACAGTTGTTGACAGAACTTCAAAATCTCATTAGACTCATCAACAATTCCAGCAATCAACTTCTTCATTCAAGTATTGAGGCAAACCATTAAGACTAGTAAGTTTTTCCACAATTGCCCATATGGGTGTATCGATTCTACTTAAAAGACCATCTGAAATTGTACAGATCCATACTGCTAAAAAAGTAATTCAGTTCACCTGTGCAACATCAACAAATTTTCGATGTTTCTCCAGTAAAACTTTTGTTTCTTGTGCATCATCTCCCAATCGGACATGTGTTTTCAGCAGAGCATCCAGCAGTTCACTTAACCATTCTACTGCCTTAAAACCAGAAGTTAAAGAAAAATAGTAAATTAAAAAGAAATTAATCCACACATGTCAAGTAACTTTAGTACCAGCATATAGCCGTGGTATAGAAAAAACTTAAGAGGTATCACAAACTGGTAGATAAAGTATGCGACCACCAAATACACTATTTTTGGTCACTGGTAGCTACAACCTTTATTTTCACTGTACAAGTTCACTAAGTAAAACTACTTTTCAATGTGACATAAGTAATACTGTATAGCTATCAACCCCCGTAAGATTACCCAGTGGGCTACAAAGACCAGAATGATTAAATTCTGTAGGCTTTTCCTTACCTGAGCAGCATCCTCTTCACATTTAAATAGCTGTACCATCTGAAGCATTTTCAGTCGCCGCACGTCCACCATATCCTCACACCTTAAAACAGCAACACAGACAGACTCACCAACACTTGTACAGCAGACAATACACTGGGTTTGACAGCCATGTTTTCAGTGAGCAACATTAATATGCAAGCGTTCATGAAAAGGTGGTCAAAGCGTTTTTGTGCTGCTTAGCTTGGCCAAATACGTAATGCCTTGCAAAAAAAACATGCAATAAACAAAACTGAGCAGTATAACCCACGAAAATTATGATCTTCAAGAGTTCTGATACAGCTATGCTATAGACAGTAATATCAATAGTCACTAAAAGGCCTTCCAGCTCCGTTACAGGTCCCTGTCTTGTTGCCCTGAAAAGATTTGCAGAGCACATAGAGGCTTATACGGCTAAGACTTTCTCTTATTGAAGTCTACGTGAAAGCTAGCTTAAGTCTGGCATAATTCTGTATTGAACTGTGAGCTGATGGCAAAATTTTCTTTGTAAATTAATGACTGTTTAAAAGATATTAATATTTCTTTCACTTTTCCTTCTAGCTAAAGACTGTATTAATCAAACCCTCACATGAATATGTCTTTTGCTTTAACCTGTTAGGAAGCACTTTGAAATCTAATACATATAAAAACTGATTTTAATTTTTTCATTCTGAATTAAGTACATCTTGCAGTTCTTTCTCTAGTCTGAATTCTTTCCACAATGAGCGATGAACTAATACATTTAGCAGAATAACCTTACCACTTCAATTTCAATTTTAGAGCCTACTCAGACAGCATGATTCAGACTCCTAACCAGTGCAAATGGAATTACTAATGTCAACAACAGTTAGCACTATAAGTGAATACAAAAGATAGCATGCACAGATGTGTTTTCTCAAACTGGTGGCAAACACAAGCACTTCCAAAGAGCAGTTTGTTAGCATACTACTTTTTGTTACACATCCTGTAGTACTATGATTCTTACAAAAAGGAAGTATGTTGCTCTAAATGCAGGAAAACAGTTTACAGGTTCAAAAAGCACAACTAAAGCAGCAAAAGGCCTCTAGAAATAAACATTATAATGCAGTTATTTATAAACATGGAAGAAACATGCAATAGAACTTGGGGGGGGGGAGGGTGTCACAAAAATTACTGTTAAATGCTGCTGAGAGATAGTAGTCCTTATTGCACTTTAAGTCTCATCCAGGCTGAAGAACCTTGTTTAATCATTCATCATCTACTTCATACCTCAATCTGACTTTTTGATCCTCTAATTTACTTCCCACAATTCTATATCCCTTTTGAGAACTGGGATCAGAATTGTGTAATACTTAAAACACAGATGGGCTACAAATCTATACAGTGACATTTTCCTTTTAGTTTTCTATCATTTCCTAATAATCCATAGCATTCTACATACTTCTCACAATATTCCTGAACACTGGAAAACTTACACAAAAGTTGCTTTAATGCTTATTTTTCAATTTACAGCTGGTTCAGAGTCAATTACTATGTATATACAGTTTTTCCTTCTCCTGTGTGCATTTCTCTTCTCAGTACTGAATTCCAAATGCCATACTAGTAGTACAGTGACATGTGGTCTTCTGTAGCTATTTGCAATTGCAAAGTGCTGCTCAAGTAAATAGGATTCAGAAGACATACTGAAAACCTTCTCACAGTGTTATCAAAACACATGGTTTCTTACACCAAGCCCCCTAAGAAACAATTTGTGAGTGGTAGAATTAATTCCTAAAATAAACAACTTGATTCTCATTAGTGGCTGTTGTTGCCTAGGGGCATCTTTCTGGTCAGCCATTGCTCTCAGAAGCCAGGACTTTCTATTGAGTAGTGTTTCCAGCAGTAATAACGAACATCATCTGTCTAGCCAACTCCAAGCTGAAAAAATAGGCAATACTACAGCCAATCCAGTAGTACATCTTTAAGAAAAATTTATCTATGAAAGGCTTTGAAGAAAAGGGTGATGACAAAAATCCACCCTTCCTGCAAATTCAACTCCCCAGAAATTTTCCCTACAACTTAATTCCCCACCGTATCTTCTTTCAAAGCTCACAAAAAATCTCACATATTAAAAACTGAACTCTGTGCTTCTGTTTTGTACCTTGTACCCCTGACATCAGCTCTTCTTCCTAACTTAAGGAATAAAAGTGTCATGCTTAAGGGGTAGAGGTTATGAAAAAGAAGACAAAAAAGTCACGTAATTATAATACATTTTTAGGGCCCCCATCACTACTATAGTCTTAGTATACCTTCCACCTCAAACTACTAACACATACAAGATGCCTCTTGCATCTGTTTTCTAACTCCATGTAAAAGGAATATATAATTCTTGAGCATTTCCAAGTACAGGAAAGCACTCAAATACTCCATCTAGAACCAAAAACCAGAAGGTGCTTGGATTAAGGAATATCCTACAACAGACTGGGGAGGGAAGCTTCTGTACCATTTAAATGTACCAGTTGCAGTTGTGCTATGCCCCTTAACTGGTGATAAAGCAAAACAGTCTCTTTAAATAAATAAATGAATGAATATAAAGTGACCTATCAGCACACAAAAATCTTAATGACTAGAAATGCTGATAATACCTTTGTTTTCTAAGCTGCATATCTTCCATCACTCCTTGGATATGGTCCACATTTTCTTTGTTTTCGATGGTCACATCTTTTCCATAGGCCCAGGATGCCTGGTTAGATATCTGATCAAGAAGACTTTGACCTTTCTCACGTAAGCCTTGCAAGCCTAAGTCTAAAGAAAAAAAATTGAAAGAAAAAAAAAGTCAATGGTATCTTATAAATTAGTTATTTTTTCCCCCCAAAGGAGAGGTATGCAATGCAACAGAATCTCAGACAGAAGATTAGAAAGTGAAAATGACAATAATATGTCTTTCACTGCCCTTTCCAACTTTTACATTTCAGTGAGTATTTGTCTATATTAACAAAAAGCTAAGGATTTTCTATTTTATGACCCAGTAGATAACAAGAAAATGAATAAAAGCTGACAATGAGTATTAACTTTTTGGCATATAAATAGCTAATTAATGTCTTTCATCCATAGTTGCACAATGCCTGAAATATTCATCACTGTTACTCCGTTGTAGCCTAAATGTTTGCCCATGGCTGCCAGAAGTTACTGCTTTATAATAGCACTGATAGAGTTGACACTGTACAGAGATAGGTCAACCCTTAGAATCTGCTGTTACATCCATCATTTGGCAGCTCTGCTCTCTGTTTTCCTAATGAAGTTCCTAGTTTGTACACCAAACTGTTATATTACATTTCCAGATGATTTTCCCAGATACAACTGCTGTGCAGCAGACAGCATAAGCAAGTCAAAGGTAGCCTGGTGGAGCACTACTTGGCTAAGAATTAGAGATACCTTTTTTCTGCTGTCTTTTTCAAACAGAATGGTGGGATTACTGCTTTTTACCCTACAATGCATTCATCAGAATGTGTATATCTGAAACACAGAAATATTT
Organism: Clamator glandarius; assembly: GCA_033459285.1. Classification (NCBI taxonomy): domain Eukaryota; kingdom Metazoa; phylum Chordata; class Aves; order Cuculiformes; family Cuculidae; genus Clamator; species Clamator glandarius. Next base: position 2,327,302 of record JAUNZM010000140.1, read on the forward strand.
TGCTTACCAACACTTTTCAATTTCTCTTCCAGTAGTTTTAAAGTTTGTTGAATTGATGCTCCATCTGCTGGTGCTACATCTACACACAACATTCCCAGTAAGCCATCCAATTGCTGAGACAACTAAAATGAAAAATATGAGGATTGACAAGGCCAAGTGTAAGGTCCTACACCAGGATCAAGGCAATCAGCAGTTTCAGTACAGGATAGAGGGACGACATGATTGAGAGCAACCCCGCGGAGGACTTGAGGGTGCCGACTGATGAGAAGCCCAACGTGCACTGTAATGTGCACCCACAGCCCAGCAGGCCAGCTATATCATGGGCTGCGGCAAAAGAAGTGTGGCCAGCAGGGCAAGGGAGGTGACTCTGCCCCTCCACTCTACTCCCATGAGACACCACCTGCAGTACTGTGTCCAGTTCTGGAGTCCTCAGCATAAGAAGGAAATGGTATTATTGGAAGGGGTCCAGAGGAGGGTGGCAAACACCTCCCATACGAAGACAAGCTGAGAGAGTTGAGGGTGTTCAGCCCAGAAGATTCTCCAGGAAGACCTAATAGAGGCCTTCCAGTACCCAGAGGGGCCTGCATAAAGCTGCGGCAGGACTTTTTACAGGCGCATATAGCAATAGGATGAGGGGAAATGGCTTTAAATTGGAAGGGGGAAAATTTAGACTAAACATTAGGAATAAATTCTTCATAATGAGAGAGGTGAAACACTGGAACAAGTTGCCCAGGGAAGCTGTGGATGCGCCATCCCTGGAAGTGTTCAAGGCCAGGTTGGATGGGGCCATGAGCAGCCTGGTCTAGTGGGAGGTGTCCCAGCCCATGGCAGGGCAGTTGGAAGTAGATGATCTTTTAAGGTCCTTTCCAACCTGAAGCATCCTATGATTTTATGATAAATACTGATGTTTAAAAAGAAGTCTTGAGATTCAGATAGTGGGTCTGCAATCTTCTAAACATCTGGAAATCTGTAACTTCAGATCTTTCTCTTAGCATCAATAGGAAAATAAACTCATGAAAGATAAATGACCCATCTACCTATAAAATTCCAAGATCATACATACCTACATGGGGGAAGAGGGGAAGCCAAAGGTTTGGGGTTTTTTTTAAGACAATATAAGATAGAAATAAATACCAGTTTTAAAAAAGAAACTATGAAAAGTATACTAAATTGTGTTTCAATTAATGCATATGAATCTAATATTTAAAAAAACGCCAACGGGGGGGGAAAAGCAACATTTCAAGTAGCAATCATTTTATTTCAAATTTTATTGAAGTGTAAGACATACCACAATTTTTTTTTCCAATGTATTCAATCACTTGTAATAGGTGAGCCTGTGAAAAGTTTAAAAGAAAAACTTACATCCTGGGCAACACTGTGGAATTCAAGAGCTGCTTGTAATAGATTCTGCCTGAATTCCAGCTGACTGGCTTGCCGGTAACACACATCACTCAGCTGTTGCTGCAGTGCTTTCAATTCCACAAGGTCCTCCTCATCCCCCGCATTTAGAAGAGCTGCTATCTGCTGATTAAGCTCAACATAAACAGCAAACCATTCCTGCAAATACAAGTAAATTAGGCATCAAAGTAATACCAAGCACCGTTCTATTTCTCAAAATGGCATACATGTAACTGCAGACTAACAAATAATCAGATTGAAAAAAGAACTTATTACAGCTTACACTACAATCATGAAATCTCACACAGGAGAAAAAACATTCCTATTTTCACAAAGTGCTTAGTACATTTTGATACATACACTGTAGCATAAAACAAATGGTGCATAAAGATAGGAAGATTACAAGGCATGGCCACTAGCACCCAGCAAAATCTCCCACTTTTACTGAACCAGCAGAGGAATTCAATCTCTACCGAAACAAAAGACCTTTTGCCAAATGGCAAGCTATTTACAAAAAGCTGTTCATAAGACTATCCAAGGTATTATTTTCAGTGACATGATTGAAAAAAGCAATGATATTCTTAATGCAGCTAGAAAAATACTACTATTGAGAAAATCGAAGCAATCTTCATCTTTGAAGAAAACAGGGTACCTATGTACACAGAACTGAAAATTACCCTTGTTTCTTTTTTAAGGAAAACTTAATAAACTTAATACTCAATGGAAAACATGCAATTTGTTTTTCAGGTGCTTGGATTACTGAATATCTACACAGGAGTTTGTTATATTGTAATGGTGGTAACTTACAAAAGAAAACAGTTCAAATATTTAACAGTTTTGGGTGACTTTTTAGAACTTCATATAGCAAGATCACAGTCACATCTTTCATGCCTGAGATACATATAAAGCGAAACATGTTTGCTCAACGGCTTTTTATTTGGGCCTACAGTAAAGTGACCTTCAAATGCCTTATGCATTTCTAATACTACAGAACAGCACCATCTATTGGCCTGAAATAGCCGATTTCATTAGTATTCCTGACACACTCTTACTGGGATGTTCACAAGTTGTTAAAACTATGCCTTCAGCTTTTGCATCATTTATTTACAAAGCATGCAAAATAAAAGTATAAACATCCACATTCTGAATATCTTTTCCTTTTTACCCAAAGGTGCCTCTACCATCTGCTCATAGGAAGAAACAGAGTATGAAAAGATGCAAGGAGGGGGTAATTAATTAAAAAGTCAAATTACCTATCAGCCAAAAATTTAAGAGCAGAATATATCTCTCATCTACCCTACAAGTGCAACTAAGATGACATAATATGGAAACATCTTAAAATGTCATATGTATTGTAAATACATAAGTTCAATAAACTCAGTTTGCACAACATAACTCTTATTACCTTTAGACACCGAACATAGGGGAAAATAAGGCACACCTGCACATGACAGCTCAAAATCATGGAGATAAAGCCAATATTTGCTCAAAAATAACAGCTCTAGTATAATGCTCATAAATAACACTCAAATTGAAAACCAAAACAACCAACCAAAAAAAAGAAAATGCAAAACAAACAAGAAAGAAAACACAACAAAGAAGCACCCTGGAAGAATTATTTTTTTTTTTGCTTCTGAGTAAATTGAAATGAAAAAGCCTCTTTCTAAAACAAATTCAACATTTCTGCAAAAATCTTCAAAACTGAGGTAATATAATCAGAACTAAATAGGAAATTATGAAAAAGCACATAAGCTGTTAATTGAATTAAGAAAAACATAGGAAAATAATGAAGCAGGAAATGCATGCTCAGCTATTATGAAATATTTTAAAAAATCAAGGGAAAAGGCAAAGTACATTGAGTGCTGTTGTCCAAAAATGGTTTAAATTTAAAACACAGGTATCTCAATTTAACGTAAACCAGCTGCCTCTCATTTGCTTCTTTAGTTACATTATTTTTTCAGACTGTTGTTCTACAAACTCCTTCCAGCACCTGAACACCAAGCAGCATTCCCTCTTATCAATGCTTTAGTGATAAGCAAACCATAGGCCAGTCTGCAAACTTCTATGGGATTTCAGTGATTTCCAGGACTATATTTAGCTCCAGATAAAGCATAGTTGGTTATAAATATCCAAGTGAGAACATGGAATATTCAATCTTGTTTTCTCTTTTCAGTCTGAAGTGCTAATATGACTGAAAGATATTCAAAATTACTTTTGTCAATGAAATAGGTAGGTGATTTTTTTTTAAATTCAAATTTTTATTGTAAGATGTTTTATCAGGTACTGGGTTTCAGAGTAGGATATTGCTTGAAGAGCTTGAAGTAACAAGACAGGAGATATGAGATTCACTTGACCAAACAGATACCTACAACACACTTCTGCATTTGAGCAAAGAAACTGTACTCAGTAGATACGTAGTCAATAGAACCAGCATAGTCAGTCAGAACGAGCACAGCATTACTCAGACTAAAGTTCCGAGTTGGTTGTTTTTTCTAAATTACCTCAGAAAAACAATAACCTTGTGACTATTTTCTTTGTCATTACTGTGAAGGAAACTCAGGAAACCTGGACAGAATTGTTAATGTCTACATTAAAGGAAGTCAGAAGAGAGGAAAAGCACTGTGAACAACACTCCTTCTGGGAACACTAAGTAGTCATATCCCAATTATACTTAATCATCTGATGAAAAGACAAAATTTTACTGAACCTTAGGAAGTCTTCAAAGTTAGAAGCAAATGCATCAAAGTAAGTACAGTTACAAAGCAGTCATTTCAATATTACAGTAAGTCCTCATCAATAAATGTGTTAAGCCAGTTTCAACTACCAGCAACTGTAGATTAATAGAAACAAAAGTATTAACTTATTCACCTGAGAAGTAGAGGACTTCTCAACCATTTTGGCAGGAAGGGAAAAGGAAATTTATCCCTCCTGCTCAACATAATTGTAACACAACAAAAATGAAAAGCTATAGATAAAAATTAGCATTTTCAACACATGAAAAGAAAATAAATAATACGGTCATTACATATACATGTTAAGTTCTTAAACTGCTCAGGAACTTCTCTGTAACCCATAAAATCAAGCACTATGCAAAACTCATAACCAAAATACACTGTTCATAACCCTATGTACTTAAGATTATTTTGCTACTTGAAAAGGGAAATAGTCTCACACTGTGCTGACTCTCAATTTCTTCATGTTTCTGTTGCAAAGCTTGTGAAGCTCTAATTGAATCACCTATTCCCCACTGGGTTCTTAGCTGTTCTGATCCAGGTCCTTCAAGCCAATTGACTACCTGTCAATAGGATAAAGATAAAGTACCAAATCAGTTATATGAAAACTGGCATAAGAGAATTTTAACATAAGCAGAAATATTCTGAAGTATATATTTACGTAAAGAGAAAGAAAAATATTTTTAGGATCTGTATAAGTCTTGCTGTTGAATCCATTCACATCTTCAAAAGCTTTAATAGAAACTGCTTTTCATTAACCTTAACCTGTCAGCCCCATGAAAGCAGGTGGCAGCTAGCAAAAGACTTGTCACATACATAAAATACAAGAACCAGAAACACAATTTTCTTGATAACAGACCTCTCATGTTCAAATAATTTTTTTTACCCAAGTGAATTACAATTCATAGTTGTATTCAGCCTGTAAGTTTTCTCCTTATTTTGTTGAATATATTAACACTCAAGCACAGGATATGCACTTACTAAAAAAACACCCAAATTTATACATCATCTTAGTATTTTATATAGTTATGTTTTTCAGCTTGCTCTATTCAAATAGCAGAAACATCTTAGAGTCTAAATGGCCACATCTTATGGGATCCACCTTTGCAGAAATCATAGAATCATAGAATAACCAGGTTGGAAGAGACCCACCGGATCATCGAGTCAACCATTCCTATCAAACACTAAACCATGCCCCTTAGCACCTCTTCCACCTGTGCCCTAAACACCTCCAGGGAAGGCACGTCAACCACCTCTCTGGGCAGCCTATTCCAGTGCCCAATGACCCTTTCCATGAAAAAAATTTTCCTTATGTCCAGCCTAATCTCCCCTGGTGGAGCTTGAGGCCATTCCCTCTCGTCCTGTCTCCTGTCACTTGAAAGAAGAGGCAGCTCCCTTCTCTCTACAACCTCCTTTCAGGTAGTTATAGAGAGCAATAAGGTCTCCTCTCAGCCTTCTCTTCTCCAGGCTAAACACCCCCAGCTCTCTCAGCCGTTCCTCATAAGGCCTGTTCTCCAGCCCCTTCACCAGCTTTGTTGCTCTTCTCTGGACTCGCTCCAGAGCCTCAGCATCCTTCTTGTGGTGAGGGGCCCAGAACTGAACACAGGATTCGAGGTGCGGTCTCACCAGTGCTGAGTACAGAGGGAGAATAACCTCCCTGGACCTGCTGGTCACGCCGTTTCTGATACAAGCCAAGATGCCATTCATTGTTGTTACTATTTTGCAACTATTTCATTTGACGTTAATATTATTCTAAGCTGAGCAGAGTATCTAAAATTTTGATTTCCTTATAAAGACATTTGAATTATCAGATAATATCTATGGCAAAATTTTAGGATAAATTTTTAAATATCTAGGAAAAGAAGACTGCCTAAATGAAACCTAATGCAAAAGTCACTTACTGGAATCCTAAAATAAGGAAATGTAGGAATATCCCCACATGCTGAGGCTTAATAAAAAGGCACAGGAAGCCAGTTTCCTCTGTTTAGTGTGACTTTTGTCTAAACAAAGATCACAGAATATGAAACAGTTCTTCAGGAAATAATATACAACACCCAATTTAACACCACATTCATGAAAGAAATGAAAAAGGGCTTAATTGGACTGTTTTCCTAGTGCCGCTAGGCTACATTGCAATAGTAATCAAGAACAACCATTGCCATTACAGAAAGTCACTCAACTCAATCCACCTTTCAGTCATCATGTCTGTCTCCTCCCACTCATACTTTTCACCTCCCCTCCACCCATAAGAAGCACTGTTTCAGAGCATATATTCTTTGCTCCAAAAGTATCCTGGGTCTTCCTTGCTTTTACCATTAGCAACGACCTCACTGACCAAGCTGATCTCGCCATTAGAAGTTCCCCGAAGCTACTGCATTGCCTCTGAAACGGCTCAGCATAGTACAATGTCATTCTTGTGTGACAGATACTTGACCTGAGAAGACTCACTAGGGGCGTGGAGAAAAAAAGCAATGTTATTTTCATAAAATAGTTTTTTAAACAATTAATGACTAGACTACTGCAAGGCCTGGCATTAATTTTTGTGAATTAAGATTAGAAAAATAGTAATTAGCATCTCTGCCTAAGAGGGGACAAAGCTATAATTTATCATAATGTCAGCAGTCTATTCAGTAGAATCGCTCATTGGAAAACATCTGGAAATCATTGCACTCTTTACACTGGAGAATAGAAGACTAAGGAAAGGGAAGCAAAACTACAGAAGAGAAGGAAGAGTGACAACACAAGGGAAGAGAGGTGGTTACAGATAACAGGACTTCGAGACAGGAGTAAGAACTAAGCAGTTCACAGTAAGCAAACCCAGCAAATGGTGGAAACAAAACAAGAACACAAAAGCAAGCCAGGAGTGGTTAGCAATATAAGAAACTACATGATGAATGAAATAGGAAATCAAAAAAATTAAGATGATCACAAACAACACCAATCAGCAACCCAAAAGGACTATGTACACTCCCATTATAACTGAAAAAACTGCAAACATATTATACTGCAACTTCTGCTTGCTTTAGCAAAATAAATTCTATGTCACTTCGGTTTCCCCCAGTTCACCATCTTACTTTTTTTCTGTTACCCCAATTTTGTCCCATAAACCAAAAGAAAACTGAATAAACTTCTAGGTTTAGTATATCTGTATGCCATTTAGAGAGTTTTCATATGCACTTTATAAACCTGATTAGCCAGTAAAAGAGCAAAACATTTTCCCTGTGTACTGGGACTCATTTCACTTTCTATGCAGCATCCACAGTGTAAACTGAGCAAATGAATAACTATTTCTAACACAAACATGGCCAAATGAGGCTGATGCCCCAGTAAAAAGAAGTCTACTTAAATATATTAACAATCTAATTTTGTCAAAGTATATTATAAATCTCATTTCAATCAGCATAACTTGTTCAACCACTATAACTTTAAACACAGAAAATTACACCTGATCATACGCACGGACGTAATTATATTCTATACCATACTCTAATATATTCTATACAGTACTACTTCCATATTTTTATTATTTCTAGCTCAAAATATCAAAAGATGACATTTGCTTTTTTATATTTTTATAATAAACTGAATGACTACATAAGGGAAAATTATTACCTCAGTGGATTTATATTTTCACTCCTAGAAATAGAGAGATTAATTTTTGTCTTTACCCATATCAGGAATGCTGTGAAGTGTAAATACTTGATTTGCACTCCTCCTGCTTTAGAAATGTCAGTGTTGAAAGGTTAAAAGTAATATCCATTCCATTTTATGCATATTCAAACTATACTGAAACTTAAAAACATAAATCTAAAGTAATAAACACAAGAGGAATAAATTAATTCCATTTCTTTGATTTTCTCTACTGAGACTTTGCTGAGAAAATGCTGAAAGTGCTAATTACATGCCTGTTTCCAAAGCACCAAACCAATCTAGTATGACCTTTAACACGATTGATTAGGAAGATCTGTATTCATTCTAGTCAGCGTAGCCTTGAAATACAGAGAGTTTAATCACTTTAACTTTGTTTAAAACATGAAGCACTAGACAAAGGAATAAGAAGTGGCTTATCTTCAGTAACAGGAACTTACAACAATATGGGCAATGGAAGGTTTCCAACTGTCAAGCAAAACTAGCATCAAATATGTCTCATTTGGGAATGTTCCTCTCCTTGCTAAGAGGTCAGGCATTTGACCCTCTGAGAGGGTAGTGGTACACTGCCACAGTACACAAGAGAGGAACAATGCAAAGGTTCTTCACTATCATAGCAAGAAAGTATATTTCTAATCACCTTGACGTTACCATAACCACCTTTCGAAAATCACTACAGTAGCCACAATGTAAAGCATCAAGTGAAAACAGGACATTTCAGTTTGAGAAGCAGAAGGAGGCATGAAGCATCCACCTCTGATTCTTACTTTTGCAGGAAATCGTCTAGGACTTGAGCTCAAACCTCTGCCTCAGTGTATTCAAGAATAACTCCAGGCTTACCTGCATTACCTTCTGCTGAATCTCCTCTAGTTGTGTGCGCTTGCTACGTTGTCTACAAACTTCCTGGTAGCGGGTATATTGCTCTCTGAGCGAGTCTAATAGCTTCATGACTTGTGGCTGAGCAAGAAGTTCATCATCCATTGGAGACCAGGATACCCCTCCATCCGAACCATTGAATCGACGCTGTTGTAACTCAGATAGTAGCTCATGACCTTTAAGAATACGTATAATTTGGTTAATTTAAATGGTTAATTTATATTTTTAAAAAAATAAAAATTTAAAAAGCACAAAAATTAGTAAGCATGCCTGCTTTTAGACCATCTGTTGGTATTTTTTTGCAGCTAATAATCTTTCACGCATTGGATACATTTAATAATACCATTTCATGCACAGCACTGGCCACAATTTGTGGGTTTGCATTAGTCAAAAAGAGGGTAGAAATTATGTGGTATATTTTAGCTATATAAGAGACATACCGTGACTTTAACATCCATATTGATAATAGCACTGATTAAACGTAAAGAAACAATTGCAAAGCACAATCATGAATCTAGAACACCTCTAAGATTCTGGTGTACTTCAAAATACTGTCTGGCATCTGAAGTATTACTGTCAAACAATTCATATTCTTAGACTAAATAAATGATCAAGAAGCACTAACAAACCAAGCATACATGAACTTGTCTGTTATCTTCAAGGATTTTTATAAAATGTACACAGCTTTCACAGGAAGTAGAGCTGAAGTCTAAGTACTATGATCAATACTTTTTTCTCACTTCTCATTTTTTCTCTTAAGCATCATATTAGGGTAAAGAGAGCGTAATGACTTTCATATATGCAAAAATACCAAGTTTTGACTACTTAATCCTCTGCTTAAACTGTTTGAAGAATGTTACTAAGTTGTGGTGAAGTTTTAAGGATGTGAACACAATATTACCAATATTCTCCAATTCATCAATTTGTTCCCCAAAAGCTCAGTGAATAAGCTAGCAAATAAAAAAGTTTGGTCACTAAGCAACTGTTGGTGTAAAAGTGAAAATCTGCAAATTCCATCTTCATCAGTTCTGCAGGTCTTGATACTGTAACAGGTCAGCTCACTAACATTAAAAAAAAATACCACTAGAAGAGTAATTATAATAGCTCAAGGAAAATGCAGAAATATACTCTAATGCAACAGATATTATCTAAGACAACCAAAATGCCAAGGGCTTTGGAGACTGAAGCAAGGAACTTCAAATTACTCAGCTTATATTATCGTGAAATGAACATATCTTAAGAACTAAAATACATTTTGCTATACTATGGAAATAAACATATTGGATTTCATCTTTTGTAATTTACAAATAGGCACAGGTGGCTGCAGGGCAAACAGATTTAAAGGCTTTCACAAGTCATAGTTCTACTGGATAATTTTGAAGTTTTATTGTATTGTTTCAGCAGTAAAGGATTAACATTTTCCAGGTTAAAGTACTTTTTAAAACTAGATTCTTATCAGATTCTAAGAACTATACTTTATATGTGGATCTGTAGCTTGTGAAAGCAACAGTGCTTGCGACTATGAAGATAGAAGCCTTATCTAAAACCTCAATTTGTTCACATTTACCTTTAGGAGATAGAAAACTTTAATTGGAGGGAGTAATTTTTTTATTCTCAAACTATGAATACAGTGAATGTAACAAAGTGAAAGGTTGTCTCTCTCTTAGGAATTCCCATGGTTCGGTGAAAGTTATTCGATTTCACAGCTCAAAAAAAAATTTGTTATGCCATAACTAAGAAAATATAGAATACATGTAAACTACCATTCCTGGAAGCCATGTACTCACACAAAACTCAAGGGTTTTGTCCAAAAAAAAATCTTACCATTACAGGAGAATACACAATCAGACTAAAATCTAGAGAGAGTATCTACGAACACTTCATATTTTATTAACTTTAAGAGACCACAGCAAGGAACCATTGTTTCACCTTTTAACTAAAACAATACTATCCCACACCTAATTAACCTAAAATTTTACACAGAGGGCATGAAATCCAGTAGTTCTTTGGCAAATATTAATAGGATCCATACCTTAGCTTGCAGCAGGCTATAAGATACAGATTCTGAGCATTCAGACTCTGATCACCACCTTAACACTATGCATTACTTCCTATTCTACAAAGGGAAAAAGTCTTTAAGCAAATTTCTAGTCTAAATCAACAGTCTGTTATACTTTATTGTCAATAGGGTATTTTCCCCTAAAGAGAACCATTTCAATCAAAGAACTTCAAATTGTTTAACACTGATGGGAGACTAAACAGCTAAGAATTAGAAGACCATATGCTTCACTTTTACAGACGGTCAGCTCAGAACCAGGCTGATGCAAATTATCAGAACTATGTAGGAAAATGCTACCAGTACTGTAACCATTCGGTGGCTACTGAGACAAATTCATTCTGTAAGGCCAACATATTGACGCACTGAATACTCAAAATTAATTACAGTAATACTGTAAAGATATTACCAGGATTATTAAAAATTATCTTTAAAAAGACACATTTTGAGTTCTTTCATTCATTTAACATCAGTTTTTTTAACCTAACAAAGAAGACATTAATTAATAAGCCTGTTACATTGTGACAATTGCTAAGAAAAATTATTGTACTCTGTGCTTTCAGTCTGGGCTTAAAAATTCATAATGTTACTTTTTGACCAACATTATCATTTTTTGACTTACTATACCTGTCTGCAGTACTGTCTCAGGATCAACTGATGGAAGGAAGTTCAAATCTACTGATCTTGAATAAAGAAACAAGCACATTATTAAGAATATTAAATTTTATAATAATTATTTAAAGTAACCATCATGTTATTAGTTTGTATGACATTAGCACTAAACTTCAACTAAGGCCAGAGCTACCCAATGCTGTTAAGAGACTCTCTTTCCTCACTCAGTTAAGTGCTCATTTTTACTACTCACTGTATCAAAAAAGCCACAGTCAAATGAGCATCCATCTAAAAACATACTGATAGATTTTGTAGACTACTTTCAGAATTTCTTTACACATTTAAATATATTTAAGTCACTTCATATTTTCAATATTGTTTGGATTCCAAATGAAAGTTACAATCCAAAAGCACCGATTTCAAATAGCAACCACAAACCTCTCTTTCTCTTGTTGCATTCCTTTATCACTTCCATTGTTAATTAGAGCAAGCTCGTCCAGTAAGGATGTTGATTCTTTCGTGAACTTCTCAAATACCTTAAACAAGAGACAAGTTTTAATTTAAGAAATGTAAATTAAATAACGGGCAGTATTGAAGACATTCTTGCAAACTTATCCACTAGTTATATTGGTACAACTTCAAACTTTACACAGTGCAATTATTTCCAATATTCTTTTGGCAGGCTAGAAAAAGCAGAAAATTGACATTTTGTCCAGGGAACACTTAAAAGCACTGAGATTACTTAGTAGTAAATATTACACTAAATATAATGAAGACAAACTGAATTCTGAAATATTGAAAAATTGAGATTTCTGCAAAACCTATAAGTTATGGACATGTTTATTCAACATTTTCATTTAAGACTTTAAGTAAATCTTAAGAATAATTCTAGAGAATCAAGACACGGTACACCACCTGAAAGCTTACTTGAATGGATTAAAACAGTCAACTTTATTAAAAGCTGGAATCTTCACAACTATAACATGGGCTATATTATAATTAATACCTAAGACAAAAGACAGACATATTATATAGAAAGAAATACTCTTATACAGTGTTTGAATATAGGGTCTTCTGATCACAGATAACAAGGCCTCTATAGTGAGACGCTGGTTATTGATCAGGTGATTCCACTATACCCGACTTCTGAGATTTTGGTTTTTGGCTTTTCGTTTTGTTTCTCTAACAGAACTAAGCACGATCTGGTGACATGCACAATAACTTTCAGGTCTTTTTGGTGCTAATAGATTAATAACCAGTAACCTCCAAATGAACCTTCCTTAACCTATCTAGGACTGCTTACATTTCAGGGAAAACAAAAAAGGACACAAGGCTGACAGCTCTTAAAAGCCAACTTACAAAAGCTAATTATAAAATGCAAGCTAAATCCAGTTGTTACAAAAGGAAAAAAAATCCATAGAATTAAAATGTATTAACAGTTGTAGACTATTTTTCAGCTAGTACTTTAAACAATCTTTCTGCTTTGCCTAGTTTCAGAATTCAGGAGTTGCAATGGAGGAGTTTCTTCATCAATATAAAAACCAAGTGAAATGAGGCAAGAGAGGAGAGATAGGAGAACAAAATTTTCAGGTGTAGTCTAAACAAATATAAAGCATAAGTATCAGCTTGAGTGCCAGTACTGGCCTTACGCATTTTAATAAATGCAGGGATAATCTCACAGAAGCCAGATTTGTATATATCAGAGAGAAATGAAGGAAAATGAAAATATTCCAGGCAGAAAAGAAACAAGCTGCCTTGATCTAATGCATGGACTTTATGCGTGCACACAAAGATCAGTAGAAAAAAAAGCTGCACAGCAGATCATACTCTCTCTCTCTATCCTTGGATCTGAACACACAGTTTGCTGAAAACAAGCAAAAAAGAAGCATGGTACACTCAGTCTAAGCCCTCAAATTTATTGAGGGGGAATTACTGCTGTGAGATTGACTGCAGGGCACGTCTGAAGGCTTTGGCCATTTGTGGTTAGGACACACTGTGGAGTATTCCTTGTCCATGATCTCACCTGGAGATCCTATATGAAGATAAGCTATTTAAGAACAGATTGCATGAGAAAGGAACACGCATTTTCACTGAAAATTAAATTTAACAAATATCAATTAAGAACAGATTGAAAACATTCCAGGCACCAGAGGTTTTAACATGGGACAGCTTAAAATCTGTCTCTCAGTCCATAGGAACCAAGGCCTAAGAGAGAACCTTGAGGGATCTGCAGAGTCCAAGAATCTCCTCGATTTAGATTTCTCTTAGCAGCAGCCAATTTCCTTTTGTAGCAACTATACCACACATTCAAGCTGTTGTAGAGTGAGGGTCTACAATACAGGTGCATTAAGGAACTTGTTGGTTCAACAAATTGATTGCATTTGCTTTATCGTCCCCTGAGCAAATCCAGTATTGGTTATTATCATAAGATTATTTATGAATTTGGACTGCACTACCACACGTGAATTTCTACACACTTTGTAGTTCTACACAAATAAAAATCCATGGCTCAAGACTGAATTCAGTAAAAACAAAACCAAAAAAAACAACCCCAAAACTAACCAGCCTCTTATTCAACCAATCCATGTGATCGTAAGTGAGAGATCCTCCAAAATCTTCTGTTAGTTGGCATGGTTCTATATAGCGAGTCAGCTTGTTAGCAGATACTAAAATAACCTGCAACAATAAAAGAAGTTTTAAGTACACTGTAAGCAATGCTCTTCCCCTTAAGTATTCCAGAAATTGTATTAAGCATATACAGAGGTACTGAACTGATTTTTCTGTGATTTAGGGAAAGTGACCCTTTTACAGCTAAATTTTTAAATGAAGTATGGCTGGTTACAAGATACATGGGCTTAAAATAGATAGATAATTTTGATATGCAGTGTATATCTCATGCATAATCCTGTAAGAGCATTGTCTGTACCACCTTTACCATTTACAACAGAAAAAGTGTTTCTTGCATATCTGTTTTCTTGGTGGTAACTGATGCTTCCTGACTAAGTCATATACCACACAATCTTTTTAATGAATACAGTAGCAGGGTACCATGTTGCATAGCACTTAAGATTTTTATCACTCTTTTGCAGTACTTCCAGTCCCAGAGGTGAGTTTGTGCCATAAAAGTTATGTGCCTGCATTTACTCTGCAAATATGCTCAGTAGGAGCTGGACCAACCATTCTCTTTCCATGAGTAACCAAATCCAAATCTCAGTATGCTTAGAAGCCCAAGTCATACACCCAAAAGAAATCTAGTTCATCAATTACATCAAAAGATAAAGGAAAACACAGCTCCACTGCTGGTCAGAAGACTATTTTCCCCTTCATTTCTGCATTCGATAAGCTCCTCGCTAAGCTTTAGTCATATTAACCTAACCCAAAAGCTGGCAGCACAAGTTGGTTTGATGCACGGTATTGCTAATAACTCCTATGGAAAAAAACCCAAAACCCTGCCTATGCAAGCAGACATATTGGCAATATATAATCAGAAAGAAAAACTGGAGAAAGTTTTGAGAACCCATCACATCATGCACATTATTCTGGCAGGGAACAATAATATGCAGAAAGAGCCAACTGGACAGAACCTTTTACTTCAAGCCTAGCTCCATGTTCCTGCAGACACTGGAAGACAGAAACTCCATACTAAACTTACAGGTTTTCTCCTTAAAATTACCTCAAGGATTGTCTCTTTCACTGCTTCAGGACAGTTCAGACCTGCTTAGATCACTAAATCAATTTGATGTACCAAACCATTGATGAAAATATGTTCGAGATAGATTTTGATCTCAAAACCCATTCAAGTCAACAAACATTGGTCACCTTTAAAAACCAAAGGTTAGAGGTTGCACTATCCCCATCCCTGGAAGTCTTTCAAAGCCCCAGTGGATAAAGCCCAGAGTAACTGGGCCTAATCACATAGATGATCCTGCTTTGAGGATGTTGTACTAGAGGCCTCTCAAGGTCCTTTCTAACTAGAATTCTGTGACTTTTCAGTTCTTACATTTAAAGAACTAGAGAGTTCCAAACAAATGGTCAAATAGTTAATGTGTAAGAACATCTTCCAGCAACATTCAGCCAATATAGGTTTTTCTCCTGTATCTTAAATGGTATGCAGCTTTCACAAAGGAATTAGCTTGTAGTTAAGTAATGCCAGTAACCAGCCCTAACCCCAGATGCTTCTATATCCAAGAAAAAATAAAATCTTTTTTCTTCCTCCTTCAGGCACACATTTGTGTTTTAGGTCATTTTCACATTCTATTTTCATCTTTACGTGTTCATAAAAAAAGGGGAAAAAATTTACTCCATCGGGACATTTTGGTGTGGAAACTAAAATGAACAGGACACCTGGTTCACATCACTGAAATACCAGTTCTAAAATAAATAAATAAATCATCAAATAGCATGAAGAAAAGGATGGATTGCATCAAGACCACTTATTTCTGACTTTTTAACCGAGATCATTCAGGAAGGGGGGGACATGCTTTACAAACTTGTACCAGGAAAACATTTTAAAAAATTCTCTCCTACAAAGCAAAACCTGCCTATAACAACTCTTCTAGCTAGATGAGAAAGTAATGCCATGATAAAAATGTGATTTGGTCAAAGAGCATAAATTTCTTTTGCAATTTATTAGAAAGGTTTTGGAAAAGAAAATCTTTCAGCTCAATTGTAAGCCTTATTGTAACTTAAAACATTGCTCCAAACCCCATTCATTAAAAAACTGACTTTTTTTTTTTTTTTCCATTTTTCATTAAAAAACTGTTTGTTTCTTAAACTGTTTATTGACTGTTCAGTGGAATAACTGCAGAAATTCTGTTGGGATACTTAAAAAATATGAACAAACATTTGAACTTTTGAGAAGGTGGTGGTAGAAGGAAGGTTCCTGAACAGAATTTAGTTCTTATTTTAGACCCAGACTAGTGGCTATGCTAACATAACACCCTGCATATACTTTAAGTTAGTAACTTCAATATTTCTAAGCATCAAGAGTGCAATTTGCCTCTCTGAAGCTTCTGAAATACTTTTAAAATCAGCTACTACAGGTTAATAGTCCATAAGAACACAGACGAAGAGCCAAAGAAAAAGAGCTGTTGAAAAACAGTAGGCATGATGTTGCACAGGGAGAAGATAAGACACTTGTCTTTTACAGATATGAATTCTGCTTTAGGTTCAGCACCTATGCATGCAAACCTTTGCTGTCACAGATTCTTATAACTTTTCAAAACCCTATCACAGTAATGGCCTTTGACCATTTGGTCAAATTATCACATACTGGAAAAAAAAGGTTTTCTTTATGAATTAGCATTCCACCTTTGCATTTGAATTTCATACTTCAATGTATTGTCTGTTGTGCTTCACAAAGCTTTTAGTCACTTGGGCTCTTCAAAATACTGAATAGTTTAATCCTTCATTAACACTACATTTACAATTATTTGTTATCCTTCCCTCTAAAATTACCAAACTGCACTAAACCACTAACCACAGAAAACAACTTTAGTTTCACCTCTGTCTGAAAAGAATGATCATTTTCTATTGTTTGATCAGCTTCCAATACTCCTAGATAAGACACAGATACAAATTAAGACCATTTACAGTTTATAAAAACGGAAATATACCACTGTTTGCTTGCAGCTAGACTGTTTTGTTTTTTTCTTCTTTTTTTAAAAGTCATCTTACTATGTTGCCTTCAGAAAAAAAAATCTTTTCTTAATCCAAAGCAAAAGCGTTTGGACTGCAGACAACAGTTGGACGTTAAAGTGAACAGCTTAAATTTCCTAAGGGAGAAATACATAAATTTGGACAGACAGTAAGACAGGAAAGTATAAGTTATTGAATCTTTAAATCTTTGCTTCCCCTCCTACTTGGTCCACCCAGTTCTGACAACAGTGACAACTAATAAAGCAACAGTGTTAGCAAGTTTCAAATATGTCCTGTTTGCTGCTGACCTTTGGATCTGTACTCAGTCCTGATTAAATCCTAGAAGAGTGGTAGCTCCTCTCATCATTGCTCTACATTAATCAGCAAACTTGCTTTGTACAATGTTGACCTGCTAAAATACTGTGAAAGCCAGGTGTGCCCAACTACTAAGGGGTTTACATGGGATTTCTCACTTACTTTAAGTAGCCTCTAAAATCATTAGAGTACTAAGTAACGCTACTCATGAAATTAGATGCATCTTTAGGAACAGGGTAAGAATAACAATGTACCTATTATACACCTTATTAGCTGTTTGATGTTATGTAAAGTTGATAGAAAAACAACTAATGTCAAGAACATTTATACCTACAATAATACATATTACATTTAAATTATCTGTTCTGGTCTGTTACACTGCAATGTAACTGACTACAAATGTAGCTACTTTAAGACAAATTTCATTCAAACAGGCATAAGAGAAGGGGCTTTTGTTTATTTCCCCAAAATTCTGCCAAGAAACACTGGGAAACCCAGATAACTCTTCCCTTTTCACAGCCTGATTGATAGGTATAACATGCTGAATTTTGATAAAGTCTTTCGGTCTCAATATTGAAGCTGTTTTCTCAGTGAATTGATTCTTGATGATTTGCTGTTCTAGCAGCTTACATATCCAAACAGCTTTGGAAAAATCCACAGAAAGCTTCAATGAACAATGCTGAGATTTTGTGAGAATAAGTTTGCACTTCAGCCTGTGCAGAAATCCAAACTGCAGAATGCCTGGCTTCATTTTTCACAACACATTGAAGGCAGCTTTTGAATTAAAAAATGGCGCCTTTTTTTTTTTTTTTTTAAATTGCGAATCCTAAGTGTTTTCTAGTGCATAATCAGATTCATCTTTGGCATCTGTTCTTTAGAAAGTTAGCTGTGCTTATTCTCCAGCAAAGTTAGCTGCTGGAAAAACTTAAATATGGCCTCATGATTTTTCAAGAATAACTATGGCACTTTCAAGAGAAAAGACATAGCTGCCCATAGATCTGGTCTGACAATGATTCACTGTCACAGAACTGTAAAGCAAAGACTTCATCTTCCCAAGGAGAAGAAACATCTTATTGTTAGATGGTAAATAGTATTTCCATTAATCTTTTGAAACACTATTTGATTAAACACTGAGTAGGATACAGTATTATTTGTTAGCATGGGACACTAAACTATACAATGACCATTTACTTTAACATTACACCAAGAAATAAGAGTTAAATACTTATTTGCCAGTATTATAGAGAAATCTGGCATACTAGAAACCCAAGAGCAGCTAGCAGAACCTAGACATACACTAGACCAAGTGTCAACTCCACTCCCAGTAACTGCCTCCTTCACTTTTGAGCACACAGCGTTTTACTCACTCTTTCACCTTTCCATGCAGGGTTCATGATAACAACTAGCACGCTATCCCTTTTACATCCTGAAGAAAAGACTGATAGGAACATACGCTCTAGTATTTTCCAACACACCCTTCTTTAGGACTGAATTTAGAACATGACGTGAACGCAGGCTCACAAACTAGAGCTCCACAGAGAGAAATCCTTGATTTGTCTCAGGTTTGTAAAAGAAGGGACCCATCACCTCTGATGTTAAAACACTACCAACAAAGATACACAAAGATGAAAAGATATGCATTTAAATAAAGATCATTTTAATTAAAAACTGGAAACCTATAAGCATTTTTGGGAAAATCTACAAATTTTGGTGCCTCTATTAAAACACTGGACTGAAAGATCCAATAAAAAATTACAACACCTCCTACAAAGGGTTATCCATTTGTCGTTCTGTGAAGCAATACTCTGCTTATTAGCATCATTCTTAGAGTAAAACTGGGATGATTGTGCCACAATCAATTTCCAAGCAGAGTACTGTGAGCTAAGATACAAAATTACTACAGTAACAATTGTTAATTTCAAAATACAAGAACAGTATAAAAACCTTTTGTAATAACACGGTGAGAAGTTCTGAACTTCAATGGCACCCAAAAAAAAAAGCACTTAGAAAAGTGTATGAAGTGGGGACTTTTGTATTTTGGAACATTAAGGACTGTTATAACCACATAACAGGCATTTGATCACTTTCCAAATAAAGACCTTTAGTCTAGGGAATTTAAGTGTCCACTCAGGTATGTGCCACTTAGGTAGACAAGAGAAGTTTACTTGAACTGGAGTCTGATGTGAAAAACTGTGGTCTAACAACATTGGATTTAGCCTTTCCAGTTGTTTCCTTAAATACTTCCTACACTTCTAAATAAATGCGATCTTACTAGCTACTTTTCAGCTACATAACATGGGAAAAAAAAAAGTCAGCCAACTAATATTTCTTTCAGAGCAATCTGATATGCAAGTATATAGACCATAATCAAGCTGATATGCAGGAAATTTTCAGGGAAAAATGTGATTTTTAAGTTTCCATACTCTTCTGTATATTGATAACTTGACACTAGAGACCTGAGATTTTCCAGAGCAGATTCTGTTGATGTAAGATCCTAAGAAATTTCTGACGCTGTTTCTAGAGACTTAAGAGTTGCTAGTTGCTACAGTGAAAGCATGAAGCATTTAGAACTACTCCAACTCTGGACTTCAGGATTGTCAGTATCCTTTTGCTATATACTCTGATTTTTCCATCTAGTTCCTGGTTTACCCACCTTTTTTTCCTCTTTATTTTTTAAAAAAGCCCTCGATTTCTTATCTTACAATCCTATGTGAGCTTTTAAATTTTGCACTATATTTTACACAAAGGTAAGAACAGCAAGTACAACTTCTTCCCACCTCCTTTCAACAAACTGATTTTCAAAAACACTAATCACTACCTAAACCAGGCTCAGAGATTATTTTACCACCTAGTCCTTTAAATGAATAGCATACATCAGAAAAACACCTGCCAGTCTGAAGGTAACTTTGCATTGTTTACAAACAAATACTGTTTCTTCTACTTGTAGGGTACACATTTTCCTACATTCATCCAACCAATCTTCACATGAAAATCTCACAATCAAAACCAACACACTACAGGTACTAAGAAAGAATGATTTGTTTCATATCACTACAAAGAGAGTATAGTAATAAAAATGTAACACCTCCCAATCCTCCAAAACACAGTTGGAAAATTTTATAGACAAATCTTGTTCTTAATACTATTAATGTTTTTAAATTAAGTATTCCAGTGCAACATACGCAACACTTCAGCTGAAAGACACCCTTGGAACAATTAAAACAGCTCTCCTATTACAGAGCATGGTCATAGGACAAGAAATAAAAAAAAAAGCCTCAAACACAGAAATCGCTTCCTATAAGCACTGTAGCACCAAATAGGAACTGGCCTAAGCCCAAATCCAACACTAATATGAACCCAGAATAGGTTATGCACTTTTATTCAGCTGAATCAGCCCACATCTTTATATTTATCCACTCAATAGCCTTTTAATCTCATTTCTCACATTTACTTTCCATGCTTTGCAACTCATCATCACTTTTCACTCTGAAACAAATGATTTCTACCTCTGAACAGAAAGGAAGGTGTTGTGATTAATGGTTTCATATTAATTAAGGTATTAAAAGCAGATCAGATTGCAGAAAAAAGAAGGTAGATGTCATGCCCCATTAGAAATTTCAAATCAGTTACCTAGCATTCACTTCAAATAAAAATAGATTACACCTGAGAATAAATAAAATTATTTTATACTTTCATTTAAAATTTTAGATAATTTATTTCATTGTGCAAATAATCTTGGATTTTCCTAGTAGTTATGTAAATCCAACCCATGGTCATTGTTTTTTCTGCCAGTAATATATAATTATGCAGCTGTAGATTTGTTGACGAGTTAAGAGATTTCCATAGCCTTATCAGTGCCCTGCACTTGTATTTGTGTGTAACAAAATATTATTTGGAGCACAGAGGAGGTGCGTCATCTTTACCAAGCCAGTTTTCTGTGTCACAATGAAGTGATACACAACTAAGAGTTAATGACTTGTGAAGAGCAAAACTTGACTAATATCAAGAGCGATTCTTCATTATCTGGTCAAGTACGGTTCTCTCAGTTTTCCCTGCCCTTGAAGAATGAGTTATTGAACAGGGGGAAAAAAAAAAAAAAAAACCAAAAACCAAAACCCATAACCTACCAACAAAAAGAATGCCCCAAACCCCCAAGAAAGTGCAAAACACAAGGAAGTGCCATAAGCTAGAATGGTATCACACAGTCTCTTAAAAAACATATGTAACAACTCTACACCGACATCTAACCTGATTTACTTTACAACTACCCAAAGCTAATTGTAGCCCCTCGTGTAAGCAAGCAGTTTCTCCCCGTTTCAGTGTTTCTAAATTAGGCCAAAGGTGTTTGCTTGAGCTTCCCTATCAAACAAAATTATAATTCAGCAACTACTTGTTATCACCCTCTACTTATGCAAACTACTGATCTGCTCAAGCATCAAGACAAGACACAAGAAGGTATTAGGGAACAAATCTGAAGTTTTCCTCCTGCCAGGAAGTGGCTACTGTGTTAGCACTATCATTATTTTTCTGGTAAAATGATACATCACTGACTACTTATATTACAACTTGGCATCTGTAAGAAACATTCACATGAAATGCACCTCTAATACTTTAATTTTCTTCTTCCTAAAACTTCACAAGTACTTATTTAACAGAATCTTAGATCAAAATTTCAGGCCAGGAAAAAATTGTTTACAGTTCAGTAATTAAAAAAGAAATTTAGAAACAGAAACCAAAAGGTTGAGTTATATGACTCCAATCTCACTTTCTAAGCAAAAGCTCTTAAATCATCATTATTAGTATAGATGGTTGGTTCAGTCTCTTTCTTAATTCTCATCTTTGATGAGCTCCAAACAATAGGCTAGTTTATAAGAGGTGGACACTGCCATACTCATGTTTTTGATTAAAGAGCTGTAATTGAGCTGCTACATGCCAAACTTCAGGCTAGAAACATATTTTGGCCCAATGTTCTTTGGCCAGTCCCCTCAAAGGATTCAGGTGAAGGCAAAGACAGACATCTGCAAACCCCGAGAGAGTTTAACAGTAATGCAAGTCTAGGAACCACTTCTATTAGTCAAATTCCTGGTACTTCACTAACTTTTATCAGCAATTATCTTGCTGGCTGCAGTTTCAAACACAGTGGAGATATTTTGACTGCTCTGTTGAACTTGGGCTACTATTCAAATCTGTCTTTAAAGAACTACTCAAAAATCAAATATGAGCTTTGTCTGCAAGATGAAGCACCTGAAGGAAAACATGCAGAATTTCCTTACTAATAAGACTCTAAAGCAGATTTTAAATAGAAATGTTGTAAGAAAAGGAATCGTAAAGCAAATTTGAAAAAAATTTGGTCATCTGATGGAAAATAAGAATCTCCCCCTTTACCCCTAATATTCCTTCCAAGCACTTACACATGCACAAATTGTTTCAATAAATGAAGCCATTTATTCTAGGTAAAGTCTGATACAAGACTTAAGACCACATTCATGTGTATTAACAGCACTCTATCTGGAAGACCAAGTCTTTAGGTTTATATTATTTCGTAGTTACATAACATTACAGTTTTCATCTTCTAATCCCCATTTGCCCTGAACTAAGTTTTCTACAGGAGTATTCAAGAATGTTATAATCTTACCAACAGAACGAACTACACAGCATTGGACAAGGCTGCAAAATGCTTTTCTATTCAACTCTTTCATGAAAAAGACACCAAGAGCTTTGTTCTACAAAACAAGCAGACATTTCAGTATTTGCTGGGCACAGCAAGCCTGTTGTAGTTCAAACAAGATTAATAAAAAAAAATATTGGAAAGATCGATGACAATTTTCTAAAAATAACCTCACAAAAAGACAAAAGAATGGAACTGCTAGCATTAGCATGTAATCTCTTGTACACACTCTGCCTCCCAAGCTAAGAACAATATCAGCTTATATTTGGTAAGCTGAAAGGACCTGTAACCTTTGTTACCAATGTCAAAACTCAAAAAATGAGAGAAGATGCATGCAACAGCAACAAGATGTTTTTCAAAATGCTTACCATCAATTTAGTACATCCTACAACATGCATCTCTACAGTCTATTAGAGAAGTCAAAAAAAAAAAAAAAAGAAATCACACTACACCCGGTACAACAGTTTCTTGCTCAAAACATCCACAATATGTATCAAGTAGCTTTATCCTCTTGCTGAGTGAAGAATTAAATACCACACATTTCTAATTTTAGACCTACTTAATTTAATACTTTTTAAGACGGAAAAAGTTGAAAGGCCACAGTGGTTTGCCAAGGATATCCACAAAGCACCTGGAGCATAATTCTTCTCAGAGACACATTCATTTTCATCCAATTATTCTAGTATTCAAGAAACGGTAATTTGACAGAAGTAGACAAGAAGTTCTACATACCTCAAAACCAAGTCTATCTTTTTCTTTCCAAAAACAGAAATGTGTAACCTTCTTATCCCAAAATTCATCTGGTTTTACTACACAAACAAGTGACACCTCAGCTGGAACAACATTCTGTAAAACAAATGAAAAACTAAGTGAACATTCAAGATTAAACCTTCTTTTATAACAGAATTGGATTCCACTTATATGCCACCTATTCAAGAACTTAAAACTTACAGACAGAATTTAAACTAAGTCTGCTGCATTTACTTCATGTGTTGGCTCCATCCTGCTTTGTACTTGTTATGAAATTTAGTGCAATCTAAGTTGTGTGAGAACAGAAAAGAAAATCTAACCTCCTTATTCCCACTCTTGAGGCCTAACTATTAGTCTATGCTCCATAGCTATAGAAAACCATGAATTTTTGCCTGTTTTATTTATGGCTTTTCATTAAAAAAACCCCAAAAACATTAATGACAACAAAGCTTTCACCAATGTCATTTGTTATGTAGAATGAAATAGTAATCAAAGTTAGAAAATAATTGTATGCATTGTTATTAGATCACATTAAGATTACATATTATACTTCTCTAGTACATACTGCTTAGATTGGAACGAAATGGCTTAATATTAACAATTTAGCTTATTAATTCATAAAAGCATTACCAGGAAAACATTCCTCAGCCTAAACCAGTCATTTCTTCTACTAAGTTGATTTTATGTTGTCACATTTAATGCAGATCAAGGAACAAAGACTCTTGCTTATTGCTATAACTGATGACTTGGGAATAATCAGCAGTTAGATCATCACACTACTCACATAACGGTGACACAATCCACAGGATTTCTCTTAAAATACCTCATTTAATTTATAAAAATATAACTCTGAAGTTAAATACATCCAACTAAGAAATTATAGCACTGAAAAAAGGTATTTAATTTTGCATCATAAATAAATACGCAAAAACTATTAAAAGTGTACATCTCTCTTAACACAGATTTGTCTAATGACCAACCAGCATCTTTGATAACTACATGCGTCCAAGCAGAGAGAAATCTTGAGTGGTATGCATAAATTATTAACTTACATAGGAAAATCTTCATTGCTTCCTTCTCAAATTGAAGATACAGATGTGCAACTTAAGTTTCTGCACGGGAAGTATGCTGACAGCAAGCCACTGAAATCTGAGCATAGGCCAATAGCTACCTTCCCTGCTAGCTGAATTTCCCACTAAATGTCACAACGACACATTAGATGACGTGAAAGCTCAGTCAAGATCGTAATCAGAATACAGTGGATCCAATTACTATAACCCTATTAGTAGGAATGCCATCTTAGATGTCTTGAAAGAGACTTAAAGATTGAGGAGCAATCATCTGTGAGAAATCATCTGTGCAATAAGAAAGGCAATAGACCAAGTCCTCTAATCTATTCTAAGTGCTGTATCTTGTGTTTTATTTGACCACTAAGATCAGATAGTCTAATAATGTTTAGTCAAAGTAGACTGTCGCCTCATAGTTCTGAAAAGCTAAAATAAATTGTTATGAATTTCTTTAATTGGGAATTCATACTTTTTTCCTCCTCCCACTTTGTACAGCTACCATAATATAATTTATGATTGGGACTATTAAACATAACAAAATCAATTACGGACAATTCCAATGGAAAAAATACAGCGTATTACATCAGAACGTGCTCAGCTGCATTATCAATCAGTGTGAAATGTTGTTCTGTAGACATTCCTACTAATCACAATTGATGATGCCAGGAGCATATTTCTGTATTTTTTTTAAACTAAAACTCTGTTTTAAAGAAATATCTACAATCACATGTTCTCAGCATGTAATGAATTTGTACCTTACTTAAGTAAGGCTTATCGTCTCCTTTTCAGATTGCTTCTTCCTGCACAGAACTCTGTCACAGAAGCATATTTTGTGATTTTAAAAGGCCATAAATCACCTGTTTCTCAAAGAAATACAAAGCTTCTACAATAACACAGGTATTGGGTTCACATCTATAAAACCAATCAGTCAACTATGAATGTATAGAAGTGTATTTACCTGTAGCATTAACACAACTGTTTTTACCACATTCCATTGAGATTTTCTGCCATCCACTATCACAGTAAATCCTCTAGCTTTACACTTCTCACTAAAAGAAGAAAAACACAATTCATGAACAAGTGTCATATCACAATGACTCTGGATTTCAACTCAGCTGAAAACCAGTCTTATACACCTTAAATTTACTCATTTACAAATTACTTTCAGTTTTAATGCTCAAGCATATTAAAAGATATTCCAAATAACAATTTTTCAGAAGCACTGAAGTGCATTTTATAATACACTTATTCAAACTTCATCAAATCTAAAAAGATTTCAGAACCACAAAC
This sequence comes from Clamator glandarius, assembly GCA_033459285.1. NCBI lineage: Eukaryota > Metazoa > Chordata > Aves > Cuculiformes > Cuculidae > Clamator > Clamator glandarius. The sequence goes on from JAUNZM010000140.1 coordinate 2,353,351, forward strand.
TTCGCAAAATCCTCAGAAAGAAGAAGTCGATTTAGTTTCATAAGGAAGACAAAGGGATGTCAGTTTTCACAAGGTCACTTCTGAATTGGCGCAGATTTGAAGCTACAGCTACATATCACTTGATGCTGTGTCCACGCAGGAAACAATCTAAACGTGCCTAAATGTCTTTCTTGAACAAATGGACTAGAAATTGCAGTGCACTTGAAAATACAAGAACAGAAGCTGTACATATGGATCTATAAGGAAGAGTATTTTAGACTGACATTATCTCTTTGTTCTAATAAGACCCAAGTCTGTGTATAGTAAAAAAAAAAAAAAACAAAACCTGCTGAAAACAGTTAGCTGCAAAGGCAAAAATTCAAAGGTACTCCCTGCTCAAGTGGGAGAAAACAGTGAATATTTTCCTCACTCTGCATTTCCACAAAGACCCCTCCAGCTCCTTTCTAGCTGCCAAACAGGTGCTCACAACAAAAGCTGGCACTGCTCAACAGCAGCAGCAACTTCTGGGTATCACCAGCAACTGCGAAGCATTACCTTCTCACAACTAGCACAGCAGCAGCCAGAAAAGGACATGGAAATGAGCCCATAATTCAAGCATTCGTTACCACATTAGATATCATGTCTTAAGTTGAAATTTTTCTATTCAATGTTATAAGTAACTAAATACCATGACATTTACATGAAGTGTAAAAGTATTATATAATCTTTAGCAGACAAATCTGCAATTACAAAACAAAGCCTTTCCTGTGAACTCCTTAGCTTACAACAGGACAAAACAACTGGCAAGTAACAGTTAGGATTATGTTTCACACCAAGAAATTTAATTGTTACTTATTTCCTGTTTAAGTTGAGCTTCATCAGGTATGGGTGGAAGGCAGACAAATTTGGCTTGGAATTTAAAAATTAGGGAGGGAAAAAAAGCACCTTACTAGCTATTTAGGGGAAAAAAAATAATTATGAAGTTGGCTGCCAATCCATACCTGCTTTTGGTTTTCAGGAATCTCTAAGAACACACACGTGCTTTTCCTGGATGCACTCTAAATATTCAGGTTTTATGTATGCAATGTTTTGTCAGCATGAACTCAAAAGGCACACTACCACTTCTTTTAAGAACAAGATGTTACTACAGCATCTTGAGACATGGCTTCCTTAGACTCACTGAAATCTAGCAGTATCAGCATCTGCTCTTCTCTACTACTAAACCTAATAAAAGAAATCAACACACCCAAACAAACAACCAAACTCAAAAGCGAACTACTAGCTCTGAAAACTTCAGGCAACACAAACACAAATGTCAGTATGAAAATTAAAATAAAAAAAAAAAAACAAAAAACAAACCTTGGTGATTTAAGCCAAGGAAGCAAACCTTAGTACACACAGACAATAGCTTAACATTGCCACTTTTATTTTCTTGGTTTCTAAAGAGGTCTCTTTCGAATCTGAGAATTTATATAGCGTCAAAGAAAGGCATAACAGAAGACTTAAATGATAGCTGTAAGATGTCTGAAGTTTTAGGAAAACTTTACACACACCCCACATCCACTCCAAAGAAATTTTATCGAAGGCTCTGTAACAGTCTTGCCTCAAATTTTGGAGGCAGTTATCCATTAACACCAGAACGAATATTTCGAAACAGTTAGTTACAACATGCCATGCACAACTAAAACAGAAGTTAAGCATATTAGGTTACCTTATGCATAAAACTTGGGGGAAAAAGTAAATTAGTATTTCTTGGACAGCTATCTGGTTTTAGAACAACATCCCTCTCCACACCCGTCCTTTTTCCAAACAATGTTCAGCTAGTCTTTCCAGAACAAAAAAGGCAAGCACTGAGGCCAGAAAGCTTGCATTTCCCACAAAATAAACACGCCAACAAAAACGACAAGGATTTTTCCATACTGCCACCATAAATGAGAAGTAATTTTTTCCACAACTGACAGTCAGTGGGAACACTGAACTTTGTACAAACTAGGAAATCAGTTTGGAAGCAAAGTACAAAGAGTTCTTTGGTTGAATTTTCAGACAGTTATTGTTACACTAATATATGTAAAAACATACATCAAGATGAGACCGCAGAATAATTAACGTTTGCTAGAATGACACTGCCTGCATCTGTTCGATAAACGTGGCCAAGTCCTCAAGTCAATGAAATGACTTGCACAGATGACCACTTGGTATTTTCATCACTTCACAAAAGACAACAAGCTGTCTTAAAACCCCTAAAATTTCCACAACTAAAATGTTATACAACATCCTGATGCACCTATTGTTTTATTTGTAAGCAGTCTGAACTTATTCTTTGTTTATCTCTCCCCAGTCAGATTTTTTTAAACAGTGTTAACAACAAATCAGATCATTCAATCGCATCTTAAAAGCATTTAATTGCCTTAGTAGACCCCCCTTAGTTTATTGGGATGTATGTTTAATTCAGGTAGACAGTACCACATTTTAAAACATTCATGTAAAATTCATTTGGTATCAAAAAGCAAATGAAAATCAATAAAAAGATCCCTTCCACCACTGGAAAAGAAGGCAGCCCTGAACAAAATGCCTTTGCAATCACCTTGGGATACTTAGAAGGTAGTCTAGTGTGACACTCAGCTCATCCATACTTGTCTGTTCAAGGCATAATGGAATTGTCAAAATGAGGCCACTTCTTCTGTCCTTCCCTCCTATTTGGAGGAAAAAATAGTCATTAGAAAAGTAATGTGACAGCTTTAAAGTAAAAGAAATACTTTATAGACATGTGGTCTCAAAATACTTCATACAAATAATCTTCAACATTACTATAAAAAAATCACAACTGACATTTCACATCTCATTCACCATATTGATATATAACCAAGACCAGGTCTTCAGAGCATAGACCACATATGTAGCTGTTTTAAGTCTTTCAACCAGTACTGTTAACATAAACAACAGAAATCAAGTTTTCCAGACGCAATATTTTTGTATATCTAGATTACATTATTAAGAAGTATCTCCTAGACCTTGCACACTACCAGCCTGTCAGAAAGCTAGTAAGCTTCTGAGGTAAGCATGAACCCAACAGCTCCAACTGGAACATACCACACCTCCTAGAAACATCAGCTACACAAAGGAGGATTTTCGAAGCTGCCCATCATACATGCTCTAAATGGGTAGTTCATTCATCAGATGTGTAAGACTTCCAGACCTACTTAAAAACACAACAGTCACCTTGCAATTAGGATAAATGTTAGCAACCGGTTGCTTTAATCTTCAGATGTGTTTTCAAACCTTTCTGATAAAAGTTACACAAACAATATCAGCAACAAAAATATTGAAAGAGCTGGCCTTACATTTATTTGCCCATTATGAGATCCTGTAAGATCAAGTGTTACATGATGCTGATGTGCTGAATTTAAGTAGATTGTTACAACTGTGGCTTGGATTGGTTTTGACTACACAGGCTCTCGAGAATGTCTCATGAAAGCTACAGGGTTTTTTTGTTTTGGTGTTTTATTTTTGTTTGGTTTTTTTTTTTTAAAAAAAAAAGGATCTTGAAAGAAAGTAAAAATTTTCTCTTCTGGACTTTCATCCAAAAGACAGTGACAGAGTGACAGAGGTATGAACCAGTAACCAAAATGGATCTGAACTAGGTTCTTACTCACAGCTTAAATTGGAACTGAAGCCAAATCCACTGAATACAACAAGATCATAAGAAAAACAGACATCTCCCTGAAAGGGTCAATCTGAAAGTGCTACAGAGTGACAACCTTCAGAATACAACATTTAGTGAGATAAACCAAATCATACTGTGATTTTAGGCATGACAAACAACACCTCTTATAGGAGAGCACTACACTCAGACTATCTGAGTCTTTAAGCTTAAAATTATACCTGATAAACAAAATCAGGCACAATTAATTTGACGTGTTGTAACTCAGAAGATATGGATAGTTAATAAACTGAAAAGATTTAGAGCTAAGGCAAGCAACTAAGAGCATCACAAAAGAAAATTTTTAATTAATTTTTCAAGTGGTTGTTCAGGTTTCCTGCTGAGTCAGTAGCTTGCCTTTTTTCCTTACACTATTTGTAGTGACCTACCAATATGGAAGCTACAGAGCCACAGATTCAAAATCTGAACAGATACTGCTCCAATCAAAACCACTGGTTTTCTTCCAGAAAAGGAAGGCAGGGTCAGCATTATTTGTACAAATTTAACTCAGAAATGACAAGAAGCTTTAGCTTATAAACACTGGAGAACCTTTGCCTATAATATTATTTTCCTCATTATTTGTTTTTAATCACTTAAGCGTTTTTATTTATGAAAATATAGAAGAAAATTGCTTTAAAGAGACATAATGAACCATTTTGTGTGTCAGGTTCCTTTACTCACACTGAAGAATGGTTATAAACTATTGCACGATCCTTTATAATTCATTAAATTACAGCATCCATTAATACTAGATAATTCCAAAAAGGTCAAACCTACTTCAAATTATGTAGGTTCAGAAAGGTTGCTAGCATTTAAACTGCCACTCAATAAATTACTTTCCACTAAGAACATCTATATTTCAAAATGGATCAGGCAGCTTTAATAGCAAATTGAAAATGCACTCTAGTTAATGAGAGCTTCCCCTTAAAGCATAATGCCGAACAACCGAAATACGGAAATATGGAAATCGCCCACTGTGCTAGGCTTTAATGAAAATTGAGTTTGGGGCTTTTTTGTTGGATTCTAACCACGGATTATTTGAATTGCAATTGCTGGGGACAGTGGGCAGATCCAAAGCAAATGAAATTCTATTGACAAAAGGAACATGTTTTACTTCAAGTGACTGAAGCAGGTTAAACTAAACTAGCTAGAATAAACTAAACCAGAAGAAAATTTATGACAATACTCATAATTTCCTGAGGTTAAAAGGCGTTCTCTATGTTATGTACCTCCCCTGGAGTCAACTGCAAATCAGAAACTGACACAACTGTCTTTGACAGCAGTGAAATCAGCAAGAGAATGTCATTCATAATTTTAAGTACTCCCTTTTGTTTTTCTCTGGCAAGGGGAGGAAAAAAGTTACCTACAACCCAACATTCAGAGTTTTAGTCAATAAGATGATACTTCCAGCCTTGTCTGAATTAACCACTTGGCAATAATTAAAACACTGCAACACATGGCTAATTCTGCTTCCACCCATTTCTATGTCAGGGAAGAGATAGAAATGAAAAGGAGGAAAAAATTTGTAAAGAAAATCTTGAAAATATTCACTCTATTTCTAAAACCACATAAAAACCCCAGAAAGGATCATTCTTGGATATCTGCTAAATTATCATTCTTTTATATATGGACTGAAACTTCATGACCTCAATTTTGTGGGCTGAGGTACAGGCTACAAAGACAAGCATTAAATGCCAACACCAATAGCTTTGCTACTAGATTAAAAGTTAGAGATCCTTCTGAAATACAAAATTGCTAACTAACAATATACTTCTGTTAAATACATCCAGTAAATACAAATAATCAATCTAAAAAACCCCATGTAAATTTTACAGGGCAGAAACAACTGAGGAAAACAGAAACTGTACCTGAAAGAAAAGCCAACTTTTTCTTCAGAATGGGTAATATTACTGAAGCTTCCATCCTACTTCAGATAATTTTCACAACTCTGAAACACAAGTAGTTAAAAGTCGTCAAGTATGGGAAATAAACTACAACATTTCAGTAGAACGAGTACTGGCCAAAACACTTTTGCCCTCTTCTGAAGGAAGCACTGAACACTAATCAAATTCCAAAGTATTGTAAAAACTGAAGAAAAAAAGGCAGTATCATATGCATTTATGGAATAGATTTCTTCCTCATCATCATCTGAAAGTAGAATCTTAACCAAGGACAGAGATAAAAGTCCTATTCCTAAACCTCATTAGGCTACAATTAATTTACACGTTGATCATCTGTGTGTTTGGTCATTCAGACATAAAGTAGCATAAATAAAATTACAGTTCTGCAGAGTCTGTCTCATACTACCAAGAATATTATCGTTATTTAAATACATTTATGTCAGGACGCTGCCATTAGCCTGCCATTAATAGTTCTTAAAGAAAAACATCCAACAGCCAGAATAAGTATGTCTAACCTATAGCTGGAAATGTCTCTGCTCATTTTGTCTCCAAATCTCATCTTACTCTCATCCCATTTTTATTGCATTATGAACTGCAATTCACTGTGACTAAGCTACTGTGTTTCACTGACAAATCAACAAGATGCTTGAACTGAAATCTCCTCTTCCGGCCTACACGAAGTAGCAACTGGCATCTGCTTACTAGTCTTTAGTTCATACTTTCACAAATCAACCTGTATAATTAAAAAAAAAAAAAAACAAAACCACAAACTATTTTTGCACAGAAATACACAAATCAGGACACACACCAGAATCTAGCCAAGACAAAAAACAGATAATTTTTTTTTCTTTCATTCTAGGCACAGGGCTTCAAACTGCAACCTGGAGTTCTCCCTCTGGTTACTTCACTATTCATGCACACAAACAAAACTCTTCCCCTAAGCATAGCAGGAGACCATTAACTGAATCAAAGCTATAAGTGATCTAGAAGAAAGAAGGAAAAAAAAAATTCCAAATAGAGAGCCTGAGACAAAACACAATAGTTAGTTCTTTTCTTGAAAACAATGAGCTTCGTTACAAAAAAAAAAAAAAAAATATTTTATTATGAAACAGAAACAACATTTCAACAGCTTTTTACTGTCCCTCCCTGTTCCAATACATAATTTGAACAATGCTCACTCACATCCCTTGCCCCAAAATTTCCATATTTAAAGTATCCTTTTTGTCAATTACATAAAGTAAACATTTCTCATATTACAAACAAATTTCAGGTCTTTCAGGAACCTAAGTCCCACGACAGCTTGCACTTACTCAAATAAGTATCCTATTAGAGCTTTCTGTGTGCTTCAGACAAAAATTTGTTGGTTATATGCTGCATAAAATACAAAACTCAAGACTGGCTCAGCCAGCCATCTTTGAATTGCAAACACCACGCTCAAACAATCCTATGTAGGCTATTTAACTTTGGTAGTATTTTTTTTTCCTCTCAATATATGGAACGTATACCTACCTGGTAATGATTACTCCCTCTCCTCCCCAAGTTCTATTTAAAATGTTGCTTTATCATAATCAATTAAGAAACTTCAAATCTACACACACATCATTATCTCCACACTTTCACATATGAACAAAAGTTGGCATCAACTTAGTGACTCTAGGGAGCACGTTTCTTTTGTGCTGTGAAAAGACCTTTTTATTTAATATGAAAGCACTGCCTGGCTTTCTGCCGCAGTAGTGGCACCGTGCATGGATCAAAATAGTTCTTTTGTTCAGCATTTCCTGGACCAAAGGAAGTATTCTGCTCATTCAGAGTGGAGGGAGGCAAGCAAGAACAATTGCTGATAATATCAAAACACCTCGACTTTGTTCCAGAAACTCCTGAAGTTTTTATTACCTCTCTTCTGTGAGGGCTTTGATGTGCTCCATCTAGATAAACTCTCACCAGAGAAAGTTACCAGAATCTGAGAGAATAAAAAACTTCAGGCTTAAAATAAGGTTTAACGTCTTTCCCAATCCTTGACACTGCAGGGAATCTTGGGATGAATTAATCCAAACGTTAATATTAGAAAATGAAACAATTTCAAGAGAAGTGCCGTCTACTTTCCACTGCGAGTTATCAAAGGTGTTTTTAAAAGGTACACTGATAAAAAGCAGGTCTAATTTAGACCTACAAATAAAATGTAAAGTCCTTTTAAGTTATTTGAAGGGACACCAAATGATAAGCTCTTAAACTGGCCATCAAGCTCCCAGTTTTGAATGAATAAAGAATGATGCACTGTGCAATGTTGTACCACTATTTATCTGAAAGAAACAGATGCAGTGTCTATTAAAAAAAAGGTATTTGGCTTCATTAAATAGAAGAAAACTACAGAAGGAAAAATAAGAGCACTGAAGGGAACAGATTTCACTTGGAATTGAAATACTTCCAGAAGCTGCATTTTAAGAGTTCCAACAGAGAAAAACTTTTAAATGCTCAAATTTTATAGAGATGAAACAAGTTAAAGAGGTTAAATCTGTCTGCTGCATTTCAGAAACAGCCCACAGTGCATGTCCACCTGCAACCTACTTTGCCAATTAAAATACCACGTGCCAAACTAAAACTTGCATACACAGGAAACATTATAAAAACTACACTGAAGAACCTCACTGAACTTGCTTAGAATGACCTGGGCTTTCAGGTATTTAAATCACTACAGCAAAGTTAATCGCCAACAATTTACTCATTCTTCTGAGGATTTTCACACAAACACAGCAAGACTAAATTCACATAATATTTGTACTTAAAACTTAAATATTTGAAAGGTGTTCCAGTGAAATAGAAAGCTCTGCCAACCCCCACAGCAAGCAGAAACTAATGCTACTTGTACTAGAAAAAATTCTCCAAAATAGAAGCTTGAATTAAATATGTATGCATAAGGGGGAGGATAGGGAGACACTAAACAAATAGTAAAAAAACAATTAATAGAACAGATAAAAAACACAAACAATATTTCAGGTTGTACTCAAACATGAAATCAAATCACAACTGACTGCAACCCCTATTGTTTCCAGGCTCTAGAAAGAATGTAAATTATGTTGTTTTACTCACAGTTTAAAAATCTATATATTCTTTAAAAAAAAAAGAAAAAAATCTGAAGAGTCACAAACCATATACACAATAAGAACTAAATGAAATTCAGCATAAAAGTATACTTCCCGATAAATGAAGACTGTCACCTGCATTTTCTGCTACATATTTCAGTCTCATCCAACAAGAAAATTTAAATATCAACCAATGCCCAGTCATTTCAGAAGTCTGTGAAAGAGAGGGGGCACAGAGAGAAGTTGACAGACTTGCACTGACTAGGTGACTGGAAATAAGAAGCCTTGAAGGTGTTAGAGAGAAGCTGCCCTGCAAGGAACACATTTTCTTTGTTAGGAACCCAGTGAGAACCACTGGTCAAAAACAATAATAAAATTCAGGCTTGATAAGAATCAATATAAACAAGTTAACTCAAATTTGTTAGACCCCAAACATTTAATGCTCTTAGTACATAGTGCAAGGTGTTCAAATGGGTTAACCTGTTCATGGTCCTCTCTTGCAAGTTTCAAAGAATAAGTACTTTTTTCGTTCCCTTCTTCATGTATGAAGCAAGAGAGCATAGCTGGTCTTTTAATTAAGCACAGGACTTGAAGGCCAGGGGACAAAAAACCAACTGGTGTCTATTCCTTGTTCCACTATGAAATATACATATGGATTTCAGAAAGTCATTGATCCATTTTAGTCTTCATTCAGTCCCTCAGTCTAACTCCCTTTTTACAGGAGCGTTGTGATGTTTAATTCATTAATGTTATTGAATACTTTAGACATTAGAAGGAACTCCACAGACCTGCCTATAAATAACCAAACAGCAGATGGGCAGATACTCTCAAAACTGTAGCAGCTTGCAAGTCCAAGCAAAAACAATAGCACAAGCAACAGACATTCTGAAGCAGTGCAAAAAAAGACAAGCCTTGATTATATAGGACGAAACTGTTTTTTCTTTTAAAATCAACTTCTGAATTGTAGACCTTCAAAATTAAATTCCATGAAGCTACCATGCAAGATTTCACAGATGCTAACTTCAACCTACAAAGCACTACCCCACACTTTCCCTGGATCAGCTTAAAAAAAGTTCATCTATCCCACACAGAAATAAAATCCACATGCAAAAGATAGAAAGGAAGTTGAATATCACAGTTATCTATATAGATTATTATTTCAACTTCCTTTAAAGCTACACTAAATGATGTCATCTCTCCCACAGCAAAGTGGCACAAAAACAGGGACAACACAAACCAAGGTATCTCCAGGGTTGTTACCCCAGGGTAATTTAAGCAGCACATCACATCAAAACTGCTTAAAAAGTAGAAAAAGGCTGTAAGTACTCACTAGTTAATGCTGACTCCAATTAAAGAGCACATAGAACTGGGTTACTCAGCTGCATAGTTTTAAAATAACAACAAAACCTGGCAGATTAACATCAGCTTAGGTACTCAAATGCAGTGTTTGGTTTTTACTCTTTAACATATAATGAGGAACACTATAATTCTTAGTATTAGAGCCCTTTAAGGCCACAGGAGAAAAGGTAACACCACGTATTGAGGGGAGATCCAGATTTTTTTGCCTTTTCAACTACTTTGTTCTTTTTACTGTCTTTTAATTTCTTTTTGACTACCTGTAAAAACTATCCATAAAAAAAGGCATAATGAAGTTTTAGATTATGCCCAATTCTCATGTTGTACACAAAGAAAATACTCCTGATCTTCCATAACCTCTTAATTCAAACAATATGATCAAGAAACTAAAAAACAGATTTGGTAGGTTCCATCAGTATGCAAGCTTGTTTAATTTTAAAGCAAAACAACCATACAACGTCGGTTCCTTTACACTTACACAAGTAATACTCTAACTTAGCAACTTGTGAAGGCAGATGAATGGACAGATTGAATGCATGCCCTACTGCCATGATCCAAAAGCACACTGTCACGGCTGTACCAAATTTAAGCTTGGAAAAATTCCATTTGTTCTGCTCCATTTGCACCTGGACATTCACGCCTTACCTTGTACACAAAGTCTTCTAACTATAGCTGACAGTAGAATTTAGGGGAGCTGTTTGTTGACTATTTCCCTATTTAACCCATCTTCCATACTCATTTCCCACCCTTTTTCCCCCCACTTCAACATTCTGTGAGATGTGAAATAAAATATGAAGGGCAAGAAGTGATAAGCAATATAACAGTGAATGAAAAGTTTTAATTTTGATCTCAGTCAACCGTTCATTTCAAAGAATGGTAGAGTTTTTCCTCAGACATGCATCAAGTATCAGAGGGAAAGAAGAGAAGGAAGAGTAATAAGCACAGAAACAATATAACTAAGGATGCACAATAACATCTGCATGTACAGCTGTGAAACACAGTACCAACATCTCAGTCTTTTCATACAAGAAGGGCAAGCACATGATACCATGCAGCAATTAGCACTCTCAAATAGCACTTTGGATTCAAAGGCCATGTTCCACAGACAATAGCCTTGCTCCAGCCCAAAGGAATATGTGCAGAAGTTCAATATGATGCCGCAACACTTGACACACTAAACGATAGCTTACTAGAGTTTCCTACGCTTTCCAGTCTCTGGCTAAGACAAACACATTACACGCTAAACAACAGCAGTTTTCAGATTTTTTTAATATAGACAAATAGAAGAAATAATCACAGGGTTTTGGAAAATATCTCCACATTTCCTTTCCTGTCACATTGACAGAGAACTACCCCATACTTGCTTCCTGCAGAACACTACAGCTTGCCCTAGTAGGACATCACCAAAAGCAACACAAGGCTCTTATCTCCCTTTCAGCAGGCAGTCAAAACATAAGCTGTGGTCATCTAGTACGGTCCCAACTCACTTCACAGCATCAATTGACCACAGAAGACACAACACAATGCAATTTGGGAGGTTGCTTCTTCCACCACTTCCTACATAGGAATAGGTCAATAGAAATGCTATGTTGAAAGCATAGTACAAATGTTTTCTCTTCCTCATCACAACTCTCCAAGACCCATAAAAAGTCCTCAGATCTAGCTCTTAACATTTTACTTGGAGAACATGTGGGAATAAGACAGAATTCACACAGACTGTAACTTCTCCTATCGAAGTAGGTTTCAAGTTACAGGTTTAGGGGAAGAAAAATAATAGTAAAATAAAATTACATACATCTCTTCTAGCTCCCTCTATTAAAAAAATCAACCAAGTCATAAAAGCTTGCAAGGATGAGCTGGGAGAAACCTTATCACTGGTTCTTTAAGGAACTGTCCAAAACCAGTTTGTGATGAAAGATCACAGAGAACTCTTAGGTTTTTAGTACTTCATAAAACTAAGACAGTGGCAGCAATGAGATTGGACAATTCAGACCATAAATAGCCAAGTCAAAAGACAAACAGCTGTGCTGATGACCACAATTGTTGGTAGTCTGGAACAAATGAAAATACACTTTCCTCTAGGGTGCAAGATTAGAACGTCTTGTTCCTTTTAAAACATTTATGTAAGAAAACAATCTACAAATTTATAACAATACACATACTTGGCATCGCTTATATGTGCATGTGGCCCAGGCCCTCAGGAATCACTTCTCAGCTCAGTATGGTCACACTACAATTGAATGGAAGCAAGAAGAAATCCTCTTCTAAACTGAAGGCCATCTATAGATTGGCAGATGTCCGTAAAAGCAAGGGACTGTTTGAGAGGAAAAGGAGGGTGGAGTGTAGCAGACAAAAGCAGTCATGCCTTTTAGGTGGAGAAAACTGACCCAAAACAAGATGACAAATGAGAAGCAAATAAGACAACTGTTCACAAGTCTTTAAAACTTTGGTATCAAACATAGAAGCTCCCAGCTCAGAAGTAAAATTGTGTGGACTCTGAAACACCTTGAACAATTTCCTCTGTATTTAAAAGCAAAAAATATATTATGGTAGTGGTTCTCCTATCGCTGCACAACATACAAGGAGAATAATATAATGAGGAGAATAACAAAAATCCCTTCAGAAAGAATAAGTAATTTGACAACTCTGCTATTTTAACCAAACATGAAAGCAGAAGAGATTGAAATACGATGTCCAACACAAAAAAAAAAACCACCAAAACACAAAACCAAAAAAAAAAACCCAAAACACACCAACAAAAACCAACCAAACAAAAACATAAGCAAAAAAACCCCTACTCCTATATCTTGGAAGCCAAGAGCGCAAAGGAAGAGACAAAGAGATGGTTAAAGATCATGTTCTAACCTGTCACAGTATGACAAGGCTCAATACAATCAATTCACTCAGTACAAGTGGATGTGTGTTCAAATATAGACATTTTCTTACCCTAGGTCGGAAAATGTCAGCGTGCAAGAGTGAACAGCGAGTTAACATCAAGACAACGTGCCAGCCCACAATGCTTTGTCTGTGAAGCAGTTTTTAGCTAGTAACAATCTCTTCTCAAAGATCAAGTCAGTGCTCAAAGGAACCCATTTTATTGTTGGTAGAAGATGCGAAAGCAAAACGGACAGATATACTAAGCAGTCTTTCAGAAAATTATCTGTGGAATTGCTTTGAACATCAGCAGCACCATATGCAGCTGTGGGTCAGCTCAGAAGGGAATTATGTTGAAGATGATTGTAGTTGATTTTCTTCATTTGTTAACAAAAAAAAAAAAATGTTATAAGCACAGTTTCAGGCTCCTTCCGCACTGGACCTTGTATGCCAGATCTGGTACAAAAATACCTTGTTCATTCACATTTTCAAGTTTCGAAATACTTCATAATTATACTAATTCATTACCACACAAAATAAAAAATAATTATCTGTGCTGCCTGTGAATTACTGTGTGCAATAAATACAAAACTTTCCTTAACTTTCAGAGGTGTCTTCAGTTTTTGTACCCACATTAAGAATTCTGAGCATTTCAGCTGCAAATGAAAAATCAAACTGGCCACAGGAATCACCTGCAGTACCCACAGCACCTCACCTTCTCTCCTACCCCCTCAAAATAGAAAATGTAGCATTCCATTATCATAAATAAATGGTCATGTGATTCAAAAATATGAAACTAAGCTCTCCGAACTGCAACCCAGAGATGCGACACTCTTCCCACTGATCTATTCTAATTTGGCCTTAAAAACCAGTAACATGAAAGAACTGGCAAACATTATATTAGCAGAGAAAAAAAACAGGCAACCCATATTAAGGATATACCAATTAGAAAGTAACCATCATTTCTACCAATACCAAAAAGTACAGAAGCCACTGCACCTTTCATCTACATAGTAGGTGTCCATCCTGACCCTTTGCCTCAAGAAGAGGCATTTATTTTTTCAAGTTAGGCCACACATATCATTTAGTGACTAAAACATCAAGAGGTTATGCTGTAGTTACCTATGCAGATAGATTTTACGGTTCAACATCAAGAGGTTATGATGTAGTTACCTATGCAGATAGATTTTACGGTTCAACATCAAGAGGTTATGCTGTAGTTACCTATGCAGATAGATTTTACGGTTCCTCGGATGCAGCAGTCATTACAGTAGCCTCATCTCTCACAACAAGTTTTAAATTTAAAAAACTTACATAACTGGAAGTTTTTTAGCCAGGCAAATAAATTAGCAGCCTCAAAAACTTGACCAAAACATCAAGTTAACATCAAATACATTTATCTTATTCTTCCAAAACTTTTTTTTTTGCCTTAGTCTGGTCAACACTAATCCTTCATGGTATATATCTAAGAACAGATCTCAAAGTCAACTCTGCCAACACCGCACAAGTTCGGCTTGGCTCTGAATTCTCATGTACCTACTACACCTATTTCCCTTGAATCATCAGTTCTGTAAAGCCCTAAGTCATACCTTCATCTCCTTTTAACTACTGTAATATCCTTCTTAATGGGTTCTTTACGTCCCAGCGCTCCAAACTTCAGCTTGTCCAAAATGCAGCAGCTCATCTTCTCACCTAGAAACAGGAAAACAACTCTCCATATTGATTTTCACTTGCTTCCTTGTTGAGTTTAGAGTCTGCTGTAAGATTTTTTTTAAAAAAAAATCTCTCACTCAGTCTAAAGAGTAAAAAGCTTTACCAATACATTTTAACATTTGCTCACTAAAGGTGTTCAACTCTTCCTTTTCTCTTCAGTACACAAGCTTATCAACCCCATCAGAGCAGCAACACTCTACCTCAACGCTTTTAAAGCTTCTTTCCTTACTCTCATCCACAACCATAGCTCCCTCTTTAAATTAGAATTCATTATCTCCAGTTTTAGCTTAAACATCCTCTAATAAATTTGCAAACGCAACTGTGTGAACATTAAGTACCACTAAGCGAGACACTGTAACACAAGCTGCGCTATTTTACAGTATCTAAGTCAAACTACGTAGCATAACTTGAGTATCAGAAGCTTTGACTATGCTATAGTGCCTTTTAAAGTTTTTTTTAGAAGTGACAAGATGAAAACAAACAAAAGTAGGTAAATTCAAGACGATATGAGTTACAGCCTAAACAAGTTCGTGCAAAACCAGCTGCAAAGATATTGTTCTACACAGTGTATTCATCAGTGTTGATGCTTCATAAGAACTGAATACACTCCAAAAATACTATAAAGATATTATTTTTGGAAGAGATTGATTTTACTTACCATTGGTAACAGAATGCAACACTCTGGTAGGGAAACATGTCTTAGTTCTGGATCCTCGATTCTGCACATTTAAATGAAAAAAGTATTTGACCATAGTTTTAGATGTTAATATATCTAAAAAAACTTTATTCCCTCAGAGGCTAAAAATAAGCCTTCATTACAAAGCTACATGATAAAAGAGTCAATATTTCCATTATATATTCACGAATACTTATAAGCTAGTCATTTGACTTGAGTTGGACAGCAAGAATTCTGTATTTTCTACTGAAACATATGGTAACCATCAACATTGTTTATAATTAACAGGCAATGCTCCTGAGGCAGCACCGGAAGCAGTGGGAAAGTAACAAGAACCAGAATACTCGTACGCTTTCAGTCAGAGGTAACCTACACAGAGTTTTAGGCAAAATCAAAAACAGAACAGTGTTAGTGCTTTTTTCTTTTTGTGGAAAGAGAATAAAGGTATTCTTATAAATTAAGGTAACCACTGCTATAAAATTTGAAAAGGCAAGTTATAACTTGAATTAAAAAATGTAGAGAGTCCCTATTTCTATTGGGAAATGCAGAATTAAGAGATTAACATCAAACTTAAAACCTCAGCAAATGCTTTAAGACTTACATGAAACATTCTATCTGATCAAATTCCACCCACCAACAAAACCCCAAAGCTCAAAATTAGGGTACACTTTGTTACAGGCAAAACCAAGATGCTAAACACATTTCACAGGTTTTACGGTTCCTCAGATGCAGCAGTCATTAGAGTAATCTCTCGCACAAGTTTTAAATTAAAAAAAAAAAAAAAAACAAATAAAAACTTCCATAACTAGAAAGTTTCTAGTCAGGCAAATAAAAGATTCTTGACAGCTATGTAGCTATGTATTAAAAGTTCACCATCAGTGTAGCTAGTGTCTTTCAGAAGTACCTATATTTCTGCCGCCTAGTAACACCCCAAGCAGCAGCAAACTGAAATTGACCTGAATTTCACCTAACTCCTTTATTCTGCTGCTGGAAAATAACAAAACTATGTACATCCCCCCTGCTTACCTAAGGTTTTCTGAGAAATGCAATTCCACAGCCAATTTAGAATTACAGCCTACAACATCAGGAGACATAATGGTACTGTTTCTTGTAAGAAACTGAAAAATACACGTATTTTCTTCTCTTTTTTTTTTTCTAGGAAAACTTATGTTACAGATCATATAAACTGCAAATAAAATATCATTTACTAGCATGCTACCTACTTTAGGAGAAACAGTTGGCTAAGTTGATTGTATAGGATTCTTAAAGCAGCAATCCATGATGTAAAGAATTGTGCAAAATCCTGAACTCCATCACAAAACCCACATTGTAATTGCTCCTAGTTTTGGTGGGTTTTTTGATTTGGTTCCTTTTTTAACACTGACAGAGCAAAGCATGATCAGTTCCCAACCAACAAGCAGTAGGCCTCTCTGACGAAGCTTCAGCTCTATTGTATGGTCTAACTTTCCCCTTTTCTCTTTAAGTTTTTATTTTGTATAGACGATGGAAGTAGGGTTATAAAAACTGACATTCAGAAAAAAAAAAAAGAGACCCCTTATTAGCGTGAAATTTCATAATCAACACTGTTCCTATAATGCAATAACAATATTCATTGTTTACCACACACTGAATCTTAGCAAACAATGTCACCAAGAGGGGAAAAGGAGGAAAAAACCCACAGCATTTCCTCATGACACTGAATTTTAACGAGTGAACAAAGTCAACGTCCAATCGTTAGGACAATGCAGATACTGCAACACTAAAAATGCAGAGGACGTTTGGGACCCTTTGGGACGAGGAAAGATGAAAGAATTGATGAAGGGATCTACTAATACTCACCCATGTGAGTCTTACCAGTTTTGCTTATTAAAAGACAAAGCCTCAAAAAACAAAGAAGCATTCTCCATTAATTGTCTCCACTCATTCAAATTCCGTAAGGAAAAGTGTGCTTTACAGCATCTCCTCCTACAACTGCCTGGCTAAAAAACCTCTGTGAAGGGATCCTGCGGTTACTTGCGGGGGGGGGGGGGGGGGAAGGAAAAATTGCTACGCGGTGGACCTGTCAAAAAATAAATAATCAAAGACACGGCAACCGCGGCTCTGAGCAACTACTGCCTCAGCAGTGAATCAGCTCCCCGACCAGGCAGCGCTTCCACCAACCCAGCAGCGGCGACGCCGAGGCCGCGACTCGCCCCGAGCAGGGGCGCACCGGGAGGACGCCCCCGGGGAGCCGGGGGGGCCGGGGAGGCGTCTCAGTGCGGGGAGCGATCCCGCGCCCCGATCGCTCTCCCTCCTCCCTCCCTGCCGAGGCCGCCGCCCCCCCTCCCGCACCAAGGCGGCGCCCCCCCCCCCCGCCGCGCCACGAACAATGCCCGGACCTGTTGCGCGGGTCGCCCAGCCGCGGCCCCGGCCCGGGACGCACAAAGGGGCAGCGAAACCGGAGGGAGGAGGAGGAAGAGGAGAAGGAGGCGGCGGCGAGCTCCGCGGCGGGTCCCCCGCTAGCGGGCAGCGCTCCCGCTGCCGCCGCCGCCGCCCCCTCCCCCGCTCCGCCACCGCCTCCGTGCGGGGAACAAAGCGCGGCCAGGCCGCCCCCGGGGACACGGATACTCACCGGGCCGCGGGGCACCACGCTGGGAGCAGCCCGGCCGCCACCGCCCCTCCGTGCGCCTCGCCGGGTAGCCCCCGGGGACCGGCTCCGGCTCCGACCCCTCCTCCGTCGGCAAGGAAACGGCCGGCATCGAGCCCGCCCCTCCCGCGGCGGCGGCTGCGCGGGGCACGGCCGGGAGGCGGCAGCACCGAGCCCCGCCCCGCCCGCCCCGCGGCTTCGGGCCCTGCTCGGGGCGGGGGGGCTGCGGGTAACGTGGGGTCGAGAATCGCTGGGCTGGAAAAGACCTCATTGAGGCCAGCCACTCCTGTCGGCCACTAAACCATGGCTATCCGTCTTTTAAACACCTCCAGGGATGGGGACTCAACCACTTCCCTGGGCAGCCTCTGCCAGTGCCCAATGACCCTTTCTGTAAAAAAGTTTCTCCTGATACCCAGTCTGACCCTCCCCTAGTGGAGCTTGAGGCCGGTCCCTCTTGTTCTGTCCCCTGTCACTTGGGACAAGAGGCCAGCACACTCCTCTCCACAACCTCCTTTCAGGTAGCTGTAGAGAGCAATGAGGTCTCCCCTCAGCCTCCTCTTCTCCAGGATAAACACCCCCAGCTCTCTCAGCCGCTCCTCATAAGGCCTGTTCTCCAGCCCCTTCACCAGCTTCGTTGCTCTTCTCTGGACTCGCTCCAGAGCCTCAACATCCTTCTTGTAGTACGTGGTCCACAGCCAGCATGGGAGGATGTTTTTTTTCTCTCCCGACAACCCTGTTAGCCTAACAGCCGTCACGTGTGTCAGATGCAAGTCAAATTGATCACAAGTGAAAACCGGTCGTGGATGGCACCTCGGGCAGCTCTGTCGGCTTCCACCTCGTGCCATCGGCGTGTCAGTAATCACTGCGCTAATGTGTATTTTATTTCCCCCAGACTGCAGCTAATGACCTATCCAGGCTCCTGCGCGAACGTCCTGAAACGGTCACACTAAGACTGAAATAATACAAGAAAACATGTGGAAAAAAATGCTGTGAAGAAAGCCAGCCAGGACACTTGTCTTGCTTCCAGTCTAACTGCTCTGGGTCAAGTTGCTGTCAGTCCTAAATCATGTAACATATAATTTTTAGACTACATAATGACTTCTGCAAAATCTATCTTAACAGTAATTTTGCTCCTGTTATTTGCAGAGCAATGGAATATAATTTACTCTATCTTATGCCAAATATGAAAACTATCTCACATAGACTGTACCTGCTTGGTTGCTCCTATCAAAACCCAGTTTGCAAAACTTGCCCCTTTTTCTGGTGGCTGCCAGTGAACATCTGCTGTAGGAATCGCCCTCAGCACCACCATCGGAGCGTGCTTGTGGTATTGACCTCATCCCTGGCCCACACTGACTCATAAAGTTGGCCCTCTCTCAGCAACACAACTCACTGGAGCTAAAGATAAAGAATTGTCGTTAATATTTTCAGAAGAGGCCTACCAGCCAAGACCTGTCGGCCTCAAGAAATGTGCTTTCTCTGTTGGGTCTTTCTTTCCTGGAAGAATACTTAAAACAGCAGCAGCTAAAGAAGAGCAAGAACAAAAAAAAAAATCACAACTTTGTAAGGACATGTAGAGATAAGCAGGGATCATAGAATCATAGAATAGTTTGGGTTGGAAGAGACCTTAAAGATCATTTGCTTCCAACCCCGCTGCCACGGGCAGGGGCATCCCACTAGATCAAGGCCCCATCTGACCTGGTCTTGAACACCTCCACGGATGGGGTATCCACAACTTCCTTTGCCAACCTGTTCCAATGTCCAACCACTCTCATGGTGAAAAAATTCTTCCTTATACCAAGCCTAAATATGCCCTTCTCCAGTTTATACCCATTCCCTCTTGTCCTATCACCACAAGCCTTTATGGATAGTCCCTCTCCAGCTTTCCTGTAGGCCTCTTTCAGGTACTGGAAGGTCCCTATAAAATCTCCTTGGAGCCTTCTCCTGACTGAACAAGCCCAACTCTCTCAGCCTGTCCTCATAGGTAAAGTGCTGCAGACCTCTGATCATCTTTGTAGCCCTCCTCTAGACCCGTTCCAACACTTCCATATCCTTCTTATGTTGAGGATTCCAGAACTGAAAAAAGTGCTCCCGACGAGGTCTCACAAGAGTGGAATAGAGGGGCAGAATCACCTCCCTTAACCTGCTGGCCACGCTTCTTTTGATGCAGCCCAGGTTACTGTTGGCCTTCTGGGCTGCCAGCATACTTTGCCAGCTAATGTTGAGCTTCTCATCAACCAGCACCTCCAAGTCCTTCTCTGCAGGGCAACTCTCAATCATGTCATCTCCCATCATGTGCTGAAATCAGGGATTGCCCCGACCCAGGTGTAGGACGTTGCCCTTGGCCTTGTTGAACTTCATGAGCTTCTCACAGGCCCACTTCTCCAGCCTGTCCAGGTCCCTCTGGATGACATCCCATCCTTCCGATGTGGCAACTGCAATACTCAGCTTGGTGTCATCTGCAAACTTGCTGAGGGTGCACTCAATCTCCCTGTCAATATCATTGATGAAGATATTAAACAGCACTGATCCCAATATGGACCCCTGAGGGACACTACTTGTCACGGATCTCCATCTGGACTTTGAGCCATTGACCACTAATCTTTGAATATGACCATCCAACCAGTTTCTTATCCATTGAATGATCTACCCATCAAACACCTATCTCTCCAATTTAGAGAGAAGGATGTTGTGGGGGATGGTGTCAAAGGCTTTACAGAAGTCGAGATAGATCACATCTGTCAGTTTACCCGTGACCACTGCTGCAGTTACCCCATCAGAGAAAGCCACTAAGTTGGTCATACAGGATTTGCCCCTGGTGAAGCCCTGCTGGCTGTCATTAATCACCTCCACGTCCTCCATGTGCTTTAGCATGGCTTCTAGGAGGATCTGATCCATGATCTTCCCAGGCACAGAGGTGAGGCTGACAGGTCAGTAGTCCTTAGGGTCAGCTTTTCTACCCTTTATAAAAATGGGCACAATGTTATCCTTCTTCCAGTCATCAGGGACTTGTCCTGATTGCCGTGACTTTTCAAATATCATGGAGAGTGGCTTGGCAACCACACCTGCTAATTCCCTCAAAACTGGCTCTGGGATGCATCTCATCAGGCCCCACAGACTTATGTATGTTCAGGTGTCTCAGGTGGTCATGATCCAGATCCTCCTCTACTGTGGGAGCGGGTTTACCCCCCTGGTCACCATCTTGCTGTCCCATGACTTAGGAGGGATGAGGAGAGCAGTTATCCATGAAGACTGAGGCAAAATAGTTGTTAAGTACCTCAGCCTTCTCCTCGTCTGTTGATACGATGTTACCATTCCCAACCTTCAGTGGAGGTACCTTCTCTTCAACCTTCCTCTTTTGATTGACGTACCTTTAGAAGTCATAAGTGATCTTAATCAGCTTCCAACCAAAAGTAATTGCTGGGAAGAACCATTATTGGGAGAGGAAAATTTTTAACAATATTTTAAGTGTGTGCACTAATGGTTTAAGAATATGCCAGATACTAACTTTTAGGTCACTATTCTGCATTTATGCTTGTTTATTGCATACTTGTGGTCAGAAGGTAAGAACAAAAAGAAGCTTTTGCTATTCGTCAATATTTACTTCAGGTCCCACAGGCTGTATTTTTGTCACCTCTGACTGCAGGACAAGTAGTATTTCAGAATATTGGATAAGAGATCTGATATGCCCAGAACTGATGTCCACCACAAGTGAAAACCCAGTGGAAGTCACTAACACATATCTGTCTTGAAAAGAAGTGGAATTAAAATCAAGAGAGGAAAAACTACAGCTGACTGCCATAGTGAGTTTTGGTTGTTATTTAACACTTCCAGAAGACTCTATAGTGCAGACATTGCATTCTGTATACCATTCCAAACACATAGCCTGTACAATAAATGAAAGTACATCTATTTGTGACAAGGTTTCTGTTTTCCTGGTCACAGCTGGAATCTCTTCTCAAAGACTGAACGAGGCTTCTCCTCCTGCAGAGAGGAAGGGCAGAGCTCTTGAAGCAGCTTCCAGTGCTCTAAGATGGAACAACCCAAAAGTCACTCTCACTTGTGCTCTCGCTGGAGCTGTGCTAGTCTGAGTATTAAGAGGTTTTAACAGGTTTTCTGCCTTTTTTGGTTTTCCCATGTGTACTCTGCTATGTGATTTGTCAGGACAGAATCCAAAGATGAATAATTTTGTTTAAGGTCACACTAGCAGTGCAGAGTTGTGTGGTTAATTGCCTTTGCCATGTAAACTGCAAGCAAAAAGGTAGTACAGTACATTTTTGTATCAAGGATCCATTTGATTAAAGCGATCCTTCATATATGCTATTATTCTCCAGCAGCCGTGCCAGATTCACTCAAACACTAATAAAAGTAAAGAAGCTGAACACATCCTGAGCTTTGGGCACTGTGCTGTGTCCCAGCACAACAGGGCCTTTGTTACAGGCAGAGCGGTGCTCTCACAGTGAATTTACTGCTTCCAGCTTCAGTTGCTGCACTTCCAGAAAAATCAGCCTTCAAGGAAAAACAATCTAAACCACACACACACAACTCAAGTGGACAATGGCTCATCACCATGACAGTGGTCCCAGGTGCCACCAAGTGTGACAGTGGCCATCTTGTGTAGCACGCCACGGGCCCGCTCTGTACCTTCACTCTTGCTCCACTTGCCACTGGGTGCAAGGAGTCACTGCCGTGCACAGCCTTGTGCTGGGAAGGCTGGAAACCATAGACTCGGAGTGATTTATCCCGCTGCTTTGCTTGTTATTTGGTTTGACATCTCTGTGCAACAGGTAAACAAATGGTTTTTTTACCTATAGCGCAAAAATGAATGTGAGTAGTTAAATTTGTGTAAGCTAGAACTATGCAGCGTAAGTGGCTAGAGATGTAATTTGCAGGCCACTGCAACTCATAAATGGTATACACAGTAAATAAAAAAATAAAGAAATGCAGTGGGATTCATGGAGGCTGGCAGCGATGAATTGTAAAAAACTGGAGAATGTTTTGTATGTGAAGTTTTATGATCATAACAAGAAAATGCCATCATATTTATGGGTATGTACTTTAAAGCCTTATGTATTTGTTGTGAAGCAAGATTCATGTTGGCAAAACAGTGGGGAAAGTCCCTTCTATGTTGATAAACAGTATCAGGAGGCTTGGGAAGTGGAAGTGACAGAAAAATATAAACATTCAGTGCACATTCAAAACATCACAGAAACAAACGAAAGATCTGCAACAGTATTCAGCATGTGAACTACCATTCACTGACTTCTAAAGGTAGCCACACTCACCTGCTTTTAGCATAAACATTTGGAATGTCCTTTTAAACACAGATACTAGGTTTTAATCCTGAACTGAAATGTGAGTGCTTCTTCTGAAACAATTAGCAGCAAAGCCTTAAGCTGTGCTTTTAAAAAAATCTGAAACTTGATTTGCAAATAGTCCAAACTTGTGAGACTGCATTTAGATTTTGAGGGCTTGGTATTTCATTATAATACTACTTCTCAAAGGGTGTATAAACCAATCTTTTAAATAGCTATCTCATGTTGACAATAACTTTTAAGTTCTTCAGTTAAATTCTTTTAAAAAAAGGCAAAAACTTTCTTTTATAAAGGTGTTTGCATGAGTGACATGTCTGTAATGAGACAGCAATATGAGTTTTTGCAAGATTCTGAAGGAAATATAGGGGGAGGGTCTCTTTTTTTTTTTTTTTCCATCTGCTTCTTAGTGCTCAGATAGGAACAATAAAGCATGCCCTGATCTCATCATATCCTTCAAAGTACTAGAAGCTGTTGGATTGTATGTCCTGCAGCAAACTCTGCAGTGCCTTTTATTACTTTGCTTAATTACTTTTTATTTTCTATAAAATACAATCTTTGTAACTTGTCCTTTCCTTGCTACTGAAGAAATAAGGGCTTTTTTTGTAATAAAATAAAATCAAATAGAAGCCTAAATGTTGCATTGCCTGAGTAGCTACCTGGGAAATGTTTAATAGCAAGCAAAGTTATCTAGGGTCAGTATCTTTCTGCCCAAGTTTTCTAAATATGAACACGCTTTCCTGCAAATTTATTTCTCTTGAAGGAGAAATAGTTTCTGTCTGGCAATAGACCCTGAGCCTCCATAACAGAGGGAGAATGCCTTCCTTTCTATACAGGAAATCTGTCCACAGGGTCTGGCCTGAGTCTCCCTGAACAATAAGAAGGGTATGGATCTTGATCCCATCTCCATAGCTTCATTCAGAAGGTACACAACAGCAGTACGGAGATGGGCTTGTCTCAGGTCATGTCTGTGGTGCAAGGGAAAGAGATGAGAACCAATTCACCTGTCACATTAAGTGCTTGTGTCACACCACTGAGCAGGTTTGGTGGGATGTCTATGGCATACTCTGTCACCAGGTAGCTCAGCGTGATCAGGGATTACTGCTGTGGTGCTTGCTGAGAAAGGAACAATTGTACTTACTGTACTAGTTATCACATGAGGCATAACAGCTCTGAAAAAAACATGACTGAAATGCTGACTGTGAAGTAGCGGAGAGAGTGCTGATAGTCAGTGACATTTTGAATTACTCCTGTCCAAAGCACATAATTGTCTCCTGGAACCATATTTGCAGCTCTATGCTGCTTTCTTCTGCTTGCACCAAATAAAAAAACCAACCAAACAAACAAAAAAACCCCAGAGATTAATCTAATGAGGTTCAACTACTTACTGTCTTCCTGAAACTTGCTCACTCTTTGGCCATGGGGTTTATTAGCAAAAGGCATTGAAGAAACTGCATTTGGTACTGCCACTATTTTTGCTTGCATTAGATTTGCACTCAATTTCCTGCATCAAAACAAACTAATAGCAGGTGTAGCAAAATGTTAGCAGTGTAAAGGAGGTTAAGTGATAATGTATGTCAGAGATCAAGAAAGCAGTGTCCTATATTGTAGCTGTTACTTTGTGTAGTCTTAGAAAAGGGGAAGACAAAGAGAGCTTTACACTTTTTGTGTGCATTCCCCATATTTGGTAATCCTAGATTCCAGCACAGTTCTATCCAGAAGGCATTAATAAGCATGTTCTTGAGGAAAAACTTACATAGATTTTTTTTCGGGGGGTCCGAAAGGGAATCATTGGGAGAAAGGATAAATTGAAAGGAGTTTTCCCAAGAACTTTTTTTTTCTGTAGTGTCTAAATAGTAAATCTTTCTACATTAACAAAACTACTCAGTCATGGATTTTAAATACTTCACTGTACGGGTTCCTCTTCACATGGCCTGGATTTCTAACTTCACAGACAGCAGCTGGCTTCCAAGGTATATACTAACTCTAATCACAATCATTGTTAGCAACAGTACATTGAAAGAGGATAAGAAATATAAGCTATTTTTAGAGGCAATAAGCCAGAGCTCTTCACTCTCAGAGAAAAGCCATTTTTAAGAGTAAGTGGTTGAGCAGGTTAAAACTCATCACTGTGTCTGCTAGTATATGGGTGTCCTTAAAGCTTCCTGACTTTTTTAGGTTTATTAAGCATTTAGGAGCTTTAAATTGTAACCTTTGGTGTAGAAGAGTGCTTGTTTTAGAGATCCAGTGTTATTTGATGTTCAGTTACCTAGTGTTCAGTGTGTTCACCCTGTATGTCAGAAATCTTTTTCAAGAAAGATAGAATTTCATGCCTAAAAACTCAACTACTTTAGCAAAGAAATAAACTACATCTGTATTTATAATTAAAAAGTAAAACATTTGGGCATGTATGGAGGGAATTTCTCATTGCTTTGTCAAAACTATAGTGTACAAACTTTAATGTGTTTTGAAAGAGTAGTCACAAATATAGTTAATTTGGTTTATCCTTAACTTTAAAATATTTCTAAAATCCTAGTCAGAATGGCCAGGATTTTCATACACATCCAAAAGCTCTAAGAGCTTAATCATGGGACATGTTTCTGATTCACAGAGGTGTTTCTAAACCACACTCTCTGGTCCTTGTTTTGTTGTTGTTTTGCATAGTTCACAAGTGTTTTGTAAATCTCTCCCTCTATCTGTGAACATACATCAGAAGACACGGGCCATCATGCTACAATACTGATCTTATTCACTAGGGTCTCACACATTACAAATAGGTCATTAGAGTCATTCAGGCCACCTTGAGAATAAGATACTATTTAAATGGAATACAAATAATACTGTCTAATCCAAAGTGCTGATAATTTTCTAGTCTGAGGCAAGGATTCCTTTAGGTTTTCATCTTTACAGTATTTGCTGTTACACAACAACAGAAATTTGGATGTAACTGTTGAGTGCTAAATTAGGTACTTGGCACTTTTTCTTCCAGTACATGAACATAATTTCAGAACAGCTCATACTGAGAGATGGGAAAAATAGGGCAGAGATGAACGAAATCATGCAGCAATTTTTACTTAATAAGGTAATACTGAAAAACTTGCATAAAACCAAATATTGTTGAACAATGTTATGATGCACTGAGTTACTGTATGTTAGAAAATTCTACAAAACACGAAAATTCTATAGGTACGAAAAAAACCCCAACCATGCAAAACCTTCCTTTACAGACTTGTAACAAATTTTACCTCAGGAAATGATCCTTTCTAAATAAAAGATCATTAAAACTTTTCATGCTGTTCCCATGAGCTAGTGAGTAGGTTGAAAACCCAATGTACTGCGGATTAAACTTTGAGCACTACAAGCTGTAAGGAAATATATCTGATGCATATGGGTAAAAGGAAAGAAATTTGAGGGAGCACAGTCAGAGCCAGCTCAAGTACATATGTGCAACTCCAGATTTAGGAAATAACAGGGGGAGGAAACATTTTTGTACTTGCATGAGGTAAGAAATTTAAAAGTAGTCATTTTGGTTGCATACAAGCTGATTTCTTACACTCAAATATTGTTGAGTACCTTTTGCTTCAGTAGTATCTTCCTTGTAATGGTAATTAAGGTGTTTAAAATCTACTTCAGTTTTCAGCATTAAGAGCTAAATTTTAGTTATTTCTTAATATTTAAATGGTTAAGCTTTGAGGAGGCAGGAGTTGGGTGGGCTTTTTCCTGCAGTCTGGTGTGGAGTACACAAGTATTACAATAGCCAGTATCTACCTATGCATCAAATCCCTCCGACTGATCTGTGTGGTTTGCAGACCCTTTTACGGTGAAATATTCAAGCTGCTATATTTGTTCTCAGACTCTACAGAAAAGGAAAAGCTATTTACAACATCATATGCTTGCATCTTTCAGCAAACTGTGGTGGTTCTATTGCTTTTCAGGTTTTGCTAAACAGTGTTTAGAGCTGGAGGAGGAAGCAGAATTTGTATGTAATGAAATGGCCATCTGGAACAAGATGCTTTTCAAGCTCTGTTCTTCTTTAGAGGATGTATTGCTTGCTGAGAGTTTGATACTATTACTGATTTTTATTGCTTATTTTGACACAGGCTCCCATTTCAGGGTTTTTGAAATGTTTGGTTTAACTGAATCAGAAATATATTTGGAATATTAACGTATTTGATGCAATACAATTAATGCCAAGCTGTGAGATTATTTTGCTCAAGCATTTTGCAAAGACTTTGCATGAAATTTTATGAAGTAATTTGTTTTCACTCATTTTTCTCCTAAACTCTTTTTTCATAATGGACTGTGACTATCTTTCATATTTTATCGATTAAGTAAAACATGTGTGTTCTCTAGTTATAATTAGCAACTGAACCCAGACTTCTCTTTGCCTTTTTATTCTAAAACCAAATATTTTGCTTATAATTTACTGCCCTGTATTAATGAATGTCTGTATTATAAGAATCTAGAAGAAAATAGGCAGTGGAAAGCTATAGAATGTTAGAATTCTCAGGACTGGCAAGAAACATTTGAGTTGCCATATCTTGACATTGCAGCAAATTGTCTTAATGAACCTTCCTGCTTAAATTTCATGAGCATGCTAAACATGTACAGTCAGAAGCAGCATGCTTTTATACCTTCTTAGGCTAAACAGGCCTGTTCTGTCCTCATTGGCTTCTGTACCATTGAGGCCATTGACTGCTCCTTCACAGAAACATGCACTTATACCCATCAGTTGTTACCAGTGCTAATGCTAGCTCTTCCTCTATGGCTTCCTCAATGTCCTCACTAGTTCAAGTGAAATCCTCTTCTGAATTTCAAACCCACTGGCCTATTCGGTGCCTAGAATTTATCACTTCAACGTCATGCTGTAAGGGAAGTAAACAGCCTTCTCAGCTTAAAGGTATATGTTTTGTTATGCACTTCTCTGTTTTTGTTTCCTCTCTGCTCTAAAGGTGTTTTGGTTTAGCTCAAAATTCTCTCACTGTGCCAGTGCTGCCTGTCTAGCCATGTCTCTGTGATCTGGAAGTTGCCTCATGTCTCTCCATCCTCCCTCCAACAGGCAGGCTCACCTCCATGGCTGGTCGTATCAGGCCAGACTTCATAAGCTGTAACTTCATCTGCACCTGCCCCTCTTGCCACTGCCTTTTCATTGCACATCTTAATTTGCACAGCTACACAGTGAGCCAGGCTGGAGAACTGACTAAGATGAAAAACGGCTTCTTTCTCTCCCTGCAAAGCCAATCTAGCCAACACTTCCTCTGAAGCAAGTATTCATCAAACTCTACCTTGAGTGAAAAAGTAGATCCCCCCGTTAATTCACACATGCCCTTCCCTCTGAATAGTTGGTCAGTCCTTTAATCCTTTCCTGGTATCAATCCCTGACTTCACTAGTCCTCTCTTCAAACATTCTGTCCAACCAAGTTGACTACCTAGGGTTTTCTAAGTTACTGCTATGGTTTTCTTCCACTTGAACGAAGCCAGCAAAGTTCAGGGTCCCTCCAATATTCCAGTTCTTGAATGTGTGTCAACCTCTGGCAACATGCAGGAGGTTACACATTGCACTGTGATATTTAGGAACACAGAAAAATTTTGAGATCTATCAGAATTTGTAAGCAGCGTGGAGATTCCCAAGCATATTACTTCTTCCTTCATTCTTTCTAATTTTCAACCCAATGTAAGAAATTAAACCATGGCATGAATGGCATTTTCATAATCCTTGTACCAGTCTTGCTAAGTCTCATGAGTATAATTAGTGCTCCTCTGTTTATAATTCAAGGTGACTACTCATGTATATGAAGTTGATTATTTCAGTAAAATACCTGAAGAATTAGACATATTTTTGCACTGGAGTGCAAATCTTGTAATCAGATCTTTATAGGTAGCCACTACCAACTATTCTTTTCAAACATTTTGTTGAGTCACCTTCCCTGGAGGTGTTTAAGGCACAGTTGGACGAGGTGCTGAGGGGCATGGCTTGGTGATTGATAGAATGGTTGGACTTGATGATCCGGTGGGTCTCTTCCAACCTGGTTATTCTATGATTCTATGATTTCTGTAGCTCCACTGACAGGACTGTGGTCTGGGCTTTGGATTATCTATAAACCATGTAAGAGTATGGGTGATATGAAAGATTTAAAATCAGATTACCAGGTACCAGAAGGCTTTTAAAGTAGCTCAATGAGATTTCAGCTGCATGAATGATGAATCAAACTGACAAACCTGTGTTTTGATACATGTTCTGCAAAGGAGCAGACATTAGAGGCCAGACCCAAGTTGTTCTTAACTAAGACCATTTACCTCCCACAGCCAGAGTGCACAAGACGCATTCCAGATCATAACTGAAAATGCACATCATTTTGTTGCTTCTCTCATGGAGCAAGACACAAACATGCAGGTTTAAACATTTGCAGCAGCTGATCAGTAGCAAATAAAACAGAAAAACAAAACTCTGAAGTCTTTCTGTTGTACTTGGCAAATAAAGCCCTGTATTATACCTCAAAATCTTCATCCTTGAATATATTTCAAGTTTTTCAGTTGTGTATATTCATTAATAACCTTATTTTTATCATTGGCCACTGTGTATTTTTTCCAATTACATTTGTAGTCTTACCTGGTATGGCATGCATCCAAAAGTCATTAATAAACCACAGTGTCCTGAATCCTGAGCCTTTATACATTTTTTTAAAAGTATAATCTGTGTTTCTAATATCAGATTTAAATGCAAAAGGAAAGATTTATTCTTTGCTTTGCATAAATCTCTTTAAGACTCTCAATTTATGGAATCAGAAATAAATGCTCTAACATGCAAAATGTTTACTGTTTGTGGCAGTAAAAGGACTGCACTTTTAAAATATAATCATATTCTAATTTTTATTTTTTATTTTGTTAACAAGAAACATCAGTGATATTAAATTTTCGACTTATAATATTTAGTCATTACAAGGTTACATCCAATCATAAGGAAACTAAACAACCTAATAAAAGCATATGATTATTTTACCTATTTAAATGAATAAATAAACTCTGCTTATTGGTAATGGAAACAGATGTCATGCAATTATTTTTCCAAACAATTAGAATATAGGAATCATACTTCCTTTTTTTATTCTATTTACATATAACAAAACAGAACATGCAGTTGCTTGCCAATGAATTTCACATCTATTTGGCTGTGGAGGGAAAGTATTTCACAGTGGCTTTGAAATCTTAGATGTCTGTTTGCCATTCCAGTGAAAATTCACTTTCTTTTTATCGACTTAGAGGTTTTCAGTTGTTCAGAAAAGCAGGCGGCTGCAAAAATGTAGCACAGGAAGAATGAGAAACAGCAGTTATGGTCACATTGTTTATGAACTACATAAAAAATAAACCTGATGTTGGCTCAAATTTTGTTAGGGCGTTTCTTAAAAATAGCTATAAATGACAGTACTGCAGAAGCACTACGTAGTTTTTGCATTTTTGTGGGAAGGGTCGGGTTCTTTAGTTTTTTTTTAAAGAATAAAAAATAAGTAGCTTTACAGTCAGAAAGCTGCACTGGTGCAAGTTGTGCAGAGGAGAGAGGAAGGCGTGCTAATCAACTTCATGTTGTATGCTCAGATCCTTAATAGAGTAGCAAAATGATAATCCTTTCTGGCGCAGCATAGGAAGACACCACTTTCAATCTAGACCACAATATGAGAAGTGTAATGACAATTCAGAGCCTGGCGCTGATAATTAGGAAGCAAGAGGGACTGATTTATGAGGAAATGGCATTGATTAAAATTTGCATTTAGAGCACTTTCTCACAGAGGATCACAACTGCTGTATTAGTTAGACCAGCATTTTCAAAAGGAAGTGTTAATAGGCTGCTGTACTCCCATGGTCTCCGGTACTCAGCAAATTTTCTGAGCAGGTGTTTAACAAAGCCAAAGCTTCCAGAACAGCCTTGTGCTAAATCCTCCATGAGGAAGTAGTGGGGATATAGCTGAAGCAGTAGACACATTACTTTATTTGTGAAAACACTCAGACAGCCACTTGCCTTTATTTCCAGCCAGGTGCCCCTGATTTAAACAGCTCAGAGGAATGCGTAAAGTGACAGGAGTGAAGAGTCATTAGGACTGTATAGACACAACTTGTAATTCAGCGAGCTGTGTACCTTGGAACCTCTAACAGAAAACTAAACCAAAACAAGCTCTCTGCCACTAGTTCCCTCAAAAGCTCAGCCAAAAGAAATTAAATAAACTTTGACTCAATATGAATGGCTTGGTAATAGATGAAAGCATGCAAGAAGAAAGACGTGGCTATTGAAAGGTTTGAGTGAAACCAAGGGGAACTGCAGTTCAAAGAGTAGTTGCATCAGCTGCTGGCTGCAGATTCATATCCACCACTAAAGGTACATGATGCGAGGGAAAAGGAGAACATTGTGGGAAAGGGAGATGCAGGTATGTGATTAGATATAGGATATATCCACGCTCTCAAACTGGGCATGAAATCCACAGAGAACTTTCCATGATTTTTCCAAAAACTATTGAGAAGACAAACTTACCTACAAAAAGGATGAACTGTCGAGAAGACAGAAACTTGACTTTGGAGTGCTAATAATGTTGCCATAACACTATACACCAAATAACCTCCAGAACTTAAAAAAAAAAGATGGTACTGGGGGAAATAATATATTTAGGTAGCAGCCTGGCTTCTGACAGATTTAAGCTATATATGTCACGCTCCTATGGTTTCTTCTACCCTTGCTTTCCTTCTCCACCAAGGAATACCTCCAGTTCCTTCCCCTATTCCTACCCTTGTTATGCGGACAGTTGTGGTACAAATGTTAAGATTGTGGTGACTGGAGAATGAATGGGAGCGGCTGGAACAAAGGATAGGAGAGGACATAAGGTGCCATGTGTTGATGGCATCTAGATTAGCAGGTCATCAGGCTCCCAGCAGATTTGTGTGCAGTTTCTAAGCATAGCCAAGTTAGGAGGCAAAGGATAGTGAGTAAATCGCTATGACTCACAGAAACAGGACTGGAGGAGAGGCTGACAATATCAGTTCCTAAAGGTGTACAAAAGGAATATCCATGGAGCTTATTGAGAAGAGTGGAGAAACTGCACAAAACCTTGGAATTTTTATCAACAGAGCTAACAGAAGCAGGGAAATAACGTATGCTACAAAATAGAAAGGGATTATAGAGCCTCTACATGGTTTTCACAGCTTATTCTGTGGAATAAGTAATTTGTATTAGTGGAAATGAAGACACTGCAAAGCATTCTGAGGTGACCTTGGAGAAGTAGAGCTCAGCCTCAGCACACAATTAGTGCAGTGAGGTGGGTCTTTATGCCCTGATGTAGGACCAGGGCAGCTGTAAGTGGCTAAGGCATAAGCACGTATATCAGAAGACCTTGCACAGGGCTATTGAATATACATTGATTTTACTTTGAAACAAATTCATATAGGTCATTGCTTCGGTGAAATACATGCTTCAGTACTAATTTTCAAATCTCTCAGGTTCTCATCATTTCACCATTGTTAATTATTTAGCAATTATACTGATGAAAGGTTAAAAATGATGCAGAGTCATTTCTTCAGTCAGGGGAAGGAGAAACGGTTTAAAAATAAATCCTTGCAGTTGATGCTTAAGGGTAATGACATGCTATTTTTATATTATTTGAAGTAACAGATGATTACTTAGAAACTTTGATACTGGGCTAGAAAAGTATGATGATCTAAATAACAGACAAGTATTCTCTGCTATGAGATTAATACATGGTAGAAGCCTTTACAAAAATACAGCTCTAGAAATGAAGATCTTGATGAGCACTGAGAACCACAACGTGAGGTTTATATGACAAGGTCCAAATGTAAAGTAGGCAGAGTGTACAGATAGGAGTGTTAAGGGAAAAGTTGCCTTTCTAATAAAGCACAAGGTATATTTTCACATATTATTAATACAGCAAGTGTTCTATTGCCTCATTCTAGATGGAATAGTGTTCCCTGAGAGCTAAGCCACTCCTTTTAGTATAGCAGAGGCATTTAAAGCAATGCTGGGTGCTTTAAACAACTGTGAGATGATTGATGACTTTATATTTTATAGAAATAACTAGAGTATGTATTCAAGCTGTAGTTAGAAAAGCAGCATAGGCACATATAATTTAGATAAGAACAGATATGAAGATACAATGATGTCCTGCAGTATATGGAAGTGCAAGTCAGCATACGGAACTTCTCACACTTTTCTGAGTATTTATTAGTGCTTAATATCCAAACATTAACTGCAAAATATTTCATGAAATACCATATTTATTATGAAGATGGGGAAATATGACCCTTCTGTCATGCTTTAACTGACAGCAAAAAGGGCTGGGTTCAAACTTCAGGAGTTTCTAATGAACACCATCTTAAATATATAGCATGAAAATTAGAAATATAAAATGAAGTAAGCTAATAATTCCCACTTCTAAGTGACAAATAAACTCAAATAATAGAACAGTATTTCACTGAGTGGGCAGGTGGGGGGTGTGGAGAAGACATAACAGGGAGATAGGCTAGTAAATAATATATAATCACTCCTTTCCAGGGGTGCAAGTATATTATATACGGTCCTTCTCTTTCATCTCTTGTGTTAGGTCCTATGACTTTTTCTCATCCTATAGCAATACCTCAGTCTTGCAGGTTATGGCTGTCAGGTTGGATTAAGCTTCTGAATATTCATGGGTCCAATGCCTATCATCATTTGCTGTCTGTACTGGTGCCTCCACCCACTTGCCTTGGCTGCTCAGTTGGTCCAAAGAGCCTTTGCAGCTTGGCAGCTCTGCTAAGAATGCCTGCTCCTCAGTGCCCTCTGCTCTCCAGCAAAAGCCTGTGTGACACACAGGGCTGCACAGGGGTCTTTGCTGCTCAAGGGAGACTTATTTAATAGACTTTTTACCCTGCCTTGTCAGTCTACAACTTTTGGACCCCAAATCATATTTATGCCAGATGTTTTGACCAGATGTACACTCAGTATTGCAACTACACAATTTCACTTACATTATGAAATGTCTGCTTATTACAAGGAGAAATATCTCACCTGTAACACCAGCAGCAAACTATGTGTCTCTAGCAGACCCTTTGTTCCCTTCCTGCTGCCAGATGTCAGTGAGTTGTTCTCCTTTTCTGGCAGGACAGCAAGCCTTCCCTTCAGGCCACAGACATCAGGATTGCATTTGTCTAGAATGAGAGAAAATTATAGGTAATCTTCCTGGTTCTTTCACAAAACAGCAGAAGAGAAGATAAAATAAATGACTAGTTGAAACCTCGTGTGAACATAAATTGTGGTGTAGTTTAAGAAGTCAGTTTGGTCATAATAGTCAGCAGAGTTTATCATTACCTTTAATATCTTTTAAAGGATACTTTCTGCTGTGTTTATATGAACAGGGCCATTCCTTTTAAGACTAATCCTATGTGTACTCCTCTGTGATATAAAGTATCCAGGGCTTCAGGACACAAATATATGAATTCAATCATACCCTTGCTTTTCTGGGTGTTTTTGGTTGTTGGGATTTTCTTTTTCTTTCTTTTTTTTTTTTAATTGCTGCAGTGACCATGCTGTGATGCATCACTGGTTCCAAGGTAATTATGCCATGTCTTCTCATTTCAAGATGATATCCAAAGTTCCTTGCAGTTCTGACAGGTCTAAAATTCCTCTCTGCTTCGTCTCACAGTATTCACAAATAGTAAAGACATATGCGACTCTGTCTTTCATTCTTACTGACACTCAAAAAACTGCTACTCACTTGCACTTTAGAAATCATTCACACTTGTGTGTGTTTGGGGTTTTATATTTCGTGGTATGGTTTGTTTGAGTTTGAGATATGACATCTCTGGAATGGGAGAAATTTCCCATTATCTGGGAGATGTTTACATCCATAGTGCCTTGTAAGTAGCAGTGTTCTTCTGGGATGACCTAAAGTACATACAGTTGCACAAGGCAGCATCTACTGGGGTTTTTACATTATTGAATTTATCTGTGTAAGCTTGTGATAGAAATCATCTTCCAAGTGACTCCATATCAACAGTACCTGCTGGGAGTCTTCAAGGGTGAGATGGCAAACCTAAAAAAACCTCATTTATGAGACCACAGAAATTAACGAGCTCATAATTCAGGGGGCAAATAACATGTTGACTCAAGTCACTCCCTTTTTTGGCCCTCTGTCACCTTAAACTTGTTATCCATATGTCTCTAAAGGTCCTCAAACCCGCCAGATTAGCACTGCTGGAAAACAGCAGAGCCATCAAGACAGTCAGTAACAAAGTCCTCTTTCCCACACCCTCACGCTCCTAACAGCTAGACAGGAGTCAATCTGAAAGTAGCCTCTCAGGCCCAAATTACTGTCTAAACACAGCTAGTCAGCACTTCGGAAATGTCCTATATGCTGAATGTGGCTTTTGATCTATTTCTCTCTCCCCCCATGCTCTATCCAGATAACATATTCTACTTGTCTCATAACACATAAAGCTTGGCAATCTTCACAGTATGGAGTAGAGCTGAGCTATCTGAAATGCCCACAGGACTGCAATTGTCCTTCTTGTGCTTCTGCAGTGATTAATGCTTCAGAAAACAGTCACACTGATATGGCTGGAGAAGGCATGTGCAGAGCATCATGACTGCAAACAGCTGTAGCTGAAGGCAGGAGCAGAATCAACAATGCTTTGCTGACTGCAGTGCCCAATCAATAATCCATGGCAAAAGCATCACAAACTATACAATATATCACAGGGTTTAACAGCTGGCAAATGGCACTAGTAGCAGCAAGATGCCTCAATGCAAATCCGATTTTGGAGAATTTTGATTATTTGGAGATATTTTTTTTTTCCAAAACACTGACTGGGTATACATACAAAAGAATTTAGAAAGTGAATTTATTTGATGCAGTCATTTGTATTGCTCCATCTCCATAAAATGCTGTTTCCCAAAAGGAGGAACTCCGGAAATTAAATTCTCTCTAGTTGAAAGTGAACATGAACATATATTTCAATGTCATTTAAAGGATTAAAAAGATACAGAAGATTTTCCTACAACCTACAAAGAGTAAAATTATACGTGCCAGAAGACTTGTTAAACTGCATCTCCTAACTAAAAGTATGAATTACAGAAATGTAGTTATTTCATAAGGGTCCTTCAGACTCATACATTTGTCACAAATTTGTGATTTAGTAGCAGCCAAAGACAGATTGAAGAGAGAGAGCATTGCCTTTGGGGGTATCTAAAAGGTAGCTTTGCTTTCTCAAGCTGCATTTGATGATCACAACATGGCAACACACCTGATTGCAGGCAAAGCATTTTTCAGTTTGTTTACATGAAGCTTCAGCTTACAAAGATCCACATTGCAGTGCACCAATGGCACATCAAAGCTTCATTGTTTATGATAATATTTTCTCAAGAAAGCCTAAGACAAATAGCATGGAACATACATTGAGCACAGTGTCAGATATGGTTTTTATTCATTCCATAATTCTAGTTTGTTGCTAATTTGTATCTATTTTCTGATTTTTTCTCTTCCTTCAGTATCTTTCCTCATACCATTCTCTGTTTGTCCCCTGTATAACTATATTTGTCCCTCTGTGATCTAAACTTTTCCTCTGTTGCACAATCATTATTTCCTTCTCTCCTATTCTTCTTTCTACATATTTTCTCAAATTTCTTCCTTTATTGTTTTCACATCTCTTCTTCCCTCACTCAATGTTCTTTTTTTTCTTTTTTTTTTACCTGCTTCCTAAGTGTTATAGAGTTGTATGCCTGCTTCTTGAGCTCCTTCAGAAATATTTCCTTCTTTGCCAGCTACCTTTCTGCATTGGCCTCACCTGCATCTCTTTGCTTAGATAGTAGTTCATTGTTAGATTGCAGAGAGGCTAAGCACACTGATAAGCTGAACTCACATATGCAAACAAAGAAATTCCCAATTAGATTCTTTACCTGTAGCTGATAAATTAACACCACACCGATTAGGCTTACAGGACAGATTCATGATAAGTACAAGAAGTCCTCCTGGACACCTCTTCTATCATTAACACAATTTTTTTTCTGGTAAGTGCATCATCTCTCTGAAACTACTGGCATTTCTACAAATACATTTGATCATGGAATGACAGCCTCAAAAAATTCAGATAACACTTAATTAGCAGAAGACTGCAAATAATGTGCTTCTCAGACACTTCCCAGTCCCACTCCCTTTCTCTGAATGTTTGGGACAGGGAATATATTTTTTTCTCTTCTACTTTTCAGTGATTTGCATTTTCATTTGCTAAGAGTATTACAATGTCTTATTTATCTTGGACTGCAGCATCAAGATTTTTGTGCATCTTATTCCCTCCAGGAATTTCCCAGGCAAGTGTTTCCCCACTGCACCTATCTGTTAAACAAAGACAAAAGATTTCTTTAATGCAAAAA
The DNA here is from genome assembly GCA_033459285.1 of Clamator glandarius. Classification (NCBI taxonomy): domain Eukaryota; kingdom Metazoa; phylum Chordata; class Aves; order Cuculiformes; family Cuculidae; genus Clamator; species Clamator glandarius. Next base: position 2,390,969 of record JAUNZM010000140.1, read on the forward strand.
GTAGATACTGTCCTCAGAGAAAGCCAAAATCCTACTGAAGAATAATTAATTTTCTGGATACAATTCAACAGAATGCTATTGTGTGTGTGAACATGTGTTAGCAAGAAATAAGAGCTTCAGGTTGCAAAAGCGCTCTCTTTTAGCTGTTTGGAATAATCAGAAAAAGACCAGTTCAATGTATTTCAGGGTACTTAGCATATATCTTTAGTTCAAGTCCTCAGCCAGAATTTCTGAAACCACTAAATATACCCCTGAGAGCCCTTAAAAGTCATTCTTCCCTTCCAAGCACTGGAATCTTGGCAGTGGGAAGAAGGAGATTATCATTATTAGAGAAACACAGCTTCAACCTGAACATTGCCCCCAGCAATGTGTTTATGGTGATAAATAATATACTCTCTCAAGCTAGCTTTAGAAGTAGTTAATTATTTTGATTCCTCGCTCACTGGAAAGAGCACGCAGCAGGCGTAAATGCTGTTAGCCATCACTTCTCCAGCTGTTGCATGGTTTTCATTATGTAGAACCATCCAAGAGGGCTTGCATAGAGGCTTTGGCCCCTTGGGAACACTGCCCATCTCTGCCTGTCAGTTCAGCTAATGGTGGCCATTTCAGCTCTGTTCAGCTCTGGCAAATAGGAGACCCTCGTGGAGCTAATCCAAGTTTGCTATCACTCTGCAGCTTCTGGAAAAAACTTCACTTTGTTTGGAGAGTCATTCTGAAGAAGGACTCCAAACTGAACTAAATTACAGTGAGTTCAGCATCACTACCCAAACAAGTTTTTAATTTGCTTCCTGTTTCGATAGCTCAAAATCATCAGTGGGGGAGTGTTGAGTTGAAAGTTCATGCTAATTAAGCTTTCTGATGGCTGACTTTTCCCTATGTGCCAATAACTAAGAGCAGAAAGAAGTTTATTCCCTGTGGTTTTATCCCATCAGGAATTCTGGGTGAATAGTTTATCTGGATGGTTTAGCGCTGGGCCCATTATCTCCCTTCCATTGAGAGCTGAGAGTCCTGAAGATTCAAGGCATGGGTCTTAAATGAATTTTTATGAAATAATATTTTTCTATTTTAGAATAATATCTATCAGAAGGAAAAACAAACAAAAAAATAGCACGAGTTAAAATTCTGACAGGTGCAACCAAATGTTTTTTAAAATCTCATTATCCCTCCAGACTTACCACAGTGTTGACAACACTGTGTAGAGGTGCGAAGTTCTTCAGCTGAATCACTCTGTTATCAAATGTTATAAGCTCTATGAAAACAAAGTTTCTGTTGATTCAAGGTCAGGCAAGTTCCATCAATACTTATCTCTTATTGACTGGTTCAGAAAGTCCCTCTAGGATTTAAGCTGGTCCACTACAGTAATATTTGAGTACAAGCTCTTCAGTTTCCTCAAACATATATAAGTGCTTACTTTCCTTCCCTCACTTCAGTGTCTCAGCAAGATATGAGGTTGCCTTCTCACCATCCTCCTCACTATGGTCTGAATCATCACACACAATGTCAAGAAGCAGGATCAGCATCCTGAACTGACAAAGCATACCCTCATCCCTCATCAATTTGCACCTTTTAGTGGCATGCCTGTGAACAGTACTTTCTCCACTTCTTTAAGAAAAAAAAGAAGTAGGATGATGCCCGTGATTCTGTCTAGTGTCCTCCTGTGCTATATGATTCTCTTTTAGGTACTTTCCACCCTGATTTTTTCAATCTAGATTTAACTCTATGGCTTCTTCCCTCAACATAAGGAATGAACTTCTAAATGTAAGTGTGTTTTAAGCCTGCTTATTCTAGGAATTTTCTACCAGGGCACCAAGTCTTTTTTCAACTGTTACGCAGAATACATTCTCATTCCCTCTTTACAAAATTATTGGGATTACCTCTTGCTTGGTCTTATCTTTTCTAACTCATTAACTTTGTAATCAAAGGTATTTGAGAAACAACTAATGGAGCTCAGAAGCAGAGTATATTTTATCAGGGCTGGCACTATGCATACATAGCTGGACCAGATCCAGACTGAGTCTTATGGATTTACAGGCTTGGTTTGGCCTCGTGGTGTTTGTTCCATATTGTCTTGCACAATATATAGACACATCTTTCCTCCCCTAGGCAATAGCAAAAGCATACCTGTGCATATTAGCTCTTTACTTGGATAGTAGACTCCTCTTCCTTCTTCACTTTTAGAGTTTTTCTGTTGTTGTCTCACTATGGTACCTATCTGCATTCTTTTGTGCTTTTGAAATTGTGACTGACTGTTAGCGTTACATCTGAGAGCACGTTCTTCAGGCAACTCCTAGCCTCGGTGTCTGGTCTTTGCTGCTTTGCTCTCTTCCTGCACAGGGCAAGGGCTGCACAGGGTGGGACAGCTGATGCCTCTTAGAGATGCATCTGCACAGCTCTTTCTGAGCTCCCTAACTGCCATCTAGTTCTTACTCTGCTGTCAGCAGTAGAGGATGATTTGCCTTAGAAATATTCTTCACTGAATTTATTAAAAATGTCAACTACCACTGGCTGTTACTTATGGCAGAAAGGTGTACCTACACACTAATCTGAGCCATAGGAATTAATGGGAATACAAGTCCCCTGTTTAGTAGATTTATCATAATTGGAGCAATTTTAAGCCCTCTTCAGCAAAATTGGATTTAAGACAGTTTTACCAATACACAAAAGACTCTGCATCTAATTAGTAGGTCTTTGTAGCATCCAGATCCCAATAAATATTAATGTGATGTCCTAAAGAATGAGCTTTATGTTCCTGAATCATACATTTATTAAGTCAAGATCTGACCTTTTTTGAGATTATGTGGGCAAACTCCTTCAGTCTCTGCAAACACAGGCAAAAATCAATCTCCTGCAAGCATACCCTAAAAGAATTCTAATGCCATATCTTACGCTTAATGGACACACATGATTAAACTGAATACAAAAAACCCAAACTAAATAGAACCCTCTTAACCTCCCTATAATAAATTAAATATTAACACAATATCCACATATTTTAAATGGCATGTTTTAGTTTTGAATAATGTCAAGAATTGCAACTCTTCTGTTACTCCTACACTAAGAGGAGAGTCTGTTTATGTATATATAATTAGTGTTAAAATATACAATAAAATCCTGCTGTGAGTGCAAAGTCAAACACACTCAAATTAGTAAATGCTAAAATGAAATCTCTCAGTAGAGTAATCATTCACTATCACATAAGGTATTTCCCCCAAATTAATGATTGATTTTAATGATTTTAACTCTTACACTTCACATCCAGCAGCACTGTTCTGTTACATAACGGAGCCACTGATAACAGAGGTAGCTGTTAGCCTTCACATGGACCAGTCAGCGAACAACTACATGCCACCAGATCTGCCAAGGACCGACGTGAAACAGGTGACATCTTGCTTGGTGTGGGGATTCCTGACTTCCAAAAGCTTAAGGGATTCTGCAGTGCTCAGGGAAACAAATTCAGAAAGGACAACTATGGCACTCAAATAGCAGAGCCACTGCCTGCGAGCAGCTGTGAGAAGGAGTCAAGAGACTGAATTTTTCCATGATAGCCACCTTCATTTATGTTCCCATAAAACTTTGGCTAAAGCTCTGGAGCACTGTGCTGACAAAAGCAAAGGGGCGCTTCCCAGCCTCCATGGGCAGAAATTTTAAATCAGCGTTAAGACTCATGATCTACCAAAAAATGTTTATAGAAACTGAGAAAAATCAGATTCCATGATCTTGCAACTTCTGTCCTACTCTCTTTTAGCATGAGTATGCTGTGAAGAAAGTCTCTCCCACCTGAGCTGCAGCCAGGAGTGATAAGAGTGCCTTATGTCATAACTGATATGTGTATAAATCTTTGGGGAGAGGTGGTTCTGTGCTGATGCTATTAAAATAACCCACTTGAGAATAAGCCACTCCTTCCAAACCTTTCTACTATCAGCTATGCATTGTATACATATCTGCAAATATTTTGGATAATAAAAATCATCTTTTATCAGACCATCATTACTTTCAATATCGTGTTTATTTTACTTACAGATATTTTTCTATTTAAAAAACCTCACCACCATAGTAAGCAGATATACTTACCACACATCTGCAGCAATACTTCTACAGTTACTTAGCAACCCGTAAGACTTTTCTTTCCTGACAGAATTAAAAAAAAATATCTTATAAAGGAAGAGAAAAATTGGAAGTAAATTGAGTTGAATAAGAAAAGCAAATACCATATTAACATTCAACATGCATAATAACATAAGGATGTTGTCACTGTATGCACTACCAACTATTGCACAGCATTAAGTCAGCTTCTACTATTAAAATCCAAGATCCATCTAAGTTAATTTTTTTATTATTTAAATGTGTCATCTACTGTCTTATGACTGTATCTTCTTCTGTGTTGCATATTGCAGGCAGCAGAAGGCAGCTAAAGGAAAAATGTTATGTTGACTTAAAGTTGGTGAGTACCATCCCTTGCACTGAGAAGGCAAAGCAACCTCAGCTGGAAGAATTTACAGAGAGCAAAATTCTGCCCCTCATGTTCAGTAAGAATAACCACAAAATTTCACAGGCCTTCTGCAGAACTGGAAACTTGGCTGCTGCAGAAGAAAGCATAGACACACATCTATACCTCCTGTCCTACTTGGCCAGTGGGTATCATGCACACTGTTAAAAGCTGCTCAGATGGATGTTTGAACACACATGTCCCTGCCTTCTCCCTTAGCTGGATCACCCTCCTTCCTCACCACTCCCTACCAGTTCAGCCAGGACTTAGAAGTTTCTTTGACGAGTTTAAATGGTGAAGATCTAATGCATGTTCTGCATGGAGCAAACATAATGAAATTTCTATATGCTGGCAAGGCAAATGTAATGTTTTGACCTGACTTTTATGATTTAGAGGAGCGAATCATATTCTGAGGGAAACTGCAGACTTAATTACTAAAAGTAATGATGTAATTAAGTTTATAGTTATTTGGAAAATTAAGCATTGCCGTTTTCTTCATAAGACAGCAGTATTTCATCAGGATGCCATAATATATATTACCATCTAAGTCAATAAGTGTCTTAAGTACAAAATACCAGAAACCAACATTCACTTTGGTATTTAATGATGACATTATTTTTTATGTTGCATTTCCACACAGATACTGGCAGTTACTATTTATTGAGCATTTTCTGTGGAATCAAAGGGATCAGAATGAAAAAAATAATATTTTATTTCATATTTTCCATGGAAATACTCTTTTGCCAATAAAACCTATAAACTTACTGGGCTTTGTTCTCATATTTGTTTGCAGATAAAAACATTTCAAGACAAAACATTACTCAAAAACTTTCTATTAATAGATGTTTTTTCAAAACTGTGGAAGAAAATTCCATAGGGTTGCCCCACAGTGTTTGGTGTGGTGCAGGTCTGCCACGTTGCATTCTGCATTTTTATATAACAAGTATTTCTCGTTAAATGCAAGAGAGAAATAGAAGGGTCTTTCTCAAGTATCAGAGAGGGAGAAAAACTAAAGACAAAAAGTGGCCAGTGCCCTCTTCTCTACAACCTCCCCTCAGGTAGTTATAGAGAGCAATGAGGTCTCCTCTCAGCCTCCTCTTCTCCAGGCTAAACACCCCCAGCTCTCTCAGCCGTTCCTCATAAGGCCTGTTCTCCAGCCCCTTCACCAGCTTCGTTGCTCTTCTCTGGACTCGCTCCAGAGCCTCAACATGCTTCTTGTGGTGAGGGGCCCAGAACTAAACACAGTACTTGAGGTGCAGTCTCACCAGTGCCGAGTACAGAGGGAGAATAACCTCCCTGGACCTGCTGGTCACGCCATTTCTGATACAAGCCAAGATGCCATTGGCCTTCTTGGCCACCTGGGCACACTGCTGGCTCATGTTCAGTCGGTTGTCAACCAACACCCCCAGGTCCCTCTCCTCCTGGCAGCTTTCCAACCAGACTTCTCCTAGTCTGTACCTCTGCTCAGGGTTGTTGTGCCCCAAGTGCAGGACCCGGCATTTGGCCGTGTTACACCTCATGCCATTGGACGCTGCCCAGGAGTCCAGCCTGTTCAGATCCCTTTGCAGAGCCTCCCAACCCTCCAGCAGATCCACACTTCCACCCAGCTTAGTGTCGTCTGCAAACTTGCTAAGGGAGCACTCGATGCCTTCATCCAGGTCGTTGATAAAGACATTGAACAGGGCTGGACCCAGGACTGAGCCCCGGGGAACCCCACTTGTAACTGGCCTCCAGCTGGATTTAACTCCATTTCCCACCACTCTCTGGGCCCAGGCACCCAACCACTTTTCCACCCAGGAGAGTGTGCGCCTGTCCAGGCCAGAGGCCGACAGTTTCCGTAGCAGAATGCTGTGAGAAACTGTGTCAAAGGCTTTACTGAGGTCCAGGAAGATACATCCACAGCCTTTCCCTCGTCCAGCAGCCGAGTCACTTTGTCATAGAAGGCGATCAGGTTAGTTTGGCAAGACCTGCATTTTGTGAACCCGTGTTAACTGGGCCTGGTCACCCAGTTCTCTTGCATATGCTTCATGATAGCACTCAAGATTACCTGTTCCATGAATTTCCCTGGCACTGAGGTCAGACTGACAGGCCTGTAGTTCCCTGGATCCTCCCTGCGACCCTTCTTGTTGATGGGCACAACATCCACCAGCCTCCAGTCCAGTGGAACTTCCCCAGTCTTCCAGGACTGTTGGAAGATGATGAAAGGGGTTTGGCCAGCACATCCGCCAGCTCCTGCAATACACTTGGGTGAATCCCGTCTGGCCCCATAGAGTTGTGCATGTCTAGCTGGGCTAGCAAGGCTCTGACCACCTCCTCTTGGACCATGGGAGCCTCATTTTGCTCCTCTGCCTCCGGGGTTTGTACACAGAGGGAACAACTTTCTTTACAATTAAAGACTGAGGCAAAGAAGGCATTAAGTCCCTCAGCCTTTTCCTCATCCCCTGTCACTGTTGTTCCTTCTGCGTCCAATAGACACTGTATGGTCTCCCTAGTCCTCCTTTTATTATTTATATATTTATAGAAAGATTTTTTATTATCTTTCTCCGACTTTGCCAATCTGATTTCTAGTTGAGCCTTTGCCCTTCTGATTTTTTCTCTACACAATCTCACTTCCCTCCTGTAGTCCACCCAATGAATGGTGGGAGGTCTGACTTCATTTCACCTCTATGTAATGAAGATTGAGCTACATGTTCATTTGTACTTTGCAAAAGGAACCTCCTCCATTAGCTAGTATCCAACATCAACATCTTCTTGCTGCTCTTATCCCAGTCTGTCCCTGTCAAAAGAGGTTCTCGTTGACTTTATGCTTTAAAAGTGACAGATTCCTCCACAGTTTCTCCTGGAGAACAGGGAATGCCACACAAAGTTTCAGTGAGGTAGAAAGCTCTGATTTAAAGAGGAGTGAAACAAGACTGCAAAAACTTAGATGATGATATGAGGCTCAAATGAGGATTATCACTGTGTATCCATCTCTTTATTCAGTCTTTTGAACATTGCAGGAATTGCCATTGTAGCAGCGTTGGTCCAAAACGCTGCCTGCATGGTCTCTGCAGTAATGGCAAACATGAAAGCATTACTGTCAGACTGAACAGGGCAGGCTGAGTTCTTCACAACAGGTACAGCGGACAATGGACAAACTTTCAGTGATTATCATGGTCACATAAATCTCTAGTCACTTGAGAGGTAGATCTTTCTTATCATTGTGTCTTTATTCATCTAATACATTTGCTACCCTTCCTGGATAATTACATGAAAGCGTTTTACAGAATTTCTATTTTCCATTTTGTTACTTGCAGCTGGATTAATATTTCATATGAATCCTGAAAGATGTGGGATTAAATTGTATGTAATTCCATGAAAATGGAAATAGGTCTTTATGTAAACATATAGGTAAAGCACCAACATCCTAGTGGGAACCGGGTGCTCTGCCTGGACTACTGAAACATGGAGAATGATTTGAGTTCCAGGCTGGTATTCTGCCAGTCATGTTTAAAGCCAAGATTACCTGCAGCTGTTTTTTCTCCCTGCCTTTATAGAGGGAAGTTCATTATCTCTTCTTCACATCTACATGCCTCAATCCAAACCTACAATTAAGGGAAGGATATGATAGATTGTTAATCTTCTCTCCTTTAGAGTGCCTCTTCTCTTTCGGTGATTCATGATGTTATTGAGACTTGCTTATAGAACACATAACTCAGAGTGCAGCTCTTCTGTGCAATTAGCTAAGCAGGCTAATCTCTGTCATCAGGAAGGCATGAAAATGACCTTTTAAAATAGCAGGCCATATTCATAGTTACTTATGGCCATGCTAAGGTGGCTACACCACACTGCCAGGAACACAGGGCAAAGTGTGGTTTCTCCTTTGCTGAATAGGGCAAGTGGAGGGGCCCGTCTGTACTAACTCCTACTTGGTAGAAAACCTGTTGCCTGCAAACCTGACAACCTCTGAAGGTGCTCAGAACTGCAGGATAGTAATAAAGCCACCTGAACTGTGAAACCTCTACTGACTTATTTGGGCCTCTCTGGGAAAAGGCCATACGGGGCCCTCAGAGGCATAGCGAGCTTCAAGCCTATCACCTAGACAAACATCTGCAGGCAAGCAGCAGCCAAAGTTAATTTCTAAACTGGCATCAAACCAGCCTCCCTCAGTTAAGCCAATTTATTTTTGTGCTATTCCCTTCTGAAGCCAGAAATGGCAAGATAAGCAAATGATATTACAGCCTGGTAAGTAAGTGTTAGTTACCAACTAAATATATAAAAACTCAGTGGAACTTTTCTACGCAGGAAGTATATACATTCAAGAACAATTACGTGATTTCAGCTTCATTAAATGAAGAAAGGGGAAATTGCGTGTAAATTATCACAATGAGAGATGAGTCCAAACAGTTTGATTTGGACCAAAACCCAGACAAAAACTAAAGAAAGACTGCTTCCCAAAGAACCAACATAAGGACACATAAGCTCTAATATCAGATATCTTGCTCTATTTCTAACCAGACCTGAAAACACTTAAAGCCAGAGAAGTCTACAGGAATGGACTTTTCCTACTGCACAGAAGCTCAGGCACAGGTCCATCTACAGAAATGTCTGTTTTAAGTTTTAGTTGGCAAAAATTATTTATGACAAAAATTACTTCTTCCATTTTGTTATTGATCTGACACCAAACCAGACATTTCACTACTAATAAAAAAACCCCTGAGTCAATAAAGTCCTGCTTATTAACCCTCTGTCCAAATTCTCTTTGCAGTGAGTAGGACTGCTACTCTTCTGTATTTTTCAGTCTGTTCTTGGTCAGAATGAATAATATTCTCAAAGATGAAATGAAAGTAAAAGAAACTTGAGGGTTTATTAGGCAGGTTTATTTTTCTTTTCCTCATGTCTGAATGATAACTTTCCTGCTTTCCTAAGGCAGTGCCATGAGATAAAAAGCACAAAAAGCAAACATACAACATGCCACAACTGTCTATGAAAGACGCTATAGTGATCCAACTGTTATTCTGACACAGGCAATGTGCCTGGGTGAAATGTTAGAGGTCCTATGTCAGCTTGATGCAAGGAAGAAGAACTCATTCAACTACTCATCAAATATGCATTATACAAATGGAGTAGCTCTACCTTGCTTAGTAAAGATCCAGCTTTAGAGGTAATAGTGTTCTTAACAGGAAATTATTCCACTCTGATACCTGTAAAGGAAGGCTCTGACCTGTTAGTGAAGGGCCATTTGGAGAGGTGGCAATGGAACAGCAGAGGATCTGGTCTTCATGAAATCGATTATTGGGATCAGTCTGATTTTGAAGCCTAATACCAGTCTTGAAAGGTGAAAGATCCTCTTCAGAACTGAAAAATAAAGACTGGTAAATGCTAAAATTAGTTCACAATTTCAGAGCAAGTAAGACACATCTTGAGACAAGTGAGTGAGTATTCACAAGGAAGGCATGATGCTGCAGGTACAATACTTTACTATTTTCTATCTTACAAATCACAGTGCCAGAAAGCTTGGTGAGATGGCTTTGTAAGCAAGTAACTATAAGGTGCTGGATCAGATAAAAAAGTCTACTGAGGCTGAGGACCAGCAGGAGTGCTCTATGTTTAGGTAACCTGAACAATTGTGGAAAAAGACCAAAAGTGAATGACAATTAAGAGCAAGAGGCATCAATTTCATCCTGGGGAAAATTATAAGATTTGATTACTTCAGAAGCCATAGGAAGGACACTTATCCCCAAAAGCTGCATGGGAGAAAGCAGGCAGGTTTTTTCCTCTGGTGAAGAAAGATGCGGTCACGGTGCAGTAGTTACATGTAGTGCCATTTCTATTATTAACTATCATCCTCTATTCTTTTGTCTAATTAATTTTCCCTCCAGAGAGCCGAAAGTAGTTTTTTACATCAATTTATTTGTCATGTGCCTAAACTGTAGGCTTTCTGGAGCAAGATAATATTTTCTGTGTGAAGCAGTAATGAGCACAGTGAAGGCCTGCTTGCTGACCAAGACCATTTGAAATACAAGTACTGGTAAGAAGTCTTGAGGGGAGAGATTAAGGAGTGAGATAGCTTAGTTTATAAAAGCTACTAATGGATGCTTGAGCCTCATACAGAAGTTTTGTTTTCCCAACTTTTTAAATTAAAAGGGAGAACGATTGCTAGGTTGGCATCTAAACTACTTTCAACCATTTTCTTATGTTGCTTGTGTTTAACTTAAGACACTAAATTTATTGTCTGTTTAAGATCAGTAGATCTGAAATAGCAGTCTTCTGCCCTTGGAGGAGTGGCTGAAATACTTTTTTTACAGGCACACCAGAACCATTTTCTTACCTGAAGGTTTTTTTACCTGCAATAATTGCCCATGAAGAAGAAAGCTGCAGAGAAATAGGCTCATAAGGTTAGGTTCTTATGGCTAGGTATGAATATTTCAGTGTTCAGTTTCTGGCCCCTTAGCACAAAATGGATGCTAGAGTGTGTCAAGGGGAGGGCAATGAAGCTGGTGAAGGGTCTGGAGCACAAGTTTTGTGAGGAGCAGCTGAGGGAACTGGGGTCATTTAGTCTGGAGAAGAGGAGGTTGAGGGGAGAACTTTTTGTCTTCTATAACTACCTGAAGGGATGTAGCAAGGCAGGTGTTTGTCTCTTACCACAAGTAAAAAGTGATAGGACAAGAGGAAAAGGCCTCAGATTGCATCAGGGGAAGTTTAGACTGGATATTAGGAAAAAATTCTTTACTGAAAGAGTGGTGAAGTGCTGGACAGGCTGCCCAGGGAAATGGTTGAGTCACTGTCCCTGGAGGTGTTCATAAAACATGTAGACATGGCACTTTGGCATATGGTTTAGTAGGCATGGTGCTGTTGGGCTGACAGTTGGACTTAATGATCTTAGAAGTCTTTTCTGACCTTAATGTTTGTATGATTCTATTCTATGATTCTATGATTTATCTTCAAAGTTAAATTGCACGAAAAAAATGATGTGGGGTTTCAAACAAGCGAAGTGTCAGACAGAGGATGTTTTTTAATCTGTTGACGGCTGCTCTTGTCTAGAACAACAGCTTTCACTAAATCTGTGTCAGACTTCATTTTGAAATCACTAGTGACTTTTGGAAACCCTTTCGTATACAGCTAGACAGAGATAGCTGCTGAATCCCATGATTGTTTTAGAAATACGTCAACTCCAGTAGCTACTCTTCTAGTGTCAGTTATTCTGAGCATTGAGGTTGGTGTTCAAGGAATAGTTAGTAAGCCTTCTGCATTCAAAATAGTATTTTTGATCAGTGCATAAAATAAATTTATTTTCTTTGCAAAACTGGCACTTTCAAAGACTTTATGATTTAGTTCAGAAGCATTCCATTTAGTGAACTGATGATTTAAGCCTTCCATAGTGGATGAATCATGGATGCTGAAACCTAGCTAACTTTTAGCTTATCTGTCGGGATAGGCACCTGCACTGAACAATCTATAAATAAAAGAATCGGAGTGACTATACATCATAAATATTTATTTCCCAATTTATATTTCCCTATCCATCAGACAGACTTGAGACCAAAGCTGAAAAATGTATTTGTAACAAATTCTTCTAGCAGCTGCAGAATGAGTAATGGGGACAACTTTGGGTCTTTATTAATTTAGAGAGAGTGGGAAAGTGGGAATGCGTTTCTTAAAACTGTGCCCCAGTGACTTTCCCAATACTTTTCACAACAGGAGCTAGACAGCTGTTCTCTTCTTCTCTGGAGACAAAATAAAGATGACTTTTGGTATCAGTGTAACTTTTTATTCAGTTAATAAGCTGCCTCTAAATCAAGAGCTGCCCTCAGTGGTTACTCTTTGTAACCCCACATCAACTCTGCACTACCCGGTATGTGGCAGGGAAGGAATAGAAAGGCTGCCAGACGATGATGGTCCTGGCAGGCAGCTAAATTGTTTGGCTGGGGAAAGCACTTCACAGCTGTTAATATTAACTTGGGTGCTCTGAATTCTTGGCTTACTAGGATTTTTTAGGAAAAAGTGAATCCTTGATGAAAACGCAGTGTTCTAGCAGCAAGGCCACAAGCCTTTATTGTTACATGAGGAGCTGATACTGTGATATCTTTCACGCTGGAGCCTTCTGGGGGAAAAGCAGCAAATATTTCACTCATTGCTCTCAGTTTCTGCTTTTTGTTGCAGCGTATTTTTAACAGCATTAATTATTGTTTGGCACTTGTACTTGAATTATTCTCTATGAGTTAGAATAAAACTTAGTGTGCACTAAATAAGAATACAGAAGAAGCCAGTTAGTAAATGTGCATCAAAGCATTCTGTAATGCAACCACACTCGCAACTGATATAGGACTTTTGATGTAATTATTAGGGCTATGGTGTCAAATGATTGAACAAACCAGCAAATCAATGAACTATGCATATACAGGCTATTAAAATCTAGAGCAGCAAGGGATCTTAAGGTATCAGTCAACACATTACACTGCTGTGAGTCATTTTTGGCAAAAGTTTGCTGATAGGTTGTGAAATCTCTCCTTTGTAGGTTTTAAGAACAAAGCCTAAGCAATCTATGCCAATGCTGACTCACCTGAACCATGAGAATTTTCCTAACATCTAATTTAATCTTCCTTCCTCAAATCTAAGCTCATTGCCACTTCTGCTAGACTCAGTCAACATGAAGAACAGGTTGTTTCATTCTATTCTGCTTCAGCCTTTCACAGAGTTGACATGCAAGCAGGTGTTACATAGGGTCTGGTGAGAGATGCTCCTTTCCTGTACCCCATACTGTGCCAACCTCTGGTCTTACAGCTCCTGCAGTGAGTGGCAGCAGGTTTGAAAGAGGGGCTGCACCACTCCCAGGGGTGTAAATGGCTAGTTAAGCCCTGAGGACCAGCGTATCTCTCCATATCCTATATCTGCTATCTAAGCAAAGACTAAGGCTCTCATTAATCCTGTAGAAGAAGGTGCTGAAATCGAGGATTGATGTCACTGAATCTTGACAACCCTTAAGTATAACTTGTTTAAGTTGGAAATGCATAGTTAAGTCTCTCCTTTCTTGTAAACACAACTAACTCTTGCTTTAGCTAGAGCCTGGACACAGACTTCGCTTGCATATTGTAGGAATACAGATATTTTATTTCTTCTTCACAAATCTGAACTATTTAAACTATATTAGAAAAAAGCACATAAGCAGGAATGATATATCATTCAGCCTTGGGTAATGAGACAAAAGGCTGGACATTAGGAAAAAATTTTTCACAGAAAGGGTCATTGGGCACTGGAACAGGCTGCCCAGGGAAGCGGTTGATTCACCTTCCCTGAAGGTGTTTAAGGCACGGGTGGACAAGGTGCTAAGGGGCATGGTTTAGTGTTTGATAGGAATGGTTGGACTCAATGATCCGGTAGGTCTCTTCCAACCTGGTTATTCTATGATTCTATGAAAAAAAAAACCCAAACTTGCTTTTAAAGTTTGGGATAATGTTCCAAGAGGAGAAAAATTACTGAGAGGCTGTTGGAGAAGGAAAGTTTTTGAGATCCTGTTTGCTTTCTTTTCTCTCTTAGAGTTCTGAACCTGAAGTAGTTGGAGTAGTTGCTGACCTCTAAGTGTGATTATGAAAATGAGGACATTCTGACAGGAAAATGGAGCTGTATGTGTCATAGTGTGAAAATCATTAACAATAGTGCTCTCAGAAAACTGATTACTTCAACTCAGAGACCTATAATTTAGTGGAATAGTCTTTTTCTTCTAAAAAAAACCCCAAACAAGCAAATGCCCAAACCAGCCCAGTATACATGTAAAGGTAAAAGAAAGTATGGAATGGGGAAAGAGGAGCCAGTTATGAAATTTTCAGAGGTTTACAACAAAGAGAAAAACACTATTTAATTTCACTGCTACTCCACACAGTATAAGTTATTACATTTTAAGAATGAATGTTCAATTGACTGAGGAATCTCAAACTGGTAATTCATCTGTGCCCTCAACAACGACTGTAGGAGGCTAAATGCAGCCCCAGTGCATCCAATAAGTGGCACATGAGGAGAAGGATGAAGATAACGTGCGTAGCAGGGTTACAATAGCCTCCTTTTCTGTGTACACATCTCCCTATCTATATTGTCTATTAGCAGACATCACATGGGAACCAGTAGGTAAACTAAAGCTCCCTAGGTGATTTCAGGGCTGTTTCCATAAAGCAAAAAGAAGATAGCACACAAACATGTGACACAGAACAGCTAAAATGCAAGGTGTCAAAAAACTTCAGAATAAAAAATATTGTTCAGTGAGTGAGGATACAGATCTGGAGTGGTTTGCCTGCCACAGTGGTGGCAGACATCCTCAGGAGCTCATCTGCAAGAGAGAGGAGGAGTATGTTTGAAGAATGAAAAAAACTAACCCCAAAACCATTGAACCCTTTTTTCAGTAAAAAGTGCTTTCGCAGGATTTGTACTTGAGAACAGAAATGCTGGCGTTTCATTTTAACAGCCTCACAGATCCAGCTTGGCAATAAAAGAAATAGGTATCATCTTCAAACACTCTATCCACCAGAGCTATCCAAGGAGGCGTGTGGCTTCTTTCCCTTTCACTGCAGTAGCTCCCAGCATGAGGCTGGGTAGCCTCCGCCCCTGCGCCCGTTCCCTTACCTGATGCAAGGTGTTTAAGGGCAAACCTCAAAGCTTCTGCTCTGAAGAGAGATTTTTCCACACCAAGTTCACTTAATGAATGTTTATGTCGAACACTATATTTATTACCCCAAAGCCTGCATTCCTGGTTATGTCACATGAACTATGGTGGAAATCACTTGTATGGTATCCAGGGAGAACACTTTACTGAACTAAACTAATTAATCTTACTTTACTGCTGTTTCAAATTGGTTTTAAATAGACAGTAACTTATCCTGTAGAGCCCATTATAGCTTCTTTGTATGGAACAGTTTATAAAATATGTAATATATTTCTCAGAGCTAGTCATGTTTCTTAATATACTGTTGTCAAGCTTCTCCATTTCATTCATAACATATTATTTTCCACTTCTTGCTGTTAGGCTCTAGTTCGCATTGTACTCCCACTGGATCTCGTTTTCCTTTAGTTTCAATAACATAGATTACACCCATGTGTGCTTTCTATTTCTGCCGCATTATTCCAATTTTGCCACTAGGTGTCATCAAAACGCACAGCAGCGCGGTGGCGCTCCACTCACTGAAAGATTTGGGAATTCTGGAAGAGAGTTTAACCAGCAGTTCTCATTAGGAGCCAATAAATTGATACAGTAGTAGGGTGACCACCCTTCTGATTTCCCCATGTCTTTCTCTATTCTGCTAGACTTTCGCATTACAAAAACAAGATGCAAACAGAGTGCTCCAAACCTTTGCGCTGCAAACAGTAGACACCGGGTTTCTGCTGTAGAGGGGATTTCTTCTTTTTTTAAATCATCTGGGCCACAAGCTTTAGGGGCATTCACTAGGGCTGTTCATCAGACACCTGACACAAAATATTGTCTGCTGAGTGCAGAAATAAGCCCGCCGTAAATTAACATAGAAGGCCAAGCAATGTAGGACTTGTTGCATGCATGGAGAAAAATAAGCCCAGCCCAAGGTGCGCCAAGGTGATACAATCACGGGACATGGCTGGGCAGCACCTGTGGGTCGGCCACTGCCAGGGCCACATGGGCTCTGTCATGCTGGCAGCATCCTGGTTTCATTTTGTCTGGCACCAGCCAGGTGATTCACAAGAGCCAAACACAGCAAGAGATTCACTTCTTCATTTTCTTAAATATCATCTATTAGCAAATTATAGAGCAGGTTGCAGTAGAAATGAACGGCGTCACCAAAGCTTCCAGTACCTCTCAGAAAAGCAAATCAACTCCAGTGCAAAGACAGATTACATATTTCCATATTTCTTGTTTTGTTTCAGCTCGCACAAGCTAAAACTTCTTCATCGATTTATTATTCCTGCAAGGCCTACCTTTTAGATTTTGATCTTTTGAGATGGTGTGGCTGGACTTGATACTGCCCCAACACATTTTAGCTCAACTGTCTCCCAGCTGGGTCAGCACAGGATCCTGCTTCCTTCTTGGATCTGAGGAAGACCACCCTATGTCTTCACTTGCACTTACCCTTATGTGAAGCAGATAGTAGAGCCTCTTTTGCTTACTGAATTTCTCTGGGAATAGAAAGAAATCTAGTTAAACATGGATGAGAATCGCAGCCTTTAAACCTTCTACTTTTTTCTGCATCTGTCATGCCTAGAATTGCTACAGAGCAGGGAACATGCCAGGGATTAAGAGTCTCAAGTCAGTTTTGAGTGTCTACACAAGTCTAGGAAGCTTTGGTCTATGCCTTTGTCTTGTGTGAGATGGATACTTACATGAAACTCAGGCTTTGTAGGATTCCACAAACTGAATTTACTGTTAAAAATAACACCTAGATGTCACACAGGACTGGTTATTATTAATATCCCATCTATTTGACCTAGATTTGGTAGAGTGCAAAATGCCACATTTAAATTTAACTTCTAAAGAAAAAATAATTAAAATGAAAACTCAATCACCGGGTAGTTTCACATTCAGTTCTTTTAAGGTCAGATTGTTGCTCTCTCAGAGAACACAAGTTATACAATTTTAGTTTTTTTAATGGACTAAGTTCAGAAGTGGTGTTAAATTAGGCATAATTAAATACCTGCTAATGAGTCTAAACTGGCATTTGTATGCACATAGCATACATATTGAAAGGTATATACCCATTTACATCCTCTTTGACTTGCTGATTAGTTGTATCCAAGAAGGCACAGGGCAGGAACTTCCACCAGGAGTTCTTTTGGATGATTTGAAAGGTCATATATAAAGTGGACAATGACCTGCTTCCTTCCTGCACCAGCAAGCACTCAAGTCCAGGACTTGGCAGAAAGATGAAATGTTGCTTCTCAAGGGTATTTCTTCTGCTATGCAGGAGTTGGTGTGCTAGATGTGATCTGCTGTGGGTAGATGACCTTTGCAATTCAGGTGGTACCGTGTTAATCATTCTGCTCCTTTAATTTATGCTGGTTTTAGGGAAAATCCTAATCCAGGGTGAAAACAAACTTGCTCAGCTTGCTTCAAATTTTAGTTCTCATTAATCACTCACTTTATAAATTATGTTTTGAATTTCTGTAGAAAATCTATATAAATCTAGTTAGAGAGATTCTTTGGTCTTACTTCCAGATTTAAGGATTTGCATCTTTGGTTCCTGGGCTTTTAAAATTATTATTATTATTATTTTTAGTTTATAGGCTCTGACTAATTAAGTATAAACGTATTTGCCTACAAAAAAATCACTTTTTTATTCTAGTATGCTAAATGTTGCTTGATACAAAGTTTTTAATGTGTCTTTAAAGGGAGTAACATTTCATTGCATGCTATTTTTTTAAAATATCTTGTTAGGTTTTGTGACAAACAATTTTAGACTTGTAACAGTAAACTCTGAAGAAATCTAATTACTTCAGGAAAGTAATTTGGGAAGTACTTTAGAAAGGTATCTTTTCATTTAATGATATATTTCTGATTAATCTGTGCTTTAGAGAAGCAATGTTGGTACAGCTAGCTCTTCTAATAAAATAATTTTTTGAGGGTGAAGCATATGCTTCATACTTTAAATTGTAGACTGTTCTATAGACATGCAAAACTTCTGCAACTTAAAGCTGTGGTTCTAAAAAAAAAATAAAAGGAAAGTCAGCTATTTGCAAGTTTAACTGCACTCCTCCTAAAGTAACAGCAGCTGGCCATAAGAAGCTGTGCACGTTACTTCTTTTAGTCTAAGATGCAGTGTAAAACAAATATAATGTGCTATTCATCTCTAGTGCCAACTCCACTGATAGGCAAGAATCACACTTTTATTCCTATAGTTTTGCATTTAGGTAGCATAAAGCATCAGAAAGAATCACAGATTGTTAGTCTTTACCTGTATATCAAGTCAGAGATTCTAGTATAACGATCCATGTTTTTCTTTTCAACAGGCTTGCCCATGGGAGGAGCACAGCTGGTGAGACAGCTGCAGTAAGGTTGAATTCATGGAGGCTCCTGCACGGTTTCTGATCAACAGAGATGTACAGGTTTCAGGCTTGCAGTTCTTTCCTATTTCCTTCTTTCCTGGGTTAGTGAAGAAATGGAAATTCCTTACATGGAACACCTCTGTGCGGAATTACTGTGACACTGTTGTTCTTTGTATTTTCTTCAACAATAGACCAAGCAAAGGAGGACACAGGCCATGCCAGAACATGGAACTGAACTGTATACCTCAGTCGAGACGCTTTTTGAAGCAGCCAAAGCTTTGTCTCCAATTGCAGATCAAAGAAAGCATGTGAAGAACCTTTGAAAATACAATTAGTTATAAATTCAAGTTCTAACTAATTAAAAAACTTGAAGAGGTCTCCCAACTTAGCTGTATTTTGAGAATATCAAAGACTATTTTTAATACATGTAAAAAAACTCCAACCAAGCAAAAATGACCCAAAAAGAAAAAAAAAACAAGCATGATTAATGTGAAGTTCTCGGGTAGTAGTAAATAATTCCCCACCCCACCCCTTTCTTTCTAAATCAACTTGAAAACTTTTCAGCAGACTGAACTATGTCTATTATAAATCCTCATTCCAGGTGTGATAAGCTCCACTGAGCTTTTCTAGAAAGCAAGTGGGTGATCTGTTGAAAAGTATCCTTGTGTGAACTGCTTGTTGAAAACATGCAGCCAAGATTTGAGAAGAGGTGGGAACAACCACTGCCATCAGCCTTCCAAATACTAAGCAAAAAAAAAGTTTGGTGATTCTCATCTTCTTTATTTGTCATGATGAGAAAAGTAGATTCTGTTGACAATGTGGTGAAATATATTTTTAAAGTGAAAGAGGATTATCATAATGTTTTTGATCTGTATCTTCTTAAAAGAAATCTTATTTGCTACCTGGAGTCTATTTCTATTGACCTAATTTTCTGAAAACCTCTGTTTTGGAAGAGTCATATACTTTAAGATTTGATCAAAGCAGGAATAAATTTTCTACATGGAATGCTTCAATGGATGCCTGGTCAGGTCAGTAAAGTCTTGGGAGGATTGCTGTTTGTAAAGTAGATACGCTGCATATAAATTCTACACTGTAACGGCTTCAGTGTTATTCCTCTTTGATGCATTGAAGATTATGAGCAGTTACCCCATTCAAACATTGTCCTCAGTCCACTTGGTATTTGTATTAACAGTGGAAGCATCCAAACTTCGTGCAATTTGAGTTTCATTAACAGGTTTCAAATCAGAGCAAGAACATGAGGCAAAAAACCGAAAGGTATTTCCTCTTTTATAATCATCTTAATATGTTGAGAAGCCAACAGTTTGTCAGTGAACTCAAGTTCTCTGCCACTGTGTCCACAGGAACAACCTGCAATAGCATTTTGAGTTTCTTCCTTATGTCAAGGTGAAACGATGCCAAGGAATCAGGATGAGATAATTCCTATCTCTCTCATGCCAAGAATAAAATTTCTTTTGGTGCCCACTGACATTTTTACTGAAATATTGGGAATGTCTGGCAAGTTCTATTAAAGTTCTACCTTCATTATCGATGTTCCACATTATTACAGAAGTATGGAGTTCAAAGTCTACTTTAGAGTAAACACATGCAATGAGCATATGAATAAGAAGAAATAACTATCACCATCCAAAGTTCTTCATTGCCTTCTGGTAACTCCTTGATTCAGAGCATTTTCCAGCTCTGGAGACGTTGATAGTAAATGTAAATGTGCCTTGTGGAAAATGCATAGAACTTCTGAACTTGCACATCAGAGCTTTTTCACGCAACAGAATAAAATTTAGAAGTTAACACTGTAATCCGGGGAAGAACAAACAAGCAAACAAGCCAACCAAGCAAACAAAACAACAATAAACCTGAAAAAAGATTTAAGAGTTTTAGTGTGCAAATATATTTTATTGGTGATCAAGCCGTGGTGCAGAGACAGAGAGATGCCAGTAAAATGAGTGGGAAGGGCCAGGTGAAGTTCCTAGCACTGAGTAAAGTCCTGTCCTTGATGACTCACTTCATAAGATCTATCAAGTGTCTCTCAAACAACTTTTTGGTTTAAATCTCTAAGTGGCAACACAAAGCTGCATTTCAAACCCCAACTGAATTCTCACTCACTCACAATGTAAAACAAACTCTGACAGTCTGAAAACATACCTTCATAAATATTTTCTCCTCCTTAAATGCCTGTGAGTACATTGTACCTCACTCTCCTCTTGCAGCCCACTTTGTGTATTCTCATCTTGCTGCTTCCTCTTTACACCATTAGAGCGTCACTCTGGTCCCTGGCAAGCAGTCACTACAGGACACAAAATTAAAAGAAAAGTCTAAACTTTCCATTAGTTTCCTTTAAAAATAGATGATAATAATGGCGGGCAATATATGTGAGAATTTAAGTATTTTCTGGAAGAGGCTAAAATGGTTCAATAGCTTTTTCGCATGACAGGGTCTGCAGAGCAGGCCAGCTTCAAAGATTTAGAAGGCATAAGGATGTTTCCAGCATTTGGGCCCAGGGAGGGAACAGCAAGTAGTAACTTCTAAAATTAACTTTTGCATTTGATAATGTGAATGTAATCCTTATCATCCTCTATATTTGAACACTTCTGGTGTCTTTGCTACCACTGATTAGTATCTTCTACATTAAATCATTTACAGAGTGCAACCACTGAAGATGGATAGCAGAGAAGGGAGGGAATATAGCTGAAGTCTGTTTGACAACAGCAAGGAACTGCAGTCTGCAATTTATGGTTTGGTAGATATCACAAGTGAAAAGCATTCGCTAATTAAGTCCAAACTCATGTCAGATATACATTGTGTTCCTGTTCCCATCTCCTTTTCTTCTCGGGGGCTGAATAATTCATCAGCAAACACTCATCTGTGGAAGTCACGGGTACATCTTATACTGGAGGGTTTGTCCACAGGAACTCTGATTGACTTTCCACGGAGGTAGGGAGGCAGGAAGCCAAGACACAGGAAACGCATCCCTGCCCAAGGAAAGGAGTGAGGAATTGACTCAAAGCACTCTGGACGATTAATGTTCCAAGATATGGATGGGTATTACTGTAGTCCTGGACTCAGGGACAGAGAGGCAACAAGAGACAGAACTCTTTTACCTCTGATGCATGTCAGATATTCAGCAAGAAAGGAAATTAAACCCCAGCACATATTATAAGACATGTGTGTGCCTTGCCATACAGTGGCTATGCTGCAAGCAGTGCTGTTTTGCAGGGTGAGTGAACTGTGTTCAGAACAGGAGCACACCTCTATGTGGTCCCATCAGGAATTATTTAGACAAGGAAAAGCAAAAGCGGAGACAGTGTATTTGCTCTTGTATAGACCAGCCCCCCACTATTTCCTTTGCCCTGTTTGGCAATGAGTAGCCTGCACTATTCGATTGTGAGAGCCTCAGTGCAGCTCCAGTGAAGTCAGGCAATGAAGATCCATTTTTCATTCAGCCTTTGCAGAAAACATTCTAGAATTCAAATTGTATGTGAAAACCTGATTTGGCACAGTTGAACATGAAAATTAGCTTTGAATGAAGCTACCACCTGCCTTCCTGAGGAGATAATATATCCCAAAACCGAAGTGTTTGCAGGCATTGCTGACCCTCTCTAAGACAAACATCAGATCTGCCTGAAAATGTGCTTAGCACAGTCAAGGCTGACAGAGCTCAGACAGATAAAATGGAAAGGGTCATGGTTATGTTATCCCTTATTCTTAGGCATTCTTATGTGCTGAAATCTGACATCAGAACGGCTCCTGTCAATTTTACTCTCCTTGCATCTGGCGCTTCTTTTTTGGAGGCAGAAATGGGAGGTGCTGCTATAAGTGAGCAGCAGGGAAGATATCGAAGGCAGACTTTTTGGTGACCATAGCTTAAGGAGTTGCTTTCAAGTTAAGGGCAGAATGGAAAAATCTCACCCTCACTTGCTGGAAGATGAAGACAGATTTCACTCAGGAGATGGAGGAGGGAGCTAACATCTTGACAGGCTATGAGAACTGTACTAATGAGGCTGATAGAGGGCTGGAGAAACAAGTGGCATTGTTTGATATGATCAAAGAAGGAGCTAGAGAGCGGATCACTGATTCAGCTAATACAGTCAGAAGATAAGTCAGGACAACACTGCAATAGGTCAAGACATGGGATGGTGAGAGCTTTGCTGGCAGAAAATGATCCTTGAACAGTGGGAAACACTTCCGTACTACAGCAGGAGGAGAGGAAATATCTAAATGGAAAAGTAACTTGGGTGGATGCCTCTGCAGAGAAGGCTTAACCAAAAAAAAGTCTTTATATGAGCAATTGGCCTCATAAAGGGAAACATGAAATTCTAGGGAAACTAAATGGAAATTTCCCTTGTTGGGCAAAAGCTGAGTTTGAGTCTGGAGCACAGGAGAGGGTGCTCATTGCCTGGAGTACGACAATGCCTGGCCAGCAGTGTTCCCCAGGGGTTGGTGCTTGGCCCAGTCTTGTTCAACAAGTTTGCTGTTGATACAAAACTGGAGGAGTGGCAGCTACACCAGAAGCCTGTGCTGCCATTCAGTGAGACCTGGACAGGCTGGAAAGTTAGACATAGATGAACCGAAAAAAGTTCAACAAAGGCAAGTGTGGAGTCCAGCAGCTAGAGAGGAATAACCCCACGCACCAGCATAGGTTTGGAGTTGAACAGCTGGAAAGCAACTCTATGGAGAAGGACATGGTAGTTCTGGTAGACAACAAGCTGACCTTGAGCCAGCAATGTGGCCTTGTGGCCAAGAAGGCCAATGTTATCCTGGGGTGCATTAAGAAGAGCATGGCCAGCAGGACAAGGGAAGTTCTCCTCCTCCATCCTGCCCTAGTGAGGCTGCTTCTGGAGTATTGTGTCCAGTTCTGGGCTCCCCAGTTCAAGAAAGACAAGGAACTAGTGGGAGAGGGTCCAGCAGAGGACTACAAAATAATTAGGGGATTGGAGCATCTCTCTTAAGGAGAGACTGAGTGAGCTTGGGGTGTTTATCTTGGAAAAGGGAAGACTGAGAGGGAACCTTATTAATGCTTATAAATATCTAAGGGTACAAACTGGAACACAGAAAGTTCTACCACAACATGAGGAAAAACTTTACTGTGAGGGTGACTGAACACTGGAACAGGCTGCCCAGGGGGGCTCTAGAGCCTCCTCTGGAGATATTCAAAACCTGTCTGGACACATTCCTGTGCGACCTGCTCTAGGTGTACCTGCTTTAGTAGGGGAAACTGGGCTGGGTAATCTCTGAAGGTCCCTTCCAACCCCAACTATTGCACGATTCTCCAGAAACTGTAGCTCAGGTTTAGTTCTCTGAAAGCTCTAAATAGCTGCTGGGCACACTGGGCATTTAAATGTACTGAAATTACATCTTATATTCAAAGTGTAAACCACAGCCTTTGAAAAAGAAGCCTACGTGCTGTGTAACACTGGCTGGTCCTAGCCTAGCAAAATACATCACCTCCTAACTAACGTGTTTTCAGCACCACAACAATAAAATGCTTTCACGTAAGACTGACCTAAACATGCCAGTTCTTTCCTGATGTAACCTGTGTCATGGAGCTAGATGCGGCCATCTTGACACTTGTGTTCCCTGCGTTTCATGGTTGTCAGTTTGGCTATGCCTGCTTTTCTCCTTGGTACATCTGATGGAGAAGACATCCTTTTCCTCCAGGGCACCTTATGTCTTCTGTGCAAGAGGAAGCTGCTATTTCTAAGTGGTTCCCAAACTAACAAACCCACTGCAGACAACTACACCTACCCAGTCTCCTATAAAGGGACTGGCCTGATTCTGTCCCTTCACACAATAGGTTACAATGTTTTATACTGATAGAGTATATTTTGCTGCTATTTGCTTCAGTTCCATGTAAGTCCTTAACATCCCTTTCTCTTCACGTCTCACGGAACGCAGACAGTCACTGAAAAATTATTGGCGAAGTATGAACTCTACCTTTCAGTTTTGTTCCATTTTCATTTGGTTTGTGCAATAAAATCACAACATTTTGCCTACATTTATTTCAAGGATGAGAAAGAAGTAATTTTTATTTGTACAGTTGTATAGATCTGAATCTCTTTTCAGGGATAAACATTTTGTGTAGTGGACAGCACATCTATGTTCCTTGGATTTTGCTGACCAAGTCTCCAGACAGATTTCATTCTCCACTTCACATAACCCTACTCATGAGATAGTAGGTGCCCTAATTTCCATCAGCGTCTTACCTGGATAAGGTAAGACAATAGACAGTAGATATTCATCAGATTCATCCCACAGTAGCCTTACTGTCTGTTGCACAGAGTATATTTTTCCCTTTTGCTGCTGCTTTACTTATATTACTAACATTACCCTTAAAATGTCCGTAATAAATGTCTAAAAATATGACCATTATTTGTATTGATATTTCCTTTTTAAGTCTGGCGGGGTGCAGAAAAAATATGCAATTCAGAGCCTGAACAGTCCATTGCTCCAAAACACATGCACATAGAGAAAAATGCAGAACAGGTGCCAGCCACAGTGCTTGAGGCCCTAATAGAAGTTGGCTAGCTCACACGATGTGAGCAAGATTGGTGTGAAGTTTTTCAACCATCAAATTGGTTAGACTGTTTCAGATAATCTAAATAAATGACTTTGTGAAAATGTGTTTGTTTTCTCAAAACACCCCAAGGCCTGAAACACATCACATTGCTATTACTGCAAAGTCCTTTTTTTAACCTGAAAAATACGACAGCCCCTCCAAACTCCAGTCACAATATTGCAGTACACAATTTCTCCTCCTTGTTACTTCGACTCTTACCTTTCCAGGCAGATCTTTTAGTTCCCCCTTCTTCAGTCTATTACAGGTAAGGTGCTTGCCTTAATTTTTTCAGACTTTTGTAGCAGGTGCCCACCATGTTATGAATGATCAGTCAGTATTTAACGCTGCAAAGTGTCCTTCAGCTTTTAATTGCTCTGTAAAACAATGATTAGTTTTGATTTTTCAGAAGCTGACAACTTTTTATCTTTTAGAATTGTAACTCATTTAGGATGGCAGCATCCTCTGGAGGTCACCTAGTCCGGCTGCCTGCTCAGAGCACTTAGACTTGGATCAGGTTGCTCATCTGGCCTCACAAAACCGTCTCCCAAAGGGTGGACATTGCTATAACCTCCTCCGGGTCTTACCCGCTTTTCCTGGAAAAACGTTTTTTCTTATGCAGAGTTAGCATGTCCTTTCCTGCAGCTCTGGCTGTCTCCTTGCATCTACTCACAGGGTTTCCCTGAGAAATGTCAACCTCTTCCCTGTGACCACTGATCAGATGCCTGAGGACAGCGGCCAGAACTGCCACAGCCTTCTCCAGGCCCAACAAACTCACCTCGTTGTCCTGGCTACAAGGCCCCCATTTCCTAACCGCCCCTGCGGCTTTCTCCCCGGGGGCCACAGACTGGACCCATTACTCCAGGTTCAACTTCAAAGTGCTGAACGCTTTTAAGTTCACCATGGCTGTTAACCCTGGTTTTGCTAGTGCAGAGCATACTCAGTTACGCTCTGGGGCCACAAGGGCGCACTGCAGACTTGTGTTCCATTTGTGCACCACAAGCATGGGGGGTCCCTCTGCACCCACCCTTCCTGGCTCTTGCCTTATGAAGCTGCTTTCTGATGAGCGAGCCTGGGCTGCAATATCACACAGTGTGGCTCCTTCCCAGATGCAGGACTTGGCCTTTGAAGTCCATAAGGTTCCTGTAAAACCATGTGTCCAGCTTGCTGGGCTCCCTCTGACCACAGCCTTACTCTCAACATGCTGCCTGGAAAAGGAGGGCCCCTAATTTGCCACTAAAACCTGCACACTGGTCAAGTGCTCTCCATCCCGCTGTACAGGTCACTGGTGAGCACGTTTGGTCACTGACCCCTGCGGAACAGCACTCGACTGGCTGTTGCAGCCTGCAAACACCTGCGGGTGCCCGGAGGTTGGTGGCCCAATCTCTCTTCCAGCAACCTTGTAGGCACCCACCCCCATCCATGCTGCCCCCGTCTGCCTCCCTACACGAGGCAGCGTCGAGAGCCTGACAGAAGTCGCTGTGAGGGCGCCCGCTGTTCTTGCGAGCACAGGCAGGCATCTCATCACACAAAGTGCTCAGGTATGATTTTGTCTTTTGTAAACCCAGGCTGGCCAATCCCAATCACCTACTTGTTTGCATGTGCCCAGATCGTCCTCTTTGCACTCTTGAAGACTGGCATAAAAATGTCCTTTTTTTTCAGTCACTGGGGACCTTCCTCAAGAGCAGCATTTCAAAGATGACAGGCTACGTTTCGCCTCCTCCAGTTCTGATGTTTGGCAGGAGTTGGCTCTCGGCGTTCAGCATCTAGCATAGTACTCTATCAATACAAATAAATACCAATACGAAAATAAACCAAACAGAAATATTTATAAATCAATGTTAATTTAATAAAAAAACATAATAGCCAAGAATTCTAGATAGTAAAAAATATTTCTATAGTTTTACCTGAAATGCTAGTCATTCCAATAAGTGTTTGAGGTTGCCTAGATTGTCACTTGAAAAACAGAATGCTAAGGAAAAAATGGTTAAAAATATACACTAGCCATAATAAGAAAATCACCATGACCACTGTGACCAGAAGGTGACAGCTGTAGAGATTTACTGTCCCACCAAGCCTGAATAAATACTATAGTACCTCACTTATT
Source organism: Clamator glandarius (assembly GCA_033459285.1). NCBI lineage: Eukaryota > Metazoa > Chordata > Aves > Cuculiformes > Cuculidae > Clamator > Clamator glandarius. The sequence continues at coordinate 2,418,104 of JAUNZM010000140.1, forward strand.
CAAGGTGACATGTTCGAAAGATATAGAGTGAGGCTCATTGAATTACAGCCAGATGCATAAAGACAGTGAAATACTTTCTGCAGAACTCAAGAAAACTGTGTTCTTTTTTTCCAGACCAGTGTAACAAACTTTTGCAAAACTTTTCTGAACGTAAGATCTATAGTCCAAGACTATAGAGTAAGGGAGTAAAATAAGATAACATATTTTTTAATAAAATAATCTCTTTCTTACAGGAAACGTGTTTACGGAGTCCATCTGACCCTAATTCCCAGTGCAATATTACCATAGGAATTCAAATGATGATATGGGCAGGGCAACACATGTGCTAGCTTCTGGCTTTTTCATTCTGCTATCCTACAAAAATCAGAAGGAAAGATTTTATTAGTTTTGGCCTGCAGAAATGAGAAGCACACGTACTAGTATCCTGCAGTAGTCACAGAAGTTCCTATTCTTTTTGTTTTTATTAGAACTGTATATCTGTATAGACTACTGGACCATGCCCTATGTTTGATACCCTACTTTTGCAGTCCTGAGATCATGATTCAGCCACGGGTACCAGCAGAAAGTTCCTGCTGATGTGCCTGTGTCCATGTCTGGTCTGGATCCTTTTTGTTCAGCTACGGAAAGATCTCTGAGCAACACAGTGCACCTTTTGACTTCTTATACAGGAAAAACTCACAGCTCAGTGTGCAGATCTAGGATAACAGACAAAGGAGAGGATGTGATATTATTACTTTAGCCTTATTCCCTTAGTGGTTTGAACATTCGATATATTTATTCAAAATGACAACTGCAACGCAAATATTGTATTTCTGTACTAGTTCTTTGTTATAATAAATCCATTAATTTAATAGCTAAGCATCTGCAATGATATTGCATGTCAGGAAAAAAAACCCTTATGTATCAAAAAAGCAGATAATAACCATTGTGTAAGTATGGTACAATTTTTCTTTCTCATGTAGAGCATGTTTCTAAAATGCGAGATCCTGACAGGTATAACAAGAGGGTTTGCCATTTATCACATAATTATCATCTCAAATTCTCAGTCCTGCATTTCATGGACAAAACTTTGGTGGCAAGTGGAGTTACAGTACATAAAATGTAAGCTGACATAGCAAAGAGAGTATAGGGTGTTAAATATAAATCTGAACATGAATCTTCCTTACCTTACAACTATAGTCTTCTAGATCCTTGTGTTTCATAGGTCAAGTAATTCCTCTCATTGCTGAATGACAAGACACATTCTTTCACTTTTAGTGACCCAAATATTTTTCCAGTGCTCTTAGAAACAATCATCTGTCCAACCAATTATACACCCCCGGCCAGTCCTCTCCTTAGTATAGGTTTCCTGCATTTTATATGGGAACATATTCGACTGCAGAAACTTGGCTTTAAGTTTCTCATCACGACCAGAAGGTTATAAAAAAGCAGGTAAAATAGTACCTAGCCAAATATTGTTTCCTGAAGAACCAATTAAAACACACAGTTCTGTAAACCTATTGCATGTTGGCCAGAAACAGGCTCCTCATGCAAGTACAACCTCTCAAAGTAGCTGAGCAGTTAAACCTAACTGCCTACAAGCATGAGTTACAAAACCAGACACAGAGAGATGCACATGGAAGAGTGCCTACCCACAAGATATTATAATTCTCACAGTCCATAGAATTAATACAATTGTACCTGCTTCCCCAGAGGATGCTGCAAGTCTGGACTCTCTTACCTACCCCTTTGTAGGTTATTCTCCAATGAATTATCCATTCACAACACAGTTGACTGCTCCACAGAAGAGTGGAAATCAAGCAGAATTACATTTGCAGAAAATGATCTCTAATACATTGCAGCTATGAGGTAGCTGTTGACTGGTACATCCTCTACTATGAAGATCCTGAAATTTGTATTCCTTGGCCTTTGTGGATTTGTAATGGCCCTGTTGGCTTTGTATTAACCCTAACTAGCCTTATTCTTAAGTCTTTTTACTCTTGTACTCTTTATTTTTCACTTTATATTAACAAAGAAGAGATTCTTACAGAACAGCTTTTAAGCATGGAAAACAGTAATTTCAAAGCTTCTGCAAATACCTCCCTTCAAAAGCACACCGTGTCAGCTGCTTGCTTTGGCCATGCTTCAAAGCAAGTCCTGGCTCCAAAGTGACCTGTATTTTGTCTCAGGTATGCCCAGGCTGGTTTTAAAGTTAATCTTTAATCTCCATTAGCAATGGCATAACCACAGTGTAGCATTTTGGTGGTGCAATAATAAAACCATAAGCACCCATCTGGCTCTGCTGCTTCTTATTCTGAACCTCTGATGTAGTGCATCTTTACAATCTTACTGCAAAAAAGCCCCAGTAAAAGCTGTAATAGGATGTAGCAAAGAAAAGACATTAAAACGTGAAGGAAGTAAACACAGGCTCTGCAATTATACTTTATTGCAACTCTAATGCTTTGTTTGCTCCTGAAGACTCCTTCAGCTAAATTTGTTTGTTCCAGGCCTTTTTTATCTTCTACCAATTAATAAACACAAAAAGCACAAATATTTTTTATTATTTTATTGAAAAGGTACATTTAAAAAAATACACAGACATTTTACTATTATGGACTGCAGATAAAGATGCTTTAAAAGTAATTATATTTTTTTTCTTTTCTTCTACCTGTTGTCCCCATTATCACATCCTGACTTCAGTCTGAGTACTGCATATTGATATCACCTTTATAAAAGGGTTGGGGAGGCAAGAAGATAGTTCAGGCATTACTGCAATATATTCAATAAACAGACAATACAGTCAATTATAAATACTTTATGTTCTGTACATTATTGCATTAGGGAGCCACAATGTTCTGCAGCATCATTACAAAGGAAACTAGTTAGAAATGAAGAAAAGGGATTTTGATGTATAAATACATGGATGCATTGACATCTTGAACAATGCATGTGAGCTGTGGTAATGTGCAATTTAAAAGCTTTTTTCTCTTTAAACATTGCTTAGCAACATCAGTGAGGAAATAACAAAAATAACTTAAAAGTAGCAAACAAGTAGTAATCTTAACTATATGTTATATGGCTTTCTATTTTTAATTTCTCTAAATAAAGTCTGACACAAAGGAAATTCTTAAAAGCTTCAGCGCGACATTGCTTTCAAACATTTGCACAGAAACTAAAAATACTAAAACCAGACATGTGATACATCTTTAGTACTACACAAGATACACCAGTACTGGGGTCTAGGACAGCACACAATCCCTGTCAACAAGAGCACACTGAAAAAAAAAAAAGGACGCAATTGATTTTTGAGATGTTATCCACAATCAAGCATTTGGTTAATCTACCTTTTTTCCCACTTTAGATTATAGCCCATTAGTTCTCAGAGAAGTATTTACATAAGTGTGAGGAAGGAAGACCCTAGTTTTCAAGTCTGTCAGGAAAATACTTTACGTTCCTTGATTCCAAGGTGCATCATACACATTGTGGGGGGAAAAAAGAGATGGCATGGACCTTCAATAACATACCTTTTAGGAGCAATTAAGCTTTTAGTAAATTACTCTATTTGGATTAAAAAAAGAGAGACAGAGAAAGACTGAGAAAATTTGTCTAGACTCCAAAATGCAGTACCGTAAATGATGAATTTATTGTTGTGGTTGTCAAGTTGTGGTTGGTCAAGGTGTCACGCTGGATGGCATTTCAAAAGAGAAAGACATTTTAAAATCTTGACCCCTTTCCTGCTGTTCTTTTACCCTTTCTACTGGCCACAGTTATCTCCCTTGTACATCAATAAATTAGTACGGTGCAAAAAGTATGGAGGCAGGTGTTGCCCGGATGGGACCGTGGCCTGGCCTGAGGAGAGCTGGTGGTATCGCAGGCGCCTGGAACAAGGAGGCAGATGGCCGGGGAGGAAGGGACAGAGCTGATGATACAGCTGCAGCCGCAGCAAGAGGAGATGAAAGAAAAGCAGGTGCCAGGGGCTTAATCATGTCCTTTTGGAATGCAAGTTTTGCCTGGAATAAAACACACAAAAAAAGCAATGTAAATACAGTTCTCCCCATACCCACTTTTACACGAGGGTAAAAAATGAACCCTGAGAAAGGGCATGCTATGGTTTCTCACAGAAACCTCATGTCAGCTGCTTAAAAATCCTACTTGCATTGTCATCGTACCCAAGGCAATTAAAGCAACCAAACCATATATTTAAAGATACATAAATCTCTTGAGTGTAGTGGTAGTCATACTGGTGTTTAGAAGGAAGCATAATTTGCATGTGAACAACATTAAATTGTGTAAATCGTAACTGTATAAGAAATATTAAAAAACAGGATTAAGAATTCAGTGTCAAAAGTAGAGAGGTCAAGTCCAGTCAGCTTTTTACCTGCCAATGCAGAGCTGCTCTTTTGAAAACAGAAATATTTTTTAAGATCAATATCACAAAAAAAATCTTTCCAAAAGAATTATTACTCAGCTTATGATCTACAGTCATTGCTGGTGCTTGTGGTAAAAAAATCTAACAGACATATATACACGATAGTCTCACCGAAAATGTTTGCACCACAGTAACACATTTGTGGGGGCTAAGATACTCATATCCTTCCTTTATTAGCAGAGGCCTCTCCTTACACAATAGACAATAAATGATGTATTATACAAATGAAGATTAGCATGTGCAGAACATAGCAAATGGGGTGACTTGAAGAAAGCCTGCAGCATTTTCATTTGCCTCTATACAATTACAAAGACATATTAATATTTCAGCTTTTAAAGGTTCTTCACATGCTCACTCTTGCACATACACATTTGCATCTCTGTCTGTCCAACCTATAATTTGTCTTTGTGCCATAGGTGGCATGTGCTTTTCCCTAATGAATAAAATACAGGCTGAGTCATATGCAAATAAACATACAATCTGTGCTGAGCTAGAGCCAGTCTGAACCCTGGCTGCAGCTGACTGGCAGAACCAGCTTGGGGAATTCCTGGAAATGCAGGTGGGTGTGAAGGGAGAAGAGCTAGGGGCATAAATGCAGGAGAGGTGTTTTGATAGCCAGTGACAAGCACAGTCCAAGCATGCAGATAGGCAATCAGTTCTTCTAAACAGCTGATAACTCTTTTGCACCAACACAGAACATCCACACAGCACTCTGTTTTGCTCTATGCAGAGAATGCGCATTAGTATTTTTATATCTTAACATCTTATATCCTTTTCTCTGACTGCATCTGTCAAAACTGAAAGTTATCTCAGATGCCCAGAAAGACAGTATATACATTTAAACCTTCAAGGAAAGTGCATTAGCTCAGCAGAGGAAATATCTTTCCAAAGGGCACACAGTTCTTTGCCCATTCCACTGATTATTCCCTTCTCCCTAGCAGTAAATAACACTCAGAGTGCTGTCTGTGTGCCTTTGACCAGGCAGACAGAATACATAACTACGGTCAAATCTGATCCTTGTACAGACTCAGCTGGAGAGAAGATAAATGCTGCGGAAGTATCAGGTCTGTCATGTTCCTGTCACTGTGTGGTGGGAGTTCCCAAGATCACAGATTCATGTCAACAGTGATGAGAAATAAAAATACTTACTGCTAAAATACTTGGGCTGCGCTGCAGTTTGTTGTAAGGGCTATATTTAGGTTTCATAGGCTTTCCTGCAACTCTGTCCTTGTGCCTTCGGCTGGAAATGTGCTGAAATAAATATCCTCATATTTAATTAGCTGTTTAAACATTTCTTAGTGTAGAGTTTGAAACTGATTTATCAGCAGGATATGCCTAAGCCCTGTTTGTAAGATAAAGTAGGTTCTTTAGAGAGAACAAAGATGTGCTTTGCTAAATTAAACATAACAATTTGGAGCAAATCAAATAGAGAATTGGAAACCAATCAAATATAGGGAATACTGTGATCCAAGACAGGGTCTGCAAACCATTGATATTTTGGTTAGTGTTTCCTTTTTCCACTTGAGAAGCTTTGAACCAGGCAGAGCTGTAATCACTAAGTCACACGAATATTCAGAAGTAGGAGGTAAATTTCAGTCTCACTGATGTTGTTCAGTTGTATAAATAATTCAGTATTAGCTGAAGGAAGAACTAGTGCCCAGGGATATGTCTACACCATGCAACTTAATACTATCTTAGAGATAACTGAAATAACAGGGAATGAGAGGACACATCCACACAGCAGAGCACCATCCAGTTAGAAATTCCTGTTTGAGTATCAGAAACCACATATTTATATGAGCACAACTCTGAACCCAGAGCTAATTGGCTTGGAAAGAACAGAGCTGCATGTTCATACAACTATGCTGTTAATGATGATGTTGCTCTCCATAGTTCATACATATCTACAGTGCTACCCTCCAGCCGATTGCTCTAAACCAATAGATTCAAGTTCCACTGCACTTCTCACATAGTATTAAAAAGTTTCCCAGCAGACTGAAACAGCATCAAAAGAGGAATTTAGGAAACTTCAGCCCAGAATTTCTTCCACTTGGGAGACCAAATTTCAAATCTCTCTCTCACCATAGCAAACTTTTAAACTAGAATTGTGATGTTATTCATTGATGATGACACCGTGTCCATCACTAGCCCATTTTTTTTCCCCAGCTGACACAATTAGGTGAACTTGACCTATACTGAACTACTTAGAAATAGTTGTGAGATGAAAGTAAACAAATAGTAAGTTCACTTTTTGCCAAAACATCTCCACACCTACATCTCACCTACAATATTGCATTACAACTAAAACAAATAAAGGAGCCTCCGATACATGCAAGCTACCTGTTTAAGTTGAATTTCTGAATTAACATGGACATCACAAATTTCACAATGAAATGTCTTGTTCTGCAGTCCTGAGCCTTTATTGCCATTCTGCACCTTCAGCCGGGATCCAGGTCTAGGATAAGACTTGATGGGACCAGCACCATTCCGAGCCTCAACCATGGTCTTGTGCTTGGAGCCTAATGGGCAAGGAGACACAGGTGCATTAATCATCAGCAACTTAAACCCATATCCATTAGCCTTGTGACTTTTTGTAACAAGACAGAATGGTTAAAGTCACCACAGATTAGGATTAATGATGGCTATAGTTTTGGTCAGTGTAGTTCTCACTTCGCCGATCTAAAGGGAAATCAGAAAATGGAAGAAAGGTTTGCATGAAAAGGGAACAACAGGCATGTTGGATCACTGGCTTTCTGTTTGGAGGCAAAGTGTGGCTATATGGCCAAGGTTGATTATTCTTCTGCCAATATCCATATAGCTGGTGAAACATGAAGAAGGACAAGACTGGGAGAGGAACCACAGCAGTCGCTCAGAACCTGCCCAAGAATAGGAATACTTCAATAAGTATCTTCTGATTTGGAAGAAATCTGGCTATTTCAAGAATGGATTTTAGCTGTAAAAACAGCTTCAATGGTTTGTTAACAAGCTTTACATCACCAACACATCACAGAGTACCCAGAGCACATTAGGGATTGCTGCTTTTGGCCTTTTAAAGAGAATATATATAACCTGTGAGAATAAAGATTCTAGGAAATCTATGGCTGTAACCCTCAAATTATCAAAAGCATCAAATAACAAAAATTATCAGAAGTTGTACCAGCAAAAACCAGACACCAGAGATAATGAGACAAAATATGAAAGAGAACTGACACAATTAGATTAATTTGACCTATGGCAAATATGAAAGACAACTGACATTTTAGAAACATTAATGTTACAGAAACCACTATGATCATAATAACCCTCACTAGGGAAGCATGATGGAATCTGATCAGGTAACATGAACTGTAGGGATTTTGCCAACTAGAAGCTTACAGAGTACATGAAGAATAGCTCAAAAAATTTAGTGAGGACTTTAATAGAATAACAAACACCACACATGAAACTGTAATTAACAGAAATGTTCTTGTAACTTGCCATTGTAAGTTTTAACTAAAAGGTACTTCAGTGAAGTGTGGCTACCACAGTGTCAGAAAACCAGCTTTGTTACTGTTTTCAAAATTCAGTGTAACACACAACTGACTCGCACTATACGCTTACTCACCTGTATTGTGGGCTTCTAGTTGTGACAGGGAATTCACAGCTACTTTGCATAATGAACAGTATAATAGTTTTTTGGCTTTTTCCTCTTCTGACTCAGAAACTGCGCTAGAAGCTCCATTCGTGCTCTTGGAAGATGAAGCAGATGTTACAGGTGTCACTGCTGCCACTCCAGGTTTGGGAAGAGAAGGACCCACTTCTGTACTGGACTGCTGACTTGCACTATTTGGTTTTGTTTTCCCTTTATCTTCTAAAAGAAGTAAAATAGATATGTCATAATATGCTGCACACAACAAAAATAGCATACAGTAATCGTCCTGTTGTTTTAGTGAACATAACGCAACAGGAGCTTAATTAATATCATTTTATACAAGACAGCAGCATCCTTGAAATCTTGTTAAAATCCTACCATGAAATGTGCGTAATTTGACAAAAGGGGTGATATTCCTGTTTTTAAGGCTATCCAACGCCTCCAAGAAATTCATGCCAGCTGTTGCTGCGGTCATGCTGCAGGTTTGGCCAGCTGAAAGGAGCTCAAGAAAATCTAAAGGCAGCCAGGGTTAAGGACTGGAGAGCACTCAAACAGGTGAGCCTTTGCACTGGGGATTACAAAAGTACTTCTGAAAAGCAATATATGAGCCTTTGGAATAGTTTCTCAAAGATGCTGCAAAGATGCTGAAAGTATCCACCATTATCTTCACATATGATATTCCTCATTTCAGGTACAGGAGTTAATTACAGTACTACACTATACCTATGAACACAGCTGCTAATGTTTTTAGGTAATTCCAGGAACAATTTCCTATATACATGGAGATCAGGTGGCTCCAATGTGCACTCAGTGCATTCCTGTATCACTTCACAAGCATGAGTCAATCATCTGTGCTCCTATGAGACAGGCAGGCAGGTATTACTTCATTTTACAGATGGTGATCACAAGGCAAGAAATCAAACATCCCAGATGTGCTTTAAGAGGAATTTTGTGCCAGAGTTACTATTCAAATTCTCCTTGTCTACATGTTGTCTACAAGAGCTCATTGCATCTTAAGCTACTCAACTGCAGTCCTTATGACCACAGGCCACACTAGTTGCCAGCAATAAAAGAAGTTCATCCATAAAGAGCATGGGATGTGAGTGGGACTGTACAGTGGTTCTGGCATGAGCAACCCTGAAAAAATGGACATAAGAAATTATTGCCTAAGTTGTCACTCAGAACAACAGGAATTAAATTTTATCATCTCAGCTAGTACAAAATCCTCATAACATAAAACTTCTTCATAACTTCTGAAAACTTATATTCCATGGGAAACCTATGGCATAGTTTTAAACAGTGTTGAAAACATGATTTGAAAATCTAGGTTCTATTATGAGCACTTGGTTATTTGTAAACACGGACCTTTGCACTTTATCTTTACAGCTGCCAGGCTCAGGCTTAACATCACTCTGTTCAGCAGGCCAATGCTACCTAGAATTCTGAAGCAAGATTGTGCCCCCTACAATAAACACTTGACAACGCATATGAACTATGAACAGGCACCCTGAAATCAAAACCCACAGTTGTTGGCATATTTCCCAGAAATCCACTGCAGTACATCAATCTTAGATTGTTAAAAACCAGGAGAAAGACAATTCTAATAAAGGAATTATTATTTTTTTAAATAGTGATAAAAATACTTTGAAATTACATGATATAAACATTGTCATATGGAGTACAAAGACTACTATTAGGACCAAACTAATGACAAAACCAGTCTCTGAAGCTACTTTGATTATTAAAGTATGACAAACCAATGTGATGTTAAGTCATAGCTCACAGACTATTCAATTTTAATGTCTCTATAGCAAGAAGTCACATCTGCAAAAATCTAGAACACATTACGTGACTTGTGAGTTTTCATAAAATACACAGTTTTAATAAACAGCATTTGCTAACATTCTAAATTAAAGAGTTTTCAATATGAAGAGTTCTCAGAGGTGCTAAAATCTATAAAGGAAACACACTGAACGGTTGCAGCTTGTGAATTCACATTACAGGAAAATAGACTTAATGCTGTTCTATGCACTATTATACCAGATGGCAAAAGGCATAACACGTGGATATATGCAAACTTGAGTGCAATAAAGGAATGGTCCTTAGTATTTCGCATTTCAGATCTGAAAAGAATAAGGCACCTGCAGAACTGCAAGCTGTATCTTAGCATGGAGAGATTATACTTCTAGTCTAGGGTTCTTTTATACCTTTTCCAATGTGGTTTGTTTTGTTTTTTTGTTTCTTTGTTTGTTTTTTAATGTAAGCATAAAGACTTGGTGCTTTTGAAACACTTCTGTGAGATAGGAACCATCTCCTCCTGTGAGAAAGAGAACAGGAGGGGGTTGGCAGGAACAGCAGCTGATGCGAGCTGGGACTTTCAGCCTGACAGACTACTTTGTGCAACAAATGCACCATTCATGCTCCTGCAGCCCTTAATCTCACTGTTCAAGCTGTTTGCAACAAGAGGGAGCAGATTTTGATTTTTTTTTTCTTTGCCATCAAGCACCTGTGGAGTGAGATCCTAAGCAATGGAGTAAGATCCATTCCACACAGACCACCAGTCACCATCACGGACTTATGGTTTTCCATCGCTGAATTTAACAGCTGACTGAAAAATGAAAGATTTCATTTCCCACTTCTCCGCAGTTAGCCGGCCACCAGCTGAAGTAATATGGCAATTTTTAAAATATTCTCTAGATTTACAGTGTTTTTCACTATTCATAACACAAAGCAATTCTAGAGTACATAACATGTAACAAGCTAACAAGGAAACTTCTAGAAATCTAGAGAAAAGTTACCAGCATCCAGCTGGGCTCAATTCTGCCAGTATCTCAGCTTTTGGAAAGAACCTCAGTTCACATAATAATACCATCATTTGAAAAGCTTCCTGACACAAATAAGCTCTTCATCCATGGGAATGAATGTGTATAAGGAGATACACACACCCCTCTATGAAATAAAGTTTCCTTTCAGCATTCTAAACCTTTAACGCAGAACATCTTCAAAGGTCATAATTATCAGGTTATTATACACTTTAACTCCCACAGAAAGTACACTGAGCTAAGTGCATATTTGTCACTGTAATGGGGCCAGAATTGGCTTGTCCTGGCTTCTAAAATCAGAAAATTGCACTTATCCAAATGGGTTTTTGAGAACAGCTTGTTTTCAATCCACAGAATTCAAAGCAGCATTTCTTATAGTTTTATGTTTGAAACCGAAATGCCAAGTATTCTACCATGCAAAGCACAGGAAATGCAAATTGCATGTGTAGATTTTACAAAGCACAAAGGGGATTACTCTTTTATTAGTATTTATAGCACAGAGTTAACAAATAATATCTTCACACAGAAATCAGAAATGTAACTGTTAATGCCTGCATGCTAATAGATACCTCCCAATTGTAACCACTGTATAAAATAAATGTAGATAGTTAGATACAGTGGTAGGACTATAGTCCTCTTGCAATTTTTGAAGGCAAGTCTTGTTGAGAATAGGGTCAAATTTGCTCTGATTTCTACCAGGGCCAAACCCATGGTGCCCAACAGAGCTGGGTAGACACTAAATAAGTGTATGGGTGCATTTACCCTACTCAGGACTATACCACCAGCTCCTGCTGCACTGCTCACAGTGGTACCTAACTCTTTCCAGAAGCCTGCAACTGTGATTCAACCTTAGTCAGGGTCAGGCTGGAATGGTTACATCATAACTCACATGCAAGTTCATTTAAAACCTAACGCATCCTGTTACACTGTATCTTTTTTTTTTAATTTTATTTCATGCAGAAAGGCAATATTTCATCTGTGTTCAATTTCTGTCTTTAAATTAAGTTTCCCTTTTCCTCAAGACTGTAGATAAGTAAATTAACGGTTCATTTCAAGTTCTCACTGAAGACTGAATTTATTTTGAAATAAAGCCCCAGGAAAAAAATAAAGCCAGCTAATTAAGCATTGCTTTGGGCTCAGTAATAGCAATGCTCTCGTCGCTTCCTTACATTGTTTCAATTCTGCTTTGAAGTTGTTTTCACATATTTTTGGTTGTTTGCCTTATGTTTGTGTCAGCACCATGTTAAAATTCAAGACTTATTCATCTAATTAGCACTGCCTCATTTTAGCTCTACGTACCAAAGTCAGGACACAGTGCCAGATAACATCTGACAGGTTCCAGCTTCCAACACAAGATCAGCTGAAGTGATTTACTGACATATGCAGGTCACATAACTCCCATTACACTTGCTAGGGCATAATCTATTTGTCCCACCCAGTAATGCCAAAATCCTCACCCAGCTAAGTAAAAAGGGTTTTGCCTTCGATCAAAAAGGGGCAAAAATGTTACCATAAAACTTCTTCTGTCTGACATTCAACCTGCATCTTCATTGCCCCTGTACTCACCTCGAGTACTGTGTTCAGTTCTGGGCCCCTCACCACAAGAAGGATGTTGAGGCTCTGGAGCGAGTCCAGAGAAGAGCAACAAAGCTGGTGAAGGGGCTGGAGAACAGGCCTTATGAGGAGCGACTGAGAGAGCTGGGGGTGTTTAGCCTGGAGAAGAGGAGGCTGAGGGGAGACCTCATTGCTCTCTACAACTACCTGAAAGGAGGTTGTGGAGAGGAGGGAGCTGGCCTCTTCTCCCAAGTGACAGGGGACAGGACAAGAGGGAATGGCCTCAAGCTCCACCAAGGGAGGTTCAGACTAGATATAAGAAAGAAATTTTTCATGGAATAGGTCATTGGGCACTGTAAAAAGCTACCCAGGGAGGTGGCTGAGTCCCCATCCCTGGAGGTGTTTAAAAGATGGGTAGATGAGGTGCTTAGGGACATGGTTTAGTGGTGGATAGGAGTGGTTGGACTCGATGATCCAAGAGGTCTTTTCCAACCTGGTGACTCTATGGTTCTATGGTTTTTCAGTTACTTTCTTTCCTGGTGAACAGCAGAATGTGAATGATCTGCCCTGGCTCATAATCCAGTGATCAAGACAGTCCATGCAGAAAGCATAAAAGTATATTCTTTAAATCCATTTCACCATCCCATTAAGCAGTTTGATCAAGAGAGTTCACTTGGTTTATTTTGCAATTTGTGTGACTTATTTACAATTTTATTATGCATATGTATATTTAAGCAGTATAAAACTATATTTTAAAATTATCTATTACCATACTAAAATGTGCCTATAGGTGTTGAGTTGTTTAGATAGGAAAGAACATTTTTCATTTTGAGCAAATGTGTTGATTTTGGTGCATGTTAGGCAGAAGTTCTAATTTGGACTTCATGATGAAAATATACATTTTCAATAGAAAAGTAACTTAAAATTCAGATCCTTAATTCAAAATTGAGACTCTTCATGAAAATAGAACTAAAGAGAATTCTAAATCTAATTTATATATCTAGATATTCAAATGATAAAGGTTTTCTGTACTAACAATGCTCATTGTTACTTATACACTACAACATGCCTGTCTGCACAGTTTTCACCACTAAAGATTCACAGAACAACTTCGCATTAAGCTTTCGGTTTTGCAACAGCTTGTTCAAACAGCAATTGAAATTAAAAGATTATCCAAGGTAAAGATGTGATAAACTTGCAGAAGTCCTTTCCAACAAGTATGCTAAAAGCTTTTAGATACAGAGCTCTGCTATGATCCTAACAACCCTTACAGAACCATCACACATATTTTCTGCCTGTATGTAACACATAAAACTGCTCTCACCATTACAGTAACAGAAGAAATAATATTTTGATTACTGAAAAAATGTATTTTATGTGCATGTGATGAAAAGTACAGCTTAACACCTTCTTAACTCTCTTCCCTGTCAGGAGTTGGGACTATTATCTATGATGTGAGCACACAGACAGACAAGGATACCAGGTCAGAGGCGCTGGTGGAGATGGAGGCAGCTCCCCATCAGGAAGAGACCAAGCCATGCTTATAACCATCTGCTGTCAGGTTTTAGCTTCACATCTACCCTTGTGCCAGGACCTTCATGGCATCCCCAGCTGCAGGTGCTAAACAGTGGCCATACACAAAGTACTTAGAATAGGAGTAGAGCACAGGCATTGCCAAGTGGCCACCGCTCCTCTAGCTACCCTAAATCGAAGCTCTTTTGAGAAATTTGCTAATTTCCCATCTGAGAGATGGTGATTTGTTTTATAATTCTTCCACCTGGTCACACAACAGAACAGCAGAGCTGTGCAGAGTGAAACAGGTTTTCAGCTTCTTCCTGTAATTTCAACAGCTTCAAATATGTCTATAAATATTGGGCTGCATTAAACAACCTTTGAAGCATACAGTGATTATAGAAGGGGAAGAGGAAATCAATCAGATTGTCAGACGATTCTATAAGTGCTCTTTCCCTAATCGGTTACGTAGCAAAGGTAAAATCAGTTGCATTAATTATAGACATATACAATCCGGGACATTTTGCTGAAAAGCTTGTTGCTGTAGCTAAACTGACATCAATGAAGACAAATTAAAATTGTTTATTGAAAAATAAAACTCTCGGTTAAAATTAGACATCAGATACTTGGCATATATATATAAAATATACTTATTCCTACTACATCTTTTCTTTCCACACTTCTTTATAAAATATGCCCTTTGACAAGGCTGAAAAGAGGCAAGTTAGCTGATATTACTAAAATCTATCTCTTGACCTTACTGTTATAAGCCTTCAGTACCTAGAACAATAAGGTGGCCCCCGGACCAAATGATTTGCAGTTTAAGAGAAGAGATCACAGCTGCTGAGAGACAGGTATGAAATCACAGGAGAGACAGAAAAACTGGTCACCAACACAGGCACCAGTGTGGCAGCTAAGCTTCTCATGAGATTTTTTCTGGGAATTTTTTCTTTCTCCAAGAAACAGAGAAAGAGAACTTTTCAGAGGTGAGAGTAAAGTAAGTTTGGCAGCTGTTTTCAGGTAGCTCTTTACAAACAGGACCCAGAAAAGCAGGAAGCTCTTTAAAAAACTGTTTTCAATGGCTGATTGGTGCTTGGTGCATGTCAGTATCTTCAAAGTACATTAGAAAATACATACTAAGGTATGGAGAGCTTTGACAGTGAATGACATGAAGAATTCTGAGAGAGAAAAATCAGTAGTTTTAGCAAAACTACTGATTGGAGAACATGAAATTACAGAGATCACAGTCAAAGAAGTTACAGGCCTGATTATTGGTAATTAAGGGTGATGTTTAGAAACTATGACAAAAGGCATATTGTACTTGAAGGACTGCCTGCAAACAAACCCTAGGATCTACCCTGAGAGACAGGTCTGGGGCAGAGAAAAAGGACCCACAAGTCATCATATTTGAAACAATAGTTGCTGTACACATCTTTGCCCTGAAATAAGATATGGTGGGACAAGATCAATGATCAAATTAACAGAAGGACAAGAAGAACCTCCTTCAATATATCAGCAGAAAAGCTACTAAAGAGAAAGGCAGACAATAGCTCCAGTAAGAAAACGCAAATTTCAAAACATTGTTCTTCACATAAAGTCTTATCTTCTGCTGGCTCACACTGCTATAAAGGAATAAAGCATGCAGTTACACAATTAATTATCTTTTCTATAAGGAAAAAGATGAACGCTATGAGTAATATGTGCCACAATGGACTAACAGGAAAGCAATTAAGTCAGTAGTGGTCACAACCTTTACAGCGTTTGTAAGCACTCTGTCCTGCATCTCAGCATCACTTAAAAAAATAACAAAGAGCATTAGATTATTTCTTGACACTCATTATGACAGAGTTTGCTAACTTTGATAAGGAATTTCAAAATGTTTTTTATCTCCACATTGGCTGAATAATGAGACTCTAATGGCTGTCAGACAGAATACCTACTTTCTTACCAGTTGTGCAGTCTACTGAGAAATGAGGCTGAAAAACCCGTAGGGTTCTGTTCCAGAAAAATTCCACTGCAAACCTACATGCAAATCAGACAGCACAGTGTATCTATTAACCCTTTGGTTACTTGTAGGTTTTGTAAAATTATTTTTCTTACACTGCAAGCCTGTCAGAAAAATGGCTAAGTTTCACGTAATGAAACATTGTTAGATGAAATAAATCTGTTTGACATACGCTAAAGAAAACCAATTTTGTTTCTATACAATGTTGAGAAACAAATGGAAGCTATAAATACAAAGCTTTTCAACTCATACACAAATGTGCACTGAAATAAGCTACTACATATTTTCTCGAGATACTGAAGCTACATCAGGAAATGTCTGGATGGCTCTGCAATATTGAATGAACTCTGCAGCAAGGCAAGTGATTTGATTAACTGCATCACACTCTGCAACAGGCTGAGCTGAAGTATCTTTTTCATTTCAGAAGTACTGTTTGTTTGGCTATGGTACAACATTGATGTTGATACTTAATTTCTTAGAAGTTTTATTTCTGATTTGGAATAAAAAAAGACTTCAGGGAATTTTCTTACAAAGGAACTTGTAAATTTTTCAGAATACAAAAATGTTTACAACCGATCAGACTAAAGATATAATGTTACAAAGATTTGGTTTTGAAATTTTGGATGGGCTTAATTTTTATGAGAGCAGACTGAAGAAAATTAGAAAATAATCAGAAAAGCGCACAGTTCCACAACAATAAAATCTTGCCTGCAAAATCTATTTTTGTACTTATTTATACATCTTCCTTGAACAGAGTATCTGCTGCTCTAGTTACTGGGGTGCCTGAGATGATCCCACTATATCGCCTATGATTTTTAGTCAATTCCTTGCATAGTTGGGGATTCTTGGGATATCATTTTTGGTTGGTTGGCTAGTGGCTCAGATCTCTTTTACTACCAAGATCAAGAAAAACCTGGGTGTACTCATCAAAGAGGGTGGTGGGGAGGGGGTAGAAAAGAAGAGAGATATTGCTGGCACATACATGAAAAGTATACATCAAAGTAACTGTGCAGAAGTTGTAACATATTGACAAAGGGCATTCACATTTAAACAAAACTATTTAATATTTCAACACAATGAGGTTTCTCTGTGCAAAAGCAAATGGAAGAAGAAGAAGGGTTCATTCTGTATTGCTAGTCAACACGCAGGAGTGCACATACTATGCCTGGAGTAAACAAACTAAATTCTAACACACACTTGAAGCAACTTGTGTTGTGTTTCCATCTCACCCATTTGTCTTTAGTTTTGCTTTTTTTTTGTAGAAAGGAGGTTATATCAGACTTCTATTTTCCTCATTTAAAAAGAGATTAATACAATTTTTGTCCCTCTTTTATAATTTTTAGACTGACGAGGCTAAACAGGTAACTATGGTAAACGCAGTGCATTACTTCTGGAGAAAACCTGCCTGTCTACAAACACATACACAGAGCAGTTTCCTAATGCACATTGCCAATACCTGATTTCCCAGTGACACATCACACCCCTTGTACAGTAGGCTGGGAAAACTTTCACTAGAAATTTGTTCATAAAACTCAGCAAAATCAGTAGCAATACGCTTCCAGCAGTTGAAAACAAGGTGAATCTAACCAGGGGACACAGAACAACACACAGCTAGCAAAGGTGGATGCTAATTTAATGAGCCTCCATAAACTCAGACTACCCAACAGCTTATTATTCCTCATTCCCGGTACTCTATGTCTAGGCAAATTTACTTTAAATCTATCTTAACCTTTTGTGTTTTCTGACCTATGCCAGTATCGGCTGGAATGGAAAAATTTAAGAGTTGGAAAATGATAATACAGTTTGGGCACAGTTTGAAATATAGTTCTGCTGTTACAAAATAAGACCCTCACCTAGGCAAAAGCAAATGTTGTTGCTGGTTAAACTTATTTTTTTCTAACATCAGACATATCTTATCGTGTAAATATTTTATACTCCCATTAGAGACTCTGTCTGGAATGGAAAGTTTCTATTGCATTGTCTTTTTAACATTTTAATAATGTAAGAATGCTTAGAAAAATAACATTCAAAAATTAAAACAAATATATTTTATTCTGCCCAGACATCCTACACTTCTATTTAAAAATGTCTTAGTTCATCACTTCAACTATAAAAATAACATTGCTTCCTCCCTCTATGAATCTGAAATATATTACTAGTAACACATTTCATTTGCTGTTTGTGCAAAAAAAAAAAAAATCTTAAAATACTACCCACAGCTGCCAAGGTGCTTTGAAACCCAGTACAAAATTTATGGGCGTCTAAGTAAATGAATCAAAAGAACTGGCAATTTGCATACAAATACATTCGTGTGGGCCTATTACCTACTTAGTACTTGCCCAGGCAGAACTTCCCTTGAAGTCAACTATGAAATGTGCATCTTCATTTCAGTTAAATAACACCTATAACTGGGCCTTTTCACTGATTTCTGTGGCAGGTTTGCTTGAGGACTGTGAGTATTTAGCCATGCCCTAAGATCTGACCAATAAACTGCATTTCAAATATAAGTTGCCTAACAGACAACAAAATATTTTCATTCTCCTTGAAAACAATAAGGAAATAATATGTAACTTACTGATTGTATGTATAATTTTTTAGCAATAGGAAATGTAGTATATTTCTCATACCAAATCAATATCTGCAGTAGCTGTAGAATTAAGGCTGGAAGGATGATAAAGGAAGATTTCTCAAAAGATCTATTTAAATGCCTAATGTGCTAGCTATGGATATTGTTGCTTTTGTTTCTGATTTAGGATCTCTGAACAATACTGTAGCAAAGCCATTTCACCAGCTTTACAGTCTCACAACTGCCTGCCATGCCCTAGCAACACACATTTTTCCTTACGTTCTAAATGCTGCTTGCATTTATGTTACAAAAAAATGAAGATAAGTATGGGTAAAGATAAAATTTATCAAAAAAAAAAAAGTCCAAATCAAGCCACATTATTGAGTGAGTGAAAGTTCCTGCTAGACCAGCTTGTACTCTTGGAATTCTTTTCCTTTACTTAAATAGTTGCTGAGAAATATAGAAAAAAAGCCAGCAGCAGGATTTTTTTTCAGAATAAGTACGTGTTCTCTGGAAAAAAGGGTAACAAATAGAATATCTATCTCCTTAAGGGGTAAAACCAAAGCAACCTAAAGCAACACAACTGGGCCTGACCCATTCTTTTACATTTGGAGAATAAATTCACTCAGAGGCTGAGAGAAAAAGGGGAAATTTAACTCAAATTTTATAAACTCAACACAAACTTTAACTTTAGCAAAACTGGACACAGACAAAACTCCATTCAACTAGCAGTTCTATAAGTAATCACTGGCATTGTTTCTTATTTGCTGATTAAGTGAGGAAACTAAATTTCTGTCATCAAAAGAATGGTTTTACTTCTTTAGCAATCTATTTCTATAATGAGTTTATGAAAATATTAGGTATAGATAAAGCTACTTCTTCCTAGTTTGTTATTAGGTTGGTACGAAAGCAATTGCCATTCTTGTCGTTGCAAACTGTGATGCTTATTTTGTATTAAACTTTTATTTAACTATATAGCATTGTAAATTGCAAAATTTGTTCTGCATACTCATATTAATGGTTTGGTTTTCACTGTTTATTCTTTTTTATATTGCACTGTCAAACTAAAGATGGACGAAAAAGCATATTTTAATGACTTTGTTGTATGAGTTCAAAGGAGGATGTGAAACATTTAAGCTGCTAGCAATACAAATAAAGCATGTGGCTAGGGGAATGCCAACAAATGTACAGCTCAATACTGGTTCCAAAAATTTTGTAATGGAAATGAAAAGTATTATATACATAAAGACAGCATCCACTGATCTGAATTTCTTAGTAATCTAAAAACAAACTTAGAACTTGGGTCACAAATTATTTTTTTCTTGGGCAAATAATACTGTCATTTATTATAATAATAACCATCTTAATGTGATACAAAGTGATACTGTAGTTCTCTCATTTGCAGTTTTCATAAAACCTCATTATATAACCCTCAATTTTTAGGATACTTCTGTATCAGCTTTCTTCCTAATAGAACATTGCAAGGTAAATGAGTGAAATTGGTATCACAGTCTCAACTCTCTTTTGCTGACTACTTCTTTTTAGCCCCACTTTCTCCCCTTCTCCATTTCCTTACCTGAAGACTCAAGAACTCTTGTAATAGTATGTTGTAAAGACAATGATCAGTAAAGAATGATATGATAAGTAACAGTTCTTGTAGTGCCACCTCTCTGGTATTATATCCTCTAGGGAAATATAAATACAGTCATTTGCTAGTAATTTTAGTTAGTTCTTATTCATCATATAATCATTCCATTACCATCATACTATAAAAAAAAATCTTTGGATATTCAAAAGGCACATAATTAGCAGAACAAACAAGAAAAATAGATGCCTGATTTCACAATATAAAAGAGTTGGTGAGGATTCAATGTATAGAAATGGATTCTCTTAAAGGACCACATACATCTAGCTAAAAAAAAGACAGTAGCTGAGAGCACCCTTGGCTCTGCTCCCACTGTCCTGCAGCATTAGTAGAGTTATTCTTGCTTGGCCTAATGCCTATTTTTACCTCTCCAATGTAAGAAAATCTTTGTACAATTTTAAGGATGTTAATGAAAAAATATGCAATGAAATTCCAGTTTTTAGAAATGGAATATGTAGAAGCCATAGTGTACACAGTTTTAATAACACAGGACACATGAATGATGAAGCACAGAGCAGAGTACCCAAAGAGTCTTATTTCATCTTACAGTATACTTTTGATGCAGAGTTCCTGCTTAAATTGCCACAGAAGAAAAAAAAACTTATTATTTCTTCAAAACAATGTCCTGCTTGCATGTATTTCTGATTAATATAATAACTGGAGAAAGAAAAGATTGTCCTTTTTAAATCTGAATAGGAATTGCAATAGCTCATCAATGTAATTGTGTCAGCCACAGAGCCTATTTTTCAGTTAATAGCACCTACAATCAGTTTTTCAGTACTTGACATGTGCCAGTCAGCACATATTATAGACAGACTAAAGAAACATCTGAAGACTTCCAGGAGCTCCCAAGAGTTTATCAACACCAAAAGGTGACCAATGACTGCTTTTCAATTCAGGCTGTAAAACACATATGGAAAGATGAGGCTTGACTATCCACTTTTGAAAAGTACGTACAGTAAGAGAGACACGGGAGAAAATGTTTAAAGATCCAAACTATTGTAACGGTTTCCTGTTAACAGATTTTAATTTGCTAACTATCCCTTTGGCTAACCTTTCACCCTAAAAGCCTAAAGCAAACAGCAACTTCCTGAATGCAGAAGCTGTTTACTACCAAATCAAATACAGGTGTTAAAAGTACCACTGACATTGTGTTTTTCATATCAATACTGACAATATAATCCTGCAAATAAACACATGGTTCTTGCATCAGTGTATCTGTGATGAATTTGTGAGGATTTATTAAATCTGGTTTATATTGTCAGGTATAAAAGCACTGTGGTCAAGCAGCAAATTCTACACCGTGCCCTCAGTTCTGTCTTGGGGACAGTTTCTACAGATGGCTAGTAATATTCAGAGACACTGAATGACAACAGAACAAAACTTACCATCTTCAGGGAATGAAAAGAATGTCCTTGAAATTACTCTCCTTGGTGGCTGGATTTGATTGAATTTATAACTTAATTGACCATAATGCCTTTACCTAACAGAAATATCCATGTGCTTAAAAGACACTATCTGAACACACAAAACACAGGTGCATGTTTATTTCATAGCATGTAACTTCAGCAGAATTCTTTATGTAAGCATAAATGTGAAGAACTGGTGAAGCTTATCAGCAGCTTTTGACAGAGGCTAGACATAAGGACAAGAATCTTTGAGGGGTGTAGGACAGAACTTCTAAACGTGGCTCATGTTGAGGGACAGAAAGACAAACACACTCTTGTCATGTTGCTCTCCTACAGCTTCTCTATCTCCCTGACCCATGCTCCAAATTCAGCTTTGTCACGACATATTTTGAGGTCTAGGTATACTTGGGTACATTACAAAGAACTAAAAGACTGAAAAATAAATGCCATAAAAACACCTTAAACTTTGTGGTCCTTATAATGATGTCTGTTTGACAGATAACCTAGAGTTCTCCGGAACAGATATACCACAGTTCAGATGCGGAGGCTACGTGTGTTTATCTCCTAGCTATTTCACAAGGATTATCTAAAAAAAGTTTATTGGAGCTACATAAACAAGCCATTCCTTTAAAATGAGTGGAAAACAAGGTGATAAACAGAAATAAATGTTAAGGTGAAAAGCAATTTTGTTAAAAAAATTGGTGTAATTTTTAGGATTACTCCAAATATGGATGTGCACATGGACTCAAAGCATTGGCAGGAAGATTTTTAAAATAAATAATGAGAGTAACATGACTAAGGGAGTGTCCTGATGGGGGACCTATGAAATAGGAGCTAAGCCCTTCCTTGGGACATTACAGCTCATTGATAGTAAAAGAATAAACAGCACTGGTAATTGGGACACTGGAGAAATCCAACCCATGGTAATCTTCCTGAGTAAATGTGATCCAATGAGTTGCACACTACTTTGGAAATAAAATGAAAAAGGACTCTGTTTTGTTGTCAAAGCACCCATAGAAAGCTCATAATGAACAAAAATAATTACCATATGTCTATATGCCATCACGTGACATTCATTAGGTCCATCAATATTCCTAGGTTGTTTTCAAAATGTGAGCTAGCCCATTCAGTGTCAGACAGTACCACACTCCAGCATGACAATGTTCCTCAGAACAGCCTAAACATGTTTTTAGTTATACAGCGTAATGACTGGGATAATTCTAACAGGGCTCACTTAGCATGGAGAAGGTGGCAAACAACTTTCCAGTTTCATCCCTTTCCTGCGTCCTTTCCTACACAGCCGATCAGCATAGGACTGCTCAAATATCATTGTCATGAACCTGTGAACTGCTTGTTGAGCTGCCATGCTCAATGGCTACAGAGCAAAGCAGTAGTAAGAGGGATCAGGATTTGAAACAGGTTCTAGAATTTAGCTTGTTTAGGTGTATAATGTTCCCCATTGTTGCACCAGCTGAGCAAAAAGGAGCTTTCACAGAACATCCGAATGGTTTACCTGTATGTACTAAGTCTCAAGTAGAGCCTTCTGCTCTTATCTGAACAAGGACTGAACTTCAAATGCCCAAGCCTTTGATTTCACAAACAGCTCTCACTGACACAAGGGAAGTAGAGCATAAACTAGATGGATCAAAGACAGAAAAAAAAAAAAAAAAGTCCTTACTTTTATAACCTGAAATCTGGTTTTAACTATTCTGAGTAGTTTAAAACAGTTGCATTTACTTCCTCATTTTTATATCAAAGCAAAATGCAAAAAAAGGTGATGCCACATCATTTGTCTGCTTAATTTTGAACTATTTATTTTGATTTGGAAACATGATCAAAGAATTCCTCTGTGTTTGCTAAGTAACCAGTGACATTTCAATCCGGTTACTATCACATTCATTCCTAAAGAACTCATCACTGCAAGCATCTAGACTATGCTAAACCAGGATCACAGACACCATCTTCTATTGCATTCTGAGAACTATATTTAATACACACTCTAAATATTCTAAACTGTGTTATGTACTTGTTGCTACCCCTGACCTTTTCTAAAGTAATGCCGTATATATTCCTGCATGTAGCCATCCTGAAAATCCTGGGCTTTCAGAGGGAGTAAAGTGAATCTTTGCCCCACATGAAAGAGCAGCTCTCAGTGCTGTTAACACTGCTGTTCTGTAACCATGTCTCAAAGTCACTATAAAAAAAGTTTGCAGTGTCACATCAGTGATTTTCTACTTTATGAAACTGTTCTATAGTTGTTAGCAGAATTTTCCTGGGTGGTTAGAGAAACTGTGTGGGAGACAGGTTATGAAAGAGTCTCCTATGGACACCTCCAATCGGCAAATATACATTAGGACAAGCAGACATGACCCCGTAAGAGGTACAGGAACAAGACTCTTGTCAGACATCATCTGTGGCATTTTATTCCTGTGTGCAGATATAGTGAACATGATAGGACGCTAGCACTTACAAGTACCAATAAACAAGTACTTTCTAAATGGTAAGTAATTGTGTGCTTAGAAATTAGATCGCATAGTAGTCTAATCACGTTAGGATGCAAAACTTCTGCAATTTAATCCATCAACATCCATTTACCTGAGGCTGCAGCCAACTCAGCATTATGGTACTATGGTTTATCATTATATTTGCTGGTGATCAATTTACAAAAGTAGTTTCTGAGTCATAATGTATTATTCACATCAGCAGGGAAGAAAACTCTCTCAAAACTTGGGCATCATCATGCTCAGACCGAGTACCAGAGTCACTCCTTTCCATTCCGCTGAGGCCACTTTTAACTGCAGGAGCCCATGTTATTCTGGAAACTTTCCAAAAGACCTTAAACATTAATTTAACTTACGTAGCTCTGCCAGCAGCCTCACTTTTTAAGTTGAGAGGAACAGTTGTAAAGAGACAACGACATCATAAGTTTTGAAAAATAAGGACTGGATGATCTGGGGTTTTTAATTTGATCGATTCATCACATAAGCTGAACTAACTGAAATTTGTATTTCGGTTACTACTACCATAGTGACTTCTGACAAATAAGCAGTTTGGATCTCACGCTATGTCTGACACACAGAAGATATGAATCTGTAGAAAAATTAACTTGATATTTTAGTTTAATAGATAGCAACTGTTTAGTCTGTTGAGCTCCAGATCTTTCATCATTTTGTCACTCAAAATGACAGCCCACCAAAAAGGCTGATAGTCATGCCTGTTGTCTTTTTATTTATTAGCAGATATACACAAGAGAATAATAAATTCCATTTATCATTTTAATATAATACTACTTACTCATTCTGCACTAATACCAGTGGAAGTACAGGGGATAAAAAGGAACAAGACTCTCGTCACTGTCTAGCTTCTCATTCTTCTTTTCCATACTCAAGAAAAGGACCCCAGAAATTACTTATTTGATAAAAATTTCTCAGGAACTTAACAGTTCTCCAAAGTACAATAGTTTACAACAGCTCCACAAGTGGTAGAATTTAATTTTCTTCCTTGACTCTATTTAGCCCCTACTTTATGTTCTTCTAATGCAATTTTTTCAGACCTACACATTCTCAAATTCCCCATTCTGAGGACAAATACAGTCCTTGACCAGTCAGCAGGCCAAGCAAACCAGAGATCACACAGCAGCATCTCCCAGGACGGACCATAAAAATGAAAACTTCTCTTTTATCCAGGTGCCCACTTTCATCAAACTTATGGGCGTTTCATTAAGAACTTATCATCTCATTAATTTCTTTCAAAATATACAGTCAAAGTTGTGAAGACGGAGCCAGAGAATGAGAGCAATAAGGATAGATGACGTGACTGTAAGTCTCATTCCCTTGGGAAATAATGATAAAAAATCAACACCACAAATATACACTCTGGAACTCCTGATATTAAAAATCTTTTAAAGAAAAATATACAGTTAGTGTATAGTAATAATCCATATCTCAGAAAACTAAAACTATTGCTCTACAGCAATCCCTGCACCCCATCACCAATTCCCAGAAGTAACATAGTGATTGCTCTAGCTGCAATAAGCATTATGCTAAAGAGCTAAACACATGTTAAAGAACAGATGAAAGATACACTTTGTAAGGGAAAGTGTAGCCTGAACAAAAATATAGTTTGGTTTTAAGTCTACCACCTGATAAAAACTCCAGTCTGCAAGTTGTTCCCCACCTCTGTGAGATCAGCATTCCTTGCATTATGAGAATTTGCCACTCCAGATTCAGGTTTTTGTCTTCCCAAACATCCCATCTGTAGTCTCTTATAGAGCAGTAGCATGCCCTGAGAAGCCTCCCCTTCACAGAGAACCCCACTCTTCTCCTCACAGGAAGAAAGCATTTATCTAAAGTTGCCACTGAGGTTTATTTTTAATGTAGAAACACTTGAAGTGGTATAATCCAACAGACAGAGATAGGTAATCCATCTAATTTGTATGGAGTAATTAGTAACATAAAACTGCACATTGTCAAAACAGGGTAACATAAAAATATCAAAAGCAGGTTTCCCTTGTCAATGGTTAGACTATTTTATCAAAAACTGAATGCAGAGGTGTGAATTGTTTTAGATACATTGCATAGAAAAGAAGAAAATTAAGTCAGGGACAGATCTCGTAGTCTATGAAAGAAAACGTAAGACAGATTCAGACTTATGGAGAGGCAATGGGGTTTGTTAAAGATGCTTAAACTTCTCTTATTTGGCCTTTAGCCTCTGGCATAGCCAGGGGAGGGCATTATACAATTACAGCACTATAGAATGCATTCTTAACATGTTAAATCCTCTAAAGTTTTAACTGATATCTTACTTAAGCTGTTGTCTGAGTTCTTCCAGCATACACCTGAAGCAATAAGCTATTTTGTGGTCCACTGTCATTGCTAAGGACCCAGACAAAGCCTCTTTTCACGCTGCTCTTCAGAGATCAGGATGAGAAATAGCCACTGATACAGAATATTTTTTGTGTGTGTGTACGTCAGAAAAATGTCTGTGTCATTCACCTTACGGCATCCGAGACAAGCTCAGCTCTGGGGAAGAAGATAATAAATGGCTACCAAGGCAGAAGCAAATTCATCAGGAGCAGTCTCTTATACAACAGTTGAGTAACCCACAATTCGTGCTCTCGCCTAGATACCAAGTACAGTATTTCAGACCAGTGGCGAGTTCAGGAAGTTCTCCTTTTTCATTCAGTAACACAACACTGACAGAGCAGCGAATCAAGCAACTCTACTGCAATTAGTGCTACTGATCTTCCTCAAATTACTCATACGGAAAGAAAAAAAAAAGTGATGTTTAAGCACTAATGATCTGTGGAAGTGACAAGTAACCATGTCATGAGGCTTCACTACATTTCTGTAGGTGTGTTTTCCTGTCTGAGCAATATTATCCTATTTAGAAAACATAAATTTCTTACAAAGGTTTCTTGTGCTTCAGCTACATATATACATCTCAGGTTTGCACCTCCACTCACAACCATCCATTATTATTGCTGTATGAACATCCATACTGTACAAAAGTAAATTTCAAAAGTTTTTAAAAAATAGACTTTAGAATTCAGGGACACCAGATGTTTCACAGATGTGAAAAAGCACTTTGATAATAACAAAACTAATCAGTTCTGTATAAGAAAGCACAGTAAATAGTTCAGAAAACACAAGTCATGGATCACTGTCATGCAGCCACATTCTCTTATATGAACATCAAAAAAAGGAGAAAACAAAGAATGTAGAGAACAAAAAGTTTTCATTGACCTGATTTGTCAGAGATGTTGGCTGTGACTGGCGTGGTGGAGCAGCTTGTGCTAGCCTTTGCGCTGTCCTTGGAAGAACCAACTTTGGGTTTATTTTTCGTTGCCTCTAGTGCTTTGACCTTCTTGGCATGTTTACTTCCTTTGTAGTGGGCCTCGGCCTGGCTCTACAAAGGAGAACAAATCAGGCACACTTTTTTTCTGTAATTCTATATAATACAACACATGACAAGGCAGAAGAGCGATACTTTCAATAGCAGGCACCATAATATTTCACCTAGAAAATTTTAATAGCTTTATAGTAACACTTTTCCTAGATGTAAATTCTTATATATTCAAACAAGAATATTTTAATGAAATGTACATGTTTCCAATAACTCAGGAAAAGAGGCTTTGAGATTATATAAAACTGTAATTCCTAATGTAATTTTTTGCTTCTATGTTGCTTAAAGATTTGAAGCACTATACAAATGTAAACACATTCAGCTGAGAAGGATGTTACTCAATCTTCCTGTACTATTCTCTGTTCTTTATTGCTTGTAATTAGAAAGATGCACTGTGCTGTAACTTGATTAAAAAAGTCCCTTTTTCCTTCAGTTTGATCTAGTATAAGAGCCATATAGTATTTTCATCACTACAATAATAGCAACTGAAACAGGCATTAACAACATTATTATTTCAGTATTAGATCAAGCAAAAAGGGTTAAAATTAAGAAATGTCATACCTGTAAACTTCAGTAGACCCAAGTGAAATACAGAAAATTAAATACTTATCAGTCTCAATTGTTTTATAGATTGTCTTGGATAAGTAATAAACAGTTTTATAAACTGTCTTCCAAAGCCTAAGAAAACTGTACTCTGAAGGACAGGAAGGAGAGGAACTTACATTTATTACCCTTCTTCATTTGTTTGCTGTATAAAGTGCTTTATACATAATGTACTTTCTTGTTCTGCCCAAACAGAACAGTAGAAATACATACTGAGATGAAAAGTTTACTTTGCCTTTGTCTTAAAACTATCTTCAGAAACAAGGTCAGTGTTTTTGACGTTGCACAACTAAAATGAGGCATACGAATAAATGCCCATTTTGTCAGTAATTTTGAGTCCCCATTATTGTTCTTAACTCTACATAACCAGTTGCTTTAACAGATGAGGCCACTTTGTTAGGTGCAATACCAAGGAACTACACTCTTAATATAAATTCCAAAGCCTGGAAATTTCAGCTAATAAATTTAAACACTTTTCTTGACTTCTTAAGAAATTAATTTACCAAAAATGAGTAAGAATACAAAACACAGTATTTTCATAACATTACACTGTTCAGCAATAGCTTTGCATAATTAGTATTTCCAAATATAATTAAAAAAAATTATTTCAGACATACTACTAGGTGCCTCTATTGAAAGCTGCATATTAACTAAAAAAGTTAATAATGTAGCTTATTTCAAAGTAAAACAGTCAGAGAAAGCATGCTTTGTGTAACCAGGTGACAACACCTTGGCACCTGGCATATAAAAACATCAGTGCAAGAAAACTTTTACTATGTTCATGCAAAAACACTTTCTTTCTCTTTCATTGATCAGGACTATTTTATTTAGTACACTGTGTTAAATGAAGTGAGGCATGAAACAAGTCACATGCTTTTTATAAAAAGCTACTACAATATCTAAGATGTTTGAACTCCATAATGAATGGTGCCATAATGAGGAAAACTGTTTTAAGAGTAGCAGAAATAGGCATTACAATACAGTCAGCTTGGGACAGCATGGAATAACAGTTCTATTGTATTGTAGAATGCAAGAGAAGAGTAGAAACAGCTGGACCAGACAAGAGAACAGACAGCGTGTTGAAGTCCTCACAAAAATTATATACACTGTTAAACTGATGGAGAACTGGCACTCAGATAGAGGAATGAAGTTCATACATGCTGGAGCTTCTTAAGTGATTATATACCCTGTGAAACACAGTGCTTTCCATCATGAAAGGATAGTGCATGTGACATCTTTTATATGAGATTTCAGCACGGAAACATTCAATAAGAAAGGCTTCTATGTACGTTTTACTTTGGATTCCTTTGAATTTTTTTAAAAAAAACTTTACTATAAAAACAATAGTCTACTCATCAATTGATATTAAAATATTTTTTATTTTAGTACCATTGAAATATTAAAACATGTACAAACATAATTTATGGATTAACTAAAGAGCTATTCCACTACTACATGCACTACTTAAAGGGACGCTTGTCAGCTTCTGGGTTGGACTTCTGTTCTGAATGTGGGTAAAGGAGCACATATCTGTTTGCACCCTGTTATGTTGATGGGCCTTGTGCAGGCATAGGAAAATCTCACTCTGTCTCTCTCCACCCTTTTCCATTTCCCTTAAACTTTGCTGTTGTTACATGATAACACTAGAAGCTATGTTCACTACCAACAAAATTAAATAAACTATTCATACATTGCAGTGTACAAAAAGTGAAGCTAAAAATTGAGGTGTGTATATATATACACTTTCCATTCCCATACTTATAACTTTAAATAACAGCAATTACAAGATTTTCCACTCAAGCATTCTCAGGTTTATGATCTCCCTTTAAATATTTGAGCTCTGCTCTGCACACATATGTGCTGTTGATAGGATCATATGCTGCCTGAGGCCAAAGCTATAACATAAGAGACAGAAGTGCACTTAATAGAAAGATTTAGTAAGTCAATTAAATAATAATAAACTTTTCTGGTAATATTTGCAATAATAATGCCTGCAGTATCAGTAGTAACCTACTGCAGTCCTTGATTCCCTTCATTCAATCCTCATATAGTGTACATGAGACCTGCTGAGAACAAACAAGTCCAGGCAGAATTAAAATTAGGATTTCCATAAACACAAGCAAAACCTCATGGAAACAGTGAATGAATTTACTTTTGATTTGAGTTTTGTAAATATTACTACCTTTTTATTATCAAATTCCTAGTGGTACATTATAAGGCCAAGAGGTATTGCTATGATCACATAAGTAGGGCTTCTGAAAACATCAGCCACTTCCAAAACTGTTTGAAGAGTTCCTCGGTGAAAAAAAAGTGTCAAGCTTTGATTTTAAAGTAGCTAGGGATGGAAAATTTGCCTTTGGTAAGAGCTTCACTTTGTCAATTAAGCACATACCATTTGTTACTACACTGCATTTGTCTAGTTTCAACATTCAGTAGGCGGATTTTGTTAAACTTTTGGTTTTCAGGCTCCTTCAAATCACCTATTCTGTGAGCAGAAACACAAATACCCTATTCAAACATGAAGTTTGAGGAACACTCTTTGAGGCACCGAAGTAATGTTTCCCAGCCACATAAGCACCATTATCTAACTCCCTCCATACACCTAAAGTTCAGAGTTTGCTTATTATCCACTGTGGGATAAATACTTCGATATGGTTGCCTTTTGGTAACCGAAATGCAATATCAACACTGAACCATGTTCTGTGTTACCTAAAGCATTGGAATTTTCTGTAGTCACAGTAAACAAAAGAAAAAAGAATGGCTGTAGGAATCTGAGATTGGAATGCAAGTTCTGATTATTACTACAAACAATTATTCTGATTATTAATGTCCTGATCATTACTAACCCTTGTTTTATAAATTATTTGCACAAGTACCACATTAAAGGCAAACATTTTTGCTCCAAGTCCAATTTAAAACTTGTTTCTGACAAATACAGTAATACAGGTTATGAGCTTTATAACTTACACTACTGAAATACTAAACATATCTTTGAAATAAGCCATGACACATAAATTTCTCATTTTTATTTAAGACAAGAAGCGGAACATATACTTTCATTTGCTCTGGCAATCCAAAGGAAGTTCTATACATGCAAGGTTTAATAGTCACAACTTTAAAAGAAGGATAATTTACCACTTTCAACATAAACCCCCAATAAAAAATAAAATGAAATGAAGAATAAATATCTGCAATATGCAATATTCTAAATAGACACTGAATGTACTTTTTGATCATCATTAATATTAACAAAGTATAACTAATTCAGGCAAATTCCATATCATTAAAACAATATTTGAGAAAATAAGAAGAGTTAGAAAAAGCCACAACAAAGATATGTAACCTTAACAATCTCTCTGTACTCATGTATTGTGATGTTTTTTAACTGCATAATAATTTATTCCAGTGTAAAAGCCTGCATTTACTGTAGGGATAAATCAATTATACAGCAAAAGAGTTTATCTGTGCCACAATTAAATATTTAATTTTTTATTTTAAAAAGATTAAGTTAAATTTATTGCTTATATAATCAAAATTAGATGTCACCATTGAACTTCTATTATTATTATAGTTTTTAAATGAAATGCTTACTAGGTTAAGGAGGACACTTTCTGAAAAAGTGAAACGACAATATTTAGGTAGAGAGTTCCTTCATACAAAAGGAAAACCTAATTTCCACTTAGTTCTAAAACTGACTGAGGTCTACTGGCTTGACATACACACATTGCAACATTTTAAAAAGGAATCCCTCTACTTAATAGAAAAATAGAAAGTCAGGCACTACCTAGTAAGAGTAATGAAAATTAAAAGCTTTAAGCCGCAATGTGACATTAAACAAGAGAATCCAAGAATTGCCTTTGTACTGACAGGCCACATTCCACAGAAGTGTTTATGCATTTGCCTGGCATTATTTTTTTATCAACCGGATGCATATTTTAAAACACTAAACATATGTCTAAATCTTTAGAAAAGCATGGCTTAATGAAAAGCTGTGTTTTTAATTCCGTTGGAAGTAGTTAAGAAGAACATTGACAGACAAATAAATATGCAATTTTCTCTTACCGTTTTCCAAATTTCTACACCTTAAAATGGTGGGAAGACATTCATCTTCTCTTAGAGCAATCTAGATATTTATTTCCATTCACAGTCTTTAGGTAGTTATTAAAAAACCCCAACCAGTTAAACCTTACAATTTTTTCTTTAAGAAAGCTCCTCAGCTATAAGGATTAATGACTTGGTTTTAAGAAAGGGCAAAAATGTATTTCATTGAGACACGTAAAAGGTCCAAATGTTACATCTTACTTAAAAGTTAATTGCTACTTTCAACTCCAAATTATTAAGTTTGAAATCTAAGCATCAGGATGTTCAACTTCAAGACTACATACTATTTGTTAGCCTTATATACTAGAATGCACCTAATAAAACATGAACAATGCAATCTTCATCTTCTACGTGTAAACATGCTTTCTAAAATAAATGTGAATACCATTAGCACATTATAGTGCTTAAAATAGCCTCAGTAGCTTTACATTGCATAAACTTACATGCGTGTGCATTTATAGAAATGTATTTAGAGAAAGACGTAGGTAGCCATGGAATATACAGATCATACAGATTCATTGACAGTGGCATTACCTTTAAGAAACCTTTGAAATTCAGGTAAGATAGCAGTAGAGAGATACAGAAAATTATCCCCATCAGGAGCAATGACCGATGGTGTATTTGTAATCAGCAGTATTTATTTTGACAGTTCACAAGTGACTGAGTTTTAGAATCTCTTTGGTGTGTGAATGACTAATTAACTGAATTTATTACTACATAAAGAGATGAGATATTAACCCACCAGATCCCTTAAATGACAACCTGATGCAAGGTTTGACTAAGTCTAATGGTTCTGTGTGTGTGTGTGTGAGATCAAGATTTTCTTTTCAGTTTTTTTAGCATTAAAATAGTAAGAGGTCTACCAAATGTTTGATCACATAGTTTACGTGTTAGAACCATATTGTAAAAGTGTGCATATCTATGTGATGAACTAAGAACAATTTCAAATAGACTCATAGTTTTAATAAAAACTATATGAAGCGATAAATTCGGAAGCGGCATTGAAAAATTCAGTTTTATCTCATTTGATATTAATAATAGATGTAATTGAATAAACCTGCAAAAGTGAAGAGTTCATACATTTATTACACCAGAGCTATGCATTCATTATTTTTTCAACTGTTCTCATTGGATTACTAAAACCTAATTGCCTCAAATAGTAAGGTAGATTACTATTGGAAAGGTCATAAAAAATTTAAAAAATTGTGAAGATTAGCCATGTCATAAGAATTCAACTAATGTTTTGAATATCTAAGCAAACTTAGTTAAAAGCTTTGTTAAATAGCTGTTATTTGAATAAAATTTTCAGCATGCTATAACTCTGTAGTCTATAATCGTGCAATATTTCTGTCATGTTGGATCTAACAGCTTCCATCATTCTTTCAGTTCTGTCTATAAAACAGTAAACTACTTTCACAAATTCCCAAGATTTATGCTTTTAATTACCTCCTATCTGCTTCACTACCCTCCAAGCTCAAGGAATCAATATAAAGAGTCTTATTTATAGGGAAAATGTAAAACATTTGACAAAAGATGATGACAGTTCTGCAGATTTTTATTTGATACTATTGATTATTCTGTATATTATCTTTTTGACAGCATGAGTGATTCATTCAATTTTGCAAAGTTAACATTTGGCAATACTTGCCTAAACTTCTAAAATTTGTCTTCTGGTGTTTTAAAAAGAAGATCACTATCATCACATCATTTTTATTAACTATAAATGCATTCAACAATAACATGACTTTCATGATCTCTTAGTGCTCAACTGTTCCACCTGATTCTTTAAATCTGCCTACAAGGTGTTTGTACGTGATTTACAAGTCTTTGCAGGTGACACCAAAAAGTATTACCAACTTACAGTCATTACTCACAGAGCAATTCACTGCGCAAACACAAGTTATTTCAACCAAATTATATCCTATCAACAAGGTGGTACCTGCCAGGCTGTATTACAGACAAAGATCATTCTACAAGAAACCATGTGCAGAGGGAAATGGAAACTTCTTTCAGATGTGATCAACATATGACAGACTGTTTTCCAAAAAGCCCACCAGCAAATAAAAAACCAAAACCCCATGTGGACATTCAGCAAACTCACTCAAGCTGCTTTTTGTTTCTTCTAGAATGTCTGTAATACAAATAATCAATATCAACAAACCAGACCTATGTAATAAATATGAAATCTTATTTAGCAAAGCTTATCTATAATCCACGTTCATATACCATGGGTTTGGAAGGAATCCCAAAATCCTTAAAGATCAAAAAAATATATATTTTTTCAAAGTCTAAACTAGATCTTTCTCCACATGCCTTGCTTCCTCATGGTGGAACACAGTTATGTCCTTCGCTCTGGTGGCCTTTAAGCAAGAGTAAAATCTGACTCACTATCACAATCAGTTTAATGGAAAGGATTCTTCTTCATCTGCTGCATGATCTCTAGTGGTAGTAAACATAACTGAGGTGTTTCTGTTTTTTTTCTGAGCTGGATTGTAACAGAAGATCGCAGCTTGAAATTACTGACACACTAGTCATCACTGCGTTGGAACACATAATGTTTCATCATCATGTAAAATTAAAAGATTAAATGGTGTTAGCAGAAACGTTGATACAAAAATGTAAAAACATTTATTCTAATGTACTAGAGCAAATCCAACTTCAACTATCAATGGATGTTGAGGTTTTTTTAAACAGTCTTCCATAACAGTATCTTCCTCTCTATAACAGAAAAAAATTATATAGGCTGGAATAAATATCTCTATTCTGACTAATCAATCACATCAACTATCAATCCTCATAATGGTATCTTGTGCAAAATGAGATTTCCAACTTAATTCAACATCAGTTGACTCTTACTATCTACCATTATTAAAAATCAGCTTAGAAAAAAGTCCTTTTATCTATTCCCTCCCCATTCTTTTGCCATTTTATCTTCCCTTGTACTGTCGAGAGCTCTACTAACTTTACAGTTTTCTGGTATCACAATGTTGAGGTCAATTAATTTTCTCCTATTTCTTTTAATGTTTTTTCTCCTCACTAAATTCTACTCCTCCTGCACCACTTAAGGAAAAGGAAAAAAAATAACAAAAAGTAAAGGAAAAGAAAGGAAAATGAAAATAGAAGCAACTCTAATGAGTGGGGATTCAGTTCTAGAAATAGGCATCCAGTATAGTTTAGGATGTTCAGGTGTCCTGCCTGACCTCCAGCTACAGCTCCTCTGCCAGTCTACGAGCAGTTGTGGATATCACAGATACTCAGATGACAAGACATTTAGGTTTAGGCATCTAATCTCAGTCTAAGTACCAGCTACAGTATAGATCATGCAAAAAATATTGTTGGAGCAACCTCAATACCATTTTTGCTAGGTCAATACTACTACTATAAATAAAATTCCCACCCAAGGACCTCAACATTACAAAATACTACTACTATAAATAAAATTCCCACCCAAGGACCTCAACATTACAACTATAGTTTGGTGTTACTTCAGAGATGACATGTTATTTTTCTGTTTCTTGAGACTTTGGATCATCTCTTCTGTATTACAGTCTCTCCTGGAGTTGTCAGAGCTTGGAAAGGAGTGCTCAAACTGTTCCTGGCAGAACTTATTATCAGAAAAATACAACTTCCAAATTGACCAAACTACAGCTAATGAATTATAGAAAAAGTTCAATAATGTTGAATGCCTCAGAGTACAAATCAAAATCCATCATTTCTTTTTTGAAAGAGGACAAACAGATCAGGCTAAAACAAAACAAAATTTTGAGATTGCATGCAATTCTTTTCTTCATGTTGTACTTTTAGAAATTGTTTCAAAAGTATGGCAGACTAGGAGATCCTGAAGAATTCAGCTAGGAATCAGTCTCTTCAAACTATGATATGGTAGAAGAAAACCAGCATAATTCTAGCAATTTTTATTTTTCAAAATACAGAAGTCATCACTTCAACATTAGATATATTTATTCTCACATTGGAGATGACCTATTTTAAGATTTCCTTCCATTCTTCAGATCAGACTACTTCTTCCTGCAGATAGATGCAGATCCCTGCCTCTGAATCTAATTCCAGAATACTCTTGCCAAAGCTAAACCTGCAGACACACTAGCAGAAGAAAACTGAAACCTTTGCAATTTACTGTATTCATTTAGTGAGAGATTTGACAACTATAAATTGACTAGTTTGAATTTTTTTGGTCTATTAATCCAGACCAGTGAGTGTCTACAGTGTGAGGAAAAGACTGCAGGCAAAGAAACCAATTTTCTTCTCACAGCCCAGTACCCACTGGTCCATATGTTACTCACGCAATAGATAAAACGCTACTGGAATCAGGTCAAAATCTTCAAACACCACGTAACTGAAATTAATTTAGGACAACAAAACTAAGAAAAATACTCAATACGTTACTTCTGTCGTTTCACTTTCATTTGCTTTATTTAGCTCAGCAGAAGTTCAAAGGAACAAAATGTCAATCAACAAAGAGCATATCATCCTTTTAGAGCTAGAAGAAACGGCAGTGGCAGTACTAAATCCTGCTCTGCAATGTGCTGTGCTCAAGGTTTTAATGCAGGTTATCACAGTTTGATGCCACCTGAAAGGGTCTCAATGCATTCTTAGGACGTTACATGATGGAACTGATTCACTGAGAGATTCAATATTTACAAGGCTCACAAATACTTAAGTCCCTTTTCACCAGTCCATAAACCAGGATAGACTGTAAAAGACTTTTACACTTCTTAAGCATAATTTCATGTTATAAAGGCATCAAAAAGGAAAACACAAGCACAGAGTCCAGATTTTTATTTCTATGAAGGATCTTCGAACAAGCCAAGAAAAAAACATGGATCATCTTTTCAAGGAATAACTGCCACAAGAAAATATTTGCCTGCATGAGTATGTGCATATGTGTGTAAGAGAACTCTATCAAAGGAGCTCAGTTGAAAGGCCATTAGCACTAACTCAGTGAAATTATGACAATGCAGATTATGCGAGGTTGGTAGTGAGAATGATTCCCAAATAAAATAATATCTCATTATCTCAGGAAAAAAATTCTAAAATCAAATTTCCAGGTTGTTTTTGAATGTCCTGGTAAAACAAAGTGCTGTGCAAATTAAGGAACTGTATTTCATTACTAACAGCAGCACAGTCATGATGCTTCATCCTTTCTTACAATCACCCATTACAAAAGGAGGATGATATTTTCTAGTAACAACAACCGAGCATATTGATCAGTTTTAGGAAGAAAGGAGTATGATACCATATGAATTCACCCACTCCAGAAGAGGAAACAAGGCTATAATTTGCCATGTTTTTGCAATGCCGCTATTGAAAGCAGAATACAATACATACTTTTTGTTCTACTTTGTGAATAAATCCACATAGGAAAAATTGCGTGTTTGGCAGATGTAGAGTGATTTAATTTCAGTTACTTTTTTTGTTGGGACTTCAGCCTCAGGAGGAAAGCAAAAAGCAGGAATAGGCTGAGCTGCCTCCCTGGTGATGGAGAAAGGTCCATCTCAGAAGCAAGATTCAGACCCATGGAGCCCAGGGAAATTTTTTAAAACTATATTTTTTCATTGTTTAAATCAGTTACAGTAGGTATCTAGACCAAGTTTCAGAGCAGAAAGTTTTTGACCTTAAAACCTGAAGAGTCTTAAATCTTAAAGAAGAAATACAAGCAAACTAAATTTTAAATAACTTTTGAAATCAGTCAACTAAGTAGACATTGCCACTTCAAAGATGTTTAATAAGTCAAAAGACAACAGATCTAGAAATGAATTTTAAGGTAAGATGGCACTGCTTCAAAATTCTTACCAGCCTAGACAAGAAAGTCAAACTGGGGAAACCACTTTACAAGCCACTTTTCAAAGTAGAATGGTAAAGGTAGAGAAAATTATAGTAACATGCATGGGTACTTTACAGGGAACCTCTAGGAGCACCAGGTACTTGGGGGCTTTGAGAAGGTGTCTGTGAACTATTTCTTAGGATGGAAATTTCAACAGCAAAATGTATAATATTAACATATCAATCACAGATTTCTTTTTACAGTTAAGAGCCACAAAAAAATAATGAGAATTTTAATTTTTTTTTTAATCAGTGTAATGACACTAGTAAAAACCCCCATATTTTTAAAGTGTTGAAGGACATAATTAGACACAGTTTTCTTGAATTTCTTTAACTTTAAAGATACTCAGGAAAAACATTAATTGGATATATATTTTAAATGTTTCAGTCAATGTGCACTTTCATAGTGCATTTTTTTAATTATACCTGAGAAAACATTTTCCTTGAACCTTATTGTATTCAAAAAGTTAATTAGAAGCAAATATTCGTGTTTATTACAGATGAAAATTACTGTAAGAGTGACTCCATTAAGAAATGGGAAGATATATCAGCAAGGATGTAGGAAGAAGAGGAAAAAGATATTTCTTCTGGAAAAAGAGCAGATATGAAATGGAGAGC
The DNA here is from genome assembly GCA_033459285.1 of Clamator glandarius. Taxonomy (NCBI): domain Eukaryota; kingdom Metazoa; phylum Chordata; class Aves; order Cuculiformes; family Cuculidae; genus Clamator; species Clamator glandarius. Next base: position 2,456,723 of record JAUNZM010000140.1, read on the forward strand.
TCCCAGGGAAGCTTTCCTGTCTGCTCCTCTACGTTTTTTTTTTTTTTAATTTTCCTTTTTGCAGTACCTCCTGAAGGTTACAGACTGTCAAATGGGACATCGTCAATAGATGTGGCATTGGACATTGCACCAGACCCTTTCAATAAAATCAAAGAGCAATGTACCTCTACAGGCTCACACCTCTGACAGGAGAAAATATCAGCCCAGCAGGCTAAGGAGAATGGACGCAGAATTCGAATGATCATTTTGGAAAAAGAAATTTATAGTAATAATACCTACTGTACCAGGAAAGGGAAAAATAAAAAAGGAATGAAAATAGCCAATACTCACATCAGAGTTAAAGCGAAGCTGACAGACATTGCAAGAAATAACTTGTTTCTTCTTTGGGGGAATGGACACTCCAAATGTATGGTTTATAACTGCTTTTTGCACAGGATCCATCTGGAGGACAAACAACAATAAATTTGTAAGGTTTTTTAGGGCAATATATAGTACAGAAGAAAAAATAAAAAAAATAACACTGTCTGCTGGAAGCTTTTTCTTTACTTTTTTTTTTTTTGACATAAACAAGAGGAAACAAAATTTCAGCCCTTATAATAATTAGATTTTACACAGGTTAGGGAATTCTTCATAAGCATGCTACAGCTTATGAATAAAAAGCAGCTCCATAGTTGCTGTTGTACCTGGGCTACTAAGTAGTTCCTCTCCCAAACCTGCACATCCTCTGTGCTGTTCACTATTGCATATGAATTGCAAAAAGCCTTCCCCTATCACTTGCTGATCCCATAGCCACATTACAAGAAACCACTTTTGCCCCTTAATAAAACACTGTCAGTTATGACTACTTGTTTTTCTGTTGAGTGATAGATATTAGCACTTCTTTGGAAATATTCTCTTATGGAAAATATTCTCTTTGTGAGAGGAGGTCCTCTGCAGACTACATTAGAAACATCACTTGCTGGGAAAAGAGGCTGCAGTCCCCAAACATTTCAATAAAGATCTGATGAGCCCATGGGAAGGATGAAGTTCAGAGAAGCATGCACCAGGAAATGGTACTGAAGTCACCACACTTCAGAAAACACTTTAACACTGTGAAAAATGGGAGATACGTGAAACACTGAATATGTTAATCCTAAATTTTCTTCACAAGGAGGGTGGTGAGGCACTAGAACAGTTTGCCCAGTGTAGTTGTGGATGGCCCCTCCCTGGAGGTGCTCGAGGCCAGGTTCGATGGGGCCTTGAGCAGCCTGGTCTGGTGGGAGGTGTCCCTGCCCATGGCAGGTGGGTTGGAACTACATGATCTTTAAGGTCCCTTCCACCCCAAACGACTATATGATTCTATGACTCTAAATTTGACCGAACATTTTCAGGAGCTAGGAACTGATTACATCTATATTACCAAATACTAGGACTCCTCTAAGTCATCAGTTTAGAATACCCTCATGATCACAAACAGCTCTGTTGTTAATACCTCAGGAGCTAGGGAGTCGCACTGGATGTTATGGAAAAATTTTATAACTGCTACTACATCAAGGTCTCAATTAAGCAAAATATGTAATTTTTCCTGATGTGGCATGGATATTGTTTAAAAATAATTTCCTGACTCAAGAAAATTCAAACATAGGTTTCTAACTGGTATAAAACAGAATCTCTCTCTCTGATAGGACTGCTGACCCTGCTCTGAACAGGAGGTCGGACCCCATGACCTCTGAGTTGCCTTTCAACCCACATTAACCTATGGGCATCTGTCCACGTGTGGTCCTCAATTCTTACTTAAGATGAGAAATGGATTCTGAAGAGGAGAGGGCAAAACCTGATGGTCTGCAAGAAAAGATAAGTGCTCATTTCCCAGACGTGTTTTTAAACTAGCACAGGAGAAAATAGTTCAATTTGTTATAAACTTATGTTTTTCTGAACCTTGCTTTACAGTCACAGTGACTGGTTTAGGGTTTTTTTTCCTTTAAAGTACTATTTAAAGAAATCAAAAGTAGCTATTTAATCTTGGAAGGTACACATCACATTTTTGATTACAAATTACAAAAAGCAGAATTACAAAAGGGTCAGAGAAAAGCTGAAGTTATTGATTCATTAGTTAGAGACATATAACAGTAAATTAGCTGCTCCAAGATGTTCTGAACCTGAGGATAAAGATTGTAATTTTCACTTGGAATGGATTTTCTCCACATATATGCAGATGCACAAATACATGAATTCAAGAAAAACACATTCCATCATACCTAAAATGATATCCTCCTATAGACTATTACCTAGCACGAAACATCTCACAAATTTTTTTGACTTGAGCTACATAGGTTTCTTGCTGCATTCCTTTTAAGCCAAATGCATGCTTTTGCAAATGTCATTGCTAGCAAATTTTCTGGAGAGATGAAAAAAAGTTTTATTAGCTTTTCCCATTAAATACCGTATTTCATTGCCACAATGGTATCATGTTAAGACAATTACAGAAGTAAAAACACCTTATATAGAAAGAACTACTGAATTATTAAATGACACTACAGTGTTGTTACAATTAATGTGATAAAGTAAAAAAAAACCCTAAAATAAATGTCCTTACTTCCCACTTCTCTGTTTCTAGAATATAGTGACAATCCAAAGTTCAAAAGCGTATAAATATACAAAAAAATCCATTTCTGACTTGTACCATTTATTGCACCCCCTGGCACAGTATAACACAAATATACATGAATATTAAAGTTTTTTGAGCATTTGTTTTATAATATACATACCAGTTAATATATTAATATATATTAAGATATATCATTAGGGAATAGGTGGGTTTTTTCTTCTTAAATGGAAGACTTTCAACTTAACTACTAAGTGTTAGATCAGGTAGTTTAGAACAAAAGAGTAATGCTGAGAAGTACCTCAACCATTTGAAGTGTCTGAGGCTGGTGAAAAGAAACAGCAAAAATATCCACTAGCATCTGCAGTCTCGTTTAAAAAAAATAAAAAGGCAAAAAGAAGCAAAGATCAATGATTCCTCTGTGCATTTCAGATAACAATCCACAGCACTGGCATTAGGCAAAATCGTACAACGCAGACTACGCAGAAAGTCCCAGTTTCAAACAGATATAGCAGCACAAGGACAAACTCTCACATATAATATGGCTCACACTGACTCCAGAAAGTACCACTCAGGATCCCCAGGGGAACCGTTAATGATCCTCCCCAAACCGGAGCCCCGCATGCAGTCTGGTCACGATTAGAATTCAAGAAGTGTAGCATTAACAATTAATAGGTTTTAAATATATCAGAAACTGGGGTGGATTACAGCATACTGGAAAAATAGAATAGTATCTCTCTGTTAGAAGATTAACGCTGCAGGGTAAACTGATCTCAGATCACAAAACAAAATTATCCTCTTCATTGCAGGGAGTGATGAGTGAGTAGGAGAGTAATTTGTTGAGGTATATATTAGGAAATGATGCAGCATACTTTGCCCAGTTGGGAACACTGGTATTTAAAAACCAGTTCCATGAAATGAAATAAAACCAAAAGCTAACAGCTACCATAAATGCAAATAAAAATCTGCACTACGCTATTTCACTATGAGAAGAATTAATAAAGTGATTTCACAGTGCTCTGGCAGAGCCATAGCAAAGTTTGACAACCTTTTAGTCTTGCTCTCCTATCTCAATTGTTTCTGTAAAGAGTTAAATATAAAAAAACCCTTTCCAATAAAGCAGAAGATACTATAGTTTTGCAACAAGCCTCCTTAAAGCCACCTGAACTATCAAAGTGAGCAAAGATTAACAGAATCTGGACTGGTTTCAGCAGTAATTTACTACTAATTCTTCCATTTCCCAATTTCAGAATACACCAACATTAGAAATACTCTACAACCACTGAGAATGGCAATAATGACTTTTAAAGCACTTAGAAATGCAAATGTAGCAACAAATAATCCAGAAGCACAGAAGAACTGCTCAACTCTACTGAAGTTCCATCTAGCCTATAGTTTTATCCCCCAAAACAATCATAGGTTTAAAACTGTGACTGGGAATTTGCGCCCTCAGTTCAGTTACCACTTATCATGAAGTAACTCTTGGGTCAAATGTAGAGCTGTTTTTTGGACAAGCATTTGTAAACAGAATATTGGTATGCCAGTATAAGAGATTTATCTGAGTATCACTTAACCAATGGGCATTAAGAAGCTTCTGAACAAACCATTGAGAGTGGCCCTACAGTATACTGTATTGTTTTACTCTGATAAAGCAAAATTTTAAACATTGTATTGTAGAACAAACTGATAACAATCCAATGCTTCCCTCAGGCAATCCAAGGAGGAAAGCAGTGGCATATATAAATTATCAATGCAGGAGAAACATCTAAACTACATTCTGGGATTTTTTAACCATTGGACAACACTTCCTTCTCCTGTTCATCTTATTATTGTAGGCAAACAAGAACAATCAGAATTTTTCAACACCCGTCTAGATCACAAGACCTATGTGAACTCCTCTTGTGTTTGAGCTTCAGTTGTCATGAAAGTTGAGCACATTGCCACTGTAGAGAATGATCATATGCTAGAGCTTATCATAAATTCTGTTATACATATACACCCTTCTGCTGAAACTATACTGATGCCTAAAGGAGTGACAGAATTGAAAATACATACTCAACAGAATACATATTTAAAATGCCCAGCATAAAATCAAAGATGTTAACATGCAATACTTAGCATATTTGGCCAACGCAAACTAGCAGGAATATGTTCTCTCCAAATTCGTGCTGCTTGCATCCCAACAGATAACATATTTCTCATTTGGCTAATTCTAAGTGTAATTTACTGTTCAAATCAATGCTATACTGTTATACACTTCCTTGCTTATTTTGCATCACCAAAAGCACCCGAGTCAGATCTACTGATGGTGCTCGACCTGAAAAGACATTTTAGCACAGTAGGTGTTGTTTTTTTGCCCACATAACAACTGATAGGACAAGAGGAAATAGCCCCAAGTTGTGCCAGGGCAGGCTTAGACTGGATATCAGGAAAAACATATTCACTGAAAGATTTATCAAACACTTCAGCAGGTTGCCCAGGAAAGTGGCTGAGTCCCACCCCTGGAGGTATTTAAAAGATGTGTAAAAGTGTGACATGGTTTAGTGGTGGACTTGGTAGTGTTAGGTTGATGGTTAGATGCAATGATATAGCACATCTGTAAAGAGCACGAAATTTGGATCACTTTGAAGTTACGCCCAACCATACTCAGGTTGCAACAAATCCCCCTTTCTTAAAAAAAAAAAAAATAAATCTGAGTAGATATCTTTCCCCACATGCAGGGAGACATAAGCATCCACTAAGAAAGAGATGACAGGGACTAATATCTTTCTTCCCTTCCACATGGTTCCCAAAGTACAATAACAACATTGTACACTGAAGGCAAATCTCTTCGGATGTAACTTCTCACTGTGTTTGTCTCTCCCTTTCTTCAAAAGTTTGGCACCAAGCTCTACTTTCCCTGAGGAAAACCATGGCTGTGATAGCTGTGACCACAACACACTATTACTAGTCAGTGAAATCAGCCTAGAAGCATTTTAAAACAAAACAAAACTCTTGCTGTAATTGACTTGCTGACAAGCCAGACACTACAGCTATCCATGAAGAGCTGTTGAAATAATCGAGTATTTAAAAAAAAAAGGAAAGAGACAACTTTGGAGTTCGCAATTCTACTTTAGTTTTAATAGAAGACAACTAAGGGCACCCAGAGGCCGGAACAACCTTTTATGTCTTAAAAGATATGAAATATTAATAAATTAGGCTTTCTCATTTTCCTTTCAGGGATAAGATTCTGTTAATTTTGTTTTTGAAAATTCCACACTACTTCTGTTAAGAACTGCAGAGCTGGAGTTAGGAAACTGATTTTCTGCATCATGCCACTAGTAGTTAGGCTCCCCTCCTTACATTTTTGTGTACAGTCCTATGGCATAATGCACGCTTGGTGTGCTACTCTCTTGTAAATTCCCCTTTTAAAGTACAGCTTGCATGTAAAAATGAAGAAGGGGATGATTCTTTCTACATGTCTGTATTTGCAATCACACAGAATAGCAAAAGTAACGTCTGCAACAATTGACAGATTTGTTTTAAGCCAGAAGGAAAGATTACATCAGATTTCCTGCAAAATGCATGACAATTTCATACACTAGAGTTTCAGCCCTTCCTGCTATGAGATGTAATAATTTGTGATCAACTAGAGCCTAAATTTGGGGGGAAAAAACACTAACATCTGATTTAAGTTTCCAACTAAGATAAATTTATAACACTGGGTAAGCAATGCTAATAATTGATTATTCCCGTATTTAAAAGCTACATCTTACCATTACTGTTATAGACCACTCAATCTAGTTGTGATTCACTATTAAATGTCATCCTAATCTCAGATACTTTCTGAATGTGTCGGCACTCATACACAGCAATCAGATCAGCTCTTAACCTTCTCTTTGATAAATGGTTCTTTAAGCCTCCCACTATAAAAGCCTTGATTAGTAGATGTTGAGTTTCTCTGACTCCTTCTCAGATTTTCAATATGCCATTGAAGTATAGGTACTAGAAGTAAAAAAGCTAGTATGCTTAAATACACTTTCTCCCTACCTACTTAATTAAATCTTTTTCCTTTTAAAAAGAAATGCATTAATCTTCTTGCCTCCGTATGAACTTTGGAAGCTCAACCCTAAATCTCTACTGACATGCCCATTTATCCTTCTTGTGTGCTAGCACAAATAATCTCACCATCACACATCCTTCTCTGTCTGAGGATGTGTTCTGACCAAGTCTGGTGACAGGGAGCCATCTGAAAGAGCACCAAATTGGGAATCCTGAGTTTGATCAGAGACTGCTTTTGCTAGGTTTTTTGCTAATCTGCAAGACACTTTCAGACTAACCTCAGGAGCCAAGGATAAATCCCAGTCTTATGAGAATTTTATTTCTCCTCAACCAGTCCAAAATAGTGGCTTAGACCAATATAAGCAAGAGGAAAAACATTTTACACTGAAAATAAATCAGGGATTTCCTGATCATTTGCTTTTTTGCCCTCTCCCATCTTTGCATTTCTCTCACTTAAGTCAAGGTACCGGTATTCTAAAAGGAAAACCAAATCACAGGTAACCTACCTCTCCATTCTCATTCAGAGATCAAAATAAAATTGAGAAAACATCTTTTAATTACCTTTTCCTATTACTTTTTCAGTGTTAGGAATATTTTCTTTACTCTTCCTTCCTTTCATCCATGGATGCACGTGTTGAACATTAAAAATAAATTCTGGTTTAGTAAATGATTATTAGAAGAGTTTTAGAAAAAGTGTTCTAAAAATTAAACATCACTGCTATTATAGAAATGTTTTGAAAAAGACTATTAAAATTGAACATTTGCTTTCTGTAGAAAGGTTTAACCCAAAGAAAGAAAGAATTTTTGAGACATCATAGCAAGAAAAATCTGAATCTGGTCTCGGTTTACTCTAAGGCTTACTGTCATGTGAAAATATAGATACATAAAAGGAGTTTGTAATGTGAACAACAACAGTTTTAACCCTGTTAACAGTTCTAACAGTTTTAGCGTCAACTTTTCTGCTCCAGACAAGATTGGAGATTTTTGAGGTTGAAATAAACAGAAATCTGTTGAAATATTTTGGGACAGAAGAGAATCCTCACATGCAAATACAGGAAGAGGAATAAAAGCAAACATCTGAGGTTTAATGCTCTATTTTAGACTAAACTGAATCAGCTTTAAGTAATCAGCAGTTTTTCCGATTCATCCAGATTACTCCTCTACCATAGTATAGAACCTTGTAAGATGAACTTATAGGACCATGACAGACCAAATGTGAGAAAGTACAAAGTCAAGCATGTATCCAGTGGTTAAACTAACACTCAAGGGATACAACAATTTCCCTTCCCTTTGTGGCTCTGCTGTCTCACAAGTTTACCTGTATGAGTCACTTCACCTGAGCCTTACATTATTCTCTTGTAAAATGGGGATAAAAAACATTTACAACCTCACAAAAAGGCTGAAAGGTCTAAATAACATGTTTACAGCCTTCAAAATCATCTGAGGGAAGATGCTATGTAACCGCTATTTATTATTAAGGCTGTTGTTCTTCAGAGCAGTCTCTGTGTTCAGCTAAACAAAAACACACTACCAAAACCACCTTGCCTCCAAATTCAGCAAAGCTAAAAACATACTACAGTCTGAGTCTTGCTGAAATCAAACCAATAACATACTCTGAGAACAAAGTTATTCTTGCTATAGTACCTATTTCCACGTGAAAATAAAATAATACGAATAGGTAAAATAATATGAAAAATTACCTTTCAGTGAAATTATGTCAAACAGCAAAAGCCTAAGAACTGGTAGTCAGAAAAGCCGGTTAGATAAGGTTTGGGGTAAGCAAGATTCCTTATTTGCTTTAATCTTTAAGATGTTTTTAGATATGATCCTTTGCTTCTTGAGAGTCTGTTATAAGTTTGACTGGCAGTTTTCTTGCTGAGACAGCTCCAGAACACGACCACCACATAAAAATGAATGGTATCGCATTAGGTATATTTGAATTTCCTCTGCAGTTCTGAATTGTGCAAAAAAAAAGGGTAGGGACAAATTCAAGCCCTTGGTGAATTCAGTGAAAAGGGAAGAATAAAGGTACAGGAAGCCTAGTCTTCTAAAATGAGTTAGTATCGTTACCTGTCACTTGCTAAAAAAAAAAAAAAATCTAAAAAAAAGATATATCATGCACATATATACATTTGAATACAAGTGTAGGAAAAGGCTGAGGGTAAATGAGAAGCACATCAGAACTTAGAACTGCATGAGTATGTTAGCTGACAGCTGTCATCTCCTCACAGTAAGGAAGGAATAATACGCTGTCACAAAATTGACTGTATCCAGATTAAAAGACCCCCAGCTATATTCACATTCATAAAGAAAGAGTACAACAGGAATTAATTCTTAACTACATTCTTATAATCTATCATTTATTAATTATTGCAGGAATTCTGAGTTTCACATGTAATGATGTGACAAAGGTCTAAGAGGGCAAGAAAGCTAGCCATGTACAGCCAGGATGCTGCAAAAGCAGCCACTTTCGTATTCAATAGACATGTGGAAGATTTAGATTTCTCTAAAGATGTTCAAGAATTTTGCTTAGGATAAGTCTTATAACAAGAAACTATCAAAACTTTTATTAACATTGTGGTGCAACCCATGTACATCTGCTTACTTTGAGATGAGACATATTCCTCAAAGCGTATTTGTAATGCATCCTTTAACGGTCTGATGCCTAATATATTTATGGCTAACAACCTTTACCCTTTAACGAGTTTCCTTGTGTCATGAACACACTACTTAATTGAGAAGAAAGTAATTCAAGAAAGTTAAAGGCTTCTTAGGTTTTCCCTATGCTAACTAGTGAAAGAAATAAATACTATTGAAGTACTAGAGAGGCTAGTTCCAATCTTTCTGTAAAGACAGAGATGAAACACATAGCCAAGGGACAGATTTTTCTGGAGGACTCAGCAAACGGTAGGATTTGTATTTCTTTACAGAATTAGGCTGATGACCTAATTACTTCTATGTACAAAAATGGAAACAGTGCAGCAGGTTAGGAACCACTTTTCAGAATCACATCGTGAGCACTGAGCTCCTGTAAAGCTGTAAGGAAAGGCTTCTGCTCCTGGCAACTTCTGTTTCTCGCCAATGCACGACAGTGGACTTGCTCCTTAGAGAGGGGATTTTCTATCTGGCTGCTGATCTGGGAACTGAGAGGAAGAAGCTCATCCCTCCTCTTCTTGTTAGAGAAAACACAAAGTAACAGGAAATTTTGAACAATAATTAATATTTGAAGAGATTGTCCCTTAAAGCTAGTCCCTATTGTTTTAAATAAGATTCTTTTTCTTGACAATAACATGTATTAAAGACTAGAAACAAGTCAGGAACATATTTATTTAGGCTCACCTATTTAACAAAGAGTTGCTCTTTAAAGAGATTTCTGATAGGAACTAGAGAACGTGCATCTTTATGTTAAAATACCACAAATGTAAAACCTGTCAAAGAGTGAATGACTATCTCATGCTTTTGGCAACATATTTTCCATATTCAGCTCTGTGCATCTTATCAGGTGTTTGCTGGAAGCTCATTATTTTCTAAAGTTTCAGCAGAAATGGCTCAAATACTTTGTGGGAAAAATACACCACCTTAAGTAAGTAGTTTTCAGGGCCTCCAAAGGCTGAGAAGAGTTTTACCAAAAAGTGCAGTCACAGTTGAAAGAGGTCTCTCCTGGTTTGCATCAAAGCCACAAAACAACAGGGAGAAAAGCCTGGCTTCATACAAAAAGCTGAAGAACAGAAAAAAAAGGGAATCTGAAAAGAGTAAGTCATGGAGGAAAAAGGGACTCTGCAGCCACGTACTGTGAGAGCAGAAGAGAGTCAGAGAAGAAAGCAAAGACTAGCCTCAGAGCAGAGGTCTGTGATGCCAGAATTTGAGCTTTATTATGTGGTTCCTGAAGATTTGTTTTTCACCCCTGTAAATATCTGGGAGACTACATATTATTCTCTTTTATTCCCTCTACAAAAAGGTAACAGTCTGATACCTCATTTTATAGTTTGGGTGATTCTGGCTACGACTTGGACATCATGGACTATTATAGCCATAGTAACTAAAAGTAAAATATGAATGGTTTTAAGTGCTCAGCACAGGAACAGAAGGCAAATCTGTAGTGCCTTTTATTCCTCCATGACTATAAAAAGGGAAATAAAATGTCTGCAAGGAAATAATAATGCCATTACTTGATTAAAATAAACAAACAACAAAAAAACCCCAAACGAAATACCCAGCTACCTCACAAAACACTTCTCCTTCTAAGTTAATTGCTTAGATTTCTTGTCTGTGCTATTAGTTAATTAGCATGAAGTACAGCTCTTACAAAACTTCATCTGCTCTCTGGAGCAGTGTGTTTCAGAGGGAGAGGAGCAGAGCAGGTCACTCCCCTCAGCACTACACAAAAGGGAAAAGGCGAAATCAAGAGTATATAGACATGCTACTTCAGTGAAGAGGACCATAGATAACAGACTGGCAACATCCAGTTGGCTGCATCTGTAATTTGCTCCTCCTGTATACAATCCTGAGTTCCAGAGCATACTTTGGCGCTGCAGCAGGGCACTAAGTGGCTGAATTCAGACTCTCCTAAGGAAACAGCAAACTCCCAAGCTGTGGTGCTGTGCCAAATGCAGAAGAGGCACTTGGCATGGAGGGGTGAGGGAAGCCAGAAATATGAGTGCCCTGCGCTCTCATCTGCAGACCTCCACTTCTGCACTGGCTGATTACTGGGCCCTTCAAATACGAACTACACAGGCAGCAATTAGAAATGAGGGACACAATTGAAAATGCAGAAAGACGAAAGAGCAAATTGGTTCCTTCTAGTAGTTGTCTACTCAGCACGGGTAGTTCTGGAGAAGAGACAGAGATTTCTGACTAAGTTACTAGTCAGTTCCTCTTTCCCTTCCTGTAGCCCATTCCAGCTGGCTCACCTTCACTAGCAGATGTAAAATACTTCTGGTTCACTTTGCAAGGGGATTGAGGGGACTGTAATACAAAGAATCAGCAGAAACCTTTTGAAGAGAAATAGACATTGAAGCAGTAACTAGGCCACATTAACCCCTGTGTCCTCTGAAATATGAAGGCATGAACCAGCACTTAGAAACCAATCATGGGCAAGTTAGATGGAAAACATTTCACTAAAGTGAAAGCTACAAGAGATGTTACAATCTTTGATTACCCCTGAAGCCATAACAAATTCAGAAGGAAGCATATGAATTGCTGATTATTTTCTGTGATAGAATCTGAGAAGGTGATACTGCTTTCGTGCAGACTGACAGATCCCTGTCTGTACCACTTCGACTAAATCTGAATCATGTAGTGCTGCTCTTATTTCAGGACAAGGTAGAATGTACTTGAGGTTTGAGATATCTTTTTTCTGCAGAGTATATATTCTAGGGAGATGCAGATAGCCATCATTAAGTTTGTTTTGCAAGATAAATACTGGGTTTCAGCCACTTTAGTGCATGCATCATGACAACCTTCCATGATGTGACCATAAAGCATCCTTTCTTCATCAGTCCCCAAGATGGATGACATGAGACAAAGAATCAGGGAGGTGTAGAGAAAGAATGGTACAGAAGTTGAAGCTGTATGGTGGAAGCCAGCAAGCATGAAATTTGCTTCCATTATAATAAATGCACAAGAGAGACCACAGTAATCTTAATTTTTGATTTCTGTTGAGTTTATGCACTTGACTTTGAAGTCTTATGGATCTTTAAATGTAATCAATATGCAAGATGTTACATGTTAAGGAATCACTGAAGTCACTTTAGCATGCTAAGAGCTCTACTAAAAGTGCCTTTTTGTACACATCCATTCCAAATTTGAGGTACCAACTTGGGAAGTTCCTATAATGCTGTCTCTCATTCTGCTATAAACAAGAAGATTTTATATAAAACCAGCCAAAAATTTGATTCAAATTATGCGTTTCAGACAAAGGGGTATGAGTAACTGAGCATAAGCTTGTAGAACTTGATGCCAGGACAAACATGATGACACCTTTGGATCTACAGCTGCAGCATTTCTGAGAGAGGATTTGTCCTTCTGTGACAGCTGGATCACGCCTGTCCTGTTCTGACAAAATTATTTGCTGATGCTGTGAAAAGACCAGGAAAGAAGAGAGCATCTATTCTGCAGTACCTCTTTGCTTGGAATTCTTCATTCTGCCCTTAGAAGACCCTTTTCTGGCTGATTTGTTGGAACAGAAAGGCACCCTTTCTGAAGAACAAAGCCATGCATCCAATGAGTTAGTGCAATCATTCCACAATTAATTTTTCTTATATAATAAGCTTTGTTCCTAAGGAACGAAGATAAATGTAATTGGAGCATGAATTGATAAGTACTACACATACAAGCACAGCATTTTTAGAATTATCCATGTTTTTAGGAGGGACAGAAGGGAGGTATTCTAAACTAAATCACACAATTCCATCAAGAAAATAAGATATGCGAGGGGTAGGCACTTTTCTTAAAAAATATAAGGGTATGCTCAGTGCTTTATTTGAAAGCACCTCATGTGGAGAGAAGCAACTGATCAGAACACTTTCACAAAATAAATGGGAACATTGATGTTTCATCTGGAGCATCACAGATGTTTGCAGAATTTAAAACTGTCAAAGTTAACTATATAAGAAAAGGTTTAGCCCAGATTGTAAGTATATTTCTATAAATACGAGAAGTTATTTTTGGAAGCACTGTGGAGTGTGTCCTTTTAAACATATTTGTAGTTAATACTTTTTACCTTGTTTTTTCTGCCCTGGTAGAAACTGTATCAAGCTACTAAGCAGAAACTTTTTTTTTTTTTTCCAGGCCACAGGAACTAAGTTAGAATCTAGCTCCTGGCAAGGTTTAGAAAAACAGTTCTATATCTGACTGTCATTGACAATGAAGAGGTAGATCCAAAGAAGTTTTCTCTTGAGACTGCATTTCTTTGCTGCAGGATCCCCTCAGTTCTCCTGAAGGCACAGAGAGCAAGTGCTGCACATGAGAGGTTTTGCTGTCTACAGTCCTTGACAAGTTTGCTTGTGAGTAAAGTGTATAGATTTCCTGATTGATCCATAAGGTAAATGATGGCTTTTGGGTGGGAAAGGGACAAAATGCACTTCTCATATTCTGTTCCTGCATAAGACGGAAAAATTTGGCATTTTGAGTGACACACACGTTATGAGTCAACTAGATTCAGCTTCTATTTACTCAAATTTGACTTTCTGGAAGAAGGATTTTACAAACTTTAAATATAAATTTTTACATATTCCCCCCATCCGCTTTACGGTGAAAAAGAAAAAAAAGATTATATATACACAAACATTGAAATCTACATTTGCACAGGTTGTGCTAAGTTGGAAAGAAAGGAAGTGCATGACAGCTAGCATTCACTGTGCCTTTCAGTAGATAACCATGAAAGATTTAGTTTTCCAATGAGCTTTAAAGTCCACTGTAAAAGACTGTTAGGGAAAAATCAATACCTGCAAGATAAATGGCAAAGTCTGCGAATTGAAAATAAGTAGTACTAAACCACTGTTTCTCAAAAAAAAGACAGGCTAAATATGCAGTCTGTGGTGCATAGCAGCATGATTTTATATAATTATCAAGAATTCCAAGGGAGGGAGTAGACACTGAGTCAACAATATTTGCTGCTATTCCAGGCATCTCTCTTTTAATAAAGCCCATAGAAGGTTGGAGAGGAATGGCAAGTGTGAAGGATAAACTCTCCTAGAATCAGAAAAATGGAGTGCAACCCAGATAAATGCAAGCTAGTGCATGAATGCAAAGCCAGTCTAAATATCAAAATTAACCTGTCTCTATAGGCTACTGCCACTAAGAAATTAATTAATATTACCAGTAAGCAAATAACATTGGTTAACTCTATAACTACAGTATCCCTAGAGAAACATTTCTGAGTCTTTATGTACAGATCTGTGAAAAAGCTCACCTGCAACTGGAAAACAGACAAATCAATTGCAAATAAAATTCTCAAATGTATTAGAAGGAGGATGGAAAATGAATACAAATTGTGTCACACCTAGGAGATGAGAATGACACATTGATTTCTTAAAATTGTATTGAGTTTCGGTCCTGCACTTAAACATACCTGGGTTTTTTTTTTTATCTTTTATATCTTTCTATGCAGGCACGTGTATGTACACACCTCACTCCCACCCACAATCTATACACACGTATATCCCCATATCTCTGTCATAAACACACAATTTTCACATATACATTTTGCAAGGAATTAGCAATATTTCCTACTGGTTATAACACACGTTGGGCTGCTGACACCTGAAAGAAGCTGGCTGATAGTTACGCTGTGACCACCCCGCAGCATGGTCTGCTGTAGCACAGGGCCTGTCAGCAGGATGTGTTTGCAAGTCATGAAGAAAAGAATCCTCTTGCTGTTTTCACTTCAGACAGAAGGTAAGCCTGTGAAAGGAAACACTTGGCAGTAGTTCAGCTGATCACCGCCTGGCAGTAGTGACACTTCTCTTTCCATCCTCCTCACAATTATAGTGACACGTGTG
The DNA here is from genome assembly GCA_033459285.1 of Clamator glandarius. Classification (NCBI taxonomy): domain Eukaryota; kingdom Metazoa; phylum Chordata; class Aves; order Cuculiformes; family Cuculidae; genus Clamator; species Clamator glandarius. Next base: position 2,471,849 of record JAUNZM010000140.1, read on the forward strand.
ATGCTGTACAGTTCAGGCAATGGTCATAAGTTCTTCACGGAGAGGGTGGTTAGGCATTGGAACGGTCTGCCAAGGGAGGTGGTTGAGTCGCCGTCCCTGGAGGTGTTTAAGGTGAGGGTGGATGAGGTACTTAGGAGCATGATTTAGGGACTGGTGGGAATGGTTGGACTCGACGATCCAGTAGGTCTCTTCCAACCTGGTTATTCTGTGATTCTGTGAACAGTTTGTACTTGCTGACTCAGCAGAAAGGACCTGGAGCAGTCTCCTTCCTGCTGCTATTAGCTTACCGTTTGCTGGCTCATTCCATGCTGAATCACCTCTGCACATGGAAACTTGTGGCAACATGCAAAATGCTGCTTTTGTTGTACTTAATGCATTTAAGATGATAATCAATTAAACACATGCTAAGGTGTAATAGCAAAAAGAGTTTTTTGTCATTTTGTATATTTTGTTATTGCAAAAAGAACTGCAGGAGCATTTGGTAGTATTTTGGCAATAATATGTTACTGCAAAAACCTAAGATGCTGTACCATATACTGAAAAAAAGCAGATTCAGATTTTTCACATTGACTGGCTGCACAATTTTAGACCTTATTGTTATCATACTGAATTAACAAGATCCTCCAGTGGCTTCAGTGGCTGTAATGGACTCAGCTTGATTCAAGTCAGTGGAAGATCTAGGCCTTACCTGTCATGGCTGGCTTTCCATTAGCTTTTGATTTTTCTTTTTTAGAGCACATGGCTATGAATACACCGAGGCTCAAAATGATTCTATTGCTCATCAAATCACTGCCGCGGGGTTTGTCTTCAGTGGGCAAACATCACCCCAAGAGAGCAAGTTAGAAAAAAATTGGCCCTATTCATAATGAGAAGGCTGAGTATCACTCTGAACCTTTTGCACGAGAGAACAGCAACCATTACAGCTCAGACAAAGGAGTTCTCTAAAATTGTGCCAGCGATGCACTGTTTTAAAGCAGCTTCAATACAGGACATAAGGACTGCCTTGGAAAGCACACACTGCAACTAAATGTGGAAACACCTTTACTTACTGTGTTAAAATTTGGGAAGAATCCAACAGCAGAGCTGCTGTCCACAGGGAAGGACATAAAGGGTTTGATATCCAAGGAAGGCTGCATCATCAAGGTAGGTGTGCGCACAAGGGTGGGAAGTGTAGTAGTGCCTGCCAAGAGCAAACAAAACCAGGAATTCATGGTATTCTTTGTTTCCACAACACACACGTTACAGCTGACACAACCGCCAAAGAAAAAATAATACAGGGAGGTAACAAAGTGGCTCTGTATGAGTTAACATCATTAAAAGAAACCTATTTCCAAATACTACAGATGAGGCAGAACACTTCCCTATGGTCATGGATACTCAGACAGTGAAGAGGAGACATATGGTATATAAATCACACTGGCAGATAGAATAAATCCTTTCTAAAGCTGAAAAAGTCTTCTGTGCCAAAAAGGCCAGGATGGGTGCCCATGAAAGTCAGATGCTTTTGCAATTCATGGTTGCGTATTAGGCCTACTAGCACACACAATACATGCAAGCTGTATCCCAAGATTTGTTTCCAAATACTGAGCTGAATGTTTATTTTCTCCTCTTCTGACAGTAACTATCAGGTGCTGCGCAAACACCATGCCTTCTGTTTTACAGTGCAAGGCAAATATTAGAAAACAGACAACAATTAAATAATCAGCTATCACATAAATGAACATAACACTTTACATGTAATGCGAACTAGTATTTTTTTAATTGGAGCTCAGATTTTTCTCTGCAAACAAGAGCTTTCCAGAAATCTACATATTGACATTCTTTCTGTGTACACTTGAGAATTGTTCCCTAGCAAGACCCGGAAGAAATGGGAAGGCACAGATGTCCAAATATTAATTTTTAACCAGGTATCTGCCCTATTCACATAATAGTGTGCCTAGTACACAGTTTTCAGTTATGCCTGTGGGAGTATTTTTTTCGTGGAATCATATAAAATAGATTTCAAATAAAATTTCTTCACTGAAATAAAAAAAGGGGGGGAAGGAAAAATGAAATCTCAGTTTCTCCTTCCAGTTCAATAAATAATTCAACCCTAAGTGGAGCAGATGCTGCAATACAAGTGTCCCACTCCTCTAAAGGGGAGAAAGTCACTCTCTGCCTCTCCTACCTCTGCCAGAACTTCTCTATAATTACCTCCTCTTCCCACTCCACAGTGGCCAGCACATAAGCTGGGAGCACAACAGTCCTCTGAGGAGTTTCTCTGATCTCAAGCAGAGCTGACACAATACCTATGTTTCTTCTCATAGAAATCATCAGAGTTTTTTAAAACCAGTGTATGGGGGAAGTAAACAAGCAATTTTCCATAAAATCAAATCAGATATATCTACTTGCAAGATGCCAGGCAATTCATATTGGCTGCCTGAGTACCAGTCTGCCATTAAGGGATCTCCCTTTCCACCTGCTAAGGATATGGAAAATTGAAGGCAGAGTAGAAGGTTTCCTCCTTTTGATCTCATCATGCTGCCTTCACAGACACAATTTCAAAGCCATCTTACTGCATCCAAGAGGAAAGCTGAGTTCAAAAGCCAGATGGGGCTGCATGGATTTTTTGGACAACTAAACACTTATAACCAGCCCTGAGCTCAAATTTTGTAGATGGTGGAGAGACAGTAATTTTGATCACAGCTGCAGCACTGCAAACATTATACTATGATCTAGCAGATGAATATCAGGCTATAATCTACTTGCTGTTTCTTCTACAGGAAAAGTGTGATGACTGAACAAAAACAGGTCATTGACAACTATGCAGAGACAACAGTTGCACACCATCCCAATTAAACTGCACAACTTGAAAGGAAAAATATAGTTAAGACAGTTTCCCAGATCTTTTTCTCCCTTCTCCTACTCCAATACTATCATGAATGTAAGGTTTCTTTCTGCCTAAGCCCATGAAAATCATTGACAGTTGTACCTAATTAACTGTAAGTCAAAGCTTATTCAAATGGAGTCACAAATGTCAAAAAGGTAAAGCCTAACATGTCTATAGTTCTTCTTCATATTCATAATGAAAAAAAATGCATCAAAAGGAAAGCAGTGTCAGAAGATTTATACAAGGAAAATATCTTCAACTGCAAAAATGATGGTTATTTCTAGTAGCTCGTTGTGAAACAGTAGATTTACATAATTTGGATTTCAGAGTTGTATTCAAACAGGAGCCATGTTGTATTCAATTATCTAAAGCCCATACATTGCCATCATCAATCTAACTTCTACAAGTTTCTCTTTGAAGTTCATAAGCAATTAAAGATCCATGAAGTTGAGACCTGTCCTCTCTTTCCATATATGTACTTCAATGAAGCTATGGTTACGTATTTCAACTAAACTTTATAGAAAAAAGAAACCCAGACCAGAATAGAGTTAAATTGTGACTGATATTTAAAATCAGAGTTAAGCTAGGTTTCTGATGCTGTCTTAAATGAAGGTATAGAAAGCATTTGGCATAAAAAAATTTAAAAGTTAAAAAGCAATTAGCACCCTCCTACAAACAATGCAATTTTCTTTATACTCCTTGTCTGAGCACAGATCATTTCACATGACAAAGACATTTGAAATCTGCCTACAGTTTTGCAGGTCCTGATGTTTCTGTTGCCAGAGAAATACGTGCCCAGTAGATTATGATAGATTCGGAGCCTGTACGGAATAGAAACCATACAAACCTGCCAGACTTATTAGGGAGGCATTACTAGTAAGAAATTTGTCCATTTCTATTAGCTAGTTTACTGCTTCATCTACTGTGAATCAAACTGAAGTTTGATTTTCAAACCTGCCTTTTCAAGCCTCTGGAAGAATGATCAGATAAAGACCTAAACTACAGACAGAAGCACTTCAGGACAAATTCATCCAATCAAACAGAACAGGGCAGCTTTACACTGGCATTGTTCCCAAAGGTCAAATATATTCTCATCACCACTCCACCAAATCTGTATGCAGACCTGAGCTAAGCAGGAATACTGGCACAAGAAAGATGTAGCTGTCAGGCTTCATTATCTTCACAAATGTAACAGATGTTTACTATTTCATTAGCATTTTAATCATAAAGACCACTTACTATGTCAAACATTGATTGTTTTAAACCACTTGTAAGTCTTTGGCATAAACATAACTAAAGTGTCATGTAAATTCATTTGCTCATTTCAGATTCGTAATTTCTAAATAGTATTTTAACTTTGTGTATTTTGACTCCCATGGCAGGAGTTACCTAGGTATTGGAGACACGAGCAGCAGACTTTGCCACAAGGCTCTGATCCTCACTGATTCCTTTCACCTTCGTCTAAGTGGAGGAAAATAGGGTTTCCTTTTAGCGGATGATCCAATATGTCTCATTTTAATAAATGTTTTTCTTCTTCATACAGATATTTATCTGAAAAACAAGTCCCTGTATAACAGATGCTGTTCCTCTTCATCCATGTACATGTAACAGCAGTTTCACGCACACTGTAATACACTGGGACATTGATGTTTTTGCAAAAGTTATGAGAGGTTGTTATCTTTAACCAAATTTGATCTGCCTCTGACAAAAGAAAATGGCATGTAATTAATAGATTAAGCAGTGAAATTGATATTGGGGGGAGGTAATTAAAAAATCTTGTATCAGTCACTCCAGTGACAAGCTGAGTCCCAGGAGCCAGGAAGGGGACAGACAACATGCAGAATCAAGGACACTCTGCCAACAACTCCTCTCCCACCCCCTAGTTCTCGTGCAGTTTCAGAGAAAAACTGCAGAAGCCAAGACTGGCAAGACTGCAGCTTTGGCAGGTGTAATCACAGTTAACCTCAACCATGGTCAACAGTCACTACTCATCTTTTTCAATAAGAGTGGTGTCAAGTTCAGTCAAATCTATGCACACAATTTCTCCATTTGTACCTCCTGCAGACCATTTATGAAAATACTACTTTTATGGTTTTCTCCCTAGGTGCTTTTCTTATCACTGACAAGCAAAAAGGTGTAAAGTCTGCACAGTAATTCCTCTGATTTGGGTCAACAGACCATTACACAAAAAACTTCAATTCCATCACAGAACTTACTCATCTAAAACATATTTTGGGAACAATTTTAGCATACTTATTGTAATTACTTTCCAGACTTAAAAGGGTACTATTCCAAAGTCTTCATTAAAGGCAACTATAGAGAAAACCCAAGCTATGCTCAAACCTCGACCCTTTTTCTATTACATAAAGATGTTACTACAATGTTTTAATCCTTTGTTACAAGGAAGCAGTCCATAGTCAGAACAAGAGCAGTGGATGATTAACTGAAGTGCTATCAGAACTGAATAAAAGTATCTGCTTGATATATTTCTGTAAATGGGACAATCTACATCTAACTCAGGCTGCATGTGGTTACTCTTGTTTTAACTTGTGCCACAGACAGTCTCTGGGAAAACTTCAAAGAGACATTGAGTTATTCACACCCACCACTACATACACATATTACACTGCGAGTTTTCAGTTTATAGATAGGCTGTGCTGGCTTTTCCAACCCTGAATTATGTGTCCATTTTAGGCTACTGGGAGCCTTTGCTTTCTACACCAATGCCAGGTGGTCTCAGCTGGCCAGGGTACAGTAGCAATATAACTGATGGGATTGGTCAGTTCTGGACTTTCTCTTCCCTTGACCCTTTTAGTGCAGCAGTTTTCAGACATGGCTTGAGCCAATAGTATCACTTCAAGGACAGATGACAAGTTGTCCCTTTCATTTTGCCTGCACTGGCTGAATTTATTATGGACTGCAACTACACTATGCACAGTCATCCTGCCTTTAGACCTCACGCTGCCATCTCCATTTACAGTGTTTTCCTTTTTTCCTTCAAAGCCCACACAGGACATATTTGAAACATCTCCTTGGAAGGATTCTGAGATAATTCTGCACAGGTTCATCTATCAGCTTTTTCTGGGAACCTACAGTTTCAGCACAGTTTGTTTATTTGTCTGTGGAAATTCTGAACGTTGCCAGAAACATTTACTTCAGCCTGTGGCTCAAAAAACAGTTTTATAAACAGCTTAGAGCCAGAGGTAGTACCTAAACTTCCATACTGAATAAAAACATCTTCAGCTCTATTGCCTATGGCTTGCAAAAATTTTAAAAAAAACCAAACCCCAACTTGCACAAGACTTTCCTACAAGTGTTTATATGCAGTTTTATTAACTCCTCCCCCCACCTAAGTACAGAAATACACACCAGAAAGAAATTAATAGCTTTCTTCCCTCACATCTGATGCTCCCATTGTGCCATGCCCCAGATCCATCTGCTTTCACTACAGTTTTTTTCCCCTATAAATGTCAGGTAAAAACAATCACTTGCAACTCACTACATTTTGTAGTTTATTTATTTACAAGAAATGAGCTTCTGAGACCTTTCTCAATAATTAACATAAAAAATAGTATTTTTTGCTTCTCAATATGACCAGTTTACAGAATTCAGACAATTTCTAGTTTTGTTTGTTTAGTTACAGCTATACATAGGTATTACAGAATGCCATGGTTTTTTCCTGTTCACGCATACGATAAACTGCTAAAAACAAGTTAAGTGCAAGTAAAATAACTCCGAATTATCAAATAACAGATATTGATATAAAAATGTTTAAGGCAAAAGCTATTCTAGAGGTATTCCATTAATAACAATCATGAAGGTGAACCTTAAGATATTCTCCTCCCTTAAATAAAACGAAATGTGAAAAATACAGCATTTTAGTAATTTTTTTTTCCAGGATTCACTAAGTAGAACAAACATTGCTTCCTTATAATACAGTTTTATGATAAATGAGACTTATCATACTCATAGGGATTCCAGTCTGTTAAAAGTAAAGTAGTCAAGGAGAGAGAAGACCATTACTTCAATAGATTCTCCCAAATGGCAAATTAATGTGATTCTAAGAGATAACTTGCTACCCAGGCAATTTCTTTTTTAAATAACTTGAAGCAGAAGCCCAGCACCTGAGATGTGGCACAGCCCCTAGCTGACAATAGGAAAAATGCTAACAACTTCTCTGCCCCTAGGGTACTATGCTAACTAACTAACTAACGAAGGAGGATGTAGCTCCTTTGGGAGTTGATATGATTACCATCAGAGATACTGACACACATCTTTTAAAACTTGGAGACTGTACCTCTTAAATACTACTCGGGTGTCGATGGAGCAGCCAGATCTTCTGTTGATTTAAAACAAACTAAAAAGCACAAACCATACATGCACATCTACATTTGGTAACTAAAATTGGATAAATGCTCAAAAGATGTGCTTTTTTTTTTCAAGAAGCTGCAAGGAAAGGCAGCAAAAACTGCTGTAGAGCTTACAACTATGCAAGAAACACTCTGTGGAACACTCATAAGACAATCGATAAGAAAGCACTGGTTCAGGTCTAACCTTCCACAGCAACACATGGATAGAAAATAACATGCAAAATCTTTCACACTGTATTCCAAGGGTGTTTTTTGGTAGATGTTTCAGCAAGCCCATTTGACGCATCTTCACTGCAACATACAAATTATCTCCTTATAGTACAGTTTAAGCTCTTCACGCTCAAGAATAACTTATCTAAAAAAAAGTCAGATTATGAAAATAATTTTCTCCCTATAAATTAAAACATGATTTCCTGCATGCCTGAGCATGAAGCTAGTATTTCCATTATTATCTGTCTAGAATGAAATGTTCTACGAAGGCATGCTAACAGAATTCCATATTCTCCTTTTGTATGAAATCAGATACCATGAAATGAGGTATTTCTGCATTTCAGATACATATAGGATTCCACCAACTAGGCCAATACCAAAAAATAAATTGAATTCTGTTGCTGCTCAAATAAATGGAAGCTCTAGCATTTAATCAATCCAAAAAGTCAACTGTTACTTACTTATTTAATATTGATAATTATATATAGCTCATTTACAATCAGAAAAGAAGCATAGCAATACATTGCATGTATTTCACATAAGAATTCTAGAATAAAAACGTAAACTTACTTGCATTTACAAGTAAGCAAATCTTCATAAGTTCAGACCTTTCCTCATTAAAATATCAGGTGCAAACTTGGAATCACTTTAATTTCCATGAATTATTAATAATCCTCTGCCTATCTAATTGTTTTCCATCTCCAATGCCTTATGAATGAAGGATGTTAATTAAAAAAAAAGACTACAAATGATAAATACTATGAATGTACTTAATACAATTGTTGAAAAATTGATACTGAGTAAATTATTATAATAATATTAGTATTCAAAAGAGCTGTGTTAATATTTATTTCCTTAATTTCTACATTTAGTACATCAAAATCATGGGGAACAAGTAGTGACTGGTGAGGGGGAGGGCAGGGAAGGAGGGTAGAAACATAACAATAGAAATCTGATATTTCGGTATTTTAGAAATGAATACATAAAAACATTAATCAAGAAAAATCTCATTCTCCTTGCAGTTGTATTGCATTTCTAATAGTTCAAAATAACAACAGGAATCTGTGTAGCTTTTATACAAAAGATATCAGAACAGGTGGAGTAAGAAAAGATGATCAATAATTAGAAGTGAAATGGTTTATCTTGCATTTTCCTTTAACAACCATGTTACAACTGCTTGATCAGAACACTTGGAAGAGCCCTGTCCCTGACCTGGATTTGCATAAAATGTGACCTGCACTCCTGTCCTCTTTCTCCTTTAGCCACCACTCTTATTTTCTGGTGGCTGAGAAAGGACTTGCATGCTTTTACAGCATACAGCCTAAATTTTACAGCAATTTTTCTACACACTGTTCCACACATTTTCATGCAGTATTTATAGTCCCAAGTCAAGCAAACTCCAAAAGTTCTATACTAGTATCAAAGCATGTTAGTTTAGCACTGGCTCCTTGTCAAGTCTAAGCAATTAATTAAGGAACATCCTTCACTATGTTTAGAAGAAACATGTTGGCTTCACTACAACTGCAATTTGCTGTTATCTGTAGCTAGTATGGACACGCTTCTGATTAGTTTCTTAAAAGAGCTAATCCTCTAGACTTCAGTAAAGCAACCAAGACAATCTGCTTGACTGGAAAGCAGAGTGGCATGTTATAGCTTAACACCATCAAGCTCAGTAAGTTGGATTTTATTTTAATCAAAGTGACAACTATTAAGAAATGCAACGCTCCTACCTGCATTAAGGTCAGATGGAGCTCTGCAATCTATTCCAATTTCTATTTCTCAGAACCTTCTGGCTTGCTGAAGCCTTTCCCTCTGGTATCCACAGCCTGAATGAGCAGTTCTGCCCCGTCCTCTGTTCTTATGTATTTCTAGGAAATGCTGCTCTGGAGTTGTTTTCACTTTGAAGTTTTCCAAGTATGACAGAAAAACAGCTGTGTCTTTCAGCTATCTATTCTCTTGCCATCTGTACTAATGGAGATCTTTCTGAAATCCTTGGGATCCTTTTTCTTGATCTATTTCAAACGAGGCTCGCCCTTGCCTTTTCCATTCTCTCAACACAAAGGCACACTGAGAAAGGATATTTGTTTGCTCTTCTGCTGTCACTCTTAACTAAAAACATGGTATCACCACATACCTACTGAAGTCACCGTCTTAGAGCATGGTGCAACTTCCACGCCAGTCTTCATATTTTTTCCTCAATGCATATTCTTAGGTGCATCAAGTTCTTAAGTGTCTCAGAATGAAGTACTGCACTCCCTTCTCTCTTGGCTCAGAACTCTGATATAACAATATTTCACGACATACTGCTAAGGAACAGGAGCAAATATGCCCAATTTACATTACCCTAAAAAACTCATAATTTGGGGGATAGGACTTGGTTGCAGTTAGCTTTTTAGAGTCTGTTATCACTTCTCGTACAACCTGATGTTTCTCAAAATCCAACTCTTATTCTGAATTCTGTTACCATTGAATTCATCATCTCACTCCCAGTGAGCCTCACCACAGACTTTCTTTGAGGAGGTACCAAGTTCCTATCCACTAAACCCAAACTAGTCTGTCACCAGGAATGTTGCCGGGTAACCATTTTGTTATTAGTCAGCCCAAACCACTATGCCCTAACTTTTACATTTGGACAATTTATATACACATTTGGTTTATTGCTCCTTATGCCACCTCAGTACTCCAAACACCAGCTCAGCAATGCTGTGTGCAAAGGTAAGAGGGATCTAGATCCATACACATCCTCACAGATATGTCTATTCACTTAACAACATTTGACAATTTCACACTCTCTTAGAAGTCATCATAGCTCAGAGAATTTCATGCCTCATTTGCTTTTTCCATTCTATAAAATACAGTTATCTAAGTTGCTTCTTGTTTTCTTCAGTTGGTATTGCTCCTTAAATATACTTTGGATAAAAGACTGCAACAACAGCTAGCTTAGGTTGTTTAAAGCAGTCTCCAGAAACTATCTGCAACAGAAACCAGGATCTCTGCTGAATGAAATCTAGTTTTCCTTCTAATGAAAATTTTCAGAAATTTCAGAAAGATGTCTGAACGTCCAGGCCACCACCTTTCTATCCAAAAGTTCACAGTTTCAGTCACAATCTTAGATATTATTTCCATAGTTAGGCACATGCTTTTAGAACAATCAGTGCTACTCTGTTTAGAAATAAGAAACGAGACAGGGAAGAAAGCAGATTAAAAATCTTCATAACATCACCCACGTAGCCTACATTCCACACTGAATTTAACTGCTCTGACACAGCTCAGGGCACATCACACAGAAGCACCTGTCTGAAAGTGGTCAAATGTGCAGATTTACCACACATACATTTTAAGTCTGTGTGATACCATACTAAGACTGTTTTACTTTAGAAATTCATGGTAGTTTAAAGAAAAATTTAACAATTTCATAGATAATACTACAGAAGAGAAAAGCTCCTCCTTTCCAAACTTCTTTGATTCTTCCTGCTGTTCTATCTGCTGCCCCTAACTAAAGCAACAAGAAATTCTCCACAGGAATTCCTGGAGGATTTCAACTTTCTCCTAATCACATGGCATATTACATTTCACTGTGTTCAGGGCCCACACTCATAAAAGTCACAGCAAGGCACAAATCAGAGTTTTTTTCTCAAGCTTTACAAGTTACCAGTGCAACTAGTTGTACTGTATCTAGAAACACAAAAAGCACACCACTCCAGAAAGCAGGAGCCAGTCTCAGCACTTATCTCACCTAAAAATATAAATAAAGGTTCTTTAATGTAATTGTGAAAAGAGCACAAGAGTTGCATTTCTGACCAAAGTTCTTTAGGTAATTTCTAAATGGAAGAAAGATATTAGAGGCTCGCCAACGCCTTATGATATTCATAAGCTGCAGAGGCTTTTTGCTATGACCACACAACCATGAATCATATTAGCAAAGCAAAAGGATAATAAAATACAGACGATATAGTTCCATAAAGGATTCCCACTGTTAATCAGTCACTAAGGTTACAATCCACCTCCTTTGCACCTCCTTTCATTTCAACATGTTAGGTGCTATGAAACAGTGGGCAACCAGCGAGCCTGAACAAATCCAGGCTGTTGTAATTGTGTGCTTAGTTTTAATTACTCTCAAGGAGAGTGTTTGCAACTTGACTCCAGAGGGAAGGCAGCTTGCTATTGACATCACCAGATCAAATATAACTTAAAAGACTTCTCAACTGCGTTTCAGTGAGGTTTTGCTTGCTACTATTCTTAGAGTTAAACTTAGAAGGGTTACAAGCTAGCTGGCTGCTACAGACCTGCATTTTAAATAACTCCCGGAAAAAGAAAGAAATGGTATCTGCTTGATATTTTCAAAAAGTTCATAAAAGGGGACCTTGGAGCACAGGGTTACAGACAGTGCAAGGTCATGACATTCAGAAGATCAAAGTCCACAAATTGTGCCTCTACTGAATCAAGGTGCACTCCTTTACTTATTCTTAAAGTCAGGATTGATGAATAAGTAAGAACTTGAAAATTCATGAAAACTGTAAAATGTGCTATCAACCCTCTCTTACACAGGGAGAAATGAAGGCAATAGATTTCAAATTAACTGACCTGCTAGCACAGATCACCACACTCATCATATTGAACATTAATTAATGAATGGTACCAGACTTATTCTGCTTTTGGGTGCAGCAGTGCCCCAGCCCTGTCAAAGCTGGACTGTAGAAGACTTCTGATTTCTTTCATAAAGACTCTAATTTCCTAAAGAGTAATTAAGATCACTTTAAAATGACTTATTTAATAAATTAAATTTCATTAATAAAACACTATAGTGAAAATAAACAGAAGATGAGGGTTGATGCAAGAAAAACATAAAGGCATTCTTATGAAACATGCTATGCAGCCAGTACATAGTTTCCATGACTATGCTGGAAGCAGGCTGGGCAGCGCCACTGCCCCTCCTTTCCTGACATTCTCTTTAAGCCAGTGCAGCGTGTCAGACCAGTTGGAAACAAGCTGGCAACAAACCAACAGAAGAGAACTTGCTTTCAACCAAATCAGTGAGCTGGTCAAGCAGAACTCACAGTCATGAAACAGACAGTACCGAGATGGAGGCATCTGAAAAGAAAAATTTTGCTTCTCATTCTCATCCAGGTTTGCCTGAACCGGCCCTCATCTTTCTTACAGTGTAACAGAAAAATTTCATGCCTGCCACATTATGTTTCTGGTTATATCTCTCAGGATGCTATCCATCTTAGCTGATAACATGGCAATGTTAACTGGCATTTAGCTTGTGATATACAGCAATCCTTGCCTGCATCCAGAAAGTAGCAATTCCTGCTTATGTGCTGTATCAGTTATTACTTCTTTTCTTCATATACTTTACCATAATTCATTTGTCCCTTTCTTCAGGGAGAAGATAATCCATTAGTCCTCAAACTCAGTTTATTCTTTCTTCCCGCTTAAAAATACCGTGATCCCATTGGGTCTCTTCTTGTGCTCTGGGACTTCATCTTCTCTTCACAAGACACTCTAACCTGTTCTTACAGGTTCTTGTAATTTTTACTGATGGCTACCAGCTTAACACAATCAGTCTTTCTGATGAAAAATAATGCAAAAATGGAACTATGCAACCCAAACTTCTTGGGTTCCTATGACATTTCCAAAATAACAATCTACATTTTCCTTGATATCATCTAAGTGTTGGAAGTGCACTGAAAGAAAGATTTCTTAAAGTTTGATGCTTATTTCTGTCTCATTTCTTTTCTAATTTTGTCCTATACATTTGTATTACTATTTCTTCCTCATCCTTAATCATTTAAACTACTTTTCATTTCCTACCTATACATAGAGTCATCTTGTGTTTGACTCCATAAAGTGCTTAATATGTAGTCAAATTATCCTTGCCATGCTTCACGTTTCCTCTGCCACTGGAGAGTTTACATTTCTGCTCTTATTAAGGGGGCTTTAAAAAGAATTTCCAAGTCCTTACAGTATGCTTTACAAAAGAATTTTGAAGTCACATTTGAAAGCGTTTTATAAGTATATACTTTTAGACACCAAGAAATCTTAAAAAGACTATTTATCTATAATGTATATACAGAACTCCAGCAAACAGTCCAAACTTGGATCTGTTACCTGGTGCAAATCCATCATTGTTCCTTTTAAGTCCACAGTGTCACTAGGATTAGCAGCAGTACAAGTGTGAAATTTGGCCAATTAACTTTGTCAGGAGGAGCTCTGTGTAGAAAGAAGAGCTGCCAGGTCAGATGCTATAACTAGCATTTCTCCAGGCAAAGGAACAGTAAGAGGGGGTACCGTGGTATTTGTTAGCATGGTTTCATGTTTTCATTTTGATATTACGTGAATATTGATACTACATGCTCTTCTTTGACTAACAGTTCTTAAACTGCTGCACAGAGAAACCCAGTGAAGACATGAAATGTGTGAAAACTGAATGGAAAGAGGCAAACAATTATGACATTACACAGTTAGCAGCATTTGTAGCTGGAGGACCACAGCAGCCAAGTAATGTAGAATGCCTTGCAGTCCAGAGAGAGGATCACAACTTACCCGCTCCTCTATCCATTACTACATATTCTAGACTACACACTGAAGCTGTTTCTCCACTTCTGTGCATATGTCCTGAATCATAATATTTCTTTGCATGTATAGTTGATACAGTAGCATGCTAAATTCAGCAAGAGAAGCTGACAAAGACAGGGATGAAAGACTGGCTCCCTAGTTAGGTCAAGGCTCATACACTCCTGTGGGTACACCAGTCATGATTTCACAGTTACGTATGCATTCCAGAATGAGTTTAAAATATGCTACATATTCCTGCAACAGACACAGCCTTTCAGAGTGAAACCATAGTCCAGAATATATTCACTGCTGTATAACCTAAGGCGTCTAGACAAAGTCCCTCATTCAGGAGCTGTGGTTCCTTGAGCAGCAGCGATTAAGAAGTAGGCTCTGAACTTGCATTTTCAGAACTACTGTCAGTCCTCTACAGAAGGAGCCTACACACTCTTAAAAAATTCCCTCCATTCATACCGGTGATACCTACACACTTGGAATTTGTGTCATTTTTCAGAATTTTCAAATGATTGTTAGAAAGAACTTGATATTACAGTCTGGATGAAACTTGCCTATAACTATAGTATATGACTATCACCACAGGAGAACATCGGGCAACTGAACTTAACATTCATTTGCTTTTATGCACTTTCATCAGGATTGTGGATTGCATTAAAGGAGGATCAGTTTCTAACTTCAGCTAAGGTTCATCTAAGTAACTTAATTTTCTGAAAGTTATCTGCACGCTTTTTTAGCCTATGTTCCCTCTAGAAATGATAACATGGGGTAGTGGTATGCAGAGAGGCCAAGGCTTATACTTACTACTAGAGTAAACAAGGCCATCCTCAAGCTGGTGAAAAACAGGGTGCACCTGCAGAGAGGGGAAGACAGGACAGGCAACCCCAAATTGAGCAACAGAGTATTCAATCCCATACATGCCACACTTGGCATAAATTTGAGAGATCATGAGGGTCTCACTCTCTTTTTCAATGCCATCATCCAGTAAGGATCTAGTCTGTCCATTTGCTCCGATCCTGGAATCCAGTTCCTGATCCCAGCTCCCTCCTAGCCATAGCCTCATTCCCTCATCTCTGCTCTATGGCATTTGTGGTGACATATGGTCATCGAGAGGTGGGGTGGGGGTGTGATTGCATATCTTTGTATATAGTTTATTACTTTCTATTATTTTCTTCAGCATTGTATTATTATTATTTTATTAAAGGTGTAGGTTTTGTTTCCATCCTGCAAGCCTATTTCCTCTCATTTTTCTTTCTCTTTTCTCTGTGGTGCAGGAGAGGGATTTGGGAGTCCAAACACTCAGTTTTAGCTGCTGCAATGGGCTGGGCCTAAACTGTGACAATAAGGAAAATGCAAGATGGCCTTAGGTGCTTCCAAAGGAAAACATTCCTTTGGTATTTAAAAAAAATGTAGTCAGAGTAGAGAATAGAACAGGAAAGAGAAGTCTATCTGTCAGTATTAGAATGTTTACATCATAGAGAAAAATATCTGTAAAGTATTTTAAATCCATCCCTTAAAGATGTGACATGCATTATAGCTGGGGGTTTTTTTTAGTTTAAGGTCCAGATCACCACAAGTTCTGCAAAGCAGATTTTATCTTACAGCTTTTTGCTAAAATGGAAATACAGGCTTCTACAACACTTTTTTTCCCAGGACATGAACTTCAAGCATCTTCTATTAAACACTTTCGAAAGTTACAAAAAAATTAAAGTGAAATTTAGTCCTCAGGTTTCTTCATTATTAGAGAAGAACTTAAGTGTATGTCACATATTTTCAATGCTTTATGGAATGCATGTTTCAATACAGTACCATGATTGCTAACTCAATTTAAAACAAAAATAGGTGTGTCTTTAGACAACACTGGAGCCATAAGAGGAAATAGCTATAAGCATTTTCATTTTTCCCAGATTTAACAGCATGGACTACAACAAAGAACTCCAGAAAAGCCATCATTCTGCTCCCCTAACATCCGAGGACATAGGCCTCCAACACAAACTGTGAAGGACTCATCCTATACCATGAAATCTCACCTGCAGCACAATGTTTTATTCTTTGTATCCATGATGAAGGATGGGAAAAAGGAATTTAAGATGTGAATAAGAAGAAATCATAAAAGCAGCTGGATTACAATGTGGTAGGAATTAGAAAACTTTGATTACTTTTGAGACTGTAAAACTCTGTGCCTACAAGAACAGAGGTGTGTACAAGATGAGCCTTGCCCAGTATTTCTACGTCTCCTTTGCATATTCAAAGAAAATCTTTAAATCAACATAAGACCACCTGGTCTCCAAATGTTGGGGTAGGTATAGACTGACAAAACAATCCATCAGGTAGCAGTGCAGAGTTAAAATACGATTTAGGCAAAAACTACAGAAACAGAAATACCTGGACATTTGGTCTGAAAAGTTTTTAAAGATTACCTTGGTCATGAAGTGACAAATATGAAAAAAATGTCTAAACACTAAAAACATTTGACGTGTTTCCAAGTAATATTTGAGTTGCAAGAGACAGGGATCAGACTGTCAGAGCAGCAATCCAGGTGCAGGAAGACAAAGCCCCATTCCCTCTTCTGCATAAAACCACCAGCATGAACACTAATAACCTGGTCACAGTATAAGGGACAAAGCCTAAAGAATCAACGAATTCCTTATATGAAGCAAATACTTATCAGTCCCTGTCTGATATTGTTTATTGTGTTGAGCAGCAGGTACATTTTAACTTGAAAAGGATTTAAAAATTGAAAAGAGACTGAGGCAAACCAACACAAGAAGGAAGGTCTGGGAAGTCTAGAAAATACAAAAAGCTAAATGTGAATACTCTAGGAACAATACACAACAGAGACAGAGGTGGGGGGGAGGGCAGGCAGAGTATGTTAAAGGCTTCTGAAGTAAAGAATTTTGAAAGGTTTGGAAAGTAGAGAGAATTGAAATAAAAGGAAATAACTGACAAAACAGCTCTGAACATCAGGGAATGCTTCTTGACACCAAGATTATTCTGAGTGATACTTAATGTGCATGGTGGCAGCCTTTTTGAGCTGAACCAGACTGTGGAAATAATCTCCCAAGAGAATCTAGGTATCTGAACTGCACATGCATTTGTATCAAGATTGAATAAAATAGTGTTATATGTACAAGAGAAGCAATTCTACATTGACAAGGAGAGGATCAGATGACCAGCAGTGGGTACTGTGATTGTAGTTGTTGAAGACAAATTGCAACAAGCTATTTATAGCTAGGGCCAAACTTTTCTTTTATTAAATACAAATAATGGTCTTGCTTGATTTCAAGGAGGCTTTGTCTTTCAGAAATAGTTTTGTCGCAAGCTTTGGTCAAGAGATCAATAAAAGAAAATTAAGCAGAAGCAAACAAAAGCACAAACATTTGCTACATCTAATATTAATGTCCCCAGTCCAGTGTATTTAATCACATCCATTCTAAAGTACAAGAGTGGGTCCTTCTTACACAAACACGGTTATCAAAATGTCAAAACATGGAAATCTATAGAACTATCTTTGTATTTCTTTGAGTAGAGAAATCAAAAGCTTCAGCTTAATAAGAGGGAAGAGAACTTATTTCTGTTTGAAATTTGCATTTTTCTTTTCTTTTTTTTTTGCATTTGAAATGCAGAGAACAACATAAATACAAACAGAATCACTGATAGAAATTATGTACCTATTCCTGCAGACAAGTAAAGAAAAACTTTTCACGTTTACGATTCTGTCAAATCTGGTTGCTGACAATTGAATATTTTAGGAGTTCTCAATAAAGCAGCAATTGCAAATTCTGGTAAAAAAAGGTTGCTAAGATTACCTTTCACTCTGCAAGTGGATTTTTTGTCTTGTTATAACTACTGCTTTTGTCAAAGCAACTTGTACAGAGTTATGCTACCACTGCACACGAAGTAGAAAGTTGCAGAGCTGTAATGAAATTGGGAACTTTTGTTCATGGGACACCTTTTTCATATTAAGGACAAACATGACAAGCTCAAGAGCAGCATTAATTATCTTTGCAGTAAATAAAAAAATTACAATTTTATTCCTAAACATAAGTTGAATCCAATGCCAAATGATAATTTTCCATAACGCACTTCCAGCAAAATTTACGATAAAACACCCCAAGCGCAGACAGTAGTTGTCACACCCCTTACACCTACTATAACAATTTGCTTGCATGCATAGCACTGTGAGCTGAATCAGTGAAAAGCAGAGACAGCTTTCATTTAGGAACATTAGGATTTGTGCAAGTTGCAACAAAACAAGGTACCTATCAAAGAATTTATACTTAGTTTTTTTAGAGAGATGGCAACTTTCAGCCATTATTACTAGATATAGCAAAGCATTTTGATTAAAAGTTGATCACTGAATGTGGTAATTAGGGCTAGACAACCACAAGTCATCCAGCCCATGCCAGAAAACAAGAATTCTACTTTAAATCTATGGTGTCAGTCAAATTTCATATTATTTGAAAATTACTTTACTACAAAAAGAAGTCAGAACAGAGGGAAAAGTAGTAAAGGCAAGTAAAAAGTTACTAGGGCAAGGAAAAAAAAAAGACTGCTACTGGCTTTGTGGAATTTGGTGCATTTTCTGTGCATACGTAGCTCAGATTTTTGAAACAAATGTTGGTGAATTGTAAAGAAGTACTCAAGACAAACTACAAAAATCCCTAACATATTTCACAATTAAAAGAAATCTCAGCAAGATTATGTGATATTTGTAGAGCAAGGAGCAAAAGAGGACAAGCGTCAAGATCTTGCTCTAGTCTGGAACTTTAATTACTTGAGAGAAAATATAAAGGAAAATAATTATTTACATTATAACTGTTAATTATGCAGACTAATTAATGAAGTTACAACAACTGCTTAGGCATTTCAAAGTTCATCCTTCAAGAGCAACTAAATATTGAAGGATCTGTCCTGTCTAATACCAATGAGGACAATATAGGCATATGGTCCATTTTCCCTCCCTGTTTAGAATCCCACTGCTCAAAGTTTTGCTTACATTGGGAAAGTTATAGTTACAAAAGTATAAATACATGTTTGTCTTGCAAAAAAAAAAAAGTTGTCATTGGTGACAAATTACAGCAAAAAAGAATTGTATGCAACTTTCAGTTTTCAGAAGAGCTTATATTGCTTAGGTGTAGTAACAGCTTTGCTTGTATGTTGAGCATCATAGGGAAAAAGTGAGATTTAGCACACTTAAGCTGGAAATGAAATGGTCCTCAAAAGATTCAAAGAGAAGAGGACTGAAATAGATAATAGAATTTCACTCTAAGATGAAGCACGGAACTGAGGCTGAAGGCACTTAAGCAGGCACTGCTCAGCTTGAGGCCAGCCTGGAGTTACCCAGTGGTCCTCAGTTCCTCCTATGGCACATGTACAGTCACATTGGGCACTATTACATATATAACTGTCTTTCTCAGGAGAGAAAACAGGTACAGACAAGCCTTCACTACTTATTTTATAAACACTCAGCGAAAAGGAGCCTGTCAGTCTCAAGTGCTGCTGTTACTCTGTCTCGCATGGGAATAAAATTTGTATGAGTCTATTGACTCATACAAATTAATCTCATAAACTTAGGTAAATATGCTTTGTTTCAACCTCATTTGGGTTCTCATTATTCTGTCTCTTTTCTTTTACTGCTTTAAAGATAGCTGAGTGTATCTGACAAAAGAATGAGTAGATGGCAGCTCCTTCCCCTCATGTCCACCCTCCAAAGGTTAAAAATAAAAATGACAGAAATCTTGACATTTGTGAATTTCCTTGCAATGCATTTCAGCTGACAGTCAAGTTTTCTTCACTACTTGCCTTGACATTACACCAATGAACTGATGGGAGAACTGTGCCAGAATGTGCAAGACTACTTACTCTTCCCCACTTGATTGGTATGTTTCCTCAGCACCACGTTCCTATTGTTGTTGGTAGTTCTCACAGCCCTTGCCTCTAGCTCCCCCACTCACACCATCCCGGATGGCTTTCTGTCCCAAAAGCCTGCTCCTGTAGACCATTCTACTTTTCATCGTTGCAGCTTAACACAAAATAAATTCAAATTCTGATCTGGAAGAAGCCCTATCAGTGTTGACTACAAGGAGAACTTCATTAAATAGTCCATATTTTGAAGGCTATCTCTGTAAAAGTTTTTAAGATATACAAAAAGAATATCCAAGACAACTTTCATTAGTTCAAACTAACCCCATACTTTTCATAAGAAATTTACAGAGCTGTTAACATCAAGTAATAAAGGGTTTGTAATAGTGCTTTCCTTTGAAGCCTGCAGTTCTTATGCTAACCAGAACAGTGGCTGTATCATTCCCTTAAGCAGACCTGCTCTCAAACTGCACGGTAGAAGAAGTTGTAAGGAAACAAATCAATAATTGCTGCAAGATGTCAGCTTAAGTTTTAAGTTCTCACACAACAAGCTGGTATATGAACAGTGGAGGACTGTGAAGGATAGAGTTACAGTTTAATTAAAAGTTTTAAGAAAGTCTAATATAACTAGCAGTTTCAAAAATGTCTTTTTTATTTGATTTACAGGTATACATTGGGTTTCCTTATGGACTCTCAGACTGCTCAGAAAGCTTTTATATATGAGATAAATGAAAACAAATGACAAAATCAAGCTTTTTGTGTGAGAGAAGAGATACTAGCAGCCCTCAGAATCTTATTTCATGAACAACGCATTCCAAAAAAAGCAGAAAACATATCCCCAATAAGGCAAGGAAACATTTGAATGTGTTTCATAGTGCAAACAGGCTCAACTATTTAAATGAAAACAAAATGTACTACTGTTGCCTTAATTTAGGAGGGACACAAACAGGTGTAACTGGAGTCATGAGTAATCAAAGACCACATGAGTATCTGTCCGGGTCTCTGAAGTCTGAAACAGATATCAGATGGTATCTCATGCTGTTGCCAGCGAATGAAGCTGTTCTGTTTGCCTGCATTAAAAAAGGTTCGTGTAACGCTGTCAAGCCAGACTGAATAACAGCTGATCACAGGCTCCATCCTCCATCTTTCTCATAGAGGAAAAAAGCGGGGTTTTTTTGATAACAATTCAAAGAGTCAGGAACCCTGTATTCAGGAATTGTGGTGATGCCTGTACAAAATACAGAACACTAATTTAAGACTGCAAAAGGTGTCTTGGTACACACTGCATTGATAACATACATACATACTAAAAGGCAGAATTCCGTGGTACGTCCAGCATCAACAGTGTGAAGAAATTTGTCAAATGCTGGACATAAATTACTTAAGATAATATAGTTCTATTTTCAGTAACTCATCCATCAATTCTTTCGTTTTAGGATAGATTTTCTAACTTAGTTACATCTCAACTACATAAAACTTACTTTAATTCCTATTCTCCCAGCTTTAACATTAAATACCTTTTTTAAACATTTCTTCTCCTCTCATAGCTGGTTTCCAGCATTAGGCTTAGCAGTGTTTAGTCTGCTTTTCTCAAGGCTTTTCCCATGAATAATTCTCAATTTTACATGTCAGCAAAATATTCAAGACACTGGTACCATGGAGTTAAGATTAAAATCTGATGATTATTCCTCCAAAACTCTTTTTTAAATTTTATTTATTTCTAAGAAAGCATTGCCTTTTCTTTGTTAACATGCTTCTTTTTATGGATCAACACTGAAGCTAGATGAGAACCTTTACTCTTGAATTATCTCCTTTAGGAAGTGATCTCACTTTTCTAACGTGGGGTTTTCTCTCTGTTCCATCAACAAACTGAGAAGAAAGCCTGAGCTCGTCTCTCAAGGTGCCATGTATTACATATAAATATATAAAATCAGCTCTTCATTTTTCATGCAACCCATTCCATTAGTGAAGGTAAACCACAGTTTCCTGTTGAATTTTGAAACAGTACCTCATGTATAATTTATAAAAACTACCAATTGCATCAACCTTACTTTTTTCTGATATGTTTCCTGCTTTAATATGTCATTAGCAATACTTCAGCCATAGCTGCAATATCTTTTACGGGTTGTAAGTAACCCTGCACTCGCATCCATTGTGTTGCTATCAACAGTCACTTGAGCATTACAGATTTTTTGGCTCACAACATCATCTACTGCTTTGTTATGCTTAACGTTGTCATGGAGACAAAAGAACAGCTGAATAACAATTTTTATGCTTGAGAAATGCTCATTCTTTAGTAACAGGATACTACTTGCCAGTATGGAGTCTTAGGGTGTAATGGAAGTTATTATAAATAATACCTTTTGAATCAAAACCTTGCTCAAAAAAAGTAAAAAGACAAGAAAGAAACTTATGTTTCTTTCTACCCACCTTAGTTCTACTGGTAGCAAACACAAGTGGAGAAGATTGCTACAAAACAAGACATCAATAGAACAGAAGTTGCCTCCAGCCCCATGTCCTGAAAGATACAACAGTTATTGCACCATGGTGCTTACCTTATTGTCTCTCCAAGTGCCCCAAGGTTGCAAATAACCTCAACATGGGAAATCAGAAGGAAGTTCCATGCTTCATCTTCCTCATCAACTCAAGTAAAGTCCTGCTACATCCACAGAAACACAATACAAACTAGGAAAAAAATAAGGATCCTCTCCTTGAATTTTCTCCTCAAGCCATACAGATTTACTTTTTCTCTAGCACTACCCTTCCTACACAGAGTATGCGTAGAAGTTCAAGACTAACAGCTGAATCCCCCGCTGCTCTCTGCTTGTAATCCATTAACTCACATTACAGTATAACTTGCAACTGATGGAAATTGAGGGTGCTTAGCCCTAGGATACTTGGTGCCTTTCAGATTCCAGTCGTATATGTTTAATTCCTTCCATCTCAACATAGTTCCAGCTCCTGAACAGACAGAATGCATGGGATCAAAATGAGTATCACCTAAAGACTCTTCTACCTTAAATCCTGTTGTTGTTGAGTCAAAGAATTTCTAATATCATTATAAACAGCAGATTATCTCTGGTTTGGTACAGTGGATCAGAGATAAAATGTAATAAAGCAGAGTCTTGTTCCACAAAGCCAGCCAGTAGGCAAAGCAAGCAGCTGTCAGGGACAGCTGAAGGAATATTTTCCCATGCCAGAGCCTTCTCCCCACCCTACACTTGACATTGTTAGCCCTATCCCAGCACCTCAGAGGCAATAAAAGCACAAAAACTTTTCCTGTTCTTTCTCTAGCAGCAGGAGCAGCTGGAGCAGTTTCCTGCCCCATGAGCAGAGCCTGACTTGCCTCTTCCCATGAGGTGCAGAATAATATCTAGCAAGACGGAAGGCTGTAGGGGATAATGCACAAGAGAAGGATGAAGATTTGGATAAAGATGATTTTTCCTCCTCTTCAACAGACCTGCCTGTGGAAAGACTCCTGCATACCACTTCTCAGTTACTGAATTATCTCTGCCCTCCTCGCCTTTGCTCCCCACAGCCCCGACATCGCACTCTTTGCTCCTTTTACCCCTACAGAAGCCTCTCGTGAACCCACAGCTTTCAACAATCCAGTCCCTGTGCCAATATACATTTTGTTGACATATCAGAAAGAAAACTTCACACTAAAGTTTATGACCTTTTACTTACGTTGGACAAAACCTGCTTTTGCTAAGAAGCCTTGAACTGACTTTGGAGCTCACAAAAGCAAAAAAAATTAAATGTTAATGTATGAAAGAACAGGCAGCCTGTGACAGCAGAGTTCTGTTCCTCTAGCTTGGAAGTTTCCAGCTGTCCGAGAACATTCTATTGATAAGCTGAAATTAAACACATGGATTGATCCTAGTTTTACAATTCTCTGATTTATAGGAAAGGTGCTTAAAGCAGAAATAAAACTCTGGAAGAACACTGTTATTTTGTTCTTTTGAACAAATACTTCTCTATCACTTGAGGGAGAAAAGAAGAGAGAATATAAAATTTTTTTTTAGAGTTATTTAATTTCAGCATCTCAGACAGCACTTATCTGCAATTCTAAGGTCTAGGGGACACGATGCAAATGATTACAACAACAAAGATGAGGATTGAAAACATAAGAACAACTTCATTGGAAAGAGAGCAATACAATATTTTAAATAAGCTCCTTGCCAACTCTCAAGAGTTTCATTATTCCAACGTTGGTTTTGCCTCAGCAGGTCCTGCTCTAGACTTTTCCAGTCACAGAGGGACTGCAAAGCTTAAGCTAGTCGCCTGATGCAGATGCCCAGCAAGGCAGGAACTTGTTCCAAAAAGAGAGACTGTTCTCTTACGGCATCTTATTTAGAGACATCAACAGCTGGAAAGAATCCTGCCCACCACTTCTCTGTCACTGATTTATCTCTGCCCCTCCCGCCTTTGCTCCCCACAGCCCATCCCACTCATGACTCCTTTTACCTCAACAGGAATGTCTGACAACAGCAGACAGCCCCTACTTTGGAAGAGTATCCATCAGGGCTAGGGAGGGCCAGGACTTGGGCATCACCCCTCGACCACTACAACAGCTGCCAGTTTCTGACAAGTCTGAGCCAACATGCTGGTCTCTGGCTACAGACAGAAAAATGCAATCTGGCACATCACTTATGACAGGTTGCCAGGCCCAATTCCACATCTCTCTAAAAGTAAGGGAAGAAGGGATAAGATAAATCTGCTAACAAATTTATGTTTCTGATCCTTGTGCCCCCACAGTCAAGCCTCAATAGAAGGTAAAGAAGTCCACGCACCACGAAACTAAGTAAAATTCCAAGGGAGAAGGAAAACAGCCAAGTGACAGCATCAGCTCAGTCTCACTGGCATTTTTATCAAGATACCTGCCTTGTGAAAGGAGAAGATTATTTGAAACAGAATTTAAAGAAATGTGTGACAAGGCCAGAAATAAAAAGCTTCAATTAAAAAAGTTAAATGGAAAGACAATTTTATATGGGTAAACTTTTGGTAGAGATTGTTCAGTGAAATAAATTTCCAGATGGAACTCAGAAAGAAACAAAACAAGATAATGATAACTTTAAGGTCAAATTGTATTTGAAGATTAATATATATTCAGAAATTAAGACGACTATTAAAGGGTGTGCATTTAAAGCTTAATAGCTATTAATACAAATTCCTTGCAAGGGACACCATATTACCATCTATGTGAATTCTGGCATAATTCATATAAGGACACCTGAAAAATAAAACAAACATACAACTTCTGCAGACAAAGTACGAGTGTTTCTGTCACATGACAGGATTAAAAAAAAAACCAAACAACTTAATGTCCTGAGATAATTACAGACAGTTAACTTGCAGCAGAAGAGGTTTGCCTAGGATTACAACTCCTATAGTTCTATTTTAAATATCTTAAATAAGGACAATATCAGGGTAAACTGGAGCGTGAAGGAGTAGGGTAATCAGACTACTCAAATGCAAAGGAAGAACTGCATTTGAAAGTACACAGAGGTCAAAGTTTTAGAAGGGGCTCAAATCAAATAATGAAGAATAATGCAGAAACTGACAAACCAGATCATCTAGCAACTTCTAGCAAGAAACACAAAAAGCACAGACTTAACTGTTATCTTGCAATATAAGCTTACTACTTCCTTGCTGCACCTTAGTCAGCAAGATGCAGGACTCCTCGGTGACAAGGGATTCCTCGGTGTGAAGGCACAGATACAGGAAACATCCCTCAAGAAGCTTGGCAGAGAGAAGCTGCATTGCTACTCAGAGCAAGAGGCTCTGGGCAGAGTATGGCAAAGCTGTTATAACCACCATGTAATGTCCATGCAACAACTCAAATTAAGAAAATTTGCTGCCCTTCCAATGAGTCCATCTTTCATCCTTTTGTTTCTTGTGGTGTGAACAATGGTTCCAGATGGAATTAAATAGGAGTTTGTGTGTTTTCTCAGAGATCAGTATCAAGTATTTCATTATTTATGCTCATTTTTCCGTAGAGAATTAATCCTTAGGGTATCAGGGGTTTAAAATTCTGATAAAAGATCTTAAAATTCCTCGTGGATTTGTATTCATAATTGACAGTATTATATAATTTTTAAGTACTGAATGACTCACAACTGGATAAAAAATAATGACTTTGTAGAAACTTTTAAATGCTTCTTAATATTTCTTATACTTTCGTTGCTCTAAGTGTCTAGGATTTCTATTCCTCTCTTTCAAGTAGGAGTCTTTATTTAAATTTAAAGAGCAAAGACACTGCTGAGATTCTCATTTTTGTTAGACTTGCATAATTACATCTCAAAGTACTTCTCAAAAAGCTGTAACAGAAGGATTTCCCAAATCTTACAACTAGCACTCCAACTATGCGCAAAATAAATCTCTAGGTTTACAGATTCAGCATGTTAAATGTATCTGTATGAACCTTTCCTATTTGGACCAAGATTGTCTGTTTAGTTTTTCTGTAATCTGCTTATCCTCCCAGCCCACAAACATGCTCATTTCTTTTAACTCGGAGCTACTCAAATCCCAGGAGTGTATCTTTGAAACATTAAGACTACTACTAACTTCTTAAGTGTCTCTACAGTATAGCAAATCTTTACTTTTAATTTAATTTAATTCCTGAAGAGGAAGATAAAGGGTAATTTCATTGGGTTTGTTTCCTGGTTTTACTATTATTAAGCTGTAATAAGATCCAATCCCTCTAATTATCTGATAGTATTTCTCAATGGCCAAACTTGAACATGGACTCAAAAAGTAAAATGATGCTGTTGTTAATGCCCCAAAAGTGGACAGCTATAACGGTAAAGTGATACCATTTACAGCTGCTAGAAGTAAGCATTTGGCTTACAGACCTTTCATGTAATCTAACAAATGTTTCAAAGCACCACATATGCACAGAGTATGCCACTAAAAGTAACTCCACGGTTACTGCACACAAAGGAACAGCAATAACTAAACGGCAAAACACCAAATGTCACCTTTATGAACCCAGTGTTCAGTACAAGAACCACAGACTAACTCCATGGCTTGGAAAATACTGTTCAAAAGGTATTTATGGGTTGACTAGATATAGACAATTTAAAAACAAATACTTTAGTGAGGTTATTAAGACACAAATGCAACCACAGAACACCATTCCTACTGCTATTACTAGGACTAATTTAAAAGGAAACAAGTATCTGTATCCCTCACTGCACCACAAATGTTTGATGCATAAATACTGTAAGCAAAGAATGTCCCTAAGTTTTATATACTAGGACATAAGAATAATGATGGGATGGAAAAAAAGAATGCTATATCTAAGACTTAATATTTAGAAAATCAATATCCAAACCAACCTATTCAATAAAACAAAAGGAGAACATCCTATGGGAAAGGCAGGAAAGCCAAACAGCTTACTTAGACTTCTACAGAAAAATCAGAAGATAATTAAATTAGTGAGTGCAGCCTATTTTCACATCTTTCAATATCAGCGTCACTTGTGTTTCAAATATTAAGACAAATGAAATTTATCTTAAATGTGATAATTACCATAATTTGAATATTTAAAGAGCACAAAGTAATCATGTAGTCTCTAAAACTGCTGATCTTAAAATATATCTTTTAATATTGAGCATACTCAGTGAAAAGCTGATTTTTTTCTGTTGCAGTTCTACTTAATCAGAAACCTCACATCACTCCTTTGCACTCAAAATGAAGAATCAAAATGAAAACATCCCCCTTGTAAGATTTTACTAATCTTTCATTTAAATTGGACAAAGACCAGGATTTTGTGGATTGCTGAGCCTATTTCTATTCTCACATAGGCTCTTGTCCATTAGATTAATTCCACTACCCTCAGAAGATGCACAAGGGTAAAAAATAGAGACAGCAAGCCAGCCACGAAACACTTTGCGCTGAAGCTTATGCCCCAAGACAAACTAACCTGCAGTAAGTCTAAGCAGGCCTGGTGTAAAGTCTCTCTTCCCACTGTTAATGATATCCCTACTCTGACATTGACTGTTTACTCTGTGGATTTTATTTTTTTTTTCCCAGAACCCCCACTGCTTCTGTACTTCTCTATCTACCTGTTCTGAAGTCTCTTTCTCCCTTCAATTTTGTTAGATAGCACATTAAAAATAAAAACGTTGCAAATGCTTCACTCGCACAGTTAGCCTTCTTAGCCTCTGATGTTGAGTTACACTTACACATAACTTGAAGTTTTAAAGTGTACATCTTCCCAGGCACCCTATCTAAAAAATTCTCTGTTTACGGAAGAGCACTTCACCAAGTTATCTGCAGTTCTAGAGACTGGGGAATATCTGAGAGAAAACAGACTAGCTTTTTGATTAAACTAAATGAAGTTTCTTGATTTTGTAAGAACATTGGAAGGGACAGAGGGGCTTTAGAAAGAGCTTTAGCTAGGGATGTTACCTGTCAGGAGAGAATTCATGAATTTTTATGAGGTTTTTTGTCCTTAACAAAAACCTGATTAGCTGTGCAATACATGTAGGGATGTTCAAATTAAGATCTTTGAAACATTGCTATTTCTTCAGGAATTGCCTTTTTTTTTTTATTATGAATAAGTTTTAAAATTTCATAAGCAAATGTCCTATAGTTAGATTAATATTCAGTCCTCAAAACGAACAATAATAGGTAATTGTAGTCAGACATGACTTTTCTATAATTTACTCACACATGCAGTACTTTGGTTCTGCGTCAGAGACAACCTCACTGACCCAAAAGGAATGGCTGCTTTCACATTATTCTGCGCTACTACCTGTCATTTCAGGAAGCTGGCAGAAGCTTCTCAAAGAATTTTCAGAACTATTTTTAGACTTATTATTGACATTTCTAGTTAAGTTTAAGCTGTGTCACCATGACATGCTGACAGACATTAATATATGGTATCTCAAGTCACTAGAGAGCAGTTAATAATATCAACAAACTGATTAATTTTTACACAGAAGACAAAGCACGTGAATCAATCCAAGAATAGCCCTGGAAGCTATTGCCAAACACAATTGCTAATCTACATAATCCTTTTAAATTTAATTTTAAAAAAAGAGAGAATAAAATTTTACTTTGCTAGCATGAGACTCTTTAAAGGTGGAATTCTGGGAAAAACAATGCTTTAGATGCTTTAGCTACTTTTCTGGGATTAAGAATTAGCTGCCTTTTCAAAACTCTTCTAATTTAATATCTACCCTTAAGACTTGAGCTACAAAAAAAAACCCCAGCAACAGCTCAAGGAATGGTGACCAGCACTATTTCTTTTCACATATTTATATAAGTAATCATCATATATTGCTTTTTAAATATATTGTACTTTCTAAAGGAAAGGCTGGTCTACAGCTGACTCGTTACCATAACTAATTCACTCTGTCCTCTAAGTCTACTTTCACAAAGGCTTCCTGATACATGTCAGCAAGAACTACTTTTCCAAGAACACTGTAGGACCCTATCCCTAAATAACCTTAAGTAACCAAAAGTAATTTAAGTCTTCAGAATCTGCAATAGCTATAATTCTATTTTAAGAATATACAGGGATATATGATATTTTCATTTACTTTCAACAATGAACAAAGTATCCTAAATTGAACATAATTATAGAATTACATGACAAGTTAGGGTTTTTTAGGGGCAGTGTTTTGTTTTGGAGTTTTACTTTTATGCTTAGGCTTTTCTCAATCATTCAAAACAGGCTATGCTACAGGCTTAGGACAGACATCATCTAAGTTGTTATGCAATATGGTGCTTTTATGTAATGTGGCAAAAGATATGACCGCATGCTTTCCTGAGCAAGAACAAGAAATACAAGTAACAAGGAGGAAGATGCGGTGAGAGAAACCTAGGCATCTGGACATACAACAATGAATTTATTGTTGTAGAATGACAAAGACGAAGAGTTCAAAAAGAAATTTTATTTCCTCCATTCTGAAAGCTCTCTCTTTATTCAAATTCCCCATAAAATCTAGAAAAAATAATGATTCTTTAGTCATCAATTTCAGTTTAGTAAAAAGCACAGCAGCACAGCATCACCAAGTACACACATTTTAGTTACTGTCTAAATTTCTCTTAAAAGCAGAGGGAAAAATTAAAAATTACTTCAGAATATAATATAGCTACATATGAAAGTGTCTTGCCTTTTTTTTTTTATTCTTCCACTGAAGCATATCCACACAAATAAGGAAGCAATACAAAATGGAATTCTGCATAGATGTGAAGATGCAAGTCAGCCAACAGGTGGGTTCTGAAAATAATGTACAGGAAGCACCTTGTAAATGCTGGTGAGATGCCTCATCGCTTGTGGATAACTGCACTTATCATTGTTATAACAATTATTACCTCTTCAAAAATAGAATCTATTTTACCAAGGAATACTAGACACTGGTTTGGATCTGTGCCCAAAGAGGATATATAAAAGCTCCTTGAGGAGCATTGCCCTTTTAATGTGCCATCTGAAGAGTTAAAAATCATCATTTTGTATTCTCACCTTTGTGCCAAAGAGATTTCAACAATCTACAAAAAACTCTGACCAATCTGAGAAAGGATCGTGCTACTTCTAAAGCTGAGCCATATCAACAACCTTCACACACTTGGTCCCCTACAAGCAATGGAGCAGTAAAAGAGACCACCAAGGTAAGAAAGCAAAACTTCCACTCTCAAAACACAAATTTAGCACAGTGTCTGAATAATCCAGCTACCTCCTCTCCTTCCAATGGACAGGACATCTCCAGGGGTATAAGGATACGCAGGTCTTCTGTCAACAATTCTTTGCAGGTAGCACATGTGACTAGCAATTATTCCTACTGACAGAACATAGGGAACAACAACATTATTCAGAGTTCTTGCAAGAAGGATGCTGGAAAACAAAGGAACCGAGACAGGTTTAGATTCCACTCACAGGTTCTTGGATTCAGCAACTTTTGGCTTGAATTGAAAATTTCTAAATTTTATTACCAGATGATATCATTAGCCATGTAGATTAGACAATAAGAAGAATTAATAAGTATACTGTCCCCTGTCCCTTCTTGTCTGCACTGAGGTCAGTTGCCTCCTTGCTTTCCTTTGTGTACCTGGCACACTGAGGCAGAACCTTTCCCTAAAGGCACGCAGGACAAAGAGAAAAAAACATCACAGCAAAGAATTACAGGATGATATAAGTAAATCATACATAAACCAACTCCTGATAAGGAGCCATGACAAAACAAGCTGTATTAGGATCAGATTTTTCCCCAGCTAACCTCCTTTAGAGACTCACAAAAGTGCTAGTGAAAGACTTAACCAAAATCCCAGAAAGTAACGCAGAATATTGTTCCAAATATAACATACTTTTAAACAATCCCTTTTTTTAGCTGCACAGCTCTGAACCTCAACCAACAAGGTTCCACAGAATTCAAGCCAAACCCACCCCCAAACATACACGTCTAACTAAAAAGAAAGTTGTTGTTCAGATAGATCCTACCTTCTTTTACCAGTTAAACTGAGTTTTGTAGGAGAGAGTGCCGCTTGTCTCTGTGTCCATTCCCCTATTGATTGTTGTGTAAATATTAGGCTTCCTGCTTGTGGAGAAACTACTGCAAAGTTCTTTCAGTTCTGTTTGCTCATTTCAAACTTCTGCGTGGTTTAGAACAAGGAAGTTTATGTAATGTTCCCGAGAAAGTGCAGTACATCATGCCTCATTTTAATTCAGGTATGAATACATGACACAGATGAATTCACAAAACACTCCTTTCATCTGAAATTTAAGTAGTAACCCCTTTTCCCCCTGAAGGTTTAAGCTGCTTTAAGTGATGAAATGATTCTATTTTCCTGTTTCTTTAAAGCAGTACTGGATAGAAACAGCTTAGGATGAATCCTTCCTGAATTTATTCAAATATGAATACACCACCAACTTTAAAGATATTTGAATAAGTCATTCCAAAAGATCTCAATGTTCTCTACAGTTACAGAATAAAATTTTTTTAAACTTTGCTCAAAGCATTTTAGTATTACAGCACATAAAAGCATCTTTTCCCCAAAGGCCAAATTTTCAAGTACTGAACAAATCCAAATATCTGTCTGCAAAATTATGAAATCTGTACATGCATCTGGGATGTTCACCTATCCGAACACAAACCTATGATGCAAATTTTAGTTGCACACTGCCTATTACCAGCCCCCATAACTAAAATGCTTGTTTACCTGTAAAGTTGTTTTCATCTTTCCAACAGAGAAAGCTTTTAAAATTACTATTATCAGGAAATATCATTGGGAAAGTGATGGTGGAGTACTTCTGATTTACCCTTCTTACCCAAACACCTCCCACAAGTTCAGAGTTCTGTTCAAGCACACACTTTCCAGGACCCTTTCATACACCCACTACTGCCTCTTGCCTCTGTAACTCAGAACCCTGTGCCTGTGTCCCTGAGAACAAGGTCAGCAGTAGTCAACATCACCACCAAGGGTTAGATGTTTTTTCTCATCTGGCAGCATTTGTGTTGCTCAGCCCTTGTCAAAATTCTTATCAACCTTGGTGGACAAGCTTCCAAGCTTTATTGGGTTTCCCTTCTCAACAGAACATCTCTCAGCTTAACAAAACATGTTATGCATAAGGCATTTTTGATGAGTTAAAACTGAACTTTTTTGTTGGTTGGTATGTTGTTGTGTTTTTGGATTATTTTGTTGTTGTTGGGGTTTCCTTGACGGGGGAGGGAGGGAGGAGGGATTGCTTCACAGAATCACAGAATAACCAGGTCGGAAGAGACCCACTGGATCGTCGAGTCCAACCATTCCCACCAATCCCTAAATCATTCTCCTAAGTACCTCATCCACCCTCACCTTAAACACCTCCAGAGACGGCGACTCAACCACCTCCCTTGGCAGACCGTTCCAATGCCTAACCACCCTCTCCGTGAAGAATTTTTTCCTAATCTCAAGCCTAAATCTCCCCTGGCGGAGCTTGAGGCCATTCCCTCTTGTCCTGTCCCCCGTCACTTGGGAGAAGAGGCCAGCACCCTCCTCTCCACAACCTCCCTTCAGGTAGTTGTAGAGAGCAATAAGGTCTCCCCTCAGCCTCCTCTTCTCCAGGCTAAACAACCCCAGCTCTCTCAGCCGTTCCTCATAAGGTTTGTTCTCCAGCCCCTTCACCAGCTTTGTTGCTCTTCTCTGGACTCGCTCCAGAGCCACAACATCCCTCTTGTGGTGAGGGGCCCAGAACTGAACACACTCGTATGGCTTGTTGGTGGTTTTGTTTCCCCCCCTCACTTTCTGGACAGACAGAATATTCTCCACTCTTCATCACATGGCCACTGTTCCCAAAGGCTTGACACAAACTTTTGGAGTCACTCCTCTCCCTCAGCTTGCAAGCAATTCTGCCAGGACAATGTCAGCTTAGACTTGCCATCATCTACCAAGAGCAGCAAACAGCCAATACCTGGCAAAGCACAGACCGCCCATCGCCTACACCTTTTCTCCCAGAAGCCAGGAACAGACTGAAATTTTTGGGGCTGTCTGCACTGCTCAGGAGGCATTTGCTGTGGACAACACATGGCAGCCTGGCCCATTCTGTGGGCTATCAGATCAGCCAGACTGAAAAACCAAAGATAAGTATAAATCTAGACAGTAATATAATAATGATTAGTCCTGTTTAACTAAGCATCTTGAAGACAGCATGGAAGTTCTCGACTGCTCTAAGTTCAGAAAGAATAAATTTCTAAATACAGAATGCTCACATCAGTGAGCAACAGGAACAATCACCAGATTTCTCTCAAATTTCCCCATTAAAACATTCTACAACATGTATTTCTTTGCAACACAGAAAATTATGACTATGTCTGAATACACATTAGACAGAAACAAAGGTCTTAAAAAATCAGAGAGCATCTCCTTACCACAAAGAATTCAGCATCCAAATTGTAAAACTATGATTATCAAATAGAACCCAAAGCCCAACATCAGAGACATATATGGAGACGAAGAGAACAAGGGATAAATGCTTATGAAATAGATGTATTTGCAGTCCTGAAGTACCTACAAACACACGACCTACTTTGCTGAAATCTGAACAATTTAACTAGACTAAGCTAAATACTGCTCTAATCCTAAATTCTAACAGAAACACCTCCAAGGCCATTTTCATGCCTTTAGAACATTAAAAGTGACAATAAATAAAAATTATAGTCAACGGATATGCATAATTTTTAGGTAAAAGAAGTAGTTTCAAAAGCAACGGTATTCTAATCAGTACAGTGTAACCTGCAAAATATTAACATTTTATAGGCTCAATAATTTGAAGTTGTTCTTTAAAAGACACATGAAGGTATTTCTCTATTTCAAATGTGATTACTATTTATGGTTATTGAAACTATTATATAACATAACATCAGTCAACAGGATTTAGTAGCATAAAGCTAAAATGAAAAAATGAAATTAAAGATATACAATGAACAAGCAGTCAATTTTGAAAAGGAACCATCAATATGCTTATAAATGAGAAACAG
The DNA here is from genome assembly GCA_033459285.1 of Clamator glandarius. Taxonomy (NCBI): domain Eukaryota; kingdom Metazoa; phylum Chordata; class Aves; order Cuculiformes; family Cuculidae; genus Clamator; species Clamator glandarius. The sequence goes on from JAUNZM010000140.1 coordinate 2,506,198, forward strand.
TTTTAATATTTAAGAAATATTTTCTTCTGATGGGTTTACTAACAAGAATTTTCATTTGTAACCTTCATTCAGAAAATGTAGCAATTACCATCTGAACAGGGAAAAAAAAAAAGAAAAGATAGATTTCAAAAGCTGATTTTGGCATTTGTATTTCCCAGACATAGCACATCTAAACATAAAAGGTATAAAAAAAAAAATGTATCACCCACAGTCCTGCTATTTCTTAATCTGACTACTTAGTTCTTAAACACAAGCAAGTGAGTGGAGCTTTCACTAACAGATTGCTATTAAAAACAAATCAGCAAAACATTGCATGCATTTCTCTTCCATACAGCGGGAGCAAGCAATACAGCGTTCTATTATGCAGCTAGTTAAAAGACAGAGTTCAGCCTCCACATGGAATTACTTACCCAGAAGCATTTTTCTCATCTACAGTTAGTTCAGCAGAACAGAAAGTTCTGCTCAATAGGTCTAGCAAAGGGAATTTTCTCACAGCTCCTTTTTGAGTTGGTGCAAGTTTTGAGTACGGTTTGAGCTCGAGCTGCTGAGAAATATGCCTTGCCCCATAAAGCTGCTGGGACACTTTAATTCACTCTCATTGGTGAATGATACCTCTTCAGACTACGCAAAAGTAATGAAAAGACAGATGGCAGATCATGCACCATAATTTAATGGAATAAAACCATAAATGAAAGATGTCGCTTCACTAAAGTTTTAAAATTATATAGTTTATATTTATCTTGAAATTAGTTTTAAACTAGTTGCCTGTCTTTGATCAAGGAAGAAATCCCTACAGAACTATTGTATTACTTAGAGTAATACAGTGTATCAAGGAAAACCTAAATGGTGGGCTAAATTCAAATCTTGTAAAAGCAAACGCCCTACCTTTCCCTAATGCCTGATTACATCACAGCTGAATTTGTCTCCTCTGACACAAAAGAATACTCTTAAAGAAGTATCAGCTGTGAGCTGGCTTGAGACATTTAAAGTTGGATTTATTCATCTGACGTGTCACCTACAAGACTAATTTGGACATGGAATAAAAGCATTTAAAATGCTGCTACCGTAGCAACTACCTCCTGTCCACTAAGATCCACCGCAGACTGGTTTTGTATAATTAAAATTAACCTCTACTATGAAAATTAAAAACCACCCCTCTTTCTGTAATAAAGGCAAACAGCACGTCATCTAAAAAGCAGAGACTCAAATCATAAATTTCTAACTGAGAAAGTCTCCCATGCCCTGTATCCACAACTGGGGTCTGCACAGACTCGTCATAAGAATTTTTCTGAGAGCATCTCAGTAAGGATACCTGATAGGAAGTTTTACTCAAAACAAATCAACAAAAAACAAAGAGGACAAAAGCAATCCAAGAGCATAAGGGACAGATGGTTATCTGATGAAATTTGCAGTTGCAGTAATGTCGGATAGTTCCTCATGGAGAAACTGAGAATTACAGAAAAAACCTTGTATGAAATCCTTCCACTTCAGTGCTTTGCTGTAAACATATAGAACTAAGATTTACTTGACTTTCTTGTTTTTCACAAAAGTTATGGGATGGGAGGAGGTGTAGAAGAGGACTTTGAAGAGCAAACTACTTGGAACTTCTGTATATGTAGAAATGTCAACACATGTTCATGAAAGGCAGGTCTTGCCAGAGTAATCTGATCACCTTCTATGACCGACTGACTAGACTCTTGGACAAGGGAAAGGCTGTGGATGCAACTGTCGGCCTCTGGCCTGGACGGGCGCACACTCTCCTGGGTGGAAAACTGGTTGAACGACTGGGCCCAGAGAGTGGTGGGAAATGGTGTTAAATCCAGCTGGAGGCCAGTTACAAGTGGGGTTCCCCAGGGCTCAGTCCTGGGTCCAGCCCTGTTCAATGTCTTTATCAACGACCTGGATGAAGGCATCGAATCCTCCCTTAGCAAGTTTGCAGATGACACCAAGCTGGGTGGAAGTGTCGATCTGCTGGAGGGTAGGGAGGCTCTGCAAAGGGATCTGAACAGGCTGGACTGCTGGGCTGAGACCAACGGCATGAGGTTTAACAAGGCCAAATGTCGGGTCCTGCACTTGGGGCACAACAACCCTAAGCAGAGGTACAGACTAGGAGAAGCCTGGCTGGAAAGCTGCCTGGAGGAGAAGGACCTGGGGGTGTTGGTTGACAGTGACTGAACATGAGCCAGCAGTGTGCCCAGGTGGCCAAAAAGGCCAATGGCATCTTGGCTTGTATCAGAAACGGTGTGACCAGCAGGTCCAGGGAGGTTATTCTCCCCCTGTACTCAGCACTGGTGAGACCGCACCTCGAATCCTGTGTTCAGTTCTGGGCCCCTCACCACAAGAAGGATGTTGAGGCTCTGGAGCGAGTCCAGAGAAGAGCAACAAAGCTGGTGAAGGGGCTAGAGAACAAATCTTATGAGGAGCGACTGGGAGAGCTGGGGGTGTTTAGCCTGGAGAAGAGGAGGCTGAGGGGAGACCTTATTAGTCTCTACAACTACCTGAAGGGAGGTTGTGGAGAGGAGGGAGCTGGCCTCTTCTCCCAAGTGACAGGGGACAGGACGAGAGGGAATGGCCTCAAGCTCTGCCAGGGGAGATTTAGGCTGGACATTAGGAAAAGATTTTTCACGGAGAGGGTGGTTAGGCATTGGAACGGTCTGCCCAGGGAGGTGGTTGACTCGCCTTCCCTGGAGGTGTTTAAGGTGAGGGTGGATGAGGTGCTTAGGGGCATGATTTAGATATTGGTGGGAATGGTTGGACTCGACAATCCGGTGGATCTCTTCAAACCTGGTTATTCTATGATTCTATGAAATACTAGAAAAAATATTATGAACAGATTAATTTTGTACCCAGTCCTTAATAAAAAAATATTGTTACAGTGACGACACTCATTTCTAGGGCGTGGCTATTGGTTACTCAAATAAGCACATATGAAACTTAATCTTTTTTTTAGTCTACAATTTCCTACTCCTCATTCTTTCTACTAAAAGTGGAATTATTTCAGTAATTACCTGCCAACATGACTTGGCAGCAATTACATGACTTTGTTACTTGTTCTGAAATATTTAGTATTCTTGTTAAAAGTCCCTTCTTTAAAGAAAAAAAAAGTTAGAGGTGTGTGCATTGCTAGCAGTAACGATCACAGAAAACAGTGGAAAAAATGAATCAGCTTTGACATAAAAAGGCAAATAAAAATGAAACCCAATGAAAAATAAATCCCTCTGATTTTTAAGCAAATCTTGTCATCTTGGAAGATGTGATTCATTCTTGTTGCGCACTTGGGATTGGCAACACCAAACCCCAATGAAAATTTATGTGAGTTTTATATAGACTCAGATGACTAAGGAAGATGACCAGTATTCCCAAGTAAATACTATGTTCTCCCATGCTGATAATAATACTACTATTTGTATTTTCTATGATGTCTGAAGAATTTTTTTTTTAATTTCACTGTTAAATGTAGAAGTGTCTCACACATTCTATGAGCATGTAGTATGTTTATGAATTATAGCAAGACAAAATGGCAAGGATTATATTCCCCTGAACTGGCAGGCATGCTTCCTCCACTCCCTCCAATTGTTCAATGACTGCAATGTCTCTTTTTTGGCAATGTTTGATAGTTCCTTGCTAAAGACATTATATTTCACTAGCATGGTCAGGTTTAACCATGCAGATAGTTCGAAGCACTGTAGCTCCCTTCTACTTCCCTCTTAAGAGCGTAGAACAGTCCATCTCCCAAAAGACCACTCTCTGGTTGCAGAGCAAGATCTTATGACTCTCAAATCACAGTTTTAACATTTTGGCCTGCCCTCTAGCTCAAATTTTAAATGTAATCTCCAGGACACAAACAGTCTAGGAGAGGGTCGTTAGGCATTGGAACGGTCTGCCCAGGGAGGTGGTTGAGTCACCGTCCCTGGAGGTGTTTAAGGTAAGGGTGGATGAGATACTTAAGGGCATGATTTAGGGATTGGTGGGAATGGTTGGACTCGACGATCCAGTGGGTCTCTTCCAACCTGGTTATTCTGTGATTCTGTCAGTCGATGTTTTAACTACAGATCTCTCTTCCCTTCCCCTTAAAATAACTATTAATCCCATTTACTCCACTAACGCCCACTATAGAAAGATTTTGGAAATCCCTTGATTTTCCTTTTTGTCTGAGCAGGTTCCTTCAGTGATCCATAATCACAGCCATTATAGCACAGATGGTCCCTCCACACTGCAAGCATGAAGGCCTCTTTGGCCACAAGGGCACGCAATATACCTGTGTAAGCACAACATGTCCAAGCACAAGAGAGATGATGTAGGTGAGAAGGAAAGGAGGAGGACAGTTACTTTCTTTTGGAGCACCAGCCTGAGGTCATCATGCAGCTATCGCATTGTGGATGCTACCGCAGAAGCAACAAGGGTAAGGACAGGAGCTGAAAGAGCTAGTGAAGAAACAGGGGAATACAGAGGAGAGAGATGAAAAAAAAAAAGTCTTAAACAGCTTAATATGTGAGGGAAGAATAGAATGAAAGGGCAAAATGTTACTATAAGAAAGCAGAAGGCAGAGAAGGAGAGATGAATAGAAAGCAAAAACATTAAGGAGAAATGAACTCAAACATGCAAAGAACACTGTTAAATGAAACACAACAAAAGCAAACACTTCTTTTTCCATCTAGTTATCAGGTGATGATCTGCCAGAGGACAAGGTGAAACATTCACTGCAAGTGTAGTAAATATCTAATTAAGGGGAAAAGAGAGGGCACAGGATCATGCACACCAGAACTTAGAGGAACAAGAAAGGAAAGGCATCTTGATGTTATCTGAGGGCAAGTGCATTCAGGTCTCACTCATGAGCAGATCCTGCAGTCAAAGAATGAAAAGCTTACATAGAGTTCAACTGGTAAGGTGCTCTTGTGCTTTCTTTTCTAAAAACAAAGAAACAAAGTTTATGCTTTAAATTTTTCCCTGTAATTTCCTCGAGTCTCCACATATGAGAGATGAAGAAGTGGTATTTTGAGCATTTGTAATAGGTTACTTATTCTCTGTGTCCAACAAGTTTTAATAATAAACAAAAGCCACTTAGAATCCATCAACATCTACAAAAGCCAGTGTTTTGACTTCTATTCTTTCTGCTTCCATCCTCTGTTGCCAGACTGCTTTGATACGGACAAGTCTCCCTAGCAGACTGCAACATAACATACTTGTATACTGGATATTGTTCAGAAACTTGGTGAATTGTACTGTCAGGGTGTGACTGACAAAAAATGAACAGTGTATGTAGATTTCCTGTATTTTCAGCTTAAGAAGGGAGCAAATCATCTTTCCAGAAGTCCATAATTCAGCACTATGGAATTCTGCAGTGATAGTGTCAAACAGCAACAATAGCATCCTGCTGTCAAACTCATAAAAGGTTTCTCTGCACGGCTGTGCTTGGATGGTTTAGATTTGGTCCTTTGCTTTCCATGCACGAACAACTCTTTAGGCTTGCTGTACCTGTTCTCAAGGTAAAATCTTCAGTGCACCATATACTAGTCACACACAGAGAAACGCTGCAGAAATTTTTCACAAAAGGGCAGTCTAGGAAATATGAGCTATAGCTACTACATCCAGTAATAACATAAAAGTTAAACCAAAATTTAGTAAAGATTTGACTTTATTGTTATTGTACTACCTATCGTAACTTAATCTTTAACTTTGTTCACCAAATATATTAACATATATATTTTAGGAAGAAGAATGCCACTGTTAATGATATTCAGTTTAGCTGATATCCTAATATCTTAATGCATTTATAATGATGATACATACATGGAATATCACACTAATAAACTACAAGCACTCTCCAGAGACAATGACTGAAACCAATTACTAGTACATGAAAGAAAGAACTTTTGTTCAATAGAGAACACTACTATTCTACCTCTTGTAATAAAGGATTCACACCAATAATACAAATTTTGCTAAGCACAGGGACTGCCAATTTACTCATACTTTACCTTTAAAACTCAAGGCAGGAATCAAAGCAAAGGCAAGTTAATTTTGTCAGGAGAATACTGAAGCCCTGCCAAACATGTTGGGGAATCTGTTGGCCACACCAGAGTAATATTTTAATCCAATGCATTTAATACAACATCTAAGAATCATATCAGTTTGAAGGAGGAAAACAGATGTCAGAAGTGAGGTAGAATAACCTGACTCTAGTGTTCAAACATATGGGAACAGGCAGAAGACATTATCAAGCCCACTGCCAGGCAGTAACAGTTAAATCCCTTTCTCACTAGATAAATTTCATGGGATGTGACGAACTCACAAGGCTTCTCAGAATCTCTCAGAACAGTAAAGTATTGAGTCAAAGGAGTTCAGTTGTTCTGAGTCTCTTTACCAAAACAGGTTAACCACAGTGAGTTGTTGCACATGTAGACACGTATTCAAAGGAGGCAAGTAACTGTATTCTCACAAACTCTCAAATTATAACCCCCACCAAGACATCCAGTCATAAATGAGTTAGAGCTCTTCTTCTTCCTGTCATACAGAGCACTGGATTTAGCCCTCACTAGAGGTTTAGCTGTAGGAGGATTTAGAAAAGCAAAATGGACATCAGAAAAAAAAATCATGGAAAGGGTCATTGGACACTGGCAGAGGCTGCCCAGGGAGGTGGTTGATTCACCTTCCCTGGAGGTGTTTAAAAGATGGGTGGATGAGGTGCTGAGGGGCATGATTTAGTGGTCGATAGGAACAGTTGGACTTGATGATCCTGGGGTTCTTTTCCAACCTAGTGATTCTGTGAAAATGATAGTCTGCCCCAGTTTAAGGATATAACATCTCTCTCATAGTAAACACATACTTAAAATGCATATCAAAGGACTATTAAAAATTGCCAGCTCATGCTGTGTATCCTGTTACTTGTACTTACACGAAGTAAATTCCACTTATTGCTACTTATCGGTATATCTACTTCACAAAGATGGATCAAACTTACGCTCATATATTCACATATGCCTATACATCCCATTAAACTTAGCAATTTGTACTCTGTTATGTATTAAATGAAATAATAAAACAGTAGTTCTACTTCAGTTTACAGTATTCAAAAAGCAAAAGACTACATTCCAACTCCTCAGATCTTAACTTTGCCCTTTGGTATAACACTCAACCATGACAAGTGACCTAAAACGCATCCTCCAAGACGATGTCGTATCTTCCACAACTCCTCTGAGGACACAGGAGAGATGACAAATATATTCCCCTATATGTTAGCCTTTTATGGAACACAGAAAATCTTTCCATACTTAGCAACCAGGTGTCATGTTGTTTAAGACATGTATGTTTGTCATGGCAAGGGATGAGGGAGTCACAAGAACACAGCGTTAATTTAATTTTACCTCTAAACAGGCATCTTCATTGAAAAATTCTTTAATCTTTCTCTAGCTTCAAGAGCTGCAATGGGTCCAACAGGTATTCAGCCCTCAAAGCTCTAACAAATACAGTAAAACAGTAAACAAATAACAGTAAAACTTTTTTTTTTGATCCTCATGAATCACCATTGCCCCAACTCACTTGCTATTTTGACCCAACAATCTGCCACCATAAGGTTTAGTTAAAAGCAAATGTTTTAGGTACCATCCCAGTAAGTAATTACTCCACTGCAGTTGGAGAGAAATAAAAAAAAAAAAGAAAAAGAAAATGATTTTCTGCTTTGGATCTTGTGCTCCCAAGCACTGTAGAAGAGGATGTTTTCCGTGCAGTATATCAAGACTCCCTTAACCCTTCCTCTTTATCATAAGCACACAGATTCTGAAAGACTCATCACCTTTCAGTTCTCAAATTCTGTTTGTAATGCATTTCTGTATAACCTGCAGAAAAAAATAGAACTGAAAAAAAGGGTATATTTGAACTTGGCAAAATATTCATAATTCTCTTCCCCAGTTTTTGCTTCCAAAATTCAAATACTTGTACATTCATCATAATACTACAGAGCTCCTAAATAATGTGAGCAACAGGAAATCACACAGCCTAAGCAAGCTAGGTTAAAAAAATTCTATTAAAATTCCTTTGATGATTTTTAATTGTATGTATTGTATGCATTACAATAATGCTGAGAGGTTGTCAAATGACATCAAGCTCCACAGTACTAAGAGCACTAGCTACATAGTTCAGAAAGAATTCCTGACTGAAGAGATTACAGTTCAAGTAAGCAATACAAAATAAGATATGTGACAAGTACATCAAGTCTTATATATAATTAATTAAAGTATCTGTGACTTTCCCAAAGTCAAAAAGAAAGTAGGTGATATGCCCTGCTTTATAACAACAAATCTTCTCTCCTGCACATACTCTATTCTGATCATTTTCTTTAATTTAGTCATCTTTACTAGAGCTGGAAAACAACTATCCCATCACAACAGATAAATCCCAGTGACCTTACTCCTGAAATATAAGGTTTTTTTAGAAAATGATGACACACCATTAAAAAGCAAACAAACAAAAAAACACTCCACAAAGGCTTAACGGTCCAAAAGCCATTTGAAAAGCACTTTGTCACTAAGGAAGAAGCAATATTCATACTCCAGAGACTTCCAAATTGTGGTGCAAATAATTGCATGGTCAGGGCTGGGGAAGCCTTTGTGGTTGAACAAAAGCATAAGCACTTTCAGGGATAAAAGAAAGAGGAAAAGGGAGCTGGGGACAGGGATTTTGGTTGCTGAAAAGACTTTATGCACCTTGTGCAGGGGAAGGAACATTGTGACATATGTTGATACTAGTAAAAGCTCCTGTCTGATTTCAGAAGAAAGTATTTGATTTCACTATCATTAATACCTTGAAAGAAGTTCTTTAACTGTCTTGAAAGCCACCACTTTGATACCAAAAATAAGAAAATACGGTAAAGGCTCTGGGAGAGGAGCAATGAAAACTTCCATATATATATATAAAAAAATCGTCATGCTTCTCTCTGTTGTTAAGGGATAACAGATGTTAGCAAACCAGTCATGAATTCATATGACATAAATGGAAACTGAGTAGGTCACAGTCATAGCAATGTTAGAGTCATGATAAAAAATGAGAAAGACATTTGCACTGACATGAAAATACATTCAAATCCTGCCAATGACTATAAGAGGTTCAGGAATCACTAAAGAAAGAAAAAAAAGAAAAACATGCATACTGTTTGCAAAGACTAAGATGCCAAAAAGTTTGAACATGAGCAGGAAGTATAAGAAAGTTTTACTGAGAAAAGAAGCCATAAGAAACAAATGACACATCCAGAGCTTGTAATACAGGCTAATAGCTCAAACTGCATTAATCCCCGGTTTTAAGGACCATCCGAGATTATTCAATTGTCCTTTTCCCTCTCCCTGGAGTCTTTTAAAACAAAATTTTAAATTAGAAAGCAGCAGCATAGCAAAGACAAAAATAATTTGATGTACTGATTTGTTTCATTTGCATTTTTAAGGAGATGATGACACATTGATCAATTAAAGTTCATATTTTAGGCAAGGTAGGCCTTTTTTCTTATTGTCAGAGTTGATGACAGCACTGAGTCACCAACTAGTTGAAATTTGTGCTAGTAATGGCCCCAAATTACCTTCTAATGTTTAAGTACTGGGTTATGCAAATAATAACATCCTGATGCAAGAAGAAACAAAAAAAATAAAGAAACCATGTCAAGAAAAAACATCCCTGACTCACATGCTTGCTCATTAGTGGATCTTGCTAGTAGACTTATCTGAGGTATTAATCCTTCCTTCTGATGAGATTTTAAACACACACACCCAAACGGACATTCACATTTAATGGCAGAGCACAACAGGGAGTTTCTACAGATTAAAACACTAGTGACAAAATGCAGGGCTGGAAGGCTGTATAGTCTAGTCCTAACCCAGCTGTTTCAACAAGACTCAAGTATGACACATTGCAGCTCTTAGCATTTGTGTTAATCTTGAATTGTAAAACAGATGCTGAGAGAAGTCTCCTGCCTGCAGGGGCTGAGTTGTTTAACTGGCACAATCTAAGAAATACAATTCCACCCATACTCTGTAAATGTGAAGTGAGATGTCTGTTCTTCTGTGGACTCAGTATTTGCTCCAGTCTTCTCCTACACAGCCTCTTCAAGTTGGAGAGGAATTTCACATTCTCTTCACTCCTTCCCTCCAATCTTTCCTTTCTGTTACTTTATCTCAGTTTTCCTTTTCTTGGTCTTTCCATCATTCTCTTCTTAATTCACACACCATGTGCATAACACGAATGATATAGGCCTCTCAATTTATTTTTCCCCCCCCTTTTGGCACACTGAATCCTCTTCCTCTTTGGTGATACTTGAGTTTGGGGTTTTGGGGGTTTGTTTGTTTGTTTTGGTTTGTTTTGGTTTTTTTTCTCTGCATTTGCTAAATATCTCATTCAAGAGCCCCTGTTGCAGTATTTCTGTATTTCTACAATACACCGGATCAATTACATCCACTTTAGAGCTAGCTGGAAACAAATCAGCATAGCTGCATTGCAGATCATGGGAAGGGAGAAGCTGTAAGGAATGGAGACATCTAGCACACAAGAATCCACATTAGGCTTATTTCAGAGATGGTAAATGTACGTGAGAAGATGACCAAGAGCTCTATGCTGCTTGGGGGGATTGTTCCAGAGATCAGGCAGCTGAATTCCAGTGCAGTAGGACACAATCTGCTTATTGTAATAAGCATCTGAAGTAGATGGATGTGTGTTACTCAACAAAGAGACCAGTCTTTCAGAGCATGGTGACAAGTAGTAGCTCATTTTTATTTCAGCTGTAGGTGTGAAACCCAATTAAACTGCTTAACTGACACAAGACACTGAGTTAATTTTTCTTGGCAGCCAGCCTTCTCCCTACAAAGTCACTGAATTGTGCGCATGGGCTTTGCAGAGATGGCATCTGTACAGACACATCAGAACTAGAAGTAGATTTATACCTGTTAAAATCCATACCTAAAGATTTGCAGGTTCTGAGATTCACACAGCTGTTTGAGTGTCTGTAAGACTCCGTAAGTATTTATACCTACTATGAATACAAACATATGCTCCCAAAGCTGTGTATGAAAAAGTGCAAGATACACAGAATGTTGGGTGAAAATTTCCAGGCTTTGGATGGAAGAAGAAAAACACCCCCCACCTCCGCTCCAGGAAGAGCACCGCAGCAGTGGATTTACTGACAGACCCTTCACCTATACCATTCTGATGGAATATTCCATCAGCTTGCTCTGCAGCTTCCAAAGCTAACACTTCTGAAAACATCAAATGAATTGCATAGGCTATGTTGCTACAGATCAAAAATCACAGGGACATCTCAGAGCGATTACTTCATCTTGAAACATTATCTCTGAACTGCGTTATATTCAATAAGCTTCCCTCAAAGGTTATTTGCAATGTATACATGACATTCCCTCTTTTCAATCTGGATAAAATACTAATCTTGCAATTTTAACTTCTAAGCTTCTTATTGATATACCTTAGCTTCCTTTCATCATATCCATTTAGGTAAGTATTTCCTCTAGGGCATCTGAGACCCACCAGCTTTATCCCTTAGGGACAACTTGTTCACATAGGATATCCTTTCTTTAACAGTGTACTCAGTCAGCTAATCCAAGTTCTCCAGAGACATTTAAAGCACCGATAGCATTAAATAAGGTCATTCCAGACAACTGTTATGAATCTTTAAGCAATCTAATTTAATTAATCATAGATTGAAGTCATTTGGATTTGCTCAGACTAGCATGTATTTTCACTTAGTTTCTTGAAACAACTTTTTATGTTTTTCAACAGATTCCTAGCACTGCAGTCTGCCACCTTTTTGGCACAGTACCAACATACTGCAATGCATGACAGGATACAGATTTAAGTCCATAAAAACAAAAGTGAGTTTTTAATCATCATATGGAAAACAAAAGCATCACAACTTTTTTTTTCTTAATACAAACATGACATACTTTTCCCCATAAAAATATCATTCAAATTAGGTTTTTCAATAGCGTTATTTTCTAAATAAAAATATCAGAGAGCCATTTGACTAATCTTTCTCTAACCCAGTGATCATTTCTGAGGGTTATTTCACTATTCTCCATCACTCTGCCCTATTTCCTAAAGCACTGAGCCTCTGAAACTACATGGAAACCAAATGAAAGTACAGATACTGTATCCTTGGAAAACTGGGGCAGCTGTCTTTCTGGGGCTTGCAGTCCTTCAGCTTCATGTCAGTTAAAACCTGAAGTACCCTTAAAAGAAATCACAACTCGTACTCTCCTGAAATGAACTATACTGAACCATATCATTTGCAGTTAGACCTGGTTATATAGTAATGATTCAAGCTGCCATGACTGGCCAGATTCCTAATAAACAGATAAGCAAGATCTACTTATGTGGACAAGGCAGATGTCTGCTCTACTTGTAAATAATACCACAAGACAGATTTTGTTGAGCAAGCCCATTTGCTAGGGAAGCTTTATGTGTTGCCACACAATGAAACACAAATAATAAACATGAAGGAACAGATGAACTAAAAACAGCTGAATGAGATGGACTCTGCAGTATAATTAGTATCTTAGCACTTAGATGCCTAACAGCACTTATACACAGTTTAAAGGAAATTAGAGACAATTTACATTTTCTTTTAAACATATAAAACTTGGACTCTTTCCTTTGAAAAGCACTCTGGATAAATCAAGCATTCAGATAAAATCTTGTCATCGTGTCTTTCTTTCCCAATGTACTAAGTTATTCCTAGGTCTTCCACTTTCCCCAGTTTTGTCTGGCCTCTTGGGCTCAGAAAGAAAGTGATCGAGATCAGTCACTGTTTCCCAGTCATATCATGATAGTTGTGGGGTTTTTAAATTGATAGCCTAAAGTTCAGAGAAGGAAATTTTAAACTGCCTTGAGCAGAAGAGCATTTTCTGTGAATGAGCCAGTTTTTGAAGCCTGCTGATTTTGACACTACACCAAACATCTGGAAAAGATAATTTATATCATAATGACTAACAATTTATTTAAAACAATAATAAGCCAGTCCTCCAAATGCAAATCAATTACTGCACCAAGACCAAGGCACTAGTGAAAATGAGACTACGGGACCTGTTAAAAGTCCTGCCAAGCAGTAGATGGAGCCAGCACCTACCTAAAAACTTACCAAAATGACAAAGTCCTTTGTTCACTTATCTTTACATTTATCTTCAAATCACATTAGTGAAGAAATTAAGTGCTCTTTAGTGGATAAATTTAGGACAGAAAAGTCACCTGCTGCTCGTTTCCCCAAACCTTCTGATTGGTGTAGCTCAACGCCGCTATTCTGTGACCGGCACTACTTTACGACAACTCCAGGTCACTAATCTGGTGGAGTTCTACTCACCTGGGATGTTCCCCTCAGGTGTTAGGCATCTAGGAGTATAGCTGCACAGAGCTGCCTCCAAGGCTAGGTCACACTATTGCATTTGAAGGGCAGATGAATAAATGGTGGACTGTATTTTTAATCTTATTTTCACTTCTTCCTTCAATACACAGAAATATCTGTCTTGTCTGGGAATGGTTTAAGTGGGTAGTTTGGGCTTGCTGTCTACACTATGGTATTGCCAGTTAAAATAACTATCTTAACAAGTGTCTTCACCTAGTGAAGCATCAGTGTGAGAAAGAAGCTCACTCACTCTCAGTCCATCTGCAATTATTTAAGCAGTAGTGTCTTATTTTACTATTTCTGTATTTTGCACAGATTTCTAGGTCTCCGTGCCCATTGCTCTACTGAGCATGTCAGATTGTCTTCTTTCATTTCACCAGTTTCAAAGGAAAATTTAATGGGCACATACTAGTTAAGTAGACTTACAGAAGAGGAGCAGAAATGTTTTATGTTAGGATAACTTCGCCTTAGATTTTCTCTTCTCGATTTCCCATTCTTTAGATTAAAATAACTTCTACCTTAAGAATTTTCTTCAAAAAATTCACTCCTTAAAGAGAAACTTGAGAAAAAGTAAAACTGGATTTGGTTTCTTATTTTTGAAACTAGACGTCTAAAGAAAATCTAAACCCCACCACACATAGAGGTAAATGAGTATTTTAATTTTTTTCTCAAATAATTAAAACTAATTTGTTTATGAGAAAATAACTGCTTTAGAAAGAAGAATTGGTTTCAAGATATTTGTATACAAAGCAAAAAGAAATGTATTAAAAATAACTCACGGGAAGGAAAAGCCTGAGTAATTAACTCAATGTCCTCAAATCCTACAAACCAAGAACTTCAAAATCCTTTAAAACCCGTGGGAAGAATGCAGACCAATACCAGTCTTGTCCTAATGCATATTCTCACTTCAGTGACTTAATCAGCCCAGGGCAACCATTCTCAAATACATCATTAGAAAAAGCTGAGTATCTCCTAAATCTAGAAAAGGACTCTTACTTTAAAAAAAAAAAAAAAAAAATGTCCTGCTTGGAAATAAAGTGGACCTGCAGGTAAGCAATTGTCTTCTGCCAGTGTAAATAAACATGAAAGAACAGCAGCAACAGTACAGTGAGATATTATTTCCACACCAACAGCTTTGAACAGCATTCTTCCATTTACCCCTCCCAAACAGCTCACATTCATTTCGATCAGCCAGCACTGCTGGCCTCTAGGAAGAGAAAATCTGACTAATGAGACAAGTGTTGCTTCTGTATCAGAGCCAGATTTGGATCCAGACTGAAACTTGAGAGGTAAAGAAAAGCCAGAGGAGCTTTGTCTCAACCCTTCAAACATGTTTTCAAATAGAAAGGCTAACCAGCAATACAGTCATATAAGGACTAGCACCAAAACTAAATCTTCTTGCAAGCCCGCATCTACTTCTTGAGTAAGACAAATATCCTGGGTTTACCTAACAGAGAAATGGACTCATCCATCAATAAGAACGCACATGTAAGGAACGGAACAATACAGAATCCAGGTGTGACATTACTGGCTGTGAATCCAAACACAGAGAGACTATGGAACAGTATAAGCAGTACTGGTCATTTCAACCAATTTTGAAATCTCAGTATGAAACAAAAATAAATTTAATATAAATCAATTAATTTGATCTTAATTTATTAAGATTAATCTTTAATCAGATCCTGGGCTGCATCCACAAGGGCATTATAAACAGATAGTGATGGAGAAGTGAACACCCCACTCTACTTAGCTTTTGTCAGGCTGCACCTGGAGTAACTTGTACAGTTCTAGTTCCTGAAAAAATCACAAGAGACATGGAAAGACCAGACAGGTCCAAGGAAGGGCCTCAAAGATGATCAGAGGGTTGGAGAACCTGCCCTCTGAGGAAAGACTGGAGTGAGGACTTTTCTCCATGGTAAAGAGAAGGCTTAGTGAGGACCTCGTTACAGTATTCTAGTTTTTCAAGGGTGTCTACAAAGATGATTTAGGCTGCGTTATCTCTATATAACTCCTTGTGGACAATGGGCAATGAGTGAAAGTTTCACCTCAATACGAGAACTGGAATTTGCAATGAGAACAATCGTTCACTGGAACAACCTCACAGGGAATATGGTAGAGTTTGCATCACTGGAGGTTTTTAAGGTGCAATTGTACAGCATGCTATATCTCATATAGGCTCCCCTTCCCTTCCCAAAGAAGGTGGTACTGGACGATGTTTTGAGGTATCTTCCAACCCACGGTGTTCTCTGGTATTATGATTAACTGGTTTTGCAAGAACATATCATGGTAAAAGCTATAAGGATACATACAGTTGATGATGATGCCAAAAGATTTACAAAAAATTGATGTACCAAAAAAAAATCACAACTATGTTAAATTAACATAACACAACATTATCAAAGAGCTTATCCCTTTTTCATAATGGCCACTGAAACTCTGTGATGATTTCCACAATTCTGCTTATACAGTGTTTCTTGCTCAAGCATGTTTCAGGTCACAGTCACTATATAAAGCACAGTCTACAGAAGATGAACAGTTTTATCTAGTAATAGATAAGAGATCTGAACGTACAATTCTAGAGCATAAAAGGGAAAAAATGTCATGAAATCTGTACCTATCAATCTACAAGGTAAAGTGGTCAGCTACCAACAGCTACCTGCAAAATCCCCGTAGGCTATGCAAAATAATCTAGTCTATTCTTTGTACAGAACCCTGAGAGACTGAGAAAACCCACTGTTTTTACAATTTAATGATCACACTCAACATATTGTGACTTAAAATTTTTAAAACATAGAACTTCCAAGAATGATCCAGTTAAGAGTCTTTTTAAAAGACCTCTATTGCTCCATGCATTCTCTGAAGTTCCAGTGTGAAAATAATACAGGAAATTGACATTTATATTCTAATAAAAATATTACACACAACATCAGGGTTTAGAAAGGTGAGTATCAAATGGCAATTTCATGTCTTGAGCTTCAGCTGCTAAAACACGATGGGAAACAAACAAGCAAAAAACACTACAGTTTATCAGGTTTTATTTTCTCTTATTATTGTAGTAATGACAAAAATGTCCTTGTGGATTATAACTAGCTGCAAAAACAGCTAATGTTGCATGCTCTGTGCTCTTCTTCCTCAGAGAGGGCATTTTCTGGAGCAGATAACAATAGCCAGTCAATTTTGACCTGGAAATAGGCTCATTACCATTCCACGTGTGTCTAGTGTCTTACTCTGAAATTTATTCATTAGATTTACAAATAGCAAGATCAAATTCCAGATATTTTACTCATCTTGTATCTCCCAGTTTTGTGTTGTCTATCCAACAAAAAATTAACTCTCCAGAATAAAACTGTTACCGGTTTTCACAGAATACATTACTCTGCCACAAGTTCTCTCCTTTTCCCTACCTGACTTATGAAACTTTATTAACGCAATACTAGTTACTGTTTTTACTTAAATCAATTCCTGGTCTACTACGTGTTAAGATAAAGGAATGTCACAACAAGACAGACCATAATAAAATGTATGCCAAATGCTACTAGTTCAGGAAATGAGAAACTAGCCCATTAATACAAGAAATTGCCTTAAAATTTAGACAGTCTACTGCTCAGACATCTTCAGGAAAGGAACCAAGTGGAGGGCGATGAGACTCAAACATCTCTACTCCAATAATATGTAAAAGGACAAGTGTTTATTTGTCAATATTGTTGAAACGGAGCTTTAATACTGCACATACAGATGGAATTTTTATAGAGAAACCTATATATGTTGTTATTAGATATTTATACTGACTTGAATGAAAGCAATAAAAATTAAAGAAACACAAGCTTTCCCACCCTTATTTAAGTTTGTTGTGTTTTTTTTTAATTTTGTTCCTTGCTTATACAAAAGAGACAACATGCTCAAGCATTTTTAGCCACCTTGCTGAAAAGAATAGTAGTGTGTAAGTTCCCAAGAGCAGATATGTTAACATAATATAAATCAAAAAAAATCACAATGCTCAAACCTCATTTTTATTTTATTTTACATTTTGTATAATTATGTATTATGATGTTGGTTTTGGTTTTTTTCCTTGAATTTTTAGTAAGAACAAAATACTTTCTGTTTTAACATAATTTTCCTTTGATTGACTTGAGATGCTTTCCATTAGGAAAGCCAGAAAAAAGGTATTTAATTTCGTTATTACAACTCTGGTCCTTTTGGTCAGCTACAAATGAGAGCTGCTTTTGCTTAACAAAGTAGCTGTTGAATTAAAATCCTGCTTACCTAACTTCAAATCTTTCAATTAGGTAAGGGTAAAATATTTAAGAAAGTTGTCCCATAACAGCAAAAATCTTAATTGATGAATCTTCATTCTGAAACAGACAGTAATTTGGAAAACTGCATTTACATTATTCCTCGGTACCTCTAGATCTTATGCAGACTGCTCTGATAGTCAACATTTACAAGAAAGCAACAATAAAATACCCACCATCCAAGCTTTAACAACATTATGTATGAAGGTGAGGTTCACCATGCCATGTGGAAACTGAAAATTAGGATGAATCTTAGCATCAACTACACAAAATGCTGCCTACTCACTTTTCTGCCTGGATTTACAGAAGCTGTGACAAGTTTAAAATCAATTAATGATCTGTCATAAAAGATATTTCCTTCAGATGATTCTGCAGTCCTACTTTCCCAACAGTAGAACAGCTTCCTCACTAGATAAATGCATCCATAGACATGCACAAATGTACTGGCCTTAGAAGCCACACATGAACGCCGCAGCGAAAAAAAAGCCTGGTTTTTAGATCAGCTAGACCCTATTCCTTTTCTCCCTCCTTGTCAAAATGCAGCTTCATCAAGAATTTCTATTAGGTAAGAGTAAGTACACATATTGTAGTTCCAGATGACCTCCAGGTGACCTCCAGATCATTAAGCAAAATATATAATTTAACACAGCTGAACTACATTTCAGTCTTGCCAAGATTATATGATTACAATGTTTTCATTGATTCTACACCCATGCAAATTAAAATACATATTGAAGACTTAGAGAATGAACAAAGTCTTTAGTCTGTTTTTCAGCTCTACATTACTTTCCTTTCTCCTTGACTGGAGACAAACAAGACTGTCCTGCAAACTCTTCAGTGGAGTTTACAAACCATTAACTCAAACTACAAGGTCATCAAGATAAGAATAAAATCAATAAGAATGTCCTTCTGAACTCTTTCCAGATAAAGCTAGTAAGTCTCCACAGCATGTTCTTCACCCCACTGGTTCTTTGTATTCAAATATTTACCTCAGTTGTAGTTTAACTTGTGGTTTGCTTTGTAAGGTGTCAGTGTTCTGGTTTTGACTATACCATCGTTTCTTGCATCTGTTGAGACTGCACTGCTGTAAAGCCTTGCTTGGTATACACAACATCCCATTCTAGCCTGAGCAGCGCATGGCTTGCTGAAGAGAATGGGAAAATAATGCTCAAATAATGGAAGAAAACATCTGGGTATTATAGTTATGACCACCATTATAAGCCAGAATGAAAGTCTGCATTAGATTTGATGTTAATTCATGAAACACAACTGCAGAAATTGGACTCTCTTGAAATGAAGCCAAGGATAACCTCCTGAACAAACTTTCTGCACAGCCTGAAGGAGAGGCTGGACCCCAGATGGCTGACAAGCCACCAAAAATTGTGTATAGTGGTGGGAGAGCTCTCAGACTATGATGAGCACTAGTATAGCTTATGTTTAGAAGCTGAACATTATCTTTTAAAGCCATTCGCAAAGCAGTCTCTCCACCTCCCTCACCAATAATTCCACCGATAATGACAGCATCGATTAATTTGTTTTTCTGAAGCAGATCATTCCTTCTGTATCCCCCAATACACGAAGTTTCTGTCTAATGGTCACCCTGTTTGAAACTCTTAGAGTCCTAGAGTTACAACTATGGTAAATTAATGGAAATACCTCAAACATGTATTTCTAAGTAGCTTAGAACTACACAGAACCTTTTAGCTCCCCTTTCATTAATCTGAATTAATGTATTGTAGATATTTTTAGGAGTAAGAGCAAAGAAAGTTTCTAAATGCTATGTAATTCTAATCAGCCACAAATGTAAGATTTGCTTAGTCAGTTTATAAGTAATGAATTACATTCCAGTACCATAATCATAAAGCCTACAAATTCTCCCCCTTCCCCCTCCCAAATGCCTGTAATATCACAAGGATTCAAAGCCTTATGAAAGTTCTGGGTTCAAAGGAAGGGGGGAAAAAAGGCTGTTGTTCTAAGAAATATGTATTTTTAATAAATACGAATGCTACTTATTGAGAAAAGAAAATGATTATTCTATAAAGTGTGCAAATATAATTTCTCACACAGTGTGTAGATTTTGGTGTATCTTTGCATAGGGGCAACGATAAAAGAAGCACACAGCAATGCTACCTATTTTGTTCACATCAGTTCTGAGCAGACATAACACTTCTTATTTCAACATAAAATACAAACTTCAGCATTGAAGTTCCATTCTTTCTTCTGAAATTATTCAATGCAATAAGATTGGATACAGCTAGGATAAATAAACCTTTATGTTTATAAATTAAATTAGGTAATAAAATTTCCAGGTTTTATCACCTAATTAAAAAAAAAGATGTAACTAAAGGAGAGAGAAAATATCACCTAAATTTGAGTAGTATTGCCAATACATTTAGACATACTAAGACAAGTCAAGGTTTATGAAGTATTAAAAAACCCAAGTCTTCTACGCTACTGTAGAAATTCAATCCACTATGTTTATTTGAGCCTATGTTTATTTGAGCAACTTTGGTAAATGAAGATAAGACAGAAGCTAAAAACATGTTATAACTCCTACTCCAACTGTATGGAACTTAATCCCATCAATAACTCTTTATATAGTTATTGATGGCAGCACATTTCAATAAAACCTTGTATCAGAACCTTACTTAAAAACACTCAAGTAATCTATGAAAGCAATAAACACAAAAACTCTCACAAATCAAGAGAATTAGCTGACTAATATGGAACAAAGTTACACTAATTCCAATCTCCAACCATAAATGAACACACCAAATTTTCCTCATCTTACTGGAGATTTCCAAATAAAAGTTGGAGTACCACACTTTGCTCAAAGAAATTCCTTTACTCTATAACCTTGCTCTAATATACAACCCCACTGGTGCCCAGTACTTGTGCTTAAGCCCCAGAGTACAAGACATTGCATTGGTTTTACTGGCTTTGAATCATGGAAAAGAAACTCATATTTAATCACAAATTGCCAAAAGAGGTACTTAAAAACTTAAAATTAAGCTCTCAAGTGCCCTCTGGATTCCTAACTCAACATCCTTCCAGATTAAGTCCTTGCTGAAACCCAAATGTATGCTACTTTGTTTAACATTAAGCTGTCAGGCATAGGATAAACTATCATACAGGTTTAATTTGAGATTTCCTGGCCTCACTGGTTTTAATGTCTGCATTGCTAGCAGGAATTTTCGAAAGGTTTTCACTGAATACTTTTTTTACTCCAACAATAACTTGAAGTAAGTTTTTAGGAAAAAAGTCCCAAATAAGTATATTGCATGTTAGGATATGAACAGAGGCTTGCATTATTACACCAGAAATATAGGCTTTTTTTAAACAGATACTGTAAAGCCAACATGCCCTGCAGGATCATATTTAACTGACAAGATTATTATATTGGTAGTTACTGTAGTCTATTGCAAATGAATATAGCTATTGACTCAAAAATCAGGACCTAATTCAACCATGATGTATAATTTCACATTATACAGGTCTCTTCCAATTTAATATTCATACACTGATAGCTTAATGTTTTCCACGTGTTTGAAGATAGTCCAATCTGGCTAAAAGCAGACATTTCAAGCTCTTCAATTCAATTCTTTGTACACTACCATCTTGAACGGGGAAATCAGGAATGTATTTCTGGAGTTGGAACTGTTTCAAGACTCCTACTGAATAAAACAAGTGAGCCACAGAGACCTTCCCAGAGGTGTGCTCAGGAAAAAGCAGTTTGCCAACAGACAATTTTACAAACCTCACAGGAACCTCAGAGGCTGAAATACAGAATTTTAGACGTGGGGCATGAGGATTTGCAACTCTACTTCAGAGATACTGAATTTAGAAACTAATTACTGATGGCAGTCAGCATAATCTAACATTTGTTCTTGTGTAGAAGCTTAGCTATGTACAATACTATGTATGATAAAGGCGGAGTGATTCAGCTTGGGTGTCATGAAGTGGCAACTTGATTGCAGCTACGTTGGAACATTTTATCATAGGTCTAATTTTGCATGTGGTAATTCTCCTTTCATCAGTTGCTAAATTGAGAAGATAATTAAGGGACAGTGAATATCTGGAAGAAGCTATACAGGACGCTCAAAATTCAAACAAGCAATGTAAACAAGAGCTGCTCATCTTTAATAAACTCAGAACAGCTCTACTCCCTTAAAACTGGTTAAGTACCAGCACTGCCATCACAGTATGCTAATCATGTACACACCCTTAAAGAGCTATTGGTGGGCTAACTTTAATGTCACACTAGAAAAAGCATTTGTGGAATAGACAACAACACCTGCCAGGGGTGCGAATCAGCCTACCTAGCCTCTATTTACAGCAATATGGTGCTTAACTGCTACATTTGGAAAAGAAAAAAGAAAAAAAATGTTTGTGAACTATGCAGAATGTTAAAATTCCTATTCAAAACCTATTGGTCAAAGTTTGACTTGGAGCAGTGGATAGAGACAAAGGTTTTATTTGGCAGCATGGAAAAAAAAGAGCGATCATCTAGACACAGGTCATTTCACATAAAGAGAGAAGCTCTTCAATCTTTTCAACTGAAGAAATGCAGAAAGGCCTTTATCTAACATACTATATAAGGAAGACAATCACTGTCTCTACAAATGCAGATAAAGACCATCTTAGTCCTTAGTATAAAGACACCACAAAAATGCTGAGCAATATCCACTCCCTCAGCTAAAGCCATCCTTGTTCACAAGGAATGCTATCAGGAAAGAGTTTTCCTAATGCCATATGAGTTGAACCTTCTCCAAGATGCTGACAACCGCAGTAAAGTCACCATTACCAACTGACTAAAGTGAAAGCAACTTGAATTGTTGACAGGGGCCATAAAGGTTACCAGGCTAAAACCAAAACAAACCACACTGCCATGACACAAGTGCAAGATATAGACGCACTCGAATTTGTTATAGCTAAAACACCCCCAGATACCACATACTAAACCACATACTTTTATGTATTCACTTCATAAAACCTTTGCAGTTTCCTTCAGTACACAGGAGGGAAAAACTGCACACAAAACCTACTCAAACCATCTCAAAGTAAGTCTAAGGGCATCTGGTATGACAGTGATAAGAAGAGTAAAATATCAAGACATAACATATTTTATTTTCATGCACACTTGTTAAGCTCACATATAAACAACTAAAAACTAACTAGCAAACAATTCTTCTTGGTTGGCAGACAAATAAAATCTTATGGTTATAACATACAATGGGGGAAAAAAATGCTTATTTTTAGTTTACCCTAGAAGAGTATTTTTTAGTTAGTCAAAGACCCAAACTGTTTGCTTCCAAAATAATTTCAGATGTTGCTCCAGAAAGATTTATTTTTTAGCAGTTTATGTTAATGTTACAAAAACCTTGCCATATTTTTGAACAGCTGTAATTAAGATGCCATGATATTTTATGAAAAACATACAGGAATTGCGTATGTCTTAGTGACTTCCACCAACATGTCTTTTCCACTCTTGCTAAAATCTAAATTCTGCATATTCCTAAGCATACTTCTTTGCTTAGCCATAACAGAAAATAAACTGAAATAAGAACCAAATAATTTATGCTCTCATAATGAATATACAAAATTTAGTTGCAATTCACTGAAATAGTCTACGAATGCTTACAGAACTACTATAGCACTTCTCTGGCCACTTTAGTTTTGTACTCTGGAATTATCTTTAGTTACTTTTTTAGTTCTACAACTGCATATACTAGCAGAGGGGTTGGAACTAGATGATCTTTAAAGTCCCTTCCAACCCAAACTATTCTGTGGAAGACTATAAATTGAAACATTGATGATTTAACCCATAAGACAGAAGACTAGGGACCAAATCATTCTGAAAAACCAAAACATGCTTTGAACAATGGTTTTAAAGGATTAGGTCATTTCTTTATCCTTCAAAACCCAGCCATGTAGAAACACATGCCCATAAAACCATATGCAGAACTTAATTTTTTTTTTTTAATATTTCAGTTCTGTAATAGAGTATTCATTTCAAGTACCTCCTTGGAATATGTTCTAGCACTCAGGTATTTCTTTGAATAACATCCACGTACTTTAAGTGTTTTCACTTTCATATATTGCTTAGGCCTTACTTCCCTTTTCTGATTTTTTCATTATTAAAATGTTTAAAAGCATTTCAGAGGTTTCCTGTGATACAATCTTTACCATCTCTTATAAAAATATGAGTTTTTCTTTATCCATGCCCTTTCTATACGATCTCAAACTCCTAATATTTGAAAGAACTGAGGTGTTCTTAGAGCTGCTTAGATCTTATTTTCTTTTGGTGTACGAGATTTATTACCTGTGGCATATTTTATTTCCTAATTTACTGGCTTCAGTGTCCCGTTCTGGGAAAGCAGGCAGATCAGCTACAGGCACCCTAAGAACAACGATGCTAATGACTTCAGCTGATGTTCCTGTTTTTCCAGCCAATGGAAACGTGAGCCCTATTCCTGCGAGCAACACGTTTCCTGAAGCACTGCTCCAGCTCACCCCAAGTGCTCATTACCTGGAGCAAAGCCAAGCGTACCCTGGCCTGTTTCACAAAACTGTGGAAGACTACACTCTGCCACTTACCAAATTAAAAATAATATATATTTTCCATAAGCAGGACTACTCAACATAAAACCAGATGAGTCATGAGAAAAAAAAAATACCAAAACACCCAAAGCTTATTCGGTGCAAGGAAATGGCTTAAAGCAAATATAGTTCCGTAATGGGAAAATAAAAAACGGAATTGGTATATTTCTGTAAAACATTTCATTTATGGATCTCCAAGTCATTTAAGGCCTTTAATTCGCTGAGCCTCTCAAGATGTCTTCTCTTAGTCTATGTAGCACAGAAAAATGAACATGCAAGCTTTTGCTCACAAATTTGACATGCGTAAAACCAAGAAAGCTTTTTTTAAAATGAATGATTTGGAAAAGGTTCAGTTGCACACATCAGAAAACACCTTAAGAAAGTTAAGTTTCCTTCACCCAGCCATATGAAATTCGCCATTCAATTATCCAACAACTGCAAAGAGAATTGATGCAACAATTACCTATAACTAAGAAATTCAAAGTCTCTCTTTAGCACAGTGAAATAGGTGCCAAACTTGAAGGAAAAAATCCTGCTGTTAGCTCCATCAAATTACTGTGCCATCCCAGACATACCATGTAGCCCTATCAGCAGTCATTCCAACTTGCTTGACAGTCTTTCACAGGTACTTACATTCTATTTATCTATGACATATGAACCAAATGTTTAACACCATCCAAATATCTCCAGATCAAAAAATAGTTTAACAGCATTTGACAGATGAAAAGAATGAACAGACACTGTACAAGGACACCAATTACGGTGAGCAGCTTACATATCTGAGTTACTAATGAAAAATTCCAAATTTATACAATCGCTTCTTCATATTTGTATTGAAATATAGCAGAAGTTTAAGATTCAACAAGCATAACATTTGGACACTCTGCATTAATTATTGAAGGCTAGACACTGGCCTGGCTGAAAAACCAGGGCGTGTGCAACCCAAGATAGGGAGTTAGGAGGTCCTTGTCCTCCTATCACGTTCTTCATAGCCTGTTAGACTGCATACTCTTTTTCTGAAGGTGGTTCATTGACTCATTCTTAATTTTCAAAAGCAAATGCCCTCATAGCTGTGATTTGCTTGCAAGGCATTGAAACAAACAACTAGCAACTTGTAAAAAGAAAACTACAAAATTTTTATAGCTGTCTCATTAACATATCAGATACATTGTTTTTAGCCCCTTACAAAAACAAAACAAATCAAACAACCCTCCTGAAGCCAAAGACTATCCTGCAGGAACACACAAATATAATATACAGCAAAACAGATTAATCTTCAGAAAGCCATTCTGCTTGTTCTTGTTCATACATTAAGCCATTTTTCTACTAGAATGTAATGAGGTATTCCCAAAACAAACATTCACTTTCACAAGAAACATCAAAAAAAATCAATTGACTTTACCAGAGTGACTGTTTCTACATTATTCTCTTCTTCCAATTTGCTCTACTGTCTTCATGTACTATGTTTCAAAGCACATTTTAAAATTTTGAGGATAAGTCCTTCCCATAATTCTGTACAAGTCTAGCATAATAAAACTGTGAATCTTAAAGACATGCCTGCAATATAAATAATCATTAATTACTATAACATAAAAGACAACAAGCTCTGAGCAACACACCTCTCATTTGTAAAGACGATCATGATTAGTCCTATGCCAACCCAAGGCTGAAGGTTTGTTTTAAAAACAATAACTAAAAAACCCCACAGTGTAAACTAAAATCCTGCCTAAAGATTTTTTGCTATAAGGCTACACTGAACAAATACATTTTTTTTTTTTCATCTCGAAATTAAGACATACCATACCTACATATGTAAGATTCTCTTATTAGTCTTTCATTGGCAGGCAGGTATTTTTCATTATAATTCATTATATAAATTCTTTTTTTTTAAAGGCATTTTATTAAGCCTCCATGCTCTACATCCTCTCCAATTCTCATTACCATTTTCATACTCTATGTTGAGGATGACAAGAAGCAGGGTAGATTTGACAACCAGAAGCACAGGAATCTAGCAAGAAATTACTATGCAAATGTGTCTGGGAGAAGATAACATTAATAAATATTTGCCAATGGGCCTTTTGCTCCAGTAGGTGGCACATTTATAATGAGAACTTAACAGTAGTTTAAGCCAAAGATCAGAAGCCTCATATATATGTGGCTGACAGATGACAAAAGAGGAAAAACGCTTCTATGCGTTGTCATTTCAGAGGAACCAAGCCAAGCTCACTGCCTTAGATGAAAATATCTTCCTTCCAACTTCTCACATTCTATAAATGCTTTGTTTACAAAATAAAGCATTCTTTTTCAGCAGTTATCAGCAACTTCCAAAATATTCAAGATACTCTCAGAGCTGAAACATGAAGCAGAACGGGAGTTAAGTTTGTCAGTAAAAAAATGGCCTAAACACTTTTGTATAAAACCCCCACACTTCCTATATGTTAAACTTAAGCTAATTAAGTTAATTCTGCAGCTAAAGGAATGTAAGTCACAGGAAAACACACCACATTTCTACTTCATGGTATAGAAAAATCAATTACAATCTCTGACACTAAAAGAAAGAGGAGAAAATACTACTATGTGATTTCATAAAATTTCAAGTTAAACTACAAGAGTGTAAGATGATGTTTCAGAAAGAAAGTTACCAAACTGCAGCAACTACTTAACTTTAACAGAAGGAGGGCTGACACACAGGAAAAAAAACAGGCAATTCAAGAGTGACTAACCTTCCCAGACAACCAGAAGACACGCAGATGAGCAGAACTCTACTTCTGTTTGAGTGTTTCCACTTCAGCTAGTGCTACAAAACAACTTCCTTTTTTTAATTCACACCAGGCTGTAATTTTCAGCTTTTAAAATATATAAAATTGCAACATATTTTTGGATGTGATCATGGACAGCACTCTCAAAATTCTGAACACAGGTACATATATGGATTGAGGGTCATCCTTACAGAAGTGAAAAGAACTTAGATAAGCATCAAGTTTGCAAGCAATACAAAAAATGCAGAAATTCTTATTACTTAAACTCCCGCTACTATGGGAGAAGGTTTGGCATCTTAAAAAATAAATAAATAAAAAAAGCCATATTCTGGCAGCACACTCTCTGGAGTCAGAAACTATGAACACTAGCTTGCAAGTTATTAGAAAGATCAGTATTACATATTACAGCCACAGGCTTAAGAGCAAGACCTTTAACAGTGACATCTTGTCAAGACAGTTTTATGCAACTAAACTGTAAGCATTTTAACTTGAGTAAAACAAGGTGAAATTAGTCATCCAAATAAATCAGGATGCTTATGCTGTTCTTCCAGTCTTACCATAAAAGACGTCTTTGTGGATAGACAGATGTGGGAGCTGGGGACATGCTATATATCAGGTAAAGATATTCCAAGGACAATAGTTTGAATATAGTACTGTATGATACCATCTTTAAACAATCCCAATTAAGTGGGAAAAAGACAATGGCTAATTGGGATGTGTGCCAGGTACTGGTGCCAGTGTACCAAAAATGATAAGACTCAACAAAATTATTTACACGGTTAGATAACAGATATTCTTAGTTCAGGCAAAGCTGTAAAAAACATTGGTCAGGTAAATCACTAATATAGTGTCTTCACAAGCTGGTCAGGAAATAAGAAAAATATTCTGTATTTCCTGTTTTCTGCATCTTCACTGAAGGTATGCTTTACGTAAGTAAAAGTCTTAATAAGAACAAAATTAGATGACATGATAAGAACACATCATGTAAATGAAATAAGACTAAAACCATACCAGCCCAATACCTACATTGATGTCAAGCATCATGCACTTGCAAAAAAAAAAAAAAAATCTGTAAAATACTTTTCAGTAACAAAGGTCACTACATATTGGTGATGGTATCAAGAAGTAGACATAGAGCTGCTGCATAGTTGCCTTTCAGTACTTAACATATAGTTTTAGAAATGGAGCCCAGGCTCTACAGAGAGCAAAACAAACAAACCAGAAGCAAGGGATCTGACCTGGAAAACAACTGTCCTTTCAGAAGCGCTCACTGAGTAAAGCTTGATCCTGCCAGCTGAAAATTAACTGGAGGAGAAGAAAAGACAGCAAAAGTCCAGAAAAATCTTGAGAAGTATTGGTATCATGCTTCTAACTTGATGCTAAGAAAGAGAGCTTTATGAACTTGGTTCTGGCTGAAAGAGTATTTGTTACTGTTAAAGAGTATATTGTCCAGACTTTAAAAACCAGGACCAACAGTCCACTATTGTGGATTGAAAGTTGTTATTCTGATTTATTAGAGAGTCAGAGACCACTGATGCAAACCACATTATGAAAAATAAAAAAAGAAAGTGATACATACTCTTTTTAAATATTACACAACCCATGTTTGTAATGGCATACTTAATATAAACAGTGCTGAACTTTAAATCAAGCTTCCTTGCTGTTATAAAAGGAGAATCTATCTAATAACAAGGGCTCCTTAATAGTAGGGAACAAAAGGCAGCTCCCGGCTCATAGTCAGAAAATTCAAATAGGCAGTAAGATGCAGTTCTTAACTGCAAAGTAAAGGGTTATTTAAACAATTCAACAGTGTAACAAGTAAATTCATC
Organism: Clamator glandarius; assembly: GCA_033459285.1. Taxonomy (NCBI): domain Eukaryota; kingdom Metazoa; phylum Chordata; class Aves; order Cuculiformes; family Cuculidae; genus Clamator; species Clamator glandarius. The sequence goes on from JAUNZM010000140.1 coordinate 2,535,065, forward strand.
ACATTCTGAAGTCCTTAAACTGAACCTGGATGCATTTCTAAATAATGCGTTCTAGTTCAATTGCAGATTTATTGGACTTAACAGCAAGCACTGGCATGTTAGGGAAAGCAATTTCTTCTACTCAGGGAATTAATGCTTGAGATTATTTTGTCTGGTATTGTACAGGAGATAATGCTTAGTAATTCCTTTGGTCCCCAAAGTCTATGAGCCCCACTGGAAGCACTGATTCTGATTTTGTTTATACCACAAGAGTCAGGAGAGACAATACATGGCTTAGAAATTTGTTGACTTCCAAATTTCTCAGTAACAAGCTTGCTTTGATTAGTGTAACAAGATTTTTCTCATTATTTTCAGTTAATTGGTAGATGTCCCTTCAGACTTCACTCCGGCAGCTGATTGCTCCACACCAGAAAAGTACGGTCATGTGTCACTAACATCCAGCAACAAGATCAAAGGAAAGGGAAGAAGAAAAAGAAGAATAAAAAAAAAAAGAGAGACCATTTCAGATTCTGGTTCCTCAGAGAACCCTCCGCTACGTGTCTGCACTGTTACTGGGTGTCACTAACAAATACATAACACCCAAAATATGAGTCACAATATAATTTCTACTGACCCCAGAATTCTATTAAAGGTAGGCAATAAACAACACATTCATGTAATAGATGGCCTTGAAAATAATACAGTAACTAAAGGTATTTCATTTTCAAGATAGGTAGCCTATTTACAGCAGAACATCAGTTTCTCACAGATTACCACCACTCAAATACCTACTAAAAGTTGCTATTTTGACACATTGTAGGATATATTATTTCTAGCCACACGTTTTTGGCCACTCAAGACTGAATAAAAATTGCATGATTTTCACCTAGATTCTATGCTTGTTCCCTATCTTGTACTGGGGCACTTCATCCGGTCCTTCTAAACTTGATGTTTTTCCAGCAGCTTGCTTTTGCCACAGAGGGATCACTGTTGAACTAACAAGGCACACCCTCGCTCAGAGGGGCTGGCTCAGCTCCCTTCTGCGTAGCACACAGCAGTCAGTTTGGAGAATGACCCCTTGTACAGGATGGATGAGACTCCAAGCAGTCCAACAGCCTGTTAATCTGCAGTCAGCAGAAAGAACACATTCCTGCTCTCCATTCTGTAGTTTTCAAATGAAGAAACCAGTACAAAGTAGAAATACTTTACAAGTATAGATAGCTTTGCTCAATCCATCCATTGATTTCAAGTCTGCAGAATTGTAACAAATATTTCTGAAGCAGAACTGTAAAAAGATGAAAAAATAACTCCATTTAGTCTAAGGCAGAACATACGAGTCTGTCATTTCTTCACCTTCCCAGAATTTAAGCAAAAATGCAGCCGATCATGATTGTAAACGTGGTCAGTAATCGCTAGGGTAGATGCTTAGTACAATAAAGTGCAACAGACTGGATCATTATCCACTAAAACTTGCTCCTTCCTTCTGCCGTTGTAGTTGACATAGAATGTGATTGAAATCTATAACTTCAATTTCAAATAGGTCTTTTAACTTCAGCGATGCCTGGTATTCAATAAATTAACAGCCCTTCAAATATTTCTTGTATAGAAGATCAGCATGCAAAGAAACTTGCATCAATTAAAGAACTCAAAAGTTTTAATCAAAAGAGACTTCATGAATTAATCTTCTGTAAAGCTGACTAAGTTTTACTTGAAACAATTATTAAAAAAACCAAATCATCTGAAAAATACTATTCATAAAGCTATTTTTAACCTTTTGACTTTTGTTTCATTTAATAACATGCCTATTATGCATAAAATAGACTTCTGATGATCAGTTTGGTATATTAAGTTGTGTTTCTAAACACCGATAGAAAGGTGAAGTACACTATATTTATTCAAATACTCTTGCTATAAAAATATAAAGCAACATAAAATACTTCAAAGAATAAAACATTTGTGCATTTTCTCAGAATTACATTTTCTGATTAATCATGTATTTCCTCAAAATAAATTTTCACCACAGAGTTTACTCTGACTAGTCATTTGCCTGTGATCAACTCCATTTCCAGTTTACAACCACAGCTGCTGGGAGCAAAACCATGGGATGGTTCAGCATCACCCATCTTCTGGGACAGAGCACTACACTGCTGTATGCCTCCCATTAGCTTCACTTTCTGCCCTTCACTTTTAGCAATCAAACTAGCAATCAGAAACTGAAAAACTAAACAAAAAGAGACAAAATCCAGTGTGTATCTTCTCAAGCAGTATTTCTTTAGGCCTCTCCCCCAAAATCTCACATTATTTTTTATCCTTCTTTAATGCAACTTTTCTTAAGACTCAATTTTCCATGGACAGAAGTTGTACTTTCTTCTGCTCTAATCTGAACTCCTATTCATGAACTATACCTAACAACCAGTGAACACTCACACAAATGTGTAACTTTAGGTGCTTGAATAATCATCACTAGAAGTCTCATAAAGCACGTGTGTGAGTGTAGCTGACTCTTGAAAAGTCTGGAATGCACTAACTTTAGCCATTTTGCTGTTTCATTTCATGCACTGAGATGCAGTAATGTAACCTGTTCTCACAAATTCCTCCCTCCCGTTTTAATCCACTTGAGTTAATTGGTACATCATACTTAAGCTCTAAACCAAATTTCTCCAAGATAAAGCTCATTAACATATTTCTAACAAGTGAGCATGTGCATGAAAGAAAGCAGAAGCCAGATGTTCAGGTTACAGAGCACCTTCACAGCATGGAAATGCCCAACAACCTTTATCCTTTCTTGCAATCACTCATTCCCTTTTGTCCCATTTCTCAGAAGGCTGCAGTAAAGCTGGGTTTGATCAATGAATAAACAGCATGTTGTGAACAACTTGAAAGTTTTGGGGTAAAAGCCGGTCAAACTATTTGACAAATGTTTATAAACACAATATCTGTAAATAAATATTACAATTATATTAGTCTAATTAGCTAATCACATCTGAAATTATGTAAATTCAATGGTTTTTTCCATAATTAATAGTTTGCATATTTGTTTCAAACTAATCTTTCTATAAATTATACTTTTCTCATTCTTACCACCTTGCTAGTGGGTACCCTGATGTTTTTATCGAGCAACAGACTGTTTCTGCCTATTAACTGAATAATTGTTGGTGAATAATATGAAACACTAAGTGCCAGACAGTGCTTATATGTTACAAAAATCTAAAATCTGGGAATTTATTAAGTATTTAAGCAAACAGCTTTGTCACCCAGATATTAATGAGTATTATTTACAAAGTATAACTAGATTACAGAATTAATTCATTAGCTGCTGGTAAATTATTACTTTATTGATTTGGATTTTAAGCTTTCTTGATTGTCCAGTCAAGAAACATTACCTACAGAGGGATATCAAAAGCACCTATATCATGCAATAACATTCCACAGCAGAAGTCTAGTACACAATCAAGTGTACACTGTCAACTCAATTTTATTTTTTTTTCCAGCAAAGGTAATCTGAAATAACCTCTAAAGCAAAGTCCTTTAACTTGTTTGTTTTGAGGAAGGAGAAAAGAAAAAACACACACCAAAACCTCAAAGGAGAAATACTTGTTAATACAATTCGTTAAAACAAGCAAGTGCTTGCAAATGATAAATAAAATGAGGGAAAAAGTGCAATATTTTCAGTTGTTTCTATCATGTTTTACCTTGTTTCTGTCAATAGTTATTAATAAAATATCTGGTACTACATCACTTTCATGTAGGCATTCTTTATAATCATATCTATAAAAATTTGAAATGTTTTCATGATGATTTAATCTCCAGCAAATAAAATTCTTGTGTTCCAGCTTTGGCTTTTCTGTAAGACTGTGCTTACCAGCAAAAGTGACTGAAAAGTTTAAATCATCTTTTCAAGTAACTTAGGTACACAAGGGCCAAGTGCTACTTATGTTTCCTTACAATGATTAGTTACAGGATGGATTTTTACTGTTCAGAACCTTACTAGAGACTTATCAGGCTCCAGTGGTACCACTAATAAAGCTGGCCACAACACACTAATTTCAGTTCCTAACAATAAACTTCAGTGCTTTCCAACTAGCCTGCTTTTTCTTGATGAAGTGATTTCTGTGACTTCTTATCCAGATGTACCACTCTAAAGCCTAGAAATCTTCCTCACCTCTTTATTTTCTCAAAGTTCCATTTAAATGTGTTCTGCTGATGGAAGAAAAAAAAAAAAAAGCCTCCTTTTCTGTTCACATGTAAATGTTAGATCCCAGATCTATGGTTTTATTCTCCCTGTTATAGAACAAAACTTTTCAGGATGTCATCATTGCAAACACCCTATTCTGAATGAGAGGAGACTGCACATGTGAAAATTCTGAACCCAGTCTGAGCAGAAAGATTGACAATTTTAAAAACTTACTTCATGGATTTCTTCCCTGCCCTCCCTCTCTTTGCTCACTGTATGAAGCATCCTAAAGAAAGAAAATGGAGGCCCCTGGGTGAAGTCACAAACTTCCATGCAATATGTTATGACTTCTAATTATGTCATTACAGAACACCTGAAGAGAGAAAAAGGGAAAGTAGCACACTAGAGACCTGCTCCCTTTCTCTTCTTCTAGCTCAGTAAAGTATAAATATTACCTACATGAACAGCTAACAAAACAAAAAAATCCAAACAAGACCACGCTATAACCACCTCAGAAGTCCCTAGACCTTGAAATATGCTTTAATCACCTTAACACCGGTGATCAAGACACAGATGTCATACACCATCCAAAGCAACCACATACGCTAACAAGTGGTATCACCTAGTCCATGATACCATGAATTCTTGTCCAGTCAAAGGTCTGACACTTTCACAAGTTGCCTACCAGGAAAAGTTTTGCACATGGAGCTTTCAGTCCTATCCTTTCCCTCAGGTAGCTCCTAAAACATACTATCTGAGTCTCAAAATCTCATTCCTTAAAGAAGCTGTATTCCTCTATTCATGGAATATAAAAGAAACTTCATCATTTCCTCCCATGATCTGCACCACTCAGTTACAGACAAAAACTTTTTCAGGTTAGGTCTTGGACCTACCTAAGCCTAAGGATTTTAGCCTTTCATCTGCCCTAACTGCTAGTATCTATACAGAAACACTCTCCCTATATCCATACAGGTCCAAAAGTACCCTGTTTTTCTCACTTAAAAGAAAATAAATATATAAATATATGTGTCTCCTTACAGGAACAAAAAGTCTATGAGAAAAAGGGAAGTTAATTCATTTTCCCTTAACAGACATGTTACAAACACTGCTCAGAATCCAACAGAACAGAAAGCATATGAAAAAAACACACAAATTTTTTGGCTGAACATCCTGAATGAGATCTCTAGAACATCTCTGGCTCTTCAGCTTATAGACAGAGAGAAACTATATATATAAACTCCAGTTCCAGCAGTAAGGCTTCTGCAGGGCTGCCACAGTGAACTACAGTTCTAAGTTTACTCGACTCCTCTGGTAGTAATCATCAGTGACCTTCACTAAAAGAAAGGAAGATTCAAGATTTCCACTAAGAGCTTTGCTAGACTTGAATTCCAAAGTCAAGTGATCTACGTGGAATTGCTGACAACCTCATACCACTTCTGCAACCATTTTTTCCATTTAGCTTACAGTGCCCTCTTCTCCTTCACAATCTCCTTGTAAGTAACCTTGCAGTAGGGAAGCTGCTATCGCCCAAATGTCCTCAAACTGAAAAAGATCACCATACATTGACCCTGATGTCCACTAAAAGAGAAGAAATTGAAGTTATGGTGCCATGTGAAAACTGGTAATTTGATATAGCAATGGCTCTAGAAACAGTAGAGCTCCTTACCGGGAAGCAAAGTAGTTTTGGCCAGTTTAATTAGCACACCAGATCTTGCTTCTCACTTTACCTACCAATGTGAAATGGCAGAAGGGGAATAAAGACACATGGAAGAGCATGTAAGATGTTTGAAGCTGAAAGCACCTTACAAATATCAGCATCTTGGAACAAAGAACTAGCCAGCTTGAAACGTGACAAGCTTGTATTCATAGTGATAAAAAGGACAGATAAAAAGAAACCCAAAAGGAATAAAGGACAAGAAAAGGTATTCTAGCTCAAGCACCCAAAGAAATAAAACAAATTTTATATGTCGTCGTAGTGATATGTCACATATTGTTCTCCAAGTGTTTGTAACTATTTTTTACCCGGTAGCCTTTAAACACACACTTAAGAGTAGAAGGCAAACATATGCAAAGGTCCTATTTTTTTAAAGCACTATAAAAAAAACCCCAAGCTTTCAGTCTGCTTCCTACAACATGATTCAAACAACATGGCTTCGAGAAAGGAACTTTGTTGAAGAGATACTTCATTGCACCTTCCATGTGTCTGACAAAGAGCAGTCATCTCTATAGCTTCTACTTCTCTTTCTCCTCCATGAAGTTGGAATAATAAAACAAATAGCACACCAGCTTAAGTTTACTTTGTAAGCAAATTTCTGGAAGCTACAGCCTCCAGCTTCTTATGTCTCAGGGAGGTCTATCATTAGCTGATCAGGATCTCCCCTCAGCACTTAAGAGAACAAATATTGCGAGTTATAGAGCCCATCACACCTTCCACGCAAAACGCAATGTCAAATTTTGCCCCTTGCAGACAGAACTGAGCAAAGAAGTAAATATTGCATCATACAAAAAATAGTTACTGCAAGATAAATTCAGAATTATGATGACCTATATAGGTAATTTAAAATTACCTATTATACAAGAGAAATAAATGGAAGCCGGACAAAGTAATCCCAGTGAAGTCTAACAGGGCACAGTGTTAATGACCTTAATTTTTCAGTAACTATAACTACTAGTGAGGTAACAATTAGCAATCTGGCAGAGTTAGAATGACCTCTCCCAAGTGTGAAATATGGGTAAAAAATTGGCTCATCAGTTTATGAATTATATGTATTAAAGAAGGTTTTACAAAAGTATTTACTAACAACTTAGACTCCTATAAATTTCCAAAGAGCAAGCAAAGTTTGTAATGTGCTCTAAATCTGCTTTCTAAAAAGCATCTCTAGTGAATGTTTAGGGTACGTCATATACATTTTTCAAGTGTATTTTGTATCAGAAATGTGAGTAGTTTAGGTCACTGGGGAGACTTTTCCTTTATTAGGGTCTCCCTAGGATCCCCACCACAAACTGCATTTTTCTTGCAGGGCTTTTTTTTTTTTTTTGGGGGGGGGGGTAGGGGTGGTGGAGGCTGAGGGTGTTGTGGAGTTTGTTTATCTCCAAAGAACACCTTAGCAGAAGCTATCAGATTTGACAGAACACCAAAATTCTGGCAGTGAACCACAAATTGACCATTACCATAAAAAGAACTGCTAAATGAGAAACCATGTGCTCAGTATAAAACTAATTTCATGCTTTCAAAAGCACACAGTGGCTTCTAGCAAGATAGTGGCCCTGGGACTTGCAAAGACAGATTGGCTAATACGAATGGTGTGTGCTCCTGATGCAGTCTGCTTAGCCAAGCTTTACATGTACTGGCAGTAAATGGAAATTCTCGAATCTTCTGTCAAACAAATACACACTTATCTATAACTTTAGAGCTGAAAGCTATAAAACAGCTGCCTCATAAATATATTTAGCAGGAAAACGCATGAGCTGTCCTAGTTCCTCAGAAAAAAAAAAAAAAAAAACAACCAAAAAAACACAAACCACAGCAGTCTTTACATAGTAAGCATAGACATTTCTATATCCAGCAAGAAAAACATTTTAATATTTTTCAGCACGTACCCTTCTTTCATTCAAAAAATTACTATCAGCAAATGCAAATATAATCACAGCCAGTCTCATCACAAACTAAACATATTAGCAGAACAGCAATGCTTAATAAGTAACTCGGTTGAACTAATTTTTTGTGTTCTGCTATAGGTGACATTCTCAGTAAAAAAGGTATTTATTTTTTCCAAACACAGGTACAAAGTCTATTTAGTTTATCATAATGCCTCTTTTGAGCTTAAAGGCTAGAACTTCATGGGTTACCTTTAGCACACTATCTGTTCCCTTAAATAAAACTTACTGCACTAAATGTCAAATTTTACTGGTTAGAGAGACGCGACAGTAATTTTATACCCTTCTCAAAGCAAGTTGTCAGTGCAAATGAATTACTGGAAGCTATCCTGGGCATGACAGGTCATAACTTTTAATATTAACAATGACAGACATACGCAAGATGTCAAACCCAGTATACAATTTATTTCATTCCTTGCTTTCTTAGTTTATCTGGAGAATCTGACAGCTCATGTTTCACATATCCTTATAACTATAATTTGAGATTTAACAAGCCAAAAAGCAAGCTCTGGTGAGAGGTATTTAGTCACACTACTAATTAGCTTCTTTTTTATAACAATAACAAAGTGTTACTGATATGTTCCAAAAACATTTAAAATGCATAGGAAGTCACCTACCAGAAAGATGCCCCCTGCAAACAGCAAGCAAGGAAAAGGAGCTTGCTATATATTTCAGTATTAAAAGTAACTCTAAATAAGATAAGATGAAAAATATGCATTATATGCCTTGCCATTTTTCTTATCCCTTTTACTGAATAACTAAAACAGAAATTACATGCACACAGAAATAATGCCAAACATGTAAGCATCCACGCTTAATATTGTATCACAAAGCAATTCAGAGAAGTTTAACAATAAAAATCATGCTCACCTCTACTAGGAAGTCCACTCCACATTATGGCAATACTATTTAAGCAGCTTAAACAGCAAGTTACATAAACAAAACTTCCAGTATGTGACCAATATGATCCACAGTGCTACAGAGACTTGGCTCCAGCCCTGATGATCTGTGTGACAGTACACAGTTCTACCAGTGCAGCCTCAAACCTTCCCAGATGCTGGCTTATTGCATTGCTCATTGAAAATCCTTCACACGCTGGCAACATTTTAGGGAAGGACAAGCACACTCTGAGTCATTTGTAAAGAAAGCAAAGCAATTTCAGTTCTGTATCTTCATGCGTACCAAAACACAGAGCACTGTCAAAGTAGAAGTCTGAAGCGAATTTATGCTGAGAAACAGGCTACCCAAGCCTTCATTATCAATGCATGGAATCAGCTACAGTGATCAAATTCAAACAAACCATTAAAAAAAAAAAAGGGATATGATTATGAAGGGCTCTACAGATTCAGCTCCAAACCACACAGAATGAAGAACAGTCGATCTAGACTGTGTAAATGTTAAAAATAGCTCTGTCTTTTCTACAATGAACATGAGACAGAGGAGAATCAGTAGCCTGTATTGTGACGAGGTTCGTTACTGGAAAAGAATCCAGCAATAAAAATTAATGATTCTTTACAGCTTTTCTAAATAAGATTCATTTAAAGTTATGTAAATGAACAAATAAGTACTTTTTAACCACATAGCATACAAAGACTATTACACATAAACAAATAGGATATTTATTAAGGAGAAGCATAAATATTTGCATGAAAAATTTTAGAATACTAACCCAAAGATCTGTACAGTCCAGCAGATTAAATATTTGTACAAAAAAAAAAGGATCAACAACTAAAAGCATAACATTACATGACCAACGTTTTCATCTTTCCAAAACAACAATAATTTTTAATTACTTACTATGAAAAATCTCCTTGGTTTATTAAATTCATTCTCTTCCTACTCCCACACAGACTTCCCACTATGTAAATTTTTCTGTCTTTTCAGGTACTGCATATGTTTTCTTTCCCAAAAAAGGTAAGAGGGCATGTGTTGCTGTGCATACTTGCACCCACAGAGATACACAGTATAATAAGTTAAATGTAGTAACAATTAGGTTAAGTTTGCAAAGAAATAGAAAGACACCAGAGTTTTTCTTATAATACCTGTACTGTTATCCAAATATACTACTGTGTCATGAGGCAACTATGAGAGAAATTTTGGCAGAATCTGATCCCAGATGAGGATACTTACTGTACAGTACAGATAGAGTATTTCATTTACTTCTGCAAGGTAAAAATAATAAACAAATCTGACTTTATTATTTTTTAAGTCATTTTAATAAAAAAAATGGTTGCAGATGCACACTGAATAAAAATGGTGACTGCATTAATATATCTTTTTTCATCTCAGCTATCTACACCTGTAAACTGTGGATTGTATCCTTCAAAAAAAGGGTGAAGAAATCCTTGCAGCAACACCGACTCAGCTGATCAGTAGCTCTCCAGGCTACTACCTGGGCTGTTTAAAATGACAAGGTAGATCCCCAAACTGAGCAGAAGTTGTGTCATCACCACTCTTGCAACCATTCTTAGCTTAAAATCATGGCTGATGAGCAGTTGTATGTTTGGTCCTAGACTTCAGAACGTCCGACTATCTGATATCTTAAATGCTGGTATTTTATCACAGCGTAACTGTCCGTGAAGAGAGTTAAACTCTCCAAGAAGGAATTTCACAGAGAATTTTGATACAAGATTATCTTTATGCAAAGTAGTGGCAAAGAATGCCAGCTGTGGTAACCAGTTGTATTTTGAAGCCTTTCCCCACTCCACCCAAAAAACACCACCAGCCATAAACTGCTTTTTTCCTTACTGTTCACATACTCCATTTGTTTGCTTACAAATGTCATTAATGTGCTCCCCACCTCCACGAGAATGGAGACCACAGATGAATAACTGGTTTGATAACCTTTATCCCCTTCAAAAAAATTATATTTTCTTCTTCTTGCCAGTAGGGAATTTTTGAATGTTGTGCTCCAATGCAACTTACTAATTATTTAAAAACAACCAACATCAATGAAACAATTTTCCTTTTTTTTTTTTTCTTGAATACTACCAGTTAATGCACATATACTTACTATTTTTACAAATACTCAGATGCAGAACAAAGTATTATGGGTACAATTTGTATTTACTCACAAACAAGTAATCATCCTTAATGTCAGCTCTATCCCTTGGTATTAAATCTCATCATCATCACTTTATAAAGAGTATAAAGAGCACCAAAACAATATAATAAATTCCCTTAATTCCAGAGTAGTAGATAATAGTCTCTTATCATAAATGCATTCCATAATGTAAGGAAAATGTTGACTCATGGAACATCACAAATTTCTTAAGAAAATTGTGTAAGACACTCAAGTGATGGAAACATCTACCAAACACAGTCTCACTAATCTATGTTGCATTACAAGAATATAATTTTCGTAATTATTATTATAATGGAGAAAGGCGATTGCTTCACTTTTTAGCAAAAGAGCAATATTTTCCAAACAGAAAATCAGATATTACCCAGAATAGGATAGCAAAGTAGGGAACAACCTCCCTTTCACATTGAGGGCTGAGGGAGGAAACTCTCAGGCTTTTCTCTGCTTTGTGCCCCCACAGCAGCATTTTTCTTCAAGCCACTTTCCAAAAGGTTGGGCTACAGGCAGAAAGCATGGAAGGCAGAAAACATGGAAGGCAGAACAAGCAGTGACCTACAAGTCTAAAACCAGTTCTGGCATTATGTAAGAAAGAGTAAACTCACAGTTCTTTCTACTACTCTCTTCCTCCTCTTCTCTACAGACTCACGCATGGATTCCACAGCTATGCATGCACACTTTTAGTAGGACTGAGCTCACAAAATTTTTCAAGATACTTTTGGTTGATGCTTAGCATTCCTCCGAATACTTGGCAGAATGATTCATAAAGATCTTCTATAATAAAAACCAGATTATCTTTGTTCTTTTTTTTAGAAAAATGAAGACAAACATTGATAAGGAATTTTAGGACCTAGATGAAGAGGCTTAAAGTAAGCAAATATTCTGTTCTCCATTAAATTGGCATGAAGCAGTTTTAGATGGCAACTGAGCTACCTGTCTGAAAGGTAGTCTTTGCCTAGTCAAAACCAGATACAAAGACCTCCATTTAGGTTCAGATTCTTCTGGCAATTAAAACCCAAGGAAAAACTCCACTGAAATGAGAGTAATTCACTGCAGTTTCACCCAGACCATAATTTAAACTGCATTGAGCTAGTCAGTTGGCAAGAAATTTTCTCCTTATAAGGCCAAAGACTGGCATTTGCATTTAAGGCTATCTAGAATATTTTCAAAATAATTTCTCAACGTCTAACAACAGTTTTACTTCTCAAGAGAAAGAAAAAGTCAAATGTTTAGAAAACTAATTAGTAATCTAAACTAGATATTTAAGAAGATCCTTTTCATTTCACACAGCTGAAGACACTATTCACACTTTCTAACTCTTTAATTTGTAAGGCTAATATGCAAGTTAGCTATACAGTCGATGCGTCCTTTGAAGGATAATTCTGAGCACTTTAATTGTAAGCCTCCTTCCTTCCATTAACTTGAAAGGATGCCTAGATCCAACTTAATATGGCAGCGATCAAGAAGGCAAAGCAGTTCTGATCTCTGTTGCCAAAAGTGAGAAAAACCCAACTCCTCCATACTTCTTTATTGTCCTCCCACATCCGAGATCACTGTTTTACCTTATCTCTTGCATTTGCCTTCCCAGGCCCTTCCTGGAGCCTGATTTAAGTCATGAACGTAACAGAAGTCTAGTGATTTATGTATTTATTTTGCTAGCTTAACAAATCTCTGGTTGTCATTGCTGTGAGCCCAATGACACAACTGTGTTGAAAATCTCTCAGGAAATCCTGTGATTATTTCCTCAGTATCTCAGGTGAACAAAATAACTTGCACAGGACCCTTCTCTGCAAAGAGTCACAGCATAGGATCCCCCACAGCACTTCCAAAACTGTCCTGCAAGTCAAGGTTTGAATAGCAAAAAGGTAGAGCTGCTACCAGAATCCACTGTCAGAGCGCTGATGTCTCAATCTCACTTTCAGCCAAACCTAAGGAAAGGCCTTCAAGCAGGCATTAATGAGCGCCATCCGGACCCTAAAGCACACGTGATGTTTAAAACAGCCTAGGAACCAGGAAAAAGTGATTCTGCTTTGCCCGCTTCTAGATTTTGGGCACTTCCTTTAACAAAAAAAATGAAATTACTCAACAAAAAAAGAAAACACTCAATAAAAAAAATGAAAATACTCAACCCTGTAATACTCAACTGTAAAATCTGGTCTTTTATAGTTATTTCTAGTATACTCACTCCTAAAACTACACCAGCCGTTGCCATGTTAGCATGGGGGCAAAGGAGAGAGAATCGGGGATTCACCTGGAGACACCACCTCTGGGAACGAGTAATGAGCAATTGTGGAGCAAAATCGACGTCATCTCCGAATACAGTGAAGCCATCGCAAAAGCGGTCACAGCACATATTGGCAAACGAGTCTCTGTCAGCCCTGCGGATGGTTACTTAATAAAAAGAGGCTCGGGAGGCTCCATCGCCCGGGCTGCAGCCCCACCTGGTGGCCCCGCAGCCGCCTCCCTTCGAACCGCTCAGCTCCCCCTCAGCAGAAAAGCGAGCAAGCAATCAGCCAAATCTTACCCTACTCTTAAAACCCGGCTCCTCCCGCTCTGCAGAAAATTTCCCTGAAATTGCAGGCAAAGCTGCACTTGTAAAAAAAGCTTCTAGATTTCAGTAATAGGGTGGAAAAGAGCTCAGCCCTTGTTTGCGGGGCGGCAGGTGGGATTTCAGGGCCCCCAGAAAGCTGTGACCTGGCCCACGGCTGTCGCCACTGTGGGCTCCCGCAAGACAAACTGCTGGAAAGCTTTTAGCAAGCCCACTCCAAAAAGCTCCCCCAACGCTGCAAGAAACTATCCTTCTTTTCTAGGAATTCACTGAAATAGTTTCCAATTCAAGCTACAGAAGTAAATAAACACTTTTTTATTTTCCTGAAAAGTCACTGAAATAGTTTCCAATTCAAGTTGCAGAAGTAAATACGCATTCTCTTCTTTTCCTGCAACTTCTGGAGCAGGAACTTCTGGGCCGGAGAACAAGTCTTACGAGGAGCGGCTGAGAGAGCTGGGGTTGTTTAGCCTGGAGAAGAGCAGGCTGAGGGGAGACCCTGTTGCTTTCTACAATTACTTGAAAGGAGGTTGTCAAGAGGAGCAAGCTGGCCTCTTCTCCCAAGTGACAGGGTACAGGACAAGGGGGAATGGCCTCAAGCTCGACCAGGGGAGGGTCAGGCTGGACATTAGGAAAAGATTTTTCACGCAAAGGGTCACTGGGCACTGGCAGAGGCTGCCCAGGGAGGGGGTTGAGTCACCTTCCCTGGAGGTGTTCAAAAGACAGGTAGATGAGGTACTGAGGGGCATGATTTAGTGATTGATAGGAATGGTTGGACTCGATGATCCAGTGGGTCCTTTCCAACCTATGATTCATTTATTTCCTTCTGGCAGAAGACTGGCCATATATCAGATACACCTGGCACAGGGGCAGGGGTGGCCCTCAGGAATGATATCACTGACAGACTTCAGCCTGATCTGCAGTAAGACAGGATGGGTACAGATCTTCACTGTGAGAGTGCTGAGGCACTGGCACAGGTTGCCCAGGGAAGCTGTGGCTGCCCCATCCCTGCAGGTGTTCAAGGCCAGGTTGGACGGGTTTGTGAGCAGCCTGATCTAGTGGGAGGTGTCCTTGCCCACGGCAGGGGGTTGGAACTAGATGGTCTTTAAGGTCCATTCCAACCCAAACTATTTTATGATTCTAAACAGCAATGGACAACCACTAACAGGTAAAAGTGAAAGCTCTAACATCATGTGCAACGTCCTTCTTCAGTAGAACAGTGTTTTCTTCACAAACACAATTTTTAACATCAGCCTAAAGAAATAAGAGTTCGATAGGTGGATCAAATCACCAAAGCCTTCTAATATAGTCAGTTAATATCTTGATTTGGTCAATATGAATAAAAGCAGCTATAAACTTTATTTTACCCACACTTTTACTTGCTGCAAATCAACTGAAATTGCAGGCAAAGTTACCCTTGCAAAATAGATTGTAGATTTCAGTAATAGGGTGGAAAAGACAAAATAAACAAAAGTCTATAAAAACAGAGTGGGCATTTCAGAAAAACATGTTCATAAATACTTTCTGAAATTCTATGACACTTGTATCCTTACTCTAAATATAAAGAAGTAACTTTAAAATTATCTCTAAAAAAGATATTTAGACCTTAAATATATAAAAATCCCTCACTGCCAAGACCTTGAATTCCAGAGTTAACAAATCTTAGCAAAATTGTCAGTAAAGTTCTGAGCAACAAATTGAGGTTACAGTTGTAAAACACAGTGAAAGTCAACAATTAAAAGGATGCTTTTATAACAACCTGAAGCCACCTGTCACAGAGAAGACCTCAGAATAGGAAGAATATGAAAATGTGTCTCAAGACTCCTTTGTGCTCATCCCCATTTGGAAGAAAGTGTACCCAGTGAGCGATGGTGTACAGATCATTTCTGTCACACAAGATCAAGATAGTTTTGACAGGTCTGTAATCCTGGTTTCTGCATTGTCAGTAAATAGTTGCAGTCATGTATATTTTACAGTCACCTTATTTTCCAGCATGATTATAATTATTTTCACATTCATCTTATGAAGATAGAGAAAAACTCCAACCACAGATTAACAGGAACCTTTGCAGGAAGCTTCCTGAGGTGTGCTGACCTGTTTGCTACCTGGTTCATGTGAAGGGGACACAGTTATAACACGGAAGTGCAGAAAGGGCTGGTTTGCTTCCTTCACACATGGAATGAATCCTGTTCACTAGTGAGATGAGGTGAATATAGTTGTTCACTTACCATCCACACAATAAATTCAGTTTACAATGTTAGTTAAGGAATGGGAAAGGCAAATTCCCATTACAAGGTATAATAAGACTCTAGTGGACATGGATTAAGACTGAACTTGGATAATGTCAATTTATAAGAAAATTAATTGCTACTTATTTTTTGGAAAATGTTCTTTGAGGACTATATTTCACTAAATCTTGTTCTCCTACTGGCTCTCAAATCAGTATAGCAAATTATCTATGCAATAATAATAAATTGTCTATGCAAGGCATTTGTTTCTTTTAAATGTCATGAAACCGACATCCTTCAGCTATGAAAACAGAATGCCTATTTCAACATGCACTGAATAGACCAGCATAACTTGTAAATAACTAGGATATATTCTACTATAGAGATCAGCGAACAAAGCACAAAGAAACATGAATTTTAAGTCCTAAGATATACAGTAACCCCAAAGCATCTGTTCCAGCAAATGTAAAATATTCACAGCATCAGCTGTGATCCCCAGGAATGATTGAGGAGACATAAGGTGCGGAGGTCCAGCAAACAAAAAGCTACAAAAACCACAGCAAAAATATTTCAAATGTTTTCTATCAGCATATTTAGATTAAGATAGAGTGTCTAATAGACATTAAGTTATTTTAAGAATGCACAAGATTAAGTAATTAAGTATTATTCCATAGGAATTTAATCTTTTGGACGACAGGCCTTACCCAAGTGATATCCTTACACTATTTGGTTCTAAACCAAAGAAAAGAATACTGCAGCCTTCAAGAAAAGTCAAATTCCATTAAGAAAAAAAAAAAAAAAAAACAAACAAGTGAATCCCGTCATGTTGCTAATAAGAAATTTCTCTAGTAAAATTAATAAAAGTCTTTTCAGGAAGATTTATGTTACTTCATGAATACCAAATGTTTATAAACAGCAAATTTTCCATAAACCAGCAGCATTTTATTCATTTCAGAACCAGAAAGGATGACTTGCTATACTTGCTTGAGATGAAGAGAATATGTTTTAAGATCAATTTTGGCCTCTCTGTATTCTACATAATGTCAAAGCCTCCTGAATTTTCTTTAATTAAATTAATGGAAAGTAAGAAAATCTCTATTTTGACTATCACTAAGAAAAGCATCCTTAAAATGCTCAAACAAATTCTCTCCTGTGCTGTTGGAATATCACAGAAAAAGGATAATCCTGCAGAAAAATCCTGAAGCTATGAACATGAAGGGAAGAGATCATATGCTCAGGGACATGGTTTTGTGGTTGATAGGAATGGTTGGACTCAATGATCCTGGAGATATTTTCCAACCTAGTGATTCTGTGATATGCCATACCAGGATCCCTTAAAAAAGATGAGAGTCACAATTTCCTTACTCTTACAACCACAGAAGATTGAATCATATGTTCCATATGTTCACTTTCTTATATGTTTAGAGAAGTAAGGAATTACTACAGTTTTCTCAGAACAGCTGAGTCTAATACTGAAATAAAAAAACCCAACCAAAAAGCACATTATGTGCTTTGCACCTTTACACTATGCATGTCGAACACATTTTGCCCAAGCTTTTGGGACCTTTGCTTTGCCCAGTAACTAAAAAGTATTATTTCAAATCACTTCTCATTTGAACGAGAGCAAAATCTAGACCATTGAGACAGGCCTGTAAATTCTAACTGTCAGTGTCCTCTTCCCACACGACTTCATTTCTTTTAAATGTTACTCCTATACCTGTAACATCCTTCCAGAACTTTGTTCTGGAAACAAAAGCAGATCACAACATACATGACTATTTAAACCCTCAACAGCTACTTTTAAATAGACCATATCTCAATTACACAAGGCCCAACACAGCCATTAATCACGCATTAATGCAATATTGCCTTAATACAAGTTGACTTCACAGGAAAACAAATGCACCAGTAATTCAGAACACGACAAAATATTAACCTCTTGTATTAATCTATATGAAGCTTAATGGTTATATTGGGTGGGGAAGATAGAGCTTAAAAGCTTCTTCATATCTCTCAACCATCTAATACAAATCATCTACCTGAGCTTGTACTTGCAAACAAAGTGCCAGGAGCTGTACTTGTAGGGAGTTTTCCATTATTTAGCTGCTTCACTCTTTTCAGGTGAGACTTCCCATTGTAATGAACTTGAGCTTGTGCTGCAGAGTTCAACTGTATATTGCACACTTCACAGAAAGAAAATAGTATCTTCTTTTTTTCTTTGCTTAATTGATAGTCCTGTCTGTCGTTCCTCAGTCCTTTTCCTTCAAAGCACCGTAGAACAGCTGGTTGATTCATAATCCCATCTTCAAAGACATGGTCAGGACTTAATGGATGCTTCATAGCTACAAAGTAAACAGACAAAATTGTTACTAGAAGCCAACTAATAACGCTTACTACCAAATCGGCATTTTCTTTTTTAAAATGTAATACAACTGAGCCAAAGCACAGTTCCAACAAATAAGGTTCCACATTGCAGAGGTGTTGGTTAATAAATACATACATATGTGACACCACAGAGCTCAGAAATAATAAGTTGACCATATATCACAGTCTGCACACAGCAGCAACTCACTACAACTAATTTTGTTCTGCAAGATCTGTTTTAAAGCAAGTTTATTATTGCATCTCTAGCAGAGGTTAAGATTATTTTCAAATACATTTCCTTCACCTCACTAAACATTGGCTCCAGATCTTTTCACTTTCCAATACCCACTGCAGTATCCCCTGCTCCAGATACAATTATTCAACAAAAGGGACGCCAACAAGAGATGTTACTGAAACAGTGGAGGAGAGTAGACTTTTCAAGGGAGACTAATGAAGACCACTTTACACTTTGACATACACCAAATTTTCAGCCTTCAAACAAGTATTTAAAAGTTATGTATAGTAGCCTGTTAGGACCTTCACAATTAAAACTATTATACAGAGAAATACCAGCTAGAGGTTAGTCTTCTGGGAGCTACACAAATACACGGTAAATGACAGTCCCTGGACAATAATCCAAGAGCCTTGTCCCTAGAGAATAAAAACCTTATGATAAATTAACCAAATTGCAGAAAAACAGTTTTACATATCTAGGGAAAAGGTGTGTAGGTGAAAGTTTTATTTAAGATATGCTGTTAAACCAGTAGAGAAGGCAGTGGGAGGGCTCTTTATAAGGGGAAGAAGCGTCTAGGTTAACTCAAAAAGAAATATTTCTATTTTCTTGGTTAAGTAACTTGCTGTTTATTCTTTAGCACCACCACCCAAATATTCTGAATCAGCTAAAACCTGGCTAAGGGAGCTGTGCAGAACTGCTCTTTCCTGACAAGTGTGCACCTGTATTCAGCTCTCAGAAGCAACAATGCTTCAAATGCAAGGTCCCTTTTTTCACCCTGGGAACAAGAGCACAGATCCTTGTGCACTCGTACTACTCTGCTAGACAGGAGGAACGAGAAAGACCACAACTCTACACATACGAAATAGTAATAATACTAGAATAATCCCTTTGGTATCCACACAAGTATATGCGTATAGTGCCAGGACTGTTTGTTTCTTTGGCATAGGTACATAAATGGAAACAATTTCAAAAATAGATTAGAGTGCCATTCACGTGGTGGGATGGAGTATTTCACTACATTCCTAAGCTTTAGCTCATGTTTAAAATTTGAATATTTGTACAAATTCTTCCTCAAGCATGATTCCTTGATCAAGTATTCTAAACAGAGTCCACAGGCATAGTCTTATATTTGTTTCATATAACTGACAGTTCTTTCATCAAATACACAAAAAATTCAAACAAATAGATCAAGATATACATCACATCAAATATTAAACATAAAAATAATTATTAGAAATAATTGTAGGGTCAAGTACCTAACTGCTTTTAAAAACAAAATAGCAGTGATCCTGAAAACATAGGCTAGACGCTGTCACACTAAATCATTTAAGTGTAAGTATCATATTTCAAGGCAAGCAACCAAGATCCTCAACTCAGCTAGATTAGATGACATTTTCATCTGAAAATTTAATCTGCTTAGAGCTTTGGTATTTGTTACTTTTCAATGTATTTTTTAAACTATATATAACTTCCTCTACTCCCTTTATTTTGTGTATATTTTTGTTTCCACAGTTCTGTTGTAGCTTGTGTTCTCCAAAGTAAAGGTCTTTAAACAAAAGGATTTTTATATTATACATTGTCTTTAGATGCTATAAACATAAACCCATAATTATTTTAAAATCCTGGCTTGCCAGGAATCTAATAAGTTTGATTTACAGAAAGTAAAACTTCAAAATATAAATCAGTAATTATTTCAATAATCTATAAGATCTTACTAAAACTCCATTGGTTTGGATACATTAAAAAAAGCAGAGGCAAACATCTGTACTAGGAAGCTGCATGGTCCAGAGGGCAGACTGATTGAGCAGACAGCTACTGCTGAGTAACCTGCAGCACCAACGGAAGCTTTCAAAAAGGGCTGATTTTGGAAAGCATCAGCCTGGTACTGCTTTATTCCACTCACACTGCAGCATGGAATACCTATGCTCCTGGACTGCACATTTGGTTTGCTTGCATTCAAAGGAACAAAACTTTTCAGTTGATGAAGTCTTAGACTGCTGAAATATGAACCAAAGTAAGGTTGATGGGGAAAATCAGAATGCATGCCTCAAAAGTGTAGTCTTGAGGTGACCAAACTTGTTTTTAATGTGGGCACACCAGAAAAAATCAACTGAGCATAGCAAGGACTCAAAAACTGCACTTACATCCAAAGGCAGCATCCCAGCTACCAGCCTAGAAAGAAATTAACCTTCAGACAAACAAAAATGAACCACTGTTCAAATTTCACTTTTGTTTTAAGAAACAAAATTTTTACTTTGTTTTACTACAAAGTACTGCCTTAATTGCATTAATACAGAACAAATGAATCCTTAAAGCAATCTCTTGCTACTAATTTAAGAATTAAAACCCACAAGCTGAAATTTTAAAATAACCCTGATTGCCTAAAGCTCTGCATCTAAATTAAAAGGTGACCTGATTCTAAGCAGCACTGACCTCCCAACAACTGCTGGAGGCAGCAGATGCAAGGCACTTATGAAAAAAGTATCTACATTGACCATCTTAAACCTTAGCTTTAGGAGGGCAGACAGCAGCACACTCTGACCAGCTTGATCCTAGAGAGGACCTGTACTTCCACTTTGAAACCAAACCACACTAGCACTCAGAAGTTTGTCTGCTCCCAAGCAGAAGTTACAGCCCTCATTTTCCTGGGACTTCAGAGACCTGAACATTTGGTGTGGCTAATCATCTGCATTTGAAAAACCTTGTCTAATTCCTTCTTAAGTATTTAGGGAGAAAATATTGACAGCAAACATCCGCTAAGATTTTACACTGTGTACATCTTTCACACACGTAATACAACTTTTTCCATAAATAATCACTTTTTGTGGTGTCTTTGTTCAAAAAAACAGAAAAGTTATTACATGAAAGGACCTATTTGTCTTTAAAAGTCAGCCTCCTTTCTTTCTTCTTTAATATCTGAGTTGGTAAAACTCACCTATAAAAATATCTTCTTAAATGTCCCGGCCGTAGAATATTCAGAACAAGTACAATTCTGTATTGAGTCAGTGTAAGAATATCAATATGAATGCAGATGTATTTTCTAAGAGTCTTCTTTAGAAGGCTATCTGAATGCTTTGCACTCACAGAAGAAACTTATACACACATTAAATTGAAATTTAAAAACCCTCACAAACGAAAAAAAGTGAGCATTCTTTCTATTCTTTACATTTCCTAGCCATTCAAATTTATGCAAGTGACCACCTGCAAATGCCTTTTTCCTTCAAAAAGAGCTTTTCACTGTAGACAGATTTTTAAAGAGTTCTGGATGGTACTTATTCTCACTCACCAGGAGACGGTTATGAAATGGGGCCATTTTGTTCCTCAGGCTTGCACATGGCTCAATCACATTATCATATAACAGAAGAAGCTACTTGAGACTACAGTCAAGTGAACTGAGAATAAAGAGAAGTTACACCATCATTATATGATTTGTTTGATTTTGCAGAATATAGAGTAAGTATTATAGATGGGATTGTGAAGAGTAAGCGTTATAGATAAGATTGTGAAGTACTCACGTTAAGATTAAAAACGAGTATGAGTTCATTAAAACAGAGAAAGAATAGAAATTATCATATAAGGGAAATAAAATAGATTAATCCTGTGAACTCCCTTTTTTGTACAACTCGAACACAGCACTACACGAGCCAAGTCTCAGCCATGGCTGAGACATAAAAATTTCCACAAATTAAAACATCCCATACAAAAAGGACAAGATTCTGTGAATCACACTAGAATGACACACACATTGCAAAGGTAGTCCTGTATCACTGTAGTTGTATTTACTCAATCACTTAAAAGGATAAGACTCAGTTAAAAACTGAAAGATGAGAATATAAAAACAAGAAAAAAAAAAAGGCAGGAAAACCCCAGCATGTTCAAGTATGTTAGGCAACACTCAGATTAAATGATATATGGAAAATAATAGATAAAAAAAGATAAATGATATGGAAATATCTAAGTCATAAAGCGACTGCATGACTTATACATCTTTCATGGGTAGTTGAATGTCTGCTTCTCTCTCTTGCAAAAGAAAGTTCTGCTTCAAACCAGATATACTCATTTTTACTCTGATCAAAATCGTAAGAGGAAGGAAGGCAAGCACAAGAGCTTTTTAGGTATTTGATGTAGCTGTTAACAGACTAAACAAATTGTCCTTCTGTCATGTTTCCTCCCAGTACACAGAACTGTGATCTATCCAAATAGATTCTGCAAGCAATACTGGAGCAAGAATAAATTAGTGATTTATGACACCACATTAAAATTCGTAGGTGTCATGAGATACCCTGTTAGGATTTCTGAAACCACATATTCTCAGCCTTTTGCAGCTGGTGAAGAAATCTAAGCATGGACATCCTTTGTACTTGAAGCTTGAGGCAATTAGACTTTCAATTTAGCTAATTTACTTTATACAGACTTGTACTTTCAGAGGAGCTAGGAAGTAGTATGAAGAATGTGCAAATCTGTACTCAGAGGAAATACGTTTTGTTTATCCTAATGAATTAGTGATGGTTACATGAAGCATTCTTTTCATGAGTGCCAGTCTAAAGTTTTGCAATGCCTATTCCTAATTACTTGATGCTTCAAACAACTTTTATGCTGCCATCCCACTGTGGATCTGCACCAGGTAAGCAAAACAGAAAGAGTGTTTTAACAACTTAAATATGAGCGAAAGGAATTTTCTCCCTTAGCCTTTGAAATAGTCAAATGAATTGCTGAAGACACAGGAACAAATACAAAAGTTAACTGGCTTTCTATATTGTAACATTTCTAAAAAGGTTCATTCAGACAACTGAGGGGCAAAAAAGAGAAAAAGAGAGACCCAAGCCTTGTGTTGTACATTTCTTAAGCACCTCCCCTATGGGGAAAAACTGTGCAGATGGACCACTGAAGTCTGCACGCATGCCTTGAGAGCTGTGGTCTTGCAGTGGAGCAAATATGATTCTGTAATTCCTCATCTCTGCCACAACATACACACAAAAAAAAAGGAAAAAAAAAAAAAAAAAAAAGCACCAGGGGGAAGCTTTTAAGTAATGCTCCAGAGCATTATTTAAAAGAAACTCACTAGAGTTGCTTTTGCAGAGTCTTATGACCTTTCTTATATTTTTAGACAGTATTTCCCAAACATAGATAAACTATTGAGAGGCATATGGTTTGCACCATCTGGGCAACAAGTTCTATTGGGATACTGTGGTGAACAGCATATGTGTAGTGCCTGGTGCACAGTATCCTACAGTGTTAAAAAAAACACTAGAGACTATTTTGAAGCCAACCTTGAAAAATCCCACATATGTTTAAGGGACCAATATCCTTTCAGAAGATGTGTTCTCTTTACTTTCACTACAAATCAAAACAATGAATTGCCATGTTTAATTTTGCTTTGTTCTGAAATTCCTCAAGGAGGCATCATATTCCTCAACATTTCCACCTGTCAAACTATTTATTATCCATCCATATACATATTGACCGATTCTCCCTCATTTTTTCCTTCTCTGCTGGTGAACCACACAGAGTGTTTCAATTTAAAGTCACAGTAAAAACTGGATGATTCAGAAAAGTAAATACATTTTTATTCCTTGTGACAGATAAAGAATCGGTTAATCATGGCACAATGATCAAACCAGGCTACGTAGTTTTTTAGCCTGTATTCTGACACTAGTTTATCAATGCGAAGAGGAATAGGAAGTCAGCTTGCTATTCCTGCGCATGAAAAGTTTTCAATGGTGTGGTATGACAAATGGCTGACAGCCTCTTCACTAACATATTTTTAGAATATTTAACATTTGAACAAGACTCTCTTGAAACTACAAAAACAGATGGTTGTTGCAAAACACAAACATTAGCTGTTCAGTACAAGGTAATTCATAAAACTGAAAACATTCAAGTAGCCAGTATTTTGCTTTGCTCTACAAGGCTTGAAATTATCCATGTTATGGAAACCTAAAATCAGATCTACTGTACTAGACTGTAAGCTTAACTAAAATCACCCTTGACTTAGATTATCACAGACTGTGATTGCATGTGCCCGTGTCTAATTACAGGGTTCATCCTTTCCTTTTCAGTCCTTGCACTTACAGATTTCTGGCATGCTT
This sequence comes from Clamator glandarius, assembly GCA_033459285.1. Lineage (NCBI taxonomy): Eukaryota > Metazoa > Chordata > Aves > Cuculiformes > Cuculidae > Clamator > Clamator glandarius. Next base: position 2,559,415 of record JAUNZM010000140.1, read on the forward strand.
AACATTAACAAGAATGGATTTACACATTGAATTATTTGCTAAAGACATAACATATCTGACTGCCTACAAGAAAGTTAATCAAGTCTGGAGTCCAGCTATCTTGGATTATGCTTTAAAAGAAACAGTTTTCCAGCATTATTGTAACATGCTTTTGCTTAACTAACCTTTTGACAAGTAGGTGCCTGCAGCTGGAGAATCTATCAATAAGCCACTATTTACCTTCAGTTAACTTGCACTCTACTTTAAGTACTTTTATCTAATTGTTTAACAGAAAAACATCTAGTTGCCCAAAGTGCCCTATGCGTCACTGAGTATGTCATCTTAGACTCCTGTCCTCCCCTTCCACATACATAAGTCTGAGACAGAATAGACTTGCTTGGAAAATAGTTACTCAACTTTCTCCATCAACATATCTGTTGCATAAACTCATACAAAATTCCTAATCAAAATTCCCTCAAAACTCTTGGGTGGACTCCATCTGGCCCCATAGACTTGTGGGCATCTAGCTGGGCAAGCAAGTCTCTAACCACCTCCTCTTGGACCTTGGGAATCTCATACTTCTCTTCCAACCCTTGGGGTTGTGCACAGAGGGAACAATCTTCCTTACTGTTAAAGACTGAGGCAAAGTAGGCATTGAGCACTTCAGCCTTGTCTTCATCCCCTGTTACTGTTGTTCCCTCTGCATCTACTAGGGACTGGAGATTCTCCCTAGCCCTCCTTTTGCTGTTGATGTATTTGTAGAAAGACTTTTTGTTGTCTTTCACAGTCTTGGCCAATCGCATTTCTAGTTGGGCCTTAGCCCTCCTGACTTCTTCCCTGCACGTTCTCACCTCCTCCCTATAGTCCACCCAGGATGCCTGCCCCTTCCTCCAGAGGTCGTAGACCCTCCTCTTCCTATTGATGTTTCTCAGGACCTCCCTACTCAACCATGCTGGTTTCTTACCCCTCCGGCTACTTTTCCGGAACTTGGGGACGGCTTTCTCCTGAGCTGCTAGGAGTTCCTTCTTGAAGAGCGCCCAGCCCTCATGGACACCTTTGCCCTCAAGGAGCGCCTCCCACGGGACTTTTCCGACCAGCCTTCTGAAAAGCCCAAAGTCTGCTCTCTGAAAGTTGAGGGCGACTGCTCTACTAACCTCCTTCTTCATTTTACCCCGCACTGAGAACTCTATCATCTCATGATCACTTTGCCCCAAGCATCCTCCAGCCTTCACATCCCCCACCAGTCCTTCTCTGTTCACAAACAGCAGGTCCAGGAGGGCACCGTCCCTTGTCGGTTCCCTCACCAGCTGTGTGAGGAAATTGTCTTCCACACACTCCAGGAACCTCCGGGACTGCTTCCTTTCTGCTGTATTATACTCCCAGCCTGTATCTGGGAAATTGAAGTCTCCCACAAGGACTAGAGGTAGCGATTTTGAGACTACACTCAGTTGTTTGTAGAAGAGCTCATCAGCTGCTTCTTCTTGGCTGGGTGGTCTATAGCAGACTCCCATCACAATACCTGCCTGCCCATGGGCTCCTCTGATTTTCACCCACAGGCACTCAGTCCCATCCTGACCGTAGTCCAGCTCGAGGGTATCAAAGCCCTCTCTAACATAGAGGGCTACCCTGCCTCCTCTTCTGCCCTTCCTGTCCTTCCTGAAGAGTTTATACCCCACCACGGGTACGCTCCAGTTGTACGAGTCATCCCACCACTGCCCGCCCTGTTCTGTTATCTGCAGCACATTCAGCCAGGTACCACACAGTCCAGCTTTTGTGGGTTTGTGTCCTCATAAACAAAAAGGAGTCCACGACATACCAAAAATCACCAATGGTCAGTATCAGGTCATATTTCCATCTTATTTCATCTAGAACTGTAGTTTTCTATCGAAGAGCTAAACCCCAAATATTCTGGAATTCTAAAGCTACATCCAGGAAGGAGGAAAAAACCCCCAAAAACATAGACAGACTTAAATGAGTTCTTTGTTTAACAAAGCCAGGATTAAACCATTTCACATGCTAAAATGCCCAACAACCAGTAAGATACAATAATAATCAAAAAATAAGCAGGATGCTTTTAAAATGTTAAACATGAGAAAAGTACAAGTCATTTTAATAGCAATACCTCAAAAAGTAGAATAAAATTTTAAAAAGCTGAATTTTTTTCAAGAACAAATGAAGAAAGTTAGTTTATTTAAGTGTATTTCCAATTTTGTCCATTTTCAGAATCTGCATGTGTGAGCCTAGGGAATTGGTTTATCAATTACAAATTTAATAACATCAGTTTAATTATATTGTCTCTAAGATAACTTTCTAAGACTATTTTCTACATCTCTAGACTGCTACAAAGTTGCTAGATTGGGTTTTTTACTTGCATCTTTCAAAGTATTTTATCCAAGTATTCCTTTGAATCAAAGGATTCCTCTGGTATTCCTCCATTTAAAAAAAAATCTAAAATGAATAACAAAAATCTAATTAGATGCATCTCTACCAAATTTTACAACTCAGAAAAGCTGAAACCAAACTTATAAAAGGAAAATTATGGAGAGTATATGGTTTGTACCTGCATTCAACAATAGAAGGACTGCAAAAAATCAGGGTTTTTTTAAGAACAAATTATTTCTACACATTTAAGAATCATGTATTAAAACATAATGTGGGGGATGATGTGATCAAGAGCAGACCTGCAGAGAAGGAATTCGGGGTACTGATGGATGAAAAGCTGGACATGAGCCAACAATGGGTACTTGCTGTCTGAAAAGCCAACCATATCCTGGGCTGCATCAAAAGAAGTGCGACTAGCATGTCAAAGGAGATGATTCTGCCACTACGTGGCTCTGGCGAGACCACACTTGGAGTACTGAGTCCAGCTCTGGAGTCTTCAGCACAGGGAGGTCATAGACCTATTGGAGCAGGTCCAGAGGATGGCCATAAAAATGATCAGAGGGCTGCAGCACCTCTGCTGTAAGGACAGGCTGAGAGAGTTGGGGTTATTCAGCCTGGAGAAGAGAAGGCTGCAGGGAGACCTTATAGCAGCCTGTCAGTATTTAAAGGGGGCCGGTAGGAAAGATGGGACAGACCTTTTACGAAGGCCTGTTGTGACAGGACAAGCAGTAATGTTTTCAAATTCAAAGAGGGTAGATTTAGACTGGATATGAGGAAGAAATTTTTTTACAATTAGAGTGATGAAACACTGGAAGAGGCTGCCCAGGGAGGTCGTGGAGGACCCATTCGTGGAGACATTCAGGGTCAGGTTGGATGGGTCTCTGAGCGACCTGACCTGGTTAAAGATGGGGGCATTGAACTAGATGACTTGTAAAGGTCCCTTCCAACCCAAAACATTTTACTTTCTATGTTCATAAGATAACTTAATAGCCACTGTAAAGCAAATGGCTTTGAACTAACTGGAAAACTGGTACAAGATGTAAGGTATTTCTAGTGAAGCATCTACTTTAATTATAAGAGAAAGTTTTAGGCATAAACTTGTACGAATAAATATCACAACCCACTGACTTAATGGAAGCAGGGTATTTGTATGGGATAGTTGCTTTATCTTGCTTGAGCATATTCACATTTGAGGAGTACATAAAGCTTTGGTCTCAGGAAGCAAAAATAATTTCCTACCTTTCTTGAAAATACTGAGAATTCACCTGAGCATAAAAGGAAGCCACAACAGAAAGACAGGCAGAGTACACACTTCTTGTTCATTTAGCTAACAATGCTAGGAGCTGAATATAAGTTGTACTGGAAATCATTAATTCAGGATAAAGCCTTGTAATGCTGCACAAGAGGTCTTGAACACAAGAGCGAGAACTTTGGAGACTGTATGAAAAGAATACCTGTGGATGAACAAAGAACAAGCTACATTCAGAAATAGTAAGAGATTGAGACACATCAGCTTGCTTGACAGCACTAACAATTCTAAGAGGAAACCCTGCTCAAAACTGCAAGCGTGATCAGTGGCTGTAAACATCAATCCTAATATGCTCCTAAAAATATGGACCGACACTAGTCATCCATAAGAAACTGCCAATGTCCATACAAACTCTTTTGGAACAGAAATAATATTGAAAGCAATATTCCCTTCTAGTACAAAGATAAAGGGACATAACACATTTTAGCTTTTTAACTACTTAAGATTTATGCTTAAATTATAAGGGAATTACTCAACTAGTAGTGACAGACTAGGAGAACAGTCAAATGGATCACCTAGGTTGAAGTCATCTGTAAAATGGACCAGGTTAAAACTGGCATTGTCTTGTATGTAACCCTTCACTTCCCTTTTTCCTTGTTTAAAGGAACCATGGCTAAGCATATTTTGTGCCACTACTGAACTTGGAAAGGCCTCTAGTGGAGGCAAAAATATGGTCACTCCCCAATTCCTCCTTCCCATAGACTTGCACGAGCCTCTGCTAAACTTGACCTGCCAGTCACCTCAGGCTTTAAGCGACTGCCACCTGCAAAATCCATTCTGAATAACATTCAGAAAGAATGAAGCAGCCTGTCACTGTTTTTGCTAACAGTTCACACCCTGATCCAGAAATAGCATGTGTGCGCTTTCATGTGCAGGCAATCCACCCTGCTCTCACTTCAACAAAGAGCCCGTCAAAGTGAGTGCATTTGCTCATACAAGTTGGACAGACAAACCTTCCTCGTTTCTTTGCGTTCCAGCCAGTGCAATCATACTATTGTATTAATCGAGTGGGATAAACTTTTGGACATACACCTAACCTTTTCATTTTAATTTTAAACTGAAATGCAATGCTTCAATTTACTTGGGTTGTTATTTGGTTTTCTTCCCTCTTATTAGTTATTTGTACAAAATCAGTATACTATTGCATATCATACTTAAGAAGCAAAAACACTTGAAGAGACTCAGTATATAACCCCTACTCCAAAGAACCAGTAGTAATTACAAGAGCACTAAACTATGTAAATATTTTAAGCCCCACCCTCTTATAGATCGTTCTGAATCAAGTATCCTGAAGGTACAGACAAAAAGAATGGTACAGTCAGCTACTTGAACTACTAAAGCAGATGTCATTTCATGAAACTGTTACTTCGTACCCATTTGAGCAGATACATAGCTCAGTGTGACCAAAACATGCTTTAGCACAAATCAAAATGTATGCCTTAAATGCAGTATAAATTGAATTGCATAATAGATGCACAGATTTTTTTTTCCTTTTAGAGATGTTTATATTTGATATAACCCAGAGCTTCCTAGAGGACCACCTTTACTATCTAAAATACTCTAAGTAAAGAACCTGCTACAAGCAACAAGCGACCCTTCCAACCAAAGCAAAACTAATCTAAATACTATTTCTCAAAGCATGTATGTGCAGAAGAGAGGCTTAGTGCATACAGACAGAGAGGATGAGGGAAGTGGCCTGTTGGTACTCCAATAGTTCACACTTCTGTCCATCCATCCCCCATCTGGGAGAAGGTAAAATGGGAGTAGACAAGGGCCAGGAGATGTGCATTCTTAATCCTCCATCTGCAACAAAACTATGGTGTGTTCTTTTACAAGTCATTTTACACCTTTATGTCCACTTCGTCCTCTCCCTTCACCCATCAACTCAGACTATTCTGTCAAAGTAAGGGCACATTTCATAGCACGCAATTGTGCTCATTATCAGCATCAGATCTGATATGAGAAATCTAAACATCACCTCTGACACAGTACCTAGGAAACATTAAAAATTATTTTTACCACAAAAGCACCAACAACGATTAAAGCCTGCCAAAATAAAGGCCATTCTAGTTCATCACCAAAATGAGCAAAATATGGAAGAGTCACCTTATACCCACCCATATAACAGAGATGGGCCCAAGGCATACAATTTAGCTTTTGCTGATTACTGCATGAAGCGAGCTTCTCACAGTGTTGACTGCATACCAACTGCCACACTAACAAGCGGCATCTTCCTTCGGACATTTACAAACATAAGAATGCTTATTCATGACAGTCCCACATATCATCTGCCATTCCAGATGGTGACTGGTGGGATGCTGATTTTGTCCTAAGGCAGTTACCACCCACCAAGACAGTATATGCAGGGCTAAACAAAAACCATGTGCCATCTGCTGTCAAGTTTATAAGACTTTTTTGAGACCTACTAAGTTAGTTTAAGTTTATTTTAGAGCAGACAGGTCAGGAGGCTACAGCTCTCTAAATGCTCAATAAAAGAAGGGTTATGTTGCACTGTAACACGTACGCAATAAATCAAGAATCTCTTGCAAAATGTGCTGCTGGGCCCACCTTTAACAAAGTAGCAAAGTATTCTCACTGTGATCAGTGGCAAAAGGCTCATAAGCTCAGAGGGAACCACAGGGAACCTGAGACTAAGAAGCAAAATGAAATTCTGCAAAGCTTAATATTTCCGTGGCCTGAAGAAATTCTAAAAATTTTCTTTCTTGCTGACAGGATGTTTTTTCTGCCTCCTTTCCTTGCACCTTTCTACTGCTATCACTTTGACAGCTGTTCTCCCTTTTGCGATTTCTTGCCCAGCCCCAGCTCTTTTCCTGCCCCCGTATCTCTGTAGATTCTTCTCAGCCTCCTGCTCATGTGCTGTCATAGTATATACATATAGAGGAAAGAAAAGTCAAATAAAAAGCAGAACCAGTGTGACGACATCTCCTGCCTCAAAAACCATGTAAACTTGCTTCATCTGTCATAACCATTTATAGATGGTTAACAGTGAATGCAGAAAATTCCCCAGTTTGGGGCCATTAGGCACTGAAACTACATAAATAATTCTGCACATTTTTCTTAAATCATCTAATTACATCTCTTTTTGTACATTGATAAAGATCTAAAGCAAGCAGAGAAAAATAAAAAAAAACCCAACCCAACACATCCACTTGTGCATTTTTGCAAATATTTCTAAACCACCAGGTACATGAAAACTTTTCACTGAGGCAGGGAATTAACCCTTGCAGAAGTGTAAAGTTTACGTGTTTGTCTGCACAGATGAAAAATAAAAGTATTGCTTAAGCTCACCCCTTAGGAAGTAGAATTTCAAAACATGGTCAAACTGCCTTGAAATCATTAACATCAGAAAAACAGGACACAAAGGAGAGAGATCATGAAGGTCAGTACTGCACAGTAGTGAGAGGTAAGAGTTGCAAAGGTCTCTAAAGGGACCAGTACTGAAAGAGCCCCTGGTGTTACAGCCCACGACAACATGGCTGCGTCAGCAGAGATTGTCCTGGAAGCCTGGCAGCTGAAGGAAGACGCCTCCAGCCAGCACGTGTGTCTCACCTCCTCCAGTATTTATACTATGTGGGGCAGAGGCAGGGCGGGAGAACAGAATACACTAGTCAACTCCAAATGACAGCTTAGTTCTTAAGAAAATGTAGAGGCCACCTAAACGAGGAAAATCTGGAAAAGTACATACGAAGAAAAGCGTTTGTCATTCCTCTCCCCTGACACAGGCAACCAGAGGCAATGAGGGGCACAGGGTAGAGCTTCTCCATGCTCCATGCTCCTTAACAAAATATTTCCTAGCACTCCTTTACATAACTGTTAGCACAACCATCAGTTGTTTTAAGTCGTCCCAGACTGCTTCCTCTACTGCAGAAATCGCAAATACCAACCCATGCATCCTACTGCAGCTACCTGCAGAACACATGCCTTTATTAAATGTCCATGTAATCATAAATGTAATTAAAACTTAGTACTACAATAAAGTTATTCAACATAAAGATATGAGAAAATTACACAATTCACAGTCTTATACTGTCATCCTGCTCAGAATACAATTCTGGCATCTCCTTAGGGATATAAACATTTTTCTACCTTTCATTTTACAACCATCAATTGGAAGTCTTCACAGACATTCATGCATACTGGTCTCATAAAAAGTAAAAACGTCATTTTGCAAAGGGATAAACTTCTGATGAAAGCAGTCACACTGGAAATTGGCTGTTAATCTCTTCTGAATAAATATAACCCCTAGAAAGACGGAAGTGTGAGCAGAATATATACTTTTTTGCACTTAAAAATGCTGAGATGCACACCAAAAAGCTTTTACTTTAGCATTTATAGCTGAAGTTATCCATCAGAAGCCCATTTTACTCTCATGAGACATTTTTCTCTCTGGTCATTCATTTTCAAAGCCTTTTGCAACTTTAAGATTGCAGTAAAACTGACTGTTATACCTTATTTCAGTAGCTATCTCTCTCTCTTGTCTGAGCTGTCACATTCCTTGGAGACATATGGTGGTTTTTCAACTTCCTAAACATTTTATGAACTAAGGAATAAAAAAAAAATTACTTTTTTGCAGTGTCCCAGTGGACTTCATAATGAAAAACATCCTTGTCATAAGAACTTCCTCTAATAGATCCCTTGATAGGGGATCTATCTTTGACAGGCCTGCTTAGTTGACCTGTGCTCAAATTATATTATACTTTCCCAAACAGCTGATAATTTAACACAATTTCTGCTAAAAGACAGTTTCAAACACACACTGTCTTAAAAGATCCAGTGGATCTTAAAAGATCAGTGGTCTCCTGTGCTGACATCACAAACATGACATTTTGAAACATCAAACATTTGGAAAGATTCATTTAAGAAAAACTGATTTATCAGTCTGATGTGCCTCTCTCACGACACTCCACTCATCAGTGCTGCTAGCTCACAAAATTATATCTTGCAGTATTAGGCATTTTTCTTAAGCCTGGCTCATACAGTCATAAAAATCCCTAGGAACTCTAGCTTTTTAAATAACCCTCTAATCCTTGCAGAGATGACTGAAAATATGAACCTTAAAGGCTCAAAAACTAGAAGGGAATTAAACAGAAACCAATTTCAATTTCCTTCTAGGACCTGACAAGCTTTTTTAATGTTCAGAGCTGATGGTATTTCTGGCAGCTAGGCAGAAGGCTTGATGTTCTCTCAGCCATGCACCTGATCAAGTCCAATACTGCTGCTATGCTTTATCACTGTATGAAACACAAGACTTAAAAAATTCAGTCCTTGTGTACTTCAGCCACGGCAAAGCTCCAGCAATCAGTCCTATATTTGGCCACACAAGTTTTTCCAAGGTGATATCCAGCCACTTATTTTGGGCCAATGCTGTCTGTTCTTTTAAAGTTTCTCTTTCCCTGGTGTGTGCAGTCCATAAATGCATCTGAAGGCAGGTGTTTCCTCTTCCACCATACTCCCACAACCTACCCTTTCCCCTAGCCTTTATTTTACAAGGCTAAGGAATTCTCCCCTTTAAAGAAAAACCAGGATCTCTTTTTCCCTAATCAAAACACTTCTCTGCAACCATCTCAGTCTGAACTCATCACAAGCAGTAATCAAACCATTTCCTTGAGCTCCAGATAGGGACTCATCAGTTTTGTAATTGCAATGTCAATGCTTCTTTCCCTCCAAAAAGCAGGATGGTGAGGCATAGAATCATAGAATAGTTGGGGTTGGAAGGGACCTTAAAGATCATCTAGTTCCAATCCCCCTGCCATGGGCAGGGACATCCCACTAGATCAGGCTGCCCAAGGCCCCATCCAACCTGGCCTTGAACACCTCCAGGGATGGGGCAGCCACAGCTTCCATAAGCAACATGTTCCAGTGTCTCACCACTCTCATGGCAAAGAAATTCTTCCTAATGTCTAGTTTAAATCTGCCCCTCTCCAGTTTATACCTGCTCCCCCTTGTGCTATCACCACAACCTTTATGAATAGTCTCTCTTCAGCTTTCCTGTAGGTCCCCTCAGAGCTCCATATGTTGAGGATTCTAGGACTGGACACAATACTCCAGATGAGGCCTCATAAGAGAGGAAGAGAGGGACAGAATCACCTCCCTCGACATGCGGGCCACGCTTCTTTTGAAGCAGCCCAGGTTACTGTTGGCCTTCTGGGCTGCAAGCACACATGGCCAACTCATGTTGTGCTTCTCATTGACCAGCAACCCCAAGTCCTTCTCTGCAGGGCTGCTCTCAACCACGTCATCCCCCTTCGTGTACTGAAAACAGGGACTGCCCCAACCCAGGCGCAGGACCTTGCACTTGGTCTTACTGAACCTTATGAGGTTCTCAGAGGCATCACTAGTTCATTTAACAAAATATTCCTAAACAATATACACATCGTTTTTTTAATTTGTTTAATCACGTTTCATTAGGTATAGTGATTAAATAACTGGCAAGTATCAGTGAGAGTTCTCAGCTATTTCAATTCATTCAGTTTAAGCTAAATGGTCAATACAATCAGTAACCCAATATGTAAATTAAATGCCACTTTATTGTTTATAAATATGTATTAATCCTTAACTAAGCCATGAACAATGAAGGCCCAGTTCAGCTGTCATCAGAAGCAGACTGTCATCTGCCACAGGAAACCACATATGGAAGTATCTAGAATTCAGAGATCCCACAAGATATCCTTGCAAAGAAATGGATATTAAGGACTTAGTTTCCAGAATAAATTTACAAATACCTACAGCTGCAAATTTTCAAATTACATTTTTTACTTCCCCTTGGAAAATGTTGTGTGTTTTAGCCAAAGTTTTCTCTAGAAAATAATCTATTCAGTCAAAACGTAATTTTCAGAAATTGCTAGCCAAAGTTTTCTCTAGAAAATAATCTATTCAGTCAAAACGTAATTTTCAGAAATTGCATACTCATTAAATAGCACGGGCACCTGTTTCAGCTCTGTCAAAGAAGAGTTGCAAATAGAAAACAATACTGAAAATGGAAGAAATCTAAATTTTACAGAAACAACTTCCACAGGATTTTTTTGTTTATGTTCAATATTTAAAGACTTTGCCCCAAGTTTAGAGCAGGAATCACAACTGATACTGAGAAGTTAAGGCAGGTAGCAGCTTTGGTTTCCAAACACTTTTAACCACCAATGTCTGTAACTCAGAGACCCTTCATGAGCTAGTCTGATACTGCAAAAGGCTCCTCACGTTCTGATCCGGGACATGGTTCAGGTCGCAGCTGTAGCTGTATCCTAATGTTAGTATCCTAATCCCCACTCTCCCTCTTTGATATATGAAAAATCTCTTCTAAAATATAAGCCAAAATCCCAAAACAAAAAAAAAGACAACAGTAGAAAGAAGCATCTTAAGGGCTAACTCTATGACTCAATGCAACTACAGATGCTATAGCAGATACTTCAGCCACATTACAATATCCTGGTATTGATCAATCTGAAACTCTTGATATCTAAAGATATTCAAGGTCATTGGGTCAGGAGAAATTCATGGGACAGTCACCACTTTCATTTTATTGGATTTCTCATTGCATACTTGTGGCCCAGCCTTGCATTCCTCACACTGCAATTCTCAAAGGTAACCAGAGCATGCAAAGAAGGGGACAAACCTCACGTCCACCTTTGGGTTTTCACAGCTTCATAAACTCTAATGACTGAAAAATTCACAAAGCTAATCCTCTATAGATTAACCACATTCAAAAATGTCAAAAGCTGTAAGACACATTTATAGTCTGTCAGTACAAGAAACAAAATTTAACAGTTACCTTGTCCTATCTTGCACAACTCCTTGAGTAAGCATGATGCGTGACACTTACATTCTACTGCTGCTGCTACTGGGCCAAGCACACACACAGACACACACATTTGAAATAAATGGGTGCCTTGTCAGACTTTCTTGATTTACCCTTTCTGTGAAGTAGTAGTACAACAGACATCCTGTTACCCAAATGCACAAGCCAATACTCCACTATTACTAACTCTCAAGATAGCACCTGCAATATAGTTAACATTAATTGGAAATCTGCTTCATCCAGCTTTTTGCTGAGAAAGTTCCTGCATTTCAATAACTAAGCAGTTATCTATTACATTTATAAGAAAACAAACTAAAATAAGAGACTTCACAGATTCCAAAATCTAGTAGAGGTAGGTCACATTAAGGCAAAGCATTATCTGAATAAATCCTGAATCCCAATAAAGAAATAGATTAATCATACACGTTTTCTAGAGACAAAGACAATAAGATAAACCCGTTTTAGTTTAAAGGACTTTAAGTCTTTTTCCTATGTCTGACTGTTTGGACTGTCAACAATAACTTAGAACCACTTTATTAGTTCTCTTGTTGACCTCCCCAAACCAAACACACAGATGGACCAGGGAACCACAAAGTTAAATTACTTTCCTTTTGCAGTCATTCATCCAGTTCCTTTAATGAGCATGCATATTTCAGGATAAGCACAAATCTTTTTGGAAAAATTTAAGAAAATCTAAAACTTATTTCTTATTGCAACAACCGGGAGGGGGGGAAGTAGTAGAGTCCCACCATTGAGGTCACTAATAAATACAGAACGCCTAAATTTTTCATTTCACATCTTAAACACTGTTACATTGTACTTCTAAACAGCTACCACTTCTCACTCTCAGGATACAATAAATTCATTGATACGTGGTGTAATTCCCATTTGTAAAATCCATACAGACCCTCTGAAATAAAGCACACTGAATAAATTCACATAATGTATTATCAGTAATGCTTAAGCATAAACATCTGTAAGCATACTGGAAACAATTTCATATGGAATATCAGTTATTCAGTTGTACTCTGTTAACTAAAAACATGAATGAGGAAGAACATCAGTTAATTTTCCTAAACCAAATCACACTAGCGATTTACCCTAGCATACAGCATAGGATAATAGCAATTTATCCTAACATACCCTAGTGCAGCATACCAAAATAAAAACACTGCAATTTCTCCAATATGCATAAGAATCATAATGAACTCATTTACTGAACATAGAATAGAAATGTAATCAAAGAAAGCTGTATGGAATAGCTATATTCTATACAGGAATAATTACTTGTATTTCAAATTAATTCTTGTGCTAAAGAAATAGTTGCAAGCAAATAAATCAGTGTCCTAAAACTCTGTCAGAGAGTGAACTCATTTGGGAACTACAGCTGTTGTGCTTTAGAGATCTGGATTAAAATCCATCATTATCTTTCAGTTAATACTCTTTCATCGACCAATCAGCAGTCATATGGTGTTTACCAACCCTGGTCACTTAACCCACTTGAATGGCCTTTGTGCTATAATTTGTACTTCAATACAATCAGATTACTTCTAATCTAAATGATTCATGTCCTTTATGGGACAGATAAACACTAATCCCAAGGTTCCTAAAACACAGCAGGCCTAAACAGTGCCAGTATGGCATCCAACATTTGTCATTTTAATAGAATATTTTATTCAAGTTGGGAAAAACTTAATTTTATCATACTAACCCTGCCTTTTGGATACTCATTCCAAATTTCTTATATAGGCAAAGATTTATCTGCAAACACCAGCACTCAGGTATATGAAATCAGCAGCACATAATCAATATACTAGTAATTAGATACTACTTTTTCATCAAATTATTTCACAGGAAAAAAATACTTATTCTTTAATAGTAGACTAAGCAAGGAGGAGCACTTTAAAACTATTTGTTCAGTAAGGAGTTACACATGGTAATGGCCCACAGTCCCTAGTTCTCAATTTAAAAAAAAAAAACTCCGTCTCCATAATGGTCTTCTAAAGATTCAGCAGTTAGTGTCCTCTGTCATTCCTGTTGTTCAGTTAATCTTGGGTGACACTTGGAAGAAATTGCACTACAGTGCAAGTCTAACATCTAATTACATTTAGCAGTAATACGCTTAGGCTCTGATCTCACAAATGCTTCTGCACAGGTGGATCAGTGAGCATGTAACAATCTCTCTAGAAAAGGAAGGACCCACAGATGCAAATATATTTGCATGACTGGAGCCAGGTACATCCATGTATCTGAACCTCAAAAAAACGCTGGAATCCAGAGCATGAACAGTTGAATAGTTCAGTAGTAACCTCATTGTGACAGCAAGTACGCAAACACCTTTGTACATAAAGATATTATCAGTGTTACCCTATCACATTCACTTATTCACAACACATAAATTTCTTACCTACAAAAATGTGCTGCTAAAATTTGAACTCCCTATAAGACATATCACCTTGTAAAATACAACTGACCATATCCCAAATTAAGCCAGGATAAGCCTACTCAGAATAGGCTAAAATAGTTTCAAAGAAAAACTAAGATGCTAGATGATCTTAGCAGTATCTGTAGTTATGACCTTATGCAAATCCAAATGTGTACTTATATTACCTCAGCACAGGGGCTTATATTTCATATTAATTAAAACTCCCTCCTATTTTTCCTAAACTAGAAAGACAAAGTTCAGTTTCTCATTGTATCCACATTCACATGCAGAGGTGCTCTCAGCACATGACCTCAGTCTACCTTGTAGTGGTGAGCAAGGTAAAAAACAGGCAGAGAATCAGGACCCACTACCATTGCAAAAATTCTGTTTTACAACTGAGACACAAGCCTGATGCATAAATGTTTAAGAAGCCTCCATCCGCATTTGAGAGGTCTGAGGCAGATAATCTTATACAGCAGCACAGAGAATATAAAGGGGACTGCACTCTGAAATTTGCTATGCTGACAGCAAGTACTTACAGGATTTTTCAGGGAATGGCACATATACTCCTTACATAACTCTGGAAATGACTCTTGAGATGTTCTTTGTACTTTATGCAAGCTCTCTATTGCACATTACAAAACAGCCTCCTTGAAAGTTCTAGTAGAAATTACAGTTTGATTGAGATTTCCCAGAAATTGCAGCAATTTCAGAAGTGCTGGGAAAGCTTCTGTAATTCACTTCTGGAATTACAAGCTAACACATCACCAAATACAGAGTTTAAGAGGGTTGATCTGCCTTTCCAAGAGCAGTAATCTTTACTTTTCACCAATTTCTCAAGCTCTGCCACAATATCAGAATGTTGCATAGTTCCTTGAATACCGTATCTCTGTTATCTTAACTTATGATGAAATAAGCATAAATTGCAATTGTAAAATGGCAAGTCAGTTTCTTTTCTACTGATGCTTAAGAGTATGAGTAGAGTCTAATGCCCAGAAGCCTAAGTGCACCAATGATCACATAGCCCACCTGCACAATTAGACCCATTGCCACTGCTTGGAGGACACTAGGACATGCAAGATTCTTATTTTTTTCCCCAGATACCTAAAACCTCCTGGACTGCCTGTGCTAAAGACTAATGGTTCCAAAAGAGATTGTAAAGTCCACAAACACCGAACAAATATTTATGAATACGAGAAAGTGATCAGAAATTTGAAGGAAGAAGTTGGACATTCTGCAAATACTTCGATACTTAATTAATGAATAAACACCTAGCAATAGCAAAACAACCTCTGTGAGCTCAAAAATACGTCAGAAAGCGTATCGCCCACCATAGGAGCAAGTAACAGTCTTCATTTGCTAACTCGGTAGTTCATGTATACAGTAGCACATAAACTGCAAAGGTATCACACAGTTCTTTAATAGCATTAAGTCCAAACTTCCCAGGGCAGTGGAGGAAAGGGTGGACCTACAGATCTCTCAGGACAGATCGCAACTCTCAGATGTGGCCAGCAAAGGCTCTAGCCTTTGTGACTTCATAGAGATAGGACTACAGACTAAATAGAATGGACTTTTACTGGAATATGAAGGAAATGTCTATAGATCACATCAGATGTAGAATTAAATATGTGTGCTTGCAACCCCCACAGATGCTAGAAACAGATATAACTGCAATGTTATTACACTCTTTGTAGAACGCAATAATTCTTAAACTATGAAGCCGCAAAGAAAAATAAAAAGGACCTCTCATTCCACTCCCATTCTTCAGACGGCTCCTCCCAGCGATTACTAAAAGCAGCTGCCCCAAAATGAAACTAAATTATTTTTGGAGATAAAAACAAGGCTGAAGGCAGCTTCACTTCTGTGTTATCCCCACTTTTTCCATCCCTCTCCACTCCAGAATACACACTTAGACCACTTAAACTACTAAGAATTCAGAATTAACTAATTAGAGTTTTCACTGTTGTAGTAAAGAATCAGAAGTACCATATCAAAGATGTTATAAAGCCAGATATTTGGAAACTAACAGAAACGTAACTAGAGAAACCTGCAGTGGGAGAGAAACACAGCAAACAATTACCTCTTTCTTCAAGAAAAGTTACTTAGTAGTCAAAGTAACCATGTGAAAAAAACACCCCCAAACCCCCTAGCTAACAGAAACAGTTGGCCTGCTACGGGTTTTCCACTCAGTTATTGGAATTATATCACACTGGAATACTATCTCTCTGGTATCAAGAAAAAGTTAGACCTAGATTCAAAATATGTGGAACAGCTACATTAAACTAAGTTTGAGCACGAAAGACTACATCTGCATTTCTTTACTGCTATTTTTTTGTGCTTTATGGAAGACTCACATTGCCCCCTCGCTCCAATGAATTCTATATGTGCCAAGGAAGCAAACAACCATAAGTCACAGCAACACGGACTTTAAATCCTTGCCACAATAAATGAGATGATGCTTAGGGCTGCATTCCTCTCCTCCAGCACACCAGTCACCTTGCTAGGAGAACCCATTAAACAACTAGAGGTGTGAACCCATTCTAGCATTCCACTTTGTTAAGTCATATATCATTTTTACATAGAAGACATGGAGCTATAAATCACGTGTGACAGAATGAGAGCTAATTAAAGGGTCAGCTAAACATATAATTTTGCATTGTTGCATATCAGAGCACTTAAATTTTGTATAAAATACGGTAAAATATTAAAAGACATTTCAAGCAGGTATTTTCTTTTAGGAGGTGGGCATCACTATCTGAAACACATCAATATTTAATTTCCTAGCATGGAAGCCCTGTGAAACTCTGAGTCAGCCTTTTTTCTTTTTTTTTAATAACAGATTTAACACTGCCTTGCCCACAGGAGTTGCAGTGCAGTCTTGTATACAGTCTTTGGACTTAGTTTTTTTCCAGTTTTGAACAAGCTCCTAAGCCTCTGAGACAGAAAATCACAACCCAAGAAATGTTTACATGCACTAAGGCAAAGTATTAATCAAATGCACCTAAATCTAGCAGTTAAACCTAAGTGTGAGCACTTCAGACTATTTACAGGATCCTTGTGCCAATGAGGTATGGCTCACGAGAAAAAAACATCTATTTCCCCAATACCAGATTTCTTAGACAATGTGATTGTTTACTAAAAGATCATTGAAGGGTTAGAAATATATCTGATGCTAACATGTTAACTGAAATATCACAATCCAAGAGGGCTTTAAAATATCCATAATATTACTGCGACACTTAGTGAATAAGAAACCCGATATACCAAATACAGCATGAGGCTGATCCTCTAACTCAAGAGTTTTTCCTCTAAAGGATTTTTATGAATATATAATTATTTTTATTCCTTATTAACTTCTTTTTAGTGACTTGATAATTGTAGCTACTAAAACAATTCACCGAATGCAAGAAAATTTATCACAGAATAATTATTAACAGTATACATTTTGAAATATATATATTCATCAGTCATATTAATTTGTAACTGCAAGTAGTAGTCAAGTGTTTATACAGCAGTCTTATAACTTTGGTTTCACATACCTTAAAATGAGGAAAGTTTTCAATTTTGAATGTATACACAGATTTAACAATTATGCTTTAAAAATAAAGAGAATTTCTCTTTTACGCTATTGAAGGCAAAAGAAAAAAAAAAGGATATGTGAATTTTTTTTAAAACACTTTTAATTCAGGCCTGACTGGCTGGAAAAGGAGCTCAAGAACATTTTAATTAGAAATGGGGAAGTGTCTAGCTGATTATTCACATTTTACTTGGGAATCCCAGCAAGCTGCTGGCCACTCTTGCAACCTGTAGAACTAGGCTGCAATCAGGAAGGTGGATGTGGATCAGATACACAATTAGGCCAAACACTAAGCTCACCAAGCCAATGTAGGGGTCAAGCAATTGGAAAAAGCCAAAAAAATACAGTTACTGAATGAAAGGCCAAAGAACAAGGCATTACGCTGCCTGAGGACAAAGAAGAGGCAGGTGTGGAGGAAGAGCAGGAGAGACAAGTGGCAGGAGCCCGACAGGGCTGCCTGCAGTCAGCTCACAAAGCCACAGCTTGCTCTCCAATAACCTTCAAACCTGCAGTATCCCACGCAATCTCAAGGAAGTTTTTAATCTTCACACTATCCTACTAACTCTAAGAAGCATTTGGCAGTACTCTACTAAGCGAATTAAGTTCTGCCCATGGCTTTTTGGAAAAACATAAAATACAAATCCTAGTAACCAGCATTCTAGAGAGATTCCAAAAATGCTTAAAACCAAAAATCACTAATGCCCATTTTTGAAAACTAGCCCATTCAGAAATGCAAGCTGAAATGATCCTTTTAAACAAAATAAAATACTTCTGTGGGCTACTGTCAGTTACTTCAGTCTTATAAGTAATTTTAAAATATGTCTGGTTTTTGCAAAAAATCATTGACATGAAATGAATTTGAGTGATCTCATGAGATCGAAGAAACAGCACAACAGTAGCAACATAACAATAAATGACAGGAACAGATTCAAAAAATTTATATAGCCAAAAATACATAATTGGAAACATTCAAAACTTTGATGCAGTGTCACACAAAATGTGATCTCCAGCTCTGTAAAAACTAAAGCCACTCCATATAAAACATTATGTTAATAGTACAAACATATTTACACAGTAGTAGTGTACAAAAGCAATATACTGCCAAGACCCCCCCAGCTCAGCATGAAATACACTGTTGATTCCTAACTCCCCATGACTGCTCCCATAGTTACCACAACCACACAATCGCACACGGCACACGAGGTAGGAAGCAGCTGTGGTGCTGCATGAACAGATTACAAACCCCGCACACTCCTTTCTGCCATTCCGAGTCATGTCATCTGGGGTTTGACACCAGCACACACTTTTTTTTAAAACAAACAAACAAACAAAAAAAAAAAAAAAAAGCCCCACCACATTTCCTAAATCAGATTAGTATAAATCTTCTCCTCTGAACAAGAAGGAAGTTATCCTATCCTTGCTGAAGATCTATATGTCCACTAGAAATGATGGAGAAGAAAGTTCAAATCCTTTCTTACAAAACTGCTATACAGGAAACTTGATCAATATTCTTATTTACAATACAGAAGCAAGATGAAAAAATTCTGAGTGCTGCAAATAAGACATTTGAGAGATCTATGAGGTTCCTTCAAGGGCAGAGATTTTTCCAGTTCTTTTAAACTGCAACAACAAACTGCCACCAAGTTTGTGCAGAAATATTAGCTAATGCAAATTCACTGAAAGAATTAAAAACAAGCATTACAGCATTCCTGTTTTGTCTGCCTCTTGCTTTCTCCTCCCCATCCTATTTATGTCAGAAATCGTTATTATGAAGAGGACAATTGAGACTCATCAAATTTATAGAGTTAACATATGGCATTGCAACATAGTTGACAATACAACCAATTTATTAAGTTGACAGTATAATCATGTTTTGACATTAGTTCTGTCAACATTTGTTATTACTTATCATCAGTGAGACTTTCTCTGATTCCTGAAGTTTGTAAAGCTCTTTTGTCTGGCTTCTTAAGCTATTTTTGTAGCAGTCTTCAGTTAGTGAGACTAACCCACAGGTAGAAGAAAGACAGCAGAATTTGACTTGAAATGTTTTCTCAAACCTGTTTCAAAGAGAAAGAAAATGCCAGTGTAGGCAGCTCATCTACCCTTTCAGAAATATCACCTGCTCCAGAGCATCTGTCAAGTGCCTGCAGTAGAGAAGGGGTCCCAAATACAGTGGATTCAATTGTATTCAAATCTAAACCAGTAAAGCTACAGCAGTCTCAGATACTTCTAAGAGAAGAGTGATTTACATCTTCGTATCTTATACATCTGCAGAC
Organism: Clamator glandarius; assembly: GCA_033459285.1. NCBI lineage: Eukaryota > Metazoa > Chordata > Aves > Cuculiformes > Cuculidae > Clamator > Clamator glandarius. The sequence goes on from JAUNZM010000140.1 coordinate 2,579,176, forward strand.
AACATAGTATTAAAATGCTGAAAATTAGTATATCTAGAATACAGCAACAGCACCAAATATCCCTATCCATATGTTAGGGTACTTCAGATTCTTCGTATAACCTATGGGACTAGGAGTGTCATAACCCCATTTTGGCTGCCCAAAACTGTTGGCATGAAGGTTCTAATGTCGCCCAAGTAAAAGAATGTGCTGAAGTTCTCCAGACTGGGTTCTGACATTATCTGAGCAAATACCAGTAAAACTCAGACAAAGCACATTAATCCTCTAATGCTGCTCCACACAGCAGTACAAAGTAAATTTCCTCATTTCCACAATCATTCCAAAAGCTCCAGAAGCCACAATCTAGATCTAAGTATTTGATGCACTGATGAACAATTCAAGATTTACTATGGTTTCTTAGGACAGAATTTAAAGATTGTATAGCTTGCTTAAAAAAAAAAATCTTTAAAATATGTTTTCCCTCCCCTCACAGAATAGAGATGAATCAAGACAAATCAACCTAAGTCATAAGAACAGCTACCTCCTTCAAAAAGCTACCTCTTTTGCTGTAGAAGTTGGAAGAAAAGCAGGAGACTGCAAGAGAAAAAAATTCTCTCACGGTCAAGGCACTTGAATGCTGTGGTACAAAATCTGTCTGTAGCCTGGGCTCTATCACAGAGTTGCTAGTAAAGCTAGTGAAGCTGCTTGAATCAATCCTTCCACAATCACTACTTGCACACACCTTTTCTGGGAGCTTGACTTGATAACTGCAAGCTCTAGTTTATAAATGTGCTGGATGTTCATGCTGCAATTCAAGGCAACAAAAGCTCTGCTGTGAACACGCACTAAATCGTTCAAGGTGTTGATGTACCAGTCCCCACAACTCTCAAACTGAGCATCTAACACTGCTAAAGACTCTGCTACAACTCCCTCCTGTGACAGGTCATTTATTTATGTCACAGATGTGTTGCAAAGATTAATTTTTAATTTTACTGTTTGTGAAGCACACTGTTGTTATAGACTGAGCACCAAGTGAAAAGCCCACACCTTCAGAACAATGGCGAGCAACGGACCAAGAGATCCACGAAGTCACGCAGAATCATTGGGTTGCAAAAAACCCACAGTCCAACCATTCCTATCAACCACTAAACCATGCCCCTCAGCGCCTCATCCACCCATCTTTTAAACACCTCCAAGGTTGGTGACTCAATCACCTGTCATTTGTCTGTAAGCAAGCATTACCTATCCTGTACACAAAGTCTGGATTTGTGCAAAAATTAAAAAATTACTTGTGATTGTACACACCAGCAGGCTCAGTTAAGGTCGTATAGACAACACTTTCTGGCATTTCCTAACTTTCAAATACTTAAATTTGTAACTTTTAAGTTATTTTAATGCCATGTGATGTCTATAAAATGGGTATTCTTGTTTCTCTGATTAACACGGGACCATGTTAAGCATGAAGTATAGTATTGACTATGCACAGGCCCCACAATCTACTAAATATGCAGTCTGTGGTGCAGACTGCACCTGCATTGCAGATAACAGACTGCATAAATGGATGAAGACAATCTTTTCCCATAATGCTTTGACACTGATTTATAACGGGTTTCCTTTATTAGTAACATGTATTAAACAACCTTATTTTAAAATAAAGATGAGGTGCATTTAGGCTTTTACATGTATTTGCAATTCCAAGTCAAAGATTCACATTCCAGTTATTAGCAGGTGGCCAAAAGGGAAGATCATGCAATTATTTTTTGTCATATGCAGTCATGCTAAGATAGAGACTAGGTACTCTTTTGCTAGCTTGTAGTAACTTTTCCATTATAAAATCCCACTAGGAGGTTCTTATACCATCTTACACCTTCACTGCACAGGGCAGACTAAGAACTTCGAGAGCATTTACTTCACATCTCACCCAAACTCATCTTCTCTGGGATACATCTTGATAATTAGCTTGTATGCTTATTAATTTTTCTCTGGCTTAGCAAAACAAGCACATTTTTAAAGCTAAACATTATGATAGAGACACAAACACTGTAAATTGTAAACCAAGTCACATTAAAAAATTACATTATACTTACTTTTCCCTCTCCCATACTGTACTAATACTGCACACCACATCACTGATCCCTAAACTAATTAATCTTTGAAATTGTATCAAATTGTAATAGGACTAAGGAGATGTGACATTCTATCGTATTTAAATGGGATGTACTGAGAAGTGTCAAATTAAAACTCAACAGCATGAGCTGCTAAAGAAAAACTCATACTATATGTTTAACTTTCTGATACCTGCACAAGCATATACAGAGAGAACAATATAGCCTACAATTATAACCACTTATGCTATAAACTCACTAGATCTTACAAGTTTAGTAATGCTGAGTAGTGTTAAAGATTCAGTAGGTGGCATCCTCTGCTGGGAATCAGCACTGCAGCAGCCATCATTAAGTACATTGATTATCAATCACTCAGCATGAGAACACACTGGTGGTGGAATGGCAGCATTCTGGCTGCCACACTACACCAGAAGCCTCACAGGCCATAAAATACCACAGCGCATTTAACATCACAATATAATTCAAGCCTCACCTCAGCGAATTTTATTTTGCTCTCCTGGCCTTAACCACGTGCCCCAGTATACATGCTCAGTAATTCCAAGTCACAGATTCACCATCATTTCAGTCAGGTACAGAATTGTTCTTCAGTGCTTGTAGTATGGGATCACATAGCCTTCCTTTATACACAAGACTTATCTTAGCCTCGCAAGGATCTTCTTCCCTGCCACACATATGAAAGTGAATGGGGTATCAGAGTGGACCGGCTTTAAGGCTTGTGGTTCATTTCCAAGAGCAGACTTTGCGAGACATCTCTCGGTGTGATTCAGTGTGCTGTGGGAGACAAGACTACGCAGCTTTCCATGCAGACTGAATGACTTAGTTGCAGGTGTGCCCCAACTTCTCTGTGCTTCCAGCACTGGCCTATCTGTTCTCCAATAGAAAGCCAAGAGCAATGCAACGCTGTGCAGTATACTGCAGAATCACAGCGTTCTACCAATATCATAACCCATCATTCCATCAGGCAGCAAAATCACCAGGAAACAGTCTGGAAATCTGTGAACCGAGATGCATAATTATGCAGATCCTACATTCTGCACAGAAGAAAGTGCATTTCACCTATCTGTAAAGTGAAACCTATTTATGCAGTCTCCGAGCTCAAGGGAGACACAACATTTTAAAGCCTATGAAACACAGAGAAGGCTATGTAATTGCCAAGAATTCTGTATATAACATGAGCTGAAAAGGATCTTAGGTGTCTAAAGCATCTACTTGTATTCATGTTTACCTAAACTTGCTCTTAAATTGCTTACTATAAATGTTTAACACCAAAACATTGTTGCCAATGAACAAAGCTTTACTGGATAATTTAATCAAGGAATTAGTTATTAGCAATGTTTTCATAACAGCTTAACTCATGCATATCCAAATAATCATCAATAATGCAAACAGCATGGTTTTAACATGCCTAGCTGTGTATTAGCACCACCAGTCATAACGAGGTCTGTCCAGCAGTTCAACAGCAGCAAACTGTTAAGGTACTGATATTGATAAGTGAAGGACTGGAACTGCACTGATATAGTTAGATTAGTTTACAAGGCTTCTATTTTTTACAAGCCTTGGGAGCTCAGGTTCTCTAATGAATTTTTAACATGTCAATTAATATGTTTATAGAAAGCAATGTTGGCTTTAGCTCATACATAAGAAAAATCACAGTTGCATGCGGAATGTACAATATAGGTAGTAAGATTTTATGCTTTACACTTGAAAGATTCAAAGGAATTATTGCAGACAATCTGATGAGAACACTAATCTAGAAAGGAAGAGCAATAAAGTTGTGACAGTTAATGGGCATAGATATTAGCTCAACTTCATGAAACGCGATGTATTGCAGGACAACAAGAAAAGGTTTTCTTTTTATCAGAGTAAGACCTTGACCTGTCATTAAAAGCCACATTACAGCAAAACAAATTACCAAGTATTTTGCTATTTTTACTAACACATTATTGATGCCATAAATTAAGCAATGCTTACTTAATAATATATGCTTCCACTGAAAGTGACTTCCACTGAACTTATTAGAACAGCAGCTACTGTTTTGCAGCACTTTCTCCAGCAATGTAGAATGACATCAAATGACTTGCACTGTGCAGATCTGATTTTTGTCATAATACCCCAGTTTGCTCTGTGCGTTACATAAAATCAGAAAACAAATTAATTTTTACAAAAAACGGTTCTAAAAATCCTTAAGATACAGGTTTTCACACTGTGTTAGGTGTTATGTTTTAGAAGTGTTGTAATTTGTTAAGTAATAAAACCAGCAAACTTCCTATAGTAAGATTATACACGCTCTGTGAAGCTGCAGTAAAAAAGAATTTCACCCTTGAAAAGAACCTGTATATTTTGCACTTGTGGGAAAATCAACAATAGAAAATAGCTCTCCGACCAACATTTGAACTACATCTGTAGAGTTAGGCAAGCAGAGCATCTGGTGAAAATCTACCAGCCTATGCAACTAGAGGGATATTACGATCACAGAGGAGAGCGAAGTTCCTATAATTCCTTCAACTCTCTGTGCATTCCTCAGCTTGAGGATAAAAGATGCAAATGTAGCCTATGGATCTGCGTAAATTCCCCTTTTGTTAACAGGGATATTATGGCATTTAACATCCACCTCTACCTTAGCTGCATCAGGGGTAATACAGGATCGTATCTTGTAAGATAGTCACACTTGTATCTTCATGGGTGACATTCTAAGTAGTACAATTTTCTGAAAACATAAAAGTTAACAGAACTAAAATATTTTTCTGCTACAACTTGATATTCAAGAAATTTCAATGGCTATTAAATATATAACAAAGCGATGGCAGAATTTCAGAAAGCGAGCTTCCAGACTGCAAAGTCATCTTTTCTTCACATTACCTACAGCTGACCTGAGCTTTGCAGTGTATTTCACTACGCTAGAAAGAATCTTGCACTCCAGATCCATACTCTGTTACATCCCAACAGTCTGATGAATGATTCAGGATTTTAGATTACCACAGGTGTACCATATGTTCATTTTTAAAATAACACTAATGCCTCATTTCATAAATTCTCAAATTCTTAGAGCAACTGTTTTCAAACCACAGTCCCTTGTGATAACTTGAAAAGCAAAGACTATAGCAAAGGTTAAGCGTCTGTTATGTTTTAGGCAGCAATCCTCGCTGTTGTTTGAAATCCAAAGACTTCCACAGCTAATTAACAAGCCTATGCTCCCCCAGTACATTATCTTCCACAAGGCTTTTTCCTGCTTTTATACAGCCTTGTCCCTGAACAGCTGTTCTCCAATAGGAAGACATCGTCTCAATTAAAACTTAGCTGAAGAAATTCAAAAGAGGAAAAAAGATGCAGGCAGTTGGGAAAAATTGGTTATGAGAGACTGATGGTGGTGTGAGTACATTTACCCCTGGTGAGAGAGTGCACAGAGCAGATGGAGCACAGGAGTGATGGAAGCTCCGACCAGCACGGAAAGAGGCAAGACCGCACCATCTCTTCATACCAGCTAGTTTTGTTAATGATTTTAACAAAGCATCCACTATATCATTAACCAGGAAAAAAAAAACACTGGAACTTGGTAATTTAGTTAAGATCTCACTTAGAGGATTGTTACCTTTCCTATCTCCTACTACCTGCTGGGTTAATCAAACAACAGAAAAAGAAGTTAGTAGTGTGACCAATTTCAAAACTCCCAGTTTCTCTTCTACTTTCAGGGTTCATACAATCACATCAATCTCTGCTCACTGTAAAAGATGTAAGGTAAAGGAAATCCATGTGGGGAGGCTGAACACTAGAAAAAAAGTTTGTGTCCATGGAGGAAAACCTTAGCAGCTAAAAAGAAGAAAGAAGAAAAACCACATTCTTCATCCCTCTAAGCTGTCCACTGACCTGGTCAGTCGGAGAGAACAGCAAGATTACTTACTTGGACAAGTAGAAGCAGCATAACCCATTCAAAACTATGTAGTGTCAGCTCTGGACTTTGCAAAGAGACAACTTTCCTTTTCCAAACTAAAGTAACAGGGCAGGGGGTGGCTGTATCCACTAGTGAGCATAAAGCTGCAAAGATCACATCGTCCTGCATTCACCAGCGTGATTCTCACCAGTGTCCTACCATCACCCCTCATTCTGGACCTGCAGTAACAACGTTCAATCTACATCTGTTGCAATTACACACATGCACCCTCATCAACTTCATGTTTTTTACAATACCGTATCATATTACATTTCATTCAGAAAAGAAAACTTACAGGTTCTCGACAGTAACAGAGAACTTGGTTTGCACCCTGGTTTTCTTCTTTGTGAAAGACATCAGTAAAGTAGCAGCAAAGAAGATGGGAAATAAAACTATCACCTCTATCATCCTATCAGCAGTAGTTGGTTGCAGCTAAATGTTCACTTTGTAGATTTAGTTACGCTTTTGAGCGGTCACAGTGCTATCCTTTTCTGACTTTCCCATTTACAGACTTTTCCATTCGAGTTTAACAACAAAGACCCAGTGCCCAGAAGATTTAAAACCCACGAAGAGTTCCCTAGTTTGTTCAGAAATCAAAAGGCAAGAGGAAACAAAGACGTACGCTCACACATGCGTGAATATCCTAACAACTCCTCCAAAACGAGGAAATTATGTGTCAGAAAACACAGCCTTGCACTTACCTCTCCCTTCCACACTTTGAAGCGCAGAGTCACCAGGACCCGGAGCTGAACGCTGCGAACACGCCAGCACCGTCCAGGGGCTCCTGGTGAAGGAGCTCGGGAAGCCAAGCGCTTATGCTTAACACGGGTAATTAGCTCATCAAGGGTGACCCCTTCATGTAGGTTAATTCCTCATTTCCTCGAGAAATTTACCTTTCCCAGAGCCGCCGTGATTTATAAAACAAACAAACCGACCCGCGCTCACGCAACCGTTTTCCAAAAAGTCCTTCTGCAAAGAAAACGGCTCCGTCCAGCCTGGGAGATCAGGAAACCCACTACACGTCCCTTCCCGAGATTAGGAAACCCACTGCACCGACCTCAGGCGCCGCCGGAGACCCTGACCTATTTAGAGGCGCCTGGAAACACCACCCGAGCGCTGCCAGAGCCGCCGGGAAAGCCGCTCCGCCCGGGAGGGAGGGAGGGAGGGAGCCCCGGGGCCCCCGCACCGCCGCCCGCCAAGTTCACCCGGCGGCGCGGAGCGAGCGGGCTCGACCGCGGGACTCCGGCTCCGCGCGGGCTGAGCCTCCCCCCCCGGGCTGAGCACCCCGGGCTCGCAGAGCGCTCGCCCCAACTCCTCCTCGCCCGTCGCCGGCACCCGCCGAGCCCCGGGGCGCCGCCGCCCCTCACCTGAGCCGCGGACGATCGGGAGAAGGCGGCTCCGAGCGGCCCGCAGCGAGCGCGCCCCAACTCCGCGGGACCCCGGCGGCTCCCCCGCCGCCGCCGCCCCGGCGCATGCGTCCGGCAGCCCCGCCGGCTCCGGTGCGGCCCCGGGGCCGGGGTCTCGCCCGCGGGGGCGGGGATGCGGGCGGCACCTGCGGCCGCGCCGCCCCGGCCCGGGGGAAGGGCGGCGGGTGGCGGCGCCGCCGAGCGGGCTCCGTCCCCGCGGCAGCGGGACGCGGCGCCCCCGGCGCGCAGGGTTTGCCTCCCCGAGCGAGCCCGGAGCCGCCGAGCCCACCGGCCCAGGCGGCGCTTACCTCGGGATTTCCCTCTCCCTCGGGGAATCGCCGTGGCAGGAGTCCCGCAGGCGCGTCCCAGCAGCGAACCCCGGCTGAAGCGCCGAGCCTCCTGCCGCCCTTCTCGCCCCGCTTCACTTTCGGGCTGTCGGGGGCTTGGGCTTCGCTTCTTAAACTTAAACGAGCCCCTGGTGAGAATCCCCGAGCCTTTAGCTCCGGCGAGGGGCAAGTGGCGCTGCCGGGCAGCTCTGCTCTGTGCATTGGACAAAGCCGCGTCTTAAACATAATTATTAGGCTAGAAAACAAGTTTATGTAAGTGTATTTAGTAGAAAAATAATAATATTCTAAAAGAAAGAAACATTAAAATCAATATAAACTTGATATAAACATTTCTATAGTACCAGCTTCTATAATTTGAATAGAAGGTTGAGGGAGGGAGGTTCAGGCTGAACATTAGGAAAAATTTTTCACAGAAAGGGTCACTGGGCACTGGCAGAGGCTGCCCAGGGGGGTGGTGGAGTCCCCTTCCCTGGAGGTGTTTAAGGCACGGGTGGACGAGGTGCTGAGGGACATGGTTTAGTGTTTGATAGGAATGGTTGGACTCGATGATCCGGTGGGTCTCTTCCAACCTGGTTATTCTGTGATTCTGTGAATGTCCCTCCTGTAGACCATGATGCGAATGGGGGAAATCCTGCAGTACTTAATTTGCTGTTTCTCTGCAGAATGGAAAACAAAAGCTTTTAACATTGGAGAAAACATTCTCGCTGTATTTTTATTTCATCTTTTGGAGAAGAGCAGTGCTACTTAATACCATTAAGAATTGCATCATACCTTGTTTGGAGTTTTACGTTCAATAAGTTCTTTTATAATTCAGGACAGGAAATATCCAGAGCTTGAACTAATCATCCTGCAAAAACATGAATACAGCCCTTCTTCTGGTGCTTCACCTACCATGAACTTTTTGCTCAGAAGAAATTTGTACTCTGAAGCATCGACTAGGTGGTTTTGAAAGACTTGCTGATTTCTCTTACAGAAGGAAAGAAAAGCTGAAAACAGGACACATTGCTTGGCAGAAACTCTGAGTTCGTCTGGATCTCTAGTAGCAGAATAGCCAACACTGTAGGAAGAATCCACTACAGAAACTGGGAACCTTGGGCCAATGGTAGAGAAAGTGTGAGTGTACACAACCCCTTCAGTAACACAGCTCACAAAGTGACAAATAAAGAAATAAATGAAACAAAAGACACAGGATGGCAGGATTTGGGGTCAGATTAACTTGAAAACAAGCATCCATGCGCGATCAGCATAAGCAATATCCGACATTTTCATCTTCTATTATCTTTCTATCTATTATCTGTCTATCTTTTAGCCCTTTTCAAGAGGAACTTGCTGTAATTTAGTACAACAGTCTCCACAATGTATTCAGAAATCTCAAAATATCTATCAGGACTGCAGAAAAAACTACAGCAATATTTTTCTTCATATCCTACTGCTAAATACTATTGTAAAGAACTAAGAATATTATATTGGCACAATATTATTCTTCTATGTAAGCAGCTATTGTAGTTGCCATAGAGATTTTATTCAATCTTAGATTGAAAGGTGGTCTACAATGACCACGCACCATATTCGCTGTTGAGATGAAAATGTTTAAGAACCCCAGTGAATCCTATAACATTCTTCAGAACAAATAAATTTCTGTTCAGTAGGCTCATGAATTACTTTTTATTAAAAAAAATATATATTTCAGTGAATGGTAAACATCAACCACCTACAGAGAGATGTAATGATGGGTAGATAATTATGGTTTTGAACACTTTATGTGAAAGTATATCATGGAACTCTCTTTGAAAGAACTGTTCTCATCAGAAAAAAATGTTTAACCCATAATTGTAAACACATCTTTATAAAAAGAATTTAAGTTAAGTCTTCCACTATGCAACGTGCCTGGGAGTTGTCGCTGGCTTGACTCCAGCTCCCTGGCAAACGCTGTGCTCTGGAAGATGGTATAGGTGGGAAAGATGGAAAATTTTAAACGCTCTGTGACCTGTATTATCAAAGTGTCATATTTCATATCTGCCAAACACTGAAATTACACAGGTAGTTATGAAATTACAGAATTATTCTACAATTAGTATTTCTTAGGAGTTGAATATCAAAACAACTGTAAAAGCGGTGTGAGCAACAGGAAAACCTGTGAGGAGATAACTGGACTGTAAAGTCATGGAAAGGAGAGGCTGCTACGTGCTGCATTTCCACTGAAAAGCTACATAAACCAGCTTATAAAAACCAGTAGTAGTAGGTCCTATCCTGAGTGAAGTTATGAAATTAGGAGATGAAATGTAGAAATAAAGACTACACAGGTAGATTTAGTTCAGTATTTCCTATCCAACTCTTGTAATGGGAGATGTTTCTAAGTGATTGCCTCAACATGTCTTGTTTCCCAGGGTAATTGGCCCAGCTCTCCAAACTCATGTTCTCTTGAGTTTAACTGAATAAAGGCAGTCTGCTGTGTTTGCTGTGCACTCTAACCCATTCCAAGACAGTAGTAGCGTTTTTACCATGTATATGTGAAGAAAAACCTTGAGTAGTGTTTGCCTTATTTTTTCTGAAGATTTTCACCCACTTCTACAGTCTTCAATATTAATGTCTGATAACAGAGTTCTGCTAAAACACAGCTAAAAATCTAACCACTTACTTTCATGCATGGATAATATATGGTGAAGTTAAGTCCTTCTGATGTAAGAAGTATGATCTTCCATGACTTAATCCTAATCAAATTAAGATCTTCATGGTATTTTTCACAACATTGCTTCAGAAGACTTTTAAGAGTTTTTCACATTGGCATGCAATTCCTTGTTTGTTGCCTGCTTGGTTTTTTCCAGTAAATCAGTACTTTAGAGTTGTTTCTGGATCAGGTATTTTTTTTTAAGGCTTTTGAAACTTCATTTATTTCCTTACTCAATTTAAAATTCACAGCTGTGTGCACATCTTGAGTTTCAGTTCCTTTAAGGTAATCTGACATTTTATGACCAGCTATCTTATATGCCTGTACATTTTCTAGCTTCCCTGATACTGCCTCTGGGGAAACAATCCCAGATTTAGTAGATCTCCATCTGCCTCCCCTGTATAAACAGACAAAGCAGCTACTTAGCCACCCTGCTACTTGCTAACCAATCTATCTTTATTTTTTAAGTAGAGCAATGATTTATTTTGTTCTTTTTTTTTTTTTTTTACCTTGCTTCTATATTAGTCAGAATTCTTGTTACTTGGGATGCTTTTTGTGATTTCTTATTAACTCTTCACTGTTGTTTTGTTTTTTCCCCACAGATTTCCCATTTCCTGGTGGTTTTAATGTGTGTTTAAGTGTCCCGCTTGTCTTCTTAACTGCTCAAAGATACTCCTTTTTTAAACTAAGTGTCTGCTAGATAGCTGGAATGCTTAGTATCTGATGAATATAGCTTGGGGAGGGTGCCTGAAAATACAAATGTATTATTCAAAATTATTTGATAACTTGTTTTTGTGAATAAACTTTTCTCTCTTAATTATCTGCCAACCATTCCATCTTGCATAACTATATTGTTTGCACAAACTATATTGTTTGTGTGACAGGTCAGCTAATTCCTATGATAGCATTTCTATTTCCCAGTTGGATGTTGAGTAAAATTATGTGGATTTAGATTGTAAGCTGTTTGGCACAAGGAAATCTCTATATTATCTGTCTACATTGCACTCAGAAAACCACATCTATGAGCTATGAGTAGAAGTGTACATGCACATTCAATATAAATAATAAATAACAAACAGAATAACTGCATAGTCACATGAATACTTCTTCATAAATATGTTTATTTTACGTGACATGTCATTTATATAGTCACAATGCTTTTAAAAATGACTTGTGAACAAATGCTTGTGTTTTATACTACATAAAAACAATATTAAAAGTTGCAAATCAGCAATAAATATTTTGTTTAATGAAATATTTGCATCTGTACTTCATTACCTTTCTAGCTGTGTTAAATGTTTTTATCTTTTTGCAGGATATTCTTCCTTTGAGAAACTTAAGTAGAAAAAAATAGTGATCTAAAGAGAAACATACAACATATTTCCAAACGCTTTAGAAGCAGCTAAAGCCTTCCTTTCAGTCACAATCTGTTCTAGTAATGAGAGCTCACTGCTATGTATTAAGACTATTCAATTTTATCCTGTCCCCTGAGAATATCAGCCTCACAGATAACATGGAGGCCTATTCCTCTGTATAACCGATTTTCCGTGAGTGCTGAAAACACTAAAGATTTTGTACTTTAGAGGATAAATAATTCCAACAACAGTCAAGGAAAAACTTTGCAAAATAGAGCTGGATTATTCTAATTCAGTTCAAGGGATAAGATAATTGCTAGACAGGGAAGAAAAATTGGGTGAATAAAGCACACTAGTAATATAGAATTTAAAAACTTGTAAACTAATAGAGGGAACATCTGAAAACCTCCCGGTAAAGTACGCAGGTAGGCTAGCCAGATGGCATACTGTTTGTTTTCACTACTTCATTTAACATAGAAACAAACTGTTCTTCAGCTGAAAACCAAAACCAATTAGAATATTTCTTTCCCTGAATGTTCCTAAACCAGCATCCATTAAAAATCACCAGGGGTTTCCAGATGATAACTATGCAGTTTCTTTTCTGAAGTACAGGTGGAAGATCTGAGTCACTTCCTGAGTTTCCATCTGTTTAGAAAAATAATACTACCTGCACAACATAGGAGATAACTGTGAGAAGAGTAGTATAAGGAATTAGAGCCAATGTGTTTGTTCTTTGGTGCCACTGAGTCAAAACCAAGGATGATGTATCATGTATGCTTACATCCTGGAAATATTTCTACTAATATAAAAATAGTGCAACAAACTATGATTCCAAGAAAATCTGAATCAAAAAGGTCATTCTTTGGCTAAGTGATGGTATTTTTTCTAAGAGATTTGACACTTTAAGGACAGACAATAAGCCAAGTATATGCAGCATAACATTGCTGCTTTTATCCTGACAGAACACTATGAAATACAAAACTCAGTGTAAATGCTAGTTCTTTAGATTATAGAGGAAATTAGTTATCTTCAGTCTTGGGCTGTGGACTGAAAAAGGAACCAAAGATAAGAATAATTTTTAATTCTTTACATAGCCAAAACTTACCATGGAAAAGTTAGTGTAGGGTAAATTAAGAAGGCCGGTGTTGCAAGACGGAATCTTTTCTTTACAGCAGCCTTGGGACCTTCTCTAAACAATAAGAATAAAAGAAAGCATTATGAAAATACATTGTGATGCTTGATTGCAAGTCCTTGGATTAACGCTATTCAGTATGAAGTCTTAAGGCATCATCCAGTATTATAAAATAAATAATAGTCCTTCTGATTAATCCCCAGGGATGATTACCCTAGTGGCAACAGGAACAGGACTTGGCTCTAACTGTAGCTTGGTCTGTATTTTAAGCATGACTACCTGTGGAAATTTGGCAACACAGGTGATATTTCCTAGCCACTTAACTGATGTGGTATAGCATGCCATAAAATTCTCTGTATGGGAGTAGACACATCTGTTAGGTGCTCTATGCTGGTACTGCAGCACATTCCAGTATAACAAAGCTATATAAGTACATGATTGTCCTGGAATATATCTATACACATCAGGTCTAGTGATACAAACATCCACACTAAAAGCTTGTGCCAGGATTCCCTGTGTTATTGGATACTATTATTTCTGAAAATCTTTAAGAATTTGACTACTGGTTTGTTGGCTTGCTTCCCTCCCCCCTCTCCAGCAAACAGACTGCATATCAAGATTTCTCTCTCATATGGAAACTTTTCATCTCCTGTACTAAAACTTCATATTTTTTCCCCTTTTCTTTTTCTGTCAAAACACAAGTGTTTCAGAAAAAAATGCAAGACAAACCCCAAACCTAATAGTTACATCTGCATAAAATCTGAACAGACACCAGGTCTAAGGGTATTTAAAGGACAAGATGCAGGTGTGCTTATTTAATTTCACCAGAAATGTGAGAAATTGCATCAACAGGGTGGATGTCTCAGGCACACTGGATGAGTCATATGAATCAGTCTACAGGGCATAGTAACTGGACACCTGCAAGAGCACGCTTGTGCTGCAAGACTGGTATAGAAAGCAAACCAAAAAGTGACCAAGGTCAAGATTTAAATTATTCTGATTTCCTCCCTTCATAAGATTTTTATGCCTGCAGACATATATTCAAGTTCCAGAAAGTTACTTCTGCTTAACCGACAGGAGGGATGGATATATTATGTGGACATAGAATTTTTAAAATACACAGGGATTTCATGCACAGTGTTGAAACTGGATAATACTATCAGTTAAAGAATTATATTGTAATTACTGAATTTTAGTTGGCAAGTAATGCAGTAAAATAACTTCGGGAAACTTAAGATGGGTTCTTCATCTTAAAGATTAATTTTAATATGCAGCCTTGAAATTACATTATATATTTTTTTTAAAAAACATGACAATGTGTAATTAAATACCCGCTTGTTATACATGCAAGCCCACAGCCTTACAAAATTAGTCACCTACAGTTACTGTATTTGCCACTAAGTCCCACAACAATTTTTAATTAATTAATCTTTCTTTAGATTATTTGTGTGTATCCTTCACATTAAGATTTTGGGAAGAGATTAATTCTGATAGAATTGAAGTTATCTCAACACATCAGTTCTACAGCTGATTTTCTCAGGGTTTATAACTCAGCTGAAGATATAGTTGGGTTTTTTTTCCCAGCACATTTTCATTCATTCATTTACTTGCTTATTCTGGTGAAAAAGACAGCAATAGACAGTTTAATTATACACTAAACAGATCAAAAGCTGCCTCTATATGATTACAGAGTTCCAAAAAAGAAGAGTCACCAAAATAGTATCCACCAAACCAAATTACATTTGATGTAACCACAGGAGCAGCAAATCAGACCTCATGAGCAATGTAAAATCTGCATTACTGCTTAGCTTCAGCACTGTCAAAAGAAAAAGCAGAATGGGAAGCTCTCAGATCTCAGAAGTGAATTGCTTAGACCACAGTTGCAAAGAAAAGCCTCACTTAGTCTTGTACCAATGGATTTCTGAGCTCTTTAGATGGAAACAACATTGCTGGAGCACAGGGAATGAGGCCCCTGTGAAACCCTTCCCACCGCTGTGCAGGTACGGGGCAGAGCCACACTTGTGCTTAGGGATCTCTGGATCTCTGCAGGGTGCCAGGCCCCAGGCACTGGTTTATAATACATGCCAGGCACTGTGCTTCCTCAGAGCTAGTAAAAAATATATCATGATGTTTCTATTTTATAAAGCCTCTGCTGGCTGGAGTACAAGTCTCTCTCTCCTGGGTGTTCTGAGTGCCAGTGACAGGCTGTATAGAAATACAGCAGCGGTTCCGAGGATAAAGACATGGCACAAGGATCTCTGGGGGCTTTTCAAGATATATTATAGGTTTTGGAGAACGTGCAGATCTTGGTACCAGACTTACTGTCTGTGCCAGAAAGGGGAAACAAATTCCTGCCAAGCTCCTTAATATGTCCCTTTGATGGAAGCTCCAAGGGGAACGCTAATAAATATTCTGTTTTCTAGGTGGATAAGAGAATGCTTGAGTGCATAGATACCCATTTATCTACAAAACAACAAATGCAGTTTATATATTAGGGAGGTTTTGTCAAAGTTGCTCCACCCTGTAATTATCCTGAGAAATGAACTGAATTAAATTTGAATGACTTAAGGTAAATGAGCAACTAACCTTCAGGACATTTTATAAAATTATTCTTGTGCACACAATCTTTCCCCGCTTCCCTCTCACTTCATTGTAATGGTGAAATGGATGACTAAGTTGATCAGGACATCAGCAATCATGGCTGTAGCAGTGTTCAGTAGAAATTAAAAACAATCCTTCTTACTCCAAGCAATCCAGATACATTAAAACAGTACAATTTTTTTCTTTATATTTGCAGTACATAGGCAAATAAGAAAGACTTGGGCAGGGCACTGGTTAGTCTCAATTTCTTATAACGAGAAATCCATATTGGAAACAACTGTTGCCTTCTAGGCAAATTAGATATCTGTAAGTCTATGGGGCCAGATGGGATTCACCTGAGGGTATTCAGGGAGCTGGCAGAATTGCTTGCCAAACATCCTTCCATCATTTATCAGCAGTCCTCGCTGACTGGGGAAGTTCTATTGGACTTCTTCACAGAAGGTGTTATCAAGCACTTGAAGAGGCTGCCTAGGGAGGTGGTAGAGTCACCATCCCTGGAGGTGTTTAAAAGGCAGGTAGATGAGGTGCTTGGGCACATGATTGAGTAGTAGACAGGTTCGCTTGGAGCTGATGATCTCTAAAGGTCATTTCCAACCTAATGATTCTATGATTCTATAGAAATTACTTAGTTAATTCTGGGACTGAGAGGAAGACAAAGTGATGCTTTGCTCAGATCTACACCTACACAAAGTCCTTATCTCTCACAATGTTTAGCTCATTAGGGACAACTTTTCATATGTCTTTTCTCAGTAGGCACAGCAAATGGGCTGTTTTGTTTTTTTACGTGAGTCTGGCAAGTGCATGGCACAGACAGGCTGTTGTGTTTCAGCAAAGGAAACAATATATGACCTGACTGTCTCTACTGCCAGCCGTTGTCCCACAAAACCACAACCTCCAACGATTCCCTTTGGAGCTTAAAATCTTCACAACAGCAAAGATAGCACAGAGATGCCCCCATCCCCTCAGAGCCTGCATTTGTTCTTTCTTCACAGTAGAAAGACAAATACTAAATGGGCAAGAAAAAGAAAGTATTTTCTCCAGAACTCTCGGCAGATGTCAGCAGCTCTTGTTGTATGGCCTGGCATCAGCCCCTCTGGCCAGAGGTCAGAGTTGTACCTTGGTCTCAGCTAATTATAATGCTCAGCGTTTCTGTGTGAATCTTACACCAGGTGGTCCCTTCTAATTGAATAACGCAGGTCTTGAACAAAAAAATCCCCACCTTCTCTACAGAATTTTGCTATAACAAAAAATTAAATCATTTCTTTCTGCCCTATCTAGTTCTACAAGTAAAACTGATGTCAACTGGTGGCATGAGGTTTAACAAGGCCAAATGCCACGTCAACAACCCTGTGCAGTGCTACAGACTAGAAGTCTGGTTGGAAAGCTGCCTGGAGGAGAGGGACCTGGGGGTGTTGGTTGACAGCAACTGAACATGAGCCAGCAGTGGCCCAGGTGGCCAAGAAGGCCAATGGCATCCTGGCTTGTATCAGAAACGGCGTGACCAGCAGGCCCAGGGAGGTTATTCTCCCTCTGTACTCAGCACTGGTGAGACCGCACCTGGAGTATTGCGTTCAGTTCTGGGCCCCTCACCACAAGAAGGATGTTGAGGCTCTGGAGCGAGTCCAGAGAAGAGCAACAAAGCTGGTGAAGGGGCTGGAGAACAGGCCTTATGAGGAGCGGCTGAGAGAGCTGGGGCTGTTTATCCTGGATAAGAGGAGGCTGAGGGGAGACCTCATTGCTCTCTATAATTACCTGAAGGGAGGTTGTGGAGAGGAGGGTGCTGGTCTCTTCTCCCAAGTGACAGGGGACAGGACAAGAGGGAATGGCCTCAAGCTCTGCCAGGAGAGGTTTAGGCTGGACATTAGGAAAAATTTTTTCACATTAAGGGTCATTGGGTATTGGCAGAGGCTGCCCAGGGAGGTGGTTGATTCACCTTCCCTGGAGGTGTTTAAGGCACAGGTGGACGAGGTGCTGAGGGGCATGGTTTAGTGTTTGATAGGAATGGTTGGACTCAACGGTCTGCTGGGTCTCTTCCAACGTGGTTATTCTATGATTCTATGATCTTCTCCTTTCTCCTCTTGAAATCAGATTGTGTTTTGGGGGTGGTGGCAGATACCTCTCTCTTGGGATTACGAACATGGGTTTCCTTGTTTCTACCCCAAATATACCCATCACACCTGACAGTTAAGCATGCAGTATTTTGCTGTTTCATGTTGTAAACTACACTCCTGTTTAAGACCAATCAATAAGAGTAGGATCTAGAAAAAACATAAAGCAGTATGAAAGAACTTGCTTTCAACTCTGTCTAGAGAAAAACAAGGAATTTGCATAACAGACTGGGAAGACGCAACCAACGCTGGCTGTCCAACTCTGAGCTCCTCTGGCTCAGACCATGTGCGTGAAGAGCATGCGTTTAACCTAAATAGAGCACATTTCATCTAATGCTTCCTAAAATAAGGGAGTTTATAGCCCAGGAGATTCTTCCCTGCTCCTGTATGAGCCTGCGTCAGTCTCCCCACAGGTTCCTACATGCTCTCCTCAGGGCTACATCAGTAGGATTCAGTGCCAGGGCCCAGGGCTGAGCTCCAGTTCCAGGCTGCTTCTGGGACATCATCCTAGACAGTCCCCTCCTCCTGCCATCCTTGCAGCTGGCTGGAGCATATGGAGAAGGGCCCAATCAAGCACTTAACAATAAAGGAAAGCAGAGAACAAGCGTAGGAGATCTGGCCATGCTGTTCTTGGCCTTGCACTCAACCCTTTTTCATGTGATATTCTCCCCATGCTGTGTGCCAGGCTGCTGCATTTCTGCATCTGGTGTGACACATGGCCTAACAGTGGATTAATAAACCCAGAGGGACTAATGCTGTGTTCACACTTCCACCTGCTTTTGTCACCTGCTGCAGCAAGTCAGGGACAGATTAGCTCTGTAATGTCTACTTGTGACTGAACTAAGAAATTTGAGTTATTTAGATAGTTTTCAATAACTATTTTATTTCACTGCTTTCTTTGGTCTTTGGTGTGAAACAAATTACACTCTAGTTGTTCCTCAAGTAGTTTCAAATGAAGCTCCTCAGCTGCCTGGAGCCACAATAAGGGAAAGGACTATTCACACCCAGTCTCTTTATCTTATTCATTTAAATACCTTTCTCTTTAAATATCTTTTAAAATATATTTGAGCTTAAATTATCCCCTTGGAAAGATTTTCATATTTTCTGCAAATATTAAACCAAAATCAAAGGTCTTTAGGAGAATTATTGACGTCTTTTTTAGTTACGTGATATTCAGTAAAAATTTAAAGTATTAACTTTAAAGTAATTAAAATTATAGGAACCACCAAAAGTTATAGAAGGGAATCTACTAGGACTAATCTCGTTCATATGGACTTTCAAAAAGACTTTAACAAGTCCTGTACAAAAGGCTATTAAAGAAACCAACCAGTTGCAAGGTTGTGTTCTTTTGAAAACAGGCATTGAAACACGATGCTAGAATATAAAGCATAAAGAGACACGGTTAATATTCTGTATGGCAATATGTTGACAGTGAAATGGTCCCAAACCCAAGTTCTAACGTTGTGTCATGGTTTAGCTCCAACACAGCTAATTTGGGCAGCTAAAACCAAGCAGTAGTGCTTCCCCCACCTCCAGGGAAAAGGGGAAAGGAAAGTGAGATGAAAAAACTTGGGGGCTGGAAACTAAAACTACAGTTTTAAATAATAATAATAATAAGACAACAACAATGACAACAACAGAACGTAATAAAAGACATACAAATATATGAGGTAGCGTCCCCACCTCCCTCACCCCTCAGTGACCATACATCACCACAAATACTGTAGAGCAGACCAGAGGGAATGGGTCTACAGCTAGGAGGGAGCCGGACTCAGGAGCTGAATTCAGGAATGCACGGGTCCAGGATCAGGAGCAATCAGACAGATGAGGTCCTTATTGGACATCAGCCATCACAAAAGAGAATGAGACCCTCGTGATCTCTCATTTTTATACCAAGTATGACATACATGGAATGGAATACTCTGTTGGTCAGTTTGGGGTCACCTGCCCAGTCTGACTCTCCCTGCAAGTGTGGCCTTTTATTCCTCCAGCACAAGGATGGCTTTGGTTGCTATGGGAATAAGTATAAGCATTGGCCTCTCTCCATACCAATGCCACATGTTATCACTGCTAGAAAGAAACTGTCTGAAAAAAACATGCAGAAAATGAACTTACTTAGATGAGACAGAGTCAGAAAACTGACTAACTCAAACCACAAGACATTGTGTAGCGATCATCCATTCTGCTGACTTGGAACAAAAGATAGGAAACTGAAGAACTTGAATTAGTTGAAAGGCCAACACAATGACAGGTGAAAACCTGTAATTTTTTACAAGAACATGGTAATGGACATTAGATGAAATCTTGTAAATTATTCATGCAAGTTTGGTGTACCAATTGTGGGAGAAAGACCAGAGTATCACTGTGGACAGCTCAGTCTCCCTGATGACCCTTCAGTGGCTGTCAAGAAGCAAACACATACACTGTTCTAAAGCATAAGGAAAACAAACAAACAAACAAACAAACAAACAAACAATTCAGTAAAAGAGAATGTCATTTTGAATATTAGTGGTATGGTCCCATCAGCTGGGAAGCTGTGTTTGATGGCCTCAGAACACAGTATGGAATGACCAAGGACAGAGTGAGAGAGGAAGGAGACGGAATAAAGATGGTTATAGACTATGGAGGCTTTCCTTCTGAACTGAAACTCTGAAGATGTGCTTACAGAAAAGATGAATAGAAAAGCACTTTGCCCTGGATGTTAGCAATAATTAATATTATATGGAAGAGAAAATGAGCACTTCTTATCCTGTCTCATAACAGGAGAGGGATTCAATGAAAATGAAAGCAACACATTTAAAAGAGATTACAGCTATTTTTCTCTTAATGTAGACAATTCCATAATAATAGTCTGCAAGACTTGTGGCATTTTCTTCTGAAACACTGACTGATAAGGAACTAAATATTTCACGTGTAATTCAGAACAGTCAGGCAGAGCAGAAAGCCTATCAAGAAAATAAAAGGGGCCTTTTGGAGATATGAGGTGCCCCCCTCCTCCCCCCTAGTTTCTTTTTATAAAAAGAGATTATAATGGTCTTCACAGAAAAAGGAGACATGAGTTATTAGGAAGGGGAAGGATGAAGTTAAAGACAACACTAGGGTTAAAGTTCAAATTAAAACTGTCATTCAAAATAAGAATTACACACTCATGACAACTGCCATGCAACTAACCTTGAATCTCCCTCTCCCTTGACCGGAGCACGATATACAGATCATTAAAACAATTGGACTTCACACTGCATTTTCTTTATAAACTACAGTGAAACTGCAATTATGGAAATATAGCCTTCCTATAAATACTGTGAAATGAAGAAAGGTTTTGATTACATATGGATCCAAAATGAGCGTTACTTTGAGTCTCGGGTAAAACCCCCGCATGCCAAACCCAGTGATTGCTCCTTGCCACACTGGTAATCACAGTCACACTGACCACAGGAGGTGCCACCCATCTTTCCTGGTCTACTGAGACACAGCCTTGTCTTGACAGACATACTGCCCTAGCAAAACTTCAACTTAAAGTACTCCTGTAAAGAAAAGTCTAGTTGTACTTTTATAAAACATCAGAATGTGATATCAAAATATACACTAACAATGCTGGTAGCTGTAATCCCATCTCCTGAAGTACCTGTCATTAGGTACTATAACAAAAATAGACATTTTTTCCACTTTGGTAGCATTATATTCCACCATATATCACCACAGAAACTCAGTTAATGGAGCAGATACAATTTTTTTTTTTCCAGCCCGATTTCATAACATCAAGACTATGAATATTTTGTACTGTTTAACAGGTTATAGTTTGGGAGTTATTCAGATAGTACAATGATAAAGCTCATTGCACAGAGTATAAATAGTTGAAATTTATTCCAATTAAATATATTAATTCACACATACAGCTAATCTTAAGATCTCAGGTAAAAAGAGAATGAATGCTGAAGACACTGTGCAAGTGTTAGAGTGTGTGTATACATATACGGAAAACGGAAATACATTTCTCAGATATGTCTGTGCCTCTGTAAATAGAGACCTAAAAATGAAAGAATTACTTTGCAAAATGAAACGGATTCCACATGCCTAGGGATGAATTTAGCCTGAGGTTTCACAAGGAGCACAGAGGCTGCATCCTTCCCTGCCACTGGCATAGAAAAGAACCCATTGTCACAGTTTCTCCCCACAACCATAAATCTCAGCATGAGTGGAGGAAATGATGGGCTGTGAAACACTTGTGGATGACATCTCAAAGAAGTCTGTTTCAAACAGGTACAGTGATCAAAACAGGCTGATGCACCATCTCTCTTTTCCAAAGAGGTGTAACAAGTATTTTTTTCTGTACCGAGAAGAGAGGACAGGAAGGAACAGAGCTGCAAAGGGACTTTTCTTCCAAATGCATATTTTCAGTTTCTCATTTCAATTGCTGATCGAGTCACTCTGCTTCAATTTTTTCTTAAATACTTTTGTGTTCCACCTCTGGTGACTCATAACAATGTGTGTAGTGTAAGAAGAAAGAATGAAAGCCTGCAGACTAGGGATCCAACCTCAAGGCCTGAACAAAGGAAGCATATTCATTATAAGTGTGCATTGCATTTGAGGTAGTCATCACTTAAGTATTCTTTCCTCGTGGGAAGTCACAAAGGCTGTCTGCACTCCTAGCATAATAAGATCTAATATACCAACTTTTCAATCAGCTCTTTCAACTATGCCAGATTAATAAAACTTCCTGACCACCATAAATGTCCCCTGACACTGAAGTACGTTAACATAGGCTAACAGACAGACAAGACTACATGAAACGTCAATTACTTAAGCCTGCTTCTCAAGGCAGATTTACACACAGAGATGGGGGAATAAGATACTATTTCTTAAAAGGGAACAGAAAGAGGTAATCATCTCTTCCTTTTTGAGGGACACATGGAAAACAGGAAGGGGACAGGTTGAGAGAGATTTGTTGAGCATTTCCTTGAAGAAGCGTGTAACACATCCAGCAGTAAGAGGGGACAGTGGGAAAGGGACAATGGCATTCTCACTAAGAGTAGAAAAAGCAAAATGCTGGGCTGCTGTCAGCCACCTAACTGAGACCACTCATGAGCTGGTGAAATTTTTCTCTTTTCAGTGTCACTGGCCTACATTATTTTTCCAGGGGAATTTTCAAGTTGACTATTTTTGCACTTCTTATTGTGTCTCTAGTTTGCCAAATGAAAAACTGGGACGCTTCCCAGTTTCACATAAGAGATTTATTTATGACTGACAATCAGGAAGAAGATGAAGGAGGAAAGAAGGAAAGCATTTGCAAAAGCTAACTTTAGTGTAATGAAGCCATTCCCTCTAAGCTTTCTTTATAGCCAAGAGAGGCACTTTCAGGTCATTGTGTGCTGCAGAGGTTTTATTTGTTTATGATCCTTAAAGCAGCCACAGTAGGTTATACTCACAGGGGTCAAGCCAGCCTCTGTGAAAATCCTCAGTGCGTATGAACTGTTCACCTTGCCTCCAACATCACTACAGCAATGATCAGACATCAGCCTAACACACCCAGCTCTGAACTTGGTTGGTGAGGAAGCACAGGGAGGGAACAGTTAACAGCCTTAACCAGGTATAAGTGATGGATAAACTGGCTGAGCAGTGGGCACTTCTCTCTGTAAGCCTCTGCATGAGCCTTTACAGC
This sequence comes from Clamator glandarius, assembly GCA_033459285.1. Lineage (NCBI taxonomy): Eukaryota > Metazoa > Chordata > Aves > Cuculiformes > Cuculidae > Clamator > Clamator glandarius. The sequence continues at coordinate 2,602,485 of JAUNZM010000140.1, forward strand.
CTAAGGACTCTGGTTGATTATGTAGTCTGCCAGTAAGAAGATACCAAATCTTAGTATTCTAATTCTAACCAGCTCATCGAACTTGCAACTGTCCTTTAACTCACTATCCCAAGGTAGGGAGAAGGCAAGAAACATGCTACACACTTATTCTTTATGGTATGTGCATGCTGTTTCTTCAGCCAAGTTAGAATCATAGAACCATCAGGTTGGAAAAGACCTCTTAGATCATCAAGACCAACCACATCCCTGAGCATCTCATCTATCCATCTTTGAAACGCCTCCAGGGATGCTGTCCCAACCACCTCCCTGGGCAGCCTTTGCCAGTGCCCAATGACCCTTTCCTTGAAAAAACTTTTCCTGATAACCAGTCTGAACCTTCTATGGTGGAACTTGAGGCCATTCTCCCTTGTCCTGTCCCCTGTCACTTGGGAGAAGAGGCCAGCACCCTCCTCTCCACAACCTCCTTTTAGGTAGTTATGGAGAGCAATAAGGTCTCCCCTCAGCCTCCTCCTCCTTCAGGCTAAATAACCCCAGCTCTCTCAGCCGTTCCTCATAAGGCCTGTTCTCCAGCCCCTTCACCAGCTTTGTTGCTCTTCTCTGGACTCGCTCCAGAGCCTCAACATCCTTCTTGTGGTGAGGGGCCCAGAACTGAACACAGGATTCGAGGTGCGGTCTCACCAGTGCTGAGTACAGAGGGAGAATAACCTCCCTGGACCTGCTGGTCACGCCATTTCTGATACAAGCCAAGATGCCATTGGCCTTCTTGGCCACCTGGGCCACTGCTGGCTCATGTCCAGTCTTGTGATGCATTATGAAAATTATGTATATTTTTTATGTGTACTTTCAACATTGTACTTTTCTAAATGGCTAACACCTCACGATAAAGTACAAAGTTCAGAAGTGCTAAGGAAAAAATGTAGCTAGTGCGGGAGAAAATGAGGAAAAGCCTAATGAGAGTTAGGATACTGAGCAACACAAATACAGTCAATCCAGGAGCAGCATCTCTAACAGTTGAAAGGTCTGTTGTTCTCCCCTTTTTAATCAGTAGACATCTCTCCAGTTAGCTTAATATTACTTAAGAGCAAAAAAAGACTGCTGAAAATTTTCAGTCTTTATGAGATGGAGGGGAATTATCCATGAGGACTTGAAAATGTAGGGAACATTCTTCAAGTTATACAAAATTTTAAGTAAGCTAGTGACAAAGGCATTTTTACACAGCTCATTATTATACATACCCCTCCCCTGCCCAATCTGAAATTGTACAAGCTATTTCACAGCCATGACTGAAGCATGAAGCACCTCCAAAAGCAACAGGTAAGCAACTGAAAAGCCACCACACAACCAGCATTTTTAAAGGGAGAACACCCATTTCAGTTAATTACTTAAGTAGCAACACCAGTCAACAAATTAAAACCAATTAGCACTGCACCTACAAAAGTGTGTGTCTCTCCCTCCAAACCCAGCTGTGACCATACCTCCTTACCTGCCACAAGCACCCTGACGCTGAAGGCAAATTCTCTTGTTTCTTGGAACTTTGCACCCTCCGACTTCTTTGCTCTTTTCTTCACCTCCCCTTTTTTAAGGAATAATGCAGCTTATTTTCTCCCTGTGGAAAATATTTGGTCTCTGCTTTATTTTACAAAGTAATGGCAAAAAGTTAACATAAACCAGACATAGTTTAAACACAGTGAAAATGGGACAGGCTATTTTCTTAATGGGCTTGTCTTTTTCAAGGTTAGCAAGCCATCTTGCCAACACCACTAATGTTCTAATTTGCAACTCCTTTTGTTTTTTTGAAGTTAGAAGAAAATGCTTGATGATAGTCATAAGCAGTAGGCAAAAAAAAGAAAATCATGGACTCGTCTCAGCCAAATTATAGACTTGCTTGAGGAAAATATAAAGAGCATTTCTGAAGCTTTTCCAGTGTACAAAGTAATACTTCACTCATGCCATTTTAAACCAAGTAAAATGTTTTATGTAGATGTTAAGTTAAAATACTCTTTTAGTTTGCATTTTGACTAATAAAATGCTTTTTAAAAAAATACTAACTTATCTAATTGAAATTAAATGGAAGCACAAGTTCCCCTGCCCTCCGAATGTTATTAGAGTAATTGGAGTCAATTCTCCTTGCTAACATAATAGACTCTTTTTTTTTTTTTCAGGTTCTCCATGAAAATTAGCCTTGTGCTTTCCTCAACAGTGAAAGATAATTCAAAGTTGTTTAAGAATGTTGAATGAAGATGAGTTAGTACCTTCTTTTATATTCATAAAACTGAAGAAATTTAATGACAGAGCCACCTAAATTGCTGCCGGAGCTTAAAGTGTCCATTTTGCCTTGTGTATTTTTTGGTGTGTGCTAAACTATTTTAGAGTATACCCTGCATTCAAAAGTTAAAAAGAGTTCAGCCATGGGAGCATTAAGTAAATTAAAGAACATCACACACTTACGTTAAAATAATATACCATGTAAATCTAGTTAGTACTACTAGAAATTTTTTAAACTGAATTTAATTTTCCATAGGTACATGATCTGTTTGTAAAATTCATTTAGCATGAATGGAAACAGAAAATCACTTCCGTAGTAAGGTTTCCACTACCGTGCAGAAGTGAGAAGGTGAACCATCTACAACTGAATACTACAATGCTACTTAAATAGAAAATAAAAATACTTTAGAAATCATTATTTCTTAATAACAATTTTCAAGTATTTTTAATAAAGAGTGAATAGTTTTGCCCCAAAGTAAGTCTAACTGCTCTAATGCCAGCAAGTAATATAAATCGTCAAAATATGCCAAAATGGCCTAAACATTGGTACCCTTTTTTCTCCCCCAAGCCCCCATTATTGAGACTTGAGTGTATTGATAATCAAGTTTCACATTGTTCCAAATGAAATTATAGTTACAGAACTAAGTTTCTCACAAATACCACAAACACTTCAGCCAAGATTTATGCCTACACGGATGGCGAATTCACTGGGTGAGTCAGCAGCTCATCTCTGCAACACCCAATGCCACTACTGTGAGGAAAGTCACAAACTTGGAGAGACCTAGCAAAAGAAATGCAGTCTCTTTTACTGAATTTATGGACTTGGATATTACAACCACTTTTAAAAGGTAAATATTAATCAGAACAGGTTGTCACAAGCTCCTTCCTCAATGTCTTTTTGGTTCACACCAACTCAGACCCATCTGAGCCTGGAAGTTCCCTCTAGCAGCTGTCCCCCTTGGACAGGCAAAGGTAGGTAGTACATCCAGCCTCGCGCTCAGCAGTAACTTGCACCTGAAAGCCAATTAGCATAAGGAACTGGGTGCCAACCTAAGCAGCTGATGATAGTTCTGCATTCAGATACACCATGAAGACCAAGGCCTTGATGCCAATCACCACATTGCTATGAACATCCCCACTCGCAACAGACTTTTGGGTCCAATAGTACAGGTTGCCAGTTACTGGCCGATACACACTTTTTTTCTGACATAACATTTCCACTCTCTTGAGTCAAAAGCATTTGTGATAGTAACTTGCTGTTAAGCAAGACCAAAACAACTTAGTATGTATTTTACCTGAGGCGGCCAAGCCATTATCTGCACACACCTCACAGGCACCTACACTAGGTGACTCTCACAGCAGAGGTCTATTAAACAAACTACAGAAAGCTAAGGCTAGGTTGTTTCTATCATGCTTTTAGGATTAATGACTAAACAAAACAGTGAAGAATGTCATAGAAACTCCAGTTCTTTAAGTGTTTAGGTCAAATCTGCTATTCTAAACACAACCTGGAACTCTATTGTTATAGACTAGACTCACGAGTTAACTTCATCGCTGTGCATGATCTACAACAAGCTGTTACTGCTGGGAAAAACAAGCCCAGGATTACTGTGGATCACTCAGCTCTACAGCAATTGAGAAGACAGACTGAAAAAAATCAGCCCCCAAAACTGATATCACTGTGCAACTCCTGGAACACCCTCATTTTGAATACTATGTAATATTTTTTACTTATTTTCCCTTATAAAGAATATAGTAAAATAAATACATGAAGGCCAGAAAGATTGATCAGGGTTATAGTGCCGTCCCACACGAGAATTTTAACTTCTGGAAAAGACAGGGCAAAGAATACACAGGTTTAGGTCTATAAAAAATTACGTACAAGACAGCAAGCAAGAAAAAAACCTACACACCATTATTCAGAAAACCACATTGGAAAGCAGCAAATGAAAACAATACGGTAGAAGCTATACGAGAAACATGCTTTTACACGTACAGCACAGTAAAATACTGGAATTTCTGGAACTGGATGCTGCAGAATCCATCCCAACAAGTTAAAGAATTAGGGCACTTACTGGGCAATGCCTTACTTGGAGATGCTCAGAGAACCTCTGGCTCAGGAAGTCCCTAAGTGACAGTGTGCTAAAAACTAGTAATGTATGCGGTGTTACTGAAGAAGAAATTGTAAATGAAGCCAGGACCTAAGGTCAAGTCCTACTGTTTTGGGGTTTTTTGCCAGAGAGAACAATATTTTTATCAGCTAGTATAAAACAACATAAAAGACTTGAGATGTTTGAGCTGGCATTTCCTGATGAGCATGTCTGAGATCAAATGCTTTATTTTTCAATATCATATGTTTTCACATTTACTGTTTTAATGTATTTTCGTTGATTAAAGATGTCATTAACAAGCTTTTAAACTTGAACAGAATATCTCAGAAGTTATAGCTTAATAAAATGTATGCTATTAAACCCATAACATAGTAAAGGAAGTATTACTCTAGATAAATCAAGTAAGTTTGTACAATTAAACTATTATGAAGTACAAATAATTTTCAACGTTTGCAGACCGCTATCAAAGAAGCATAACAATTATCAGCAGAATTCTCGTTAGAAAGAGTTCTTTCAAATTAAGTTTACCTGGAACTAACACACACTGCCAAAGAGCAGAAATAGTTTTGAAAATGAGAAGTGCATTGGACAAAATCCCACCAGTTGAACCAACACATACTTCATGATGCCACTAACGCATTTTTAGCTGTGTGGAATAACAAGGTGGAAACCTTATTTTTTTCTCTGCAATATGGGTGTATTTTCCATGCAAATGTTTGACTGAAAATGTTTTCATAGATGGAAGCTTGCAGAAATAAACTCTGTTAAATACAGAAAAAAATTTAAGAATGTGACATTTTTCTTAGAAAAATAATGTGACAAGATTTAGGCAAAACTGATCTATTTCCTTAGGAATTGTTCTATTTGCTGTTGTAAAACAGCTCAAATATATTTTCTATGCTTTATACAAGATGAAATATAATGTTCACATGAAACACCTAAGTTCCCATATGCCCATCAATTGTGTTCATCTCACAAAGAAAAAAAGTAGTCTTAGAGCATTAACAAGTGCATAATGTAGAGCTATCACCTTTGCCTTTCCTACTGACCATGTCCACGCTATTTTCTATTTATTGTCTAAAGACTTTCATAATTTTACTTAGTAATGAGATTTAGAGTATTAACCAGATGATTTTGATTGATTACTCATGCAATGAATATTAAACCAGTAGCTTCAAATGACTACAGATAGAACAACTTATAATATAAACTGCTGTAGCAACTGAATTTTTTGGTAAAAACTTAGAGAACTTCAAACCATGTAGTTCAAAATGTCAAAAAATATTTGAAACACTTACTTCCACTTCTTATTTATTAATATACTAGAAAGATGTTCCTTAAACATTCTTACTTCCTTTATAGGGCTAGAGTTGAAGGCTATGATTTAAAATCAATTTCACAGTTGAAAGAAAAAACAACCCTAATCCACCACCCAACATTTTTCCCTAAGATCATAAGTGTGACTAGCTCAGGATGTCACAATATTAAAAAACATTGTGAAAAGTAACAGAACAAGTTGACATACTTTCAAATGTGACATTTAGAACAGCAATATTGCTTTTCCTATTTTTAACTCTTGAAGGAAAAAAAAAGAATTAACTGAAGTATTTCCTGAAAATTTTGGTCAAATTTGCTTTCATGTTTGTGAAGTTGAAAGAAGAGACACCTAGAGAATGCCTGAAGCACTTCTCGAAAATTTTTATAAAGCTTTCTCATGTAACATTCACATCATTTGAAATTTTTACATTCATCACCCCAATCTCAGTATCTGACTTTCAATTAACAAGCAAAGAAGTTAAAACTCAATATTTTCTCAGACTATAAAGTTACAAATACTAGAAGCTAAGTGACAAAAAAACCCATTTTGCTGAAATCTTAATGGTTTTATTCACAAAATAAACAGCTTTGTCTTTCCAAAGGAAGAATTTAACAGAAAGACTCAATGCAATAGTTTTAAAAAAGTGGTACTGAAAATGTGAAAAAGTCTGATAAAATTTACAAATGTACGGTCTCACTTTGTACAAAATTTTTTTTTTTAAAGAAAGTTCATGAATAGGTTTTATAATACAGTTTTAACAGCTCAGAAATGCACATTTATTTCAAACACTGGTTACGTATTATTTTCGCCTGTGTGGGGAACTCTCTCTTCGTCTATCCTCGTTCTTTCTGGATTCTCTGTACTGGTCAGAATAATGGCTGTACTTCTCTCGATGTTTCTCTGAACCATTTCTGTACCGGTCATCTTCCTCCTCTCTCGGACTTGAATAATTACGGGCTCTCTCTCTGGATTTTGATCTTTCTCTTTTTCTACTGCGATGATCGTTATCTTTGCTTCGGTGTCTATAATGTTCATCATCAGACAAAGAAGCTCTTCTCTCCGAATTCTTCAGTTTTGAATTACTGTGTTTATTTTCTGGCTCCTTACTTCTTTCATGGTTCCTATCCTTTTTACTATGGTAACCATCTCTGCCATTGGACTCATCTTTGTGATGGTATTTTGATACATCATCTCTCCTATGCGATTCCCTCAAATTTCGGTGATTTCTTCCTGCTTTGCTCTCAGTATCACTTCTTTCCTCCTGCTGCCTCCTTCCACTTTTCTTTTCAAGGGATTTCCTTTTCCTTTCTTGTTTTTTCCTGGAAACTTTATCAGAGTCTCTATTTTTCTTTTGCATCCTCTTTCTTTTGGCTTTAGGAACATCTGAAATTATAACAAATTATGGGAAATAAGGTTGTGTTTTAATTTATTAAGCTTAACTTCTTAAACTAGATAGAAAGTTCTAGAGAGTTATTTTTTGTCAGAAAACTTTTTACTTTGGTATGTATCTGGGCAAAAGTTTCAAAATAATGAGCTTTGATTTTACTGTCGTTGTTCCCCACCCCCAATCTCATGCAATGGGAAGAAGACTCACCCATTCTTTAATTGAGCAGGTACTGATTATTTTTTAAATGTCTGTCTGCATTACAGGCTTTTTATCTTACATAACGGGAAATTCTTCATAAAAGTTTGAACTATCAAGCTCAAGACTACTCTTCATTTTCCTCTAAGCTTCAATATTTCTCAATAACTCCACCGTTATTAACAGAAGAACCTCATGTTACCAAAGAGCAAGGTCACAACACGTCACCCAAAATACTTAAGAGCATACCAACAAGAAATTAGGGAACAGCCTTCTGCATTTCATGGCATTTACACTGGCTACATGGGTATTGAGAACATGATGCATATCAAATCAAAACAAAACTTCTTCCTCGACCTACAAAAATACTCAAAGAATTTGCTCTTGAACGTAAAAGATTACTAAGTAGTCATATCTGTTTTAAGAGAGCAACTCACTAAACTGGAATCTGACCTAAGACCTACAACCCCGTCAATTCAAGATTTTTTTTTTTGTTACACAGGATAACAGAATATTTTCGTATTTGAAAATATCTGAAACTTATGTATTGGCACACACCAACAACCTACCTTCCCCCCGCCCCTGCCCAGTAACCCCCCCCAGTTAATTGCTCAAGAGGGAACAACTAGAATTGTATAAATGTAGCTGCCACTCATGACTATCCATCAGCAGGGCTTTTACCTCTTAACTATCCGCAAGTGATGCGTAACTTTTTAGAATCTCTACCTATCACCATCCTCTTGTGGACTTGATACAGAAGTACCAGGCATAGGTTGTAAAATTATCTATCAAAGTACTCTCAAAAAAAATTTTTTTTTTGAAAGATCACCTTTCCCAGACTATCCAGTCTCTTAAAATCATTTACTTTTCCAATTACTTCCTCAAAAAGCTTAACAGTCAATAGAGATTAGGAACAGCAGATGGGGAAAAATCTCCAACGCTATCCTATAAGGAAACAGAAGCATACTAAAATAGCTTGAGAGTGCGGTACCACAGCAACACAACAATGGCCCCCCAGCTCATTTTCAAGGGAAACAGTGATAGCTTTGTCAACAATTTAAAATTAAAACTTGTGCATTTCTAAATATACACAGTTGTGCTCGTGTCAGTGGAAGAGGCCTTACTCTTCCTGTTTGCTCTTTATCAAGAGACTCTAGCTCTCACTTAACAGTATCTATTGGAAAACACTAAAAGTTACAGCCATTTAGAAAAGACATTAATTCACCTTATTGTGTGAACTCTAGTATCATATCAGCTGTTTCTAATCACTTTTTGAAAATAACAGTCATAAGCAGATTTATTAGTACATAAAATATCTGGGTTGTACAGCAACTGCCTAGTCTTATGTCTGAAGTATGGCTTCCTGGAATAAGATTTTAATAAATTAAGTATTTTAAACAGTACTTTTCCTTATTATTTTACATCTACCAGAAAGCAGAAAAAGACCTGAGGAAGTAAAAACAAAGGAACAAGCTACCCTGATAACAGATAAATTTTATCCTTTGCTGATTCTGTTTTGGTTGGCATGACTTCTTCAGAGCAGTGCTGTACTAGTAGGTGAAGTTTTACACACTGTCAAGTAAGGCAGTAATCTTTAATATAGCTCTATGATCAATTTTTAAATCAGCAGCTTTTCTATTTTCTCTTACATATTGCACTGCTAAAATACGGAAATATTATAGCATATTCCTCTGAAAAACGTGTTTTAACTCCACCAAGTTATCTGAAAGATTTAAAAAGCTGCAAACACAGGAAGACTTTTCAAGTTTACCATTAAAGAATATAATTATCTTCAGTTAGTGTTCTGACCAAAGCATTTAAGTACACAAGAACCAGAAAAAAACCCAAACCCTGAAGTGAAACCAGGCTGCAAAGATATCATAATGCAATTTTAATGACTGTGTTCCTGAATGAAGAAAGGACAGGTAGTAAAAGGTAAGATTACAAACTCCTAAAAATAAAGCGTTCATATTAGCAGACTGCAGACTCAGCTGGTTTGTCACTAAGGACTTCCCTCTCTGGTTTCTATCAAGCAGCTCAGCAGAGCTGCATCTGTCTATGCAGAAGCCATCTGTCTCTTTGCTGAACTAACACCTCCCCTGACCCCATTTGACTGTGCCCTCTTCTAGTTCTTTGTTGTCACTAATGCGATTAATGCAATGACACATAAATCAGACCTTGTACAGTAAGACTGCAATGGAGAGCAAAAAGGCATTTCCAAAGCATGAGCAGTTCACGTTGCTTTTATTTTGTTAATCAACATTTTCAGTTCAAAGGCATATAATAAATCAAATTAACTTTGAATCAGCAAGCTTCTGTACTATAGAAAGTCATGCTGTGATATCATCTGCTCACATTATATACCACAGGGTGAATTGCCCACATTAACTCATACTAACGTGTAGCAATGTTTATGACACTTCATGTCAAATAGAAGGTTTTACATCAGCAGGATGGTATAGCATACTTAACACTAATTATGATGCATAAAACTACAAAATAATAAGTTGTCAGCAAAAGGTAATTTGTCCTTGGAGATTTCTCTACAGACAAGAACCTTGACTATAATCACAAAATCTTCCTGAAGAAGAGGAATTAAAAATGGAGACTTGGAATAAGTTCAGCTAGAACTGAATAATGTCATTTCTTAGTCACAAGAGGCACAAGGAAAGGCACAAGTGGTATCAAGCTCACTCAGACAAGCTAAGCAAGAGTTGTAGGCATTAGTCTCTACACTTCACCAGTAAAAATCCCACTGTTATTAATAGGGAATGTCTCTAATCCCTCCATCCTCTACTAAACTGAAGTGATACTGTGCAACAATTACTGACTGTGTAAAAAACTAATCTACAAAATACACTCCTCAGATATTGAAGTCTCTAAAAAACGGAACTCAGATTTTCTAAATTCTAAAACAAATTTCCATCAGGAACATTTAGTATTTTAAAACTTGTAAGTTTAAAAATATTAGTTTTTAAAACAGAGGAATGAACATTGCCTATAGCTACCTTGTCGTCAAAACACGTATATATAGAAACAGTAATAAACAGATGCATAGAAGTAAATAATAAAGAAGTATATACAGTGTCTAAGTACCTGAGTCACTACTGTCATCACTACTAGATGAGGAGTCACTGCTGCTGGATGATTCTGAGCTACTACTGCTGCTGTCAGAATCAGAATCTGAGGAAGAGTCTGTGTCTGAAGATGAAGAGGAATCTGATGACTCGACATCTTGTTTCTGTGTCATTATCATCTTCGGTGCATTTTTAAGATGCTCACGCAATTCATCCCTAAGTAACAAAAATTTTTTTCAATTAATTTTTTTTGGCAGCGGGGATGGCAGGGAAGGAAAGTAAATATCAAATCAGAAAATTTTTCCTCACGTTAGTCCTCCAAGGCCAATTGAAGTGAAGAAATTGATGGCAAAGCGAGTGTTTCTTGGGTTATCCCGAGGCAACAATCCCTCAAAGAAAGGCTGCAATGTTCTGATGAAAACAAACACCCAAGTTTAACACCATGATAGCTTAGCAGCAATTGCCACCGACATTAATAAACTGAAAAAGAAATCGTATGCAGATCCACAGGACAGTAAGTTTTATCTTCATGCATTTTTCAATATATGTTTATATCTGCGATTTAGCTGATCAAAATGCTACTTAAAAATTTGCTTTTTTATGAAAACAATCATTTTCACACAGAAGAATTACATACATACACTGTTAGATTATGACAACATAAAGCTTGATTTTGTAAACCCCTGAAGAGACTTAGGAAATTGCAGTAGCCTGTGATAGCAAAGGATACTACTTATTGACTAAAAGTTAAAGGATCTATGTACCCATGCTGAAATCCTAAACAGGGCCCTATATTTAGTTTCTCCCTAAAGCATCTACTAAACTCATCATGCACTGAATAAATACCAACTTACAGGAAACACCTCAAACAACTCAAAGGAATTTTGCCAGAACACAATACGTTAAATCACACATAGGCTTAAAACAATGGGTTATCTATGCTATACTTAAGGATAAGTAAAAAATTGTACAAAAAATAGAATTAATAGTTATGTACTTTAATTCTACAATTTGTTAGAAAAAGAAGCTACAGTAACATTTATTCCAGAGCTACATGGCTGACAATGCATAAAAATTGACTCGCCCCTGGAAAATTCTTATAGAAGCTGAACTGTCACTGGGGAGGGGAAGATACATCTTGCAAATATTCATGCATGAACTTGAACCCAAACTACTGATAATACACTCGGCTTAATGGGGCTTTCTGCAATTACTGGAGTACTTTTTTAGATAAACTGATTAAATTCAGAGTTTCAAAAATAAAATTTCTACTTACTCATCCTTTAATCTTGCATTTAGATTAGGAAGTCCCATATATTCACTGAGTTCCTGAAAGAATATTTTGACAAAAATTCTACTGGAGGATGTGGTAGTTTCTTCACTCAGTATTACACATTCAAGGACCTGAAAATATTTAAAAAAATATTTAGAAAAACAAGTGTAAGCATATATTCTTACATTTATTTTAAAAACATTTGTCCTCTGGAAATAACTAGTAAAGACTCCTAAAGAACATAAACCGTGTAATTTGTAGTCAAGGCTTTCTTCCTCAAAAGTTCTTTTCTACCACCTGGGAGCAGTTTCTACTAGTTCTTTAAGGACTTATTTTACCCAGGAAAGCTCCACAGGAGAAAAATCAGGTGAGTGAACTTCTGTGAAGTTAAAAGATTTGGGACTTAAATTCTAAAGATTAAATATTCCAAGCGAATTGTGTGTGCCTGAAGAACCACAATTAGACTAGGCTGTGAAACAAGAATAAAACACTAGGAAAAGGGAAGTTACCTTGATATAATAACATAACACTGGAAACGAAGAAATAAATTCTGATTGCTTATTTATTTAACAATTAGGTCAAAATATGACAATATTGTAAAATCTTTTACAATATGATACTCTAAATTTATTATATAATTTTACATGGTGTCCTTAGGCCTGTTTATTAGAGATTGTTCTGCTATTTAAATTGCTGATTATAAGTTCAGCATTCAAAAAATTCATTAATGAATTCCAGCTGAGCTCCACAAAATAACAGTTTAAATAAACTGCTTAAGAATGGAAGAGGGAGGATGATGATGCACAGGGGCCAACAGAGGAGATGGAGCAAAACAAGATTTTTCAACAGTGTCTGAGAAGATACTTAAAATAATCCAGTTTGCTATAAATACAAGTAGTTTCAAACTGTAGAATAAATACCAAAACTAATGTACTAAATATTATTTCTGAATAGTGGAGATTAATAATTGAAACTGAAATCTAGGACAACAGTCTTTTTTTACTTACACTCCAGGGAATTGAATCGGTGTACAGAAGATGAGCAAACATCTTAGCAACATTCCTCAGCTTGTTCGTTTCCAAACGATGAATAGTATCATATTGTTCTTTGAAAATAGCTTCAAAGGATTCCATATATTCTTTTTTTAACATGCAGAAACGCTGAGATGACAATTGTACAATTTAAACAACCAGATTAAACAAAATATTAAACATGCAAATAACCTATATGTAAATGACCTAATGGTGCAAATATTTACTGCAAGATTTTCCCTTTAAGTAACACTTAGAAGAGCAGAAAATACATTCAAGTAGATACATGTTATTGATTTCAGCACTCTGTCAGAACAAGAAACTTATCTGTGTTGCAAATTACTAATTATCACTTTCGAACTACAGCAAATTATCCAGCAATTTCTTTTACTTCTGTACATCCAGTATTTTCACCTGATATAATCCCATAAAATGTAAATTTTTCCTAATTACATCACTGAATGACTATTTCAAATTTGGGAGGCAGCAGAAAGCACCCAGGTAAGACATTTTGGACAAACATTCCAAAGAACATGGAAATTAACATTTATATTCTACTGAATGTGCAGATTCATATGGTTAGTGCTTCATAACTGACTATGGGCAGAAAAAAGTTTTGCTCAAATACTGGATAAAACCTACAAGTGGAAAAAGGCACTCCCTTTCAGCATTAGTTGCTCCCTTGAGAAGACAAGCATTTTATCTTAACTAGGCAGATATGTCAGCATCATAGGTAGTGTAAACTTAACTCAAAAATAACTGCAACTAAATTAGTAATTACTTACACTAGCTGCTTACTGAAAAACTAAACAAATAAAAAAGCCCACCCACAACCCCAGGACAGCAAGTATTCAGTCCTGCACTCTACGTAAAACCTACTATGTAGTTCTGGACGGGAGTCTCCAAAAATTAAACACATCGGCACTGTAAACAGGTTATTTTCTGCTAACTCATAATACTTTAACCTCTTTTTAGTACCATTTCTTGGCCAGTGATTTACTGTTCGACCATAATGAGAAAAAGAGGGAAGCAAAAAAGTAACAACAAAAAGAAAACAAGTTCTCTCATTCTTCATTCACTATGCTTATTACAATCAAAATGTTAATCAATTAGTAACACCAATTAACTAATATACCCATTTTCAGAATGGTAAGAAGACTACACATTTTAATGGATAAATAAAACTAGTCTTACACACAAAACAGAGTAAAACAACGAAATTATCTACCATAAACTGTAAAATCTCTAAACAGGACTCACCCCTGCCAGTAATCCAAAGAATTTCTCATATGTTCTTTGCTGAGCACAGCAGTCTAGTATCATATTGCAGAGCTCTTTCTAGTTTAAGGAAAAAAAAATTCTCTATGTAAATTCACTGTAGCAGCAAATAACCCATCATTACTCAAGTACCAAAACATTGAAGAAACACTCTCATAGATGCAAGCTTTGAAAAAAGAGTCTTTACATAAAACTTCATTGCCAAAATCAGTAGTTTTCTGAACTTCTCAGGTTTTCGAGATTATCTGGGGCATGAGTATGAACTTTTGCCATTCAAATATTCTCTACATAAGCTAAAATTTATCACCTAACAACATACATCTCACAAATCCCATCAAAACTAGTTTACAAAATTACTTCATCACAGTGCAAAAAAAGAGGTATAAGGTAAAAAGGGATGGTTTTGAGGTTACTTTTTTGTGTGTGTGTGTTTAGGTTTGGTTGGTTGGTTTGGGTTTAGTGTTTTGGTTATTTTTTTTAAATGGCATCAATCCTTATGTTTTTAGAAAATTAAGATTCTTTGGAACTTCAAAATGTCAAAATGGCACAAACCATCTGGAAACTCAATCACAATGTGCATGGTTAGCAGCATATTTCCAAAATCAGAAATATGTGTAGATTTTGGCATATACTTGTATCTTTAATTTTTCAGCCATAATTTTCGCAAGCTCTGCTTATCATAAGCCAGTGTTTCACTGCACTTGTGTTTCACTGCAATTGCTTCACCAGAGAGGCCTAAGGGAGACATTCAGAAAGACTAAACTCAGCCTTGCCTAGCCTCCCTCTAAATTCAATAGAGTGGAACTTTTCTAAAGAAGCTGGTTTAGGCTCATGTTGTGAATCGCCCTCTAGAACAGTATCTCTCCTTGGCTAGGGAGGAACAGAGGAAGCCTAGTCTCCCAACACTTGTATATCCCCCAGCACCAACAGCCTGCCTTCCATTTCCCCCCATCACAGGCACAGAAGCACTCCTGTAGAAGAAGCTCTCCTTCCATTGATACCAACTATCTAGAACAGTTAGACCCAGCCTTTTTGGAACATAGGTTTTCTGTCTCCCTTTCTCCTTGTTCCCCAATAGCGTCGCTGCAAGATCATCACTGAATCACCTTCTGGCAGCCACCACCTCCGATTCTTTCACCCCCTCACCCCCCACGAAGAACCATAAGGAAATACACACAGGTGGATTCTCCTTTTGCATTTGCCCCCTAGGACCAGCCCTTCACCAGCTGAGAGCACTGATCGAGTAGGCAAGTAAGCATAGAGGAATTGATAAGCAAACTTATTGCTCTGACCTACTATGTAAATTACATATTTAAATACATCTGTGAACTGGTTTTAGGCATATTTTGAAACATAAACTAGAACAAGTGAGGCAAACATTTTTATATAAATTAAGAGCCATGAAATACACTGCACTTAAACTAATGATGAAACCTATTTGGGGATGTCATAAATTTGTTTGCTATTGGTCTTAAGAGACAATAATTTTAAGAATTTAATGGGTAAACCTGCAGTTCTGTTTAATTTCTCTTTAAAGTAATAATATTCCCATTAAAAATACTGTTTAATTTCAAGCATTTTGCTCTCTTTATATCATACACCAGTTTACTGTAATATACCCATTTAATATTCTCCCATTTGTGCCATTATTCCAAGCATGTATTCTAAAGAGAAACATTTTGCCGATTCCAAAATCTCAAAGCAAATAAAAGCCAATCATGCAGAAGAGGAAAAATGACCCCCCAATATTGAGGTAGTAATGCATGAAACAACCTTACAAAGGCATTTCTTTCAATACTGTCACACTGTGTTAGTGTGATGTATTAAAATGCGTATTAATTTTTAGTACTATCTCATTTTACAGTAATGCTGCAGTTAATCAGTTTTTAAACAATAACAAGGGCAAAGTGCTGATAACACTGCTAATAAAGCCAGCAAGACTTGATAAACAAATTACTTTTCTTCCTCGTCTTAAATGCAATTACAACACTGGTCTCCCCTGTGGTTCACAGTAATTAAATATTTTAACATTTTAATTAAATATTACAATGATTTCTAGGTGGGTATCCTGAATAATCATATGCATGAAAATAGATTTGCTCATAACGACACACTCGCCAGTGTTATCAAAACAACCTGAGGTTAGGTCTAGAGTAACTGTCTCCCAGATTAAAAACTAACAAACTTGAAAATTATTTAATTATTTTTTGAGAGACACGACAAGTTCACACAGCAATTCTAGCTTCATTTATAGCTTTAAAGATTAGTGCTTTCATCTCTGTGCTTCCAATGATAACATTCTGGAAATATTTATGGCAGGAAAAGCCTGTGCTTTTCAGTGCAGCACTTGCTTTAAAGAACACAATTTTTTTTCCCAGCTCTACAGGCAATTTCTATACTGTTTTCATACAATGCTCAACAAGTGACTATTCAGCTTAGTTAAGAAAGTATGTATAGTTATCTAATCATGAAGTATAATACTTTGAAAATATCTGACATCCCATATAGGTGGTGAATAATATTTAGTGAAGATATTCAGTTCATTATCATATAATGAAAAAACCAATAGCATTTCCCAAAACTGCTGAGACAGAAGATAAGGAGACACTGCCTTTTATTTTATTTTTTTTTTACAGTTCTTCCTAAACAGTTCCTACTAACTCTAACCCAAACAGGATAATGGGTTAGATGGACCATGACATAATGTGACAACTATCACGATACATTAAAAGACCCTAAAGCTTGCACTACAGGAGAAAACTTGGGCTTGCTGTTTCCTCTGCATTAACGTTTCAAAGAAACAAGCATTCACATTCTCTTAGTTTCACACAAAGGCCATGTTCACTGTAACCAAAAGACCTAAAGCAACTCAGCTTTCTTAGTCCCTTCTGATTATGAAGGGACTAACCACAATTAGTACATTTTTTCCACTTTTTGCCTTATTTTTTGCTATTTATTCTCTTTAAGATGGTTTCTTTAAGAGAGCATTTGAGAGCTGGCCCCCAGACTGCCTCCACGAAGAGATCTTCCTCTCCCCTCCACAGTTAGAAATTATGTAATTTCCATCTCCCCTCTCTTGCCAGCCACTCAGTTCCACTCCATCCATTGCATATGCAAGCTTAAGCAATCAGGAGACATCCTCACCCTGTATGCTAATGTAGCTTCTTAAAATATAAGACTACCAATTCCAGTACTCAGTTTCTAGGATCATGAAAAGAACTAAAGGAACTGACTTGCTGGAAGCAAACCTAGTAAAGGACATAGGTTGGTTTAAAGCAATGTGAAATTGGAATTATGTGAAATTGGTGCCCTGCATTTTATACTTTTCCACTGCTTTTACAGATGTTTTCCTTTTTTCTTCTTTTATTTCACATCAATTGCATTTTACCGCCATGTACTACCCTAAAGCCTTCTCTACTGCTGCATGTTTTAATGCGCATAACTACCACACATACGTATTTTTTTTCCAACACCTCTCTCATTTCTCTTCATCATTAGTCAAATTATATTACCACTTGGAGCTAAGGCTGGCAAAGCCATAGAAGGTGTTTCAATAGCACGTGGCCACTTGACAAACTACATGCAATGCTTTTGGCAGCTACTATACTGTCTCTAGGTCTGTCCTGTGTTTGGTTAGGTGATGGTTTTTCTCAGATCTTACTGTGCCTTCATTTTTTCACCTCAGTTTGTTTCACATTTAGAGCAATATATGCTTAAAGCTGAACATGGTTATCAAAAAACTTGCACAGATATCTTCAACATTTTACAAAGGAATCATTAACTGGATAAAGGTTAGATACATTTTTCATCATGTTGCTACAAGTCTCCAACACGCAGATAAAAGAATTTGGTAAAACAATACATTAAAGCCCCACAGTTTCTGCTTCCCTTCCACCTGAAGGCTACACATGTAGAACTTAAGTGATGCCACCAAGGTTATTGACCAATTTCATCTTCTTAAGTTAAATGCATACATACATGTTTGGAAGATCGAAGTCTACACAGAATTCTAGCTAATACTTGTTATCAGTAACACACAAATACAGCATAATTCTGTATGTCTTCTACACCTTCATTTTGTAGACATCAACATAAACTACAACATGCACAGGAAGGTCAATTATATAACAAAAGGCCAATTATATAGTGAAATTGACTATTTTTACCTTTGACTTTAGATCATCCCAACTTTATACCAGCTTCCTGGACTACATTCTCACTGAATGTCAAGTCAAAATAAGTAGTTCTGTTAATGAGAGTCAATGCATAAATAGCATGAGAGACACTGACACTCCCACCCCTCCAACTAGGGCTGCTTTGAGCAAGTGTGACACTATCCTGTAAAAATGAAAATGTGACAAATGCATGCATAATTCTTTCAAGAAAGCTGTGCCTACAATAAATTTTGCCTGGACTAACTGCGCTGAGGGATGGACAGTCTTTCAGAAGAGGCTCCAGTTTGATTTAGCAAAGTTCCAAGCATTGCTGTATGGAAGTTTTGTTCTCAGCACAAATGAAAGAAAGGAACAAAAGCCCAAAAGCCAAATTTGTTTCAGGCACATTTCCAAAGAACAAGGACAATGTATAGTTAGCTGGTTGGCTTTTGCTTGGTTGTTCCTGCCTACCCCCCTGGAGGGAGAATAGGTGACAAGGTAAGATATTTCCCTTTGCTCTCAGCTTGAATGGTGCCAAGAATCTTTTAAAATTATGTATTCTGTAGGCTCTAGCATGTTTAAAAAAATAATAACAGCAACAACAACAAAAAAATCTATAGTCTTCATGTTTTCCTCAAGCTGGATTAATTCTCTAGCTAAGTAGTTGTCACTTCTGTCTAGATTTGTATTACCACTAGGATCCTTAAGCCTTTCTTTCAACAACATCAGAAAGTGACAGGTACTCCTACAAGAACACACGTGACAAAAATTTGTTAAGGGAAAGCATAAAGTTGAAAGCCTATTTCTGACATTTTAGTTGGGCTTGTTTGCTTGCTTTCCCCACAGTCCAGAAGCCAGAAAACCTGGCAATAACACACTCCTCTGACTACAGTTTTAATTTATTTAAATTTTATCCTCTGGTATTGCATGGGATTAATGCAGCTTTAACACAGATAATAACAGTGCTTTTAAGAAAGAAATAGCGTGCTCTGCCAAGACTGAACATATGCCCAAAGAAGCAACTGCAAGGCTTGTTTAGAACAGCTTCTCACAGCCTATAACACAGAAAAGCTTTACAGGCTGTAAAACAAGAAAGCTTTCCAACTTTTGATCTGCAGGCTTCAGCTGGATCTAAATAGCACCAAGAAAAGCAAGCCTCCTCCTATATTTACTGCAAAAGGGATGAATTTCAACTACTTGATTTTCTTTTTAAAAAAGATAATCTGAAACCAATACACACAAATTAAATTCTGAGTATTCAATATATTTAAATTCTACTGCTAATGTAGAAGAACAGAACTAAGATAAACTGAGTCAAATCAAGAAAAAAAAGCAATAAACCCCTTTACCAAAGCTTAAGAACCCACATGGAAAAGTAGGAGGGAACAATAGTGTCCCAGTGCACAAGGGATGAGTGCAACTGTCTTCCTATCTGAGTTACAGTAACAACGTTCACAGATCTGAAACAAATGAAGCAGAGGTATGCTAGCTTAGCAAGAGTTTGCTTGGAACCTACTCCTCAAGTAGGGATCAATGTTAGCATAACAGACAGCAAGAAAGCAAAATTTAGAAGGTTTTCATACCTGGCCAAGAATTCAGAAAAAAAGTCAGAAATAAAGGGGGGAAAATAATAATAGAAAAATCAGAAACAGGAAGACAGAGATACCATTTAAATTGCTTAAGTTGTAAGAAACAGCAACAGGAAAAAAACCAAAATTAATTTGAACATGCTTTTAGGAATAAGATTTACGAAAAATTCTCATAATAAACCAAGTTTTTTTAAAGAAACAGCGGTAGAAAAAGAGGATCTACAAAGTACCACACACAGCGGGGTTCTGGAAACCTGTAGTATGGAAGATGCAGCCTGAAAAAAGATCAAGGAGAAAATTTGTGACAAAACTTCTGAAACCATTTTGGGACATTTATATTAAACAGGCAACATAAAACAGAGGAGTAACACTTCTGCTCATTTAAGGTAACTATGACACCTCAAAAAAGGATACAGACAAGAAAGGTTACAAAAAAACCAAAACAAACAAGAAAAACCAAAACCAAATCAGAAACGAGAAAGCACATTACTTACATCTATCAAAGATTAATTAAAATACAGGATAAAATGATACATTTTAGAAGATTTAATTTCTAATGACTGAAGAAGATCCTTTTGATGCAGAAGACAACATGCTGAAGTAATCTAAAGCAAAAGAGATCAAGTGTCATTAGGAAGACAGTTTAAAAACAAGATATAGGGACAAGAAACAGATACACTTCCAGAATCCTGGACCAAAACCAAATGAATAAGAGTCAAGGAAAACAGAAAAACTGGAAAGCTGGAAACAAAAACTGAGCTTGTGAACCTGGAAAAGGAAGCTATGGAAAGAAAAGGTGTTTTTCTAGAGAAAGAAAAATAGGACACACTAGTAGGCAAACTTTCCACCCCTCAAAAAAGGAGGGTGGTAAAAAAAAGGATGAGCAGATGGAAATTAGTATTTTGGCAAAGGAGAATATACAGCTGGAGACTAAAATAAACTGCATGTAAATCAGAAGGGAAATGGAAGATATGTGTTTCTGTTTAACAGCATCACTCACTTCTGAAAGAGCAGCTTTTCAGTTCATGGCAAAATGTCTTCATCCCAAGTCAGAATACAACAATTTTGGGCTAGTATTGTAAAAAGATGACTGCCAACATTCCCCCCAGCACCTGGCACTAAACTGCAACGCCAAAAAGCAGCATTATGTTGTTCTGTTCCATAGATGATCCATTTGAACCTCAATCCTCTTTCTGCAAGTCAGAGCTGTGCGACAGATCCATTACTGGTATTAAGCATACAAACACTTGTGTTGCACAGCAGTTAACATAAAACAATAATCCAATAATTCAACCACTGATAAAAACTGCTAAATATATTCCTGAAATCATCCCAGCTAAATCAAGCTGCAAGTCTTTGTTCATAAAGATGTCCAGAACAATCAACCTCCAAGAATGTTAAGACTATATTAGTCTGAAGATTGTCGTTCGTGTCTGTTCAGGTTTTGAACATACGTACCAGTTTTTAGATTGTATTTAATTGACAAGTCACTACGCAAAACCCATGGAAAACAGTCTCAATGACAAAATTAAAGAAAGCTGATTTTATTAAGTAATGGCTTTGAGAAGAAGAGCACAAAGTTACTGTAAAATTAGACTTAATCTGAACAAATGTTTTCCAATGAGAATTTTAAGTTTGACCCAATGTTTAAGGAACAGAAACTGCATTAAACAATACTTCGAACACTCTAGTACCTGCTTCCCACAATAACCGCCATTTGTAGTAGGAGCTGGCACAGAGAATGAGCCCTTCCTACAGGGTCTTCACTATAAGAAACAACCAACCAAGACATTATCAACTCTACTACACTCGATCTAAACTAAAATTTTCTTACAAGCATAAAGAAACTTTGAAGATTCACCTAAGAGTTAAGCAAACATTTCAAGAGTTTCTCAAGACTAGTTAGAGTTCTGAATCATAAGGCATAAATAAGTTACAAATACACACTATCCTGCAATACAGGTTGCTGCATCTTTCAGTAAACAGACAAAAAAAAAGTGCCTTATGGCTAGAAAAATAATCCTGATAAGGAAGGCAGGGGCATCAATTCACTAGAGGCTTCAATCAGAAGAAACTAACTTGGAAGACTAAAAGATGATTTTCTTTGCTTTGTTAACTGGCAGTTAATTCAGCTAGTAATTTCTGCCGAGTTTATTCAAGTTTTTATCCATACAGAAAGACTTGAGCCTCATAAATCTTCGAATAATTTTATCTGGTTGTTTTTTCTGGTCTTACACTGATCAGGAAACCTCACTTTTTATTTTTCACCCCTATAAACACTCCTTAGGAGCTCTAAGTCCATACAATGAGCAAGTTAAAGCTCTCACATCTTTTATAAAGGTGAGGTGAAAAGTAATGATCATTATTAGGGGAAAAAAAATCAGCACAAAGATGTTACCTTGTGATAAAGTGATGCAGTTTTACAGCAATTTTGAACCTTAAATTGTAGTAACTCCTACAACTAGTACTGAATCATAGGCTGATACTAATTTATTTTCATCTCTTTAGATAAATACATACTTGCACACACACATACAAAATGCCAAAATAAATGCAGAAGCGTTATTTTTAAAAGCATCTCATTCATGGCAATTACAGCTGAATCTTAACTACAGAATCTCAAATTGTGCTTTTAAAATATGGTGATGTGCTAACCAAAATAAATTATCTAAGTACCACAAACTATGATATTCAAACACATAACTAACTTCTTGTTCATCTAAATATAGTAGTTTACAAGGAATGCTATGAATTTTAATATTAAGAACTGTGATGCTTAGTGAATTTTTACACATTTTCCAAAGAACAGTGACAGGAAAGAT
The DNA here is from genome assembly GCA_033459285.1 of Clamator glandarius. Classification (NCBI taxonomy): domain Eukaryota; kingdom Metazoa; phylum Chordata; class Aves; order Cuculiformes; family Cuculidae; genus Clamator; species Clamator glandarius. The sequence goes on from JAUNZM010000140.1 coordinate 2,624,985, forward strand.
TTTGTTGGAATGAGATGTTAAGGGAATAAAAGTAATACCGTCTAGCGACTTGACTAGACAGCTAGTGGGATTATCATATTTTGACTCCTTCAATCATTTGTTCTCTAGGAGATGTGGAAGAGAGTGAAAACATTTCAGAGATTACAGTGCTGCTGGTCACAAAGCTACTGTACTCTAAACTAGTCAGCCCGGTATTTAATTAGTTCCATATACATTCCATTTACCTATACTTTAAGTGTCAAAACTAAACCTGGGAGTTGCTCTGACAATTGTTCTACAAAATTAGCAGTAACAATTTTTCTTCCTCTAGTGAGGCAGGAAAAAAACAAACGAGTGTGCACGTTTATTTTTGCATATAGTAATATCCATGCATTTTTAATTTGTGATGGATAGGGGAAATAGAAACTTTCTCAAAGCCAAAACAGAAATAAAGCCCTTCACAGGGTTATGTAATACAGAAGGATTCATATTCAGTAAATTAGCTATATTATATGAAAAGTAAAACCTTAAGTTCATCTATTTATATTCACAGAAAGCAAAAGAAAATAACCTAGCAGCAAATACTAAGTCAAAGCTCAAAAATACCAAATAAAGTGGTGAAAGAAAATCTACTTGCACCTAAGATTATGACTAATAGGTTGGTTTCTGATTCTTCTTTTCTCATTCTTCCCCATTAAGTTTATTTTTTCTGAGTAGATCTTGCCCACTGAATTGTCAGTAGTTCACGGAGACTGCAATAGTATCAAATACCAACAGTAGAGTAGTTCTGTGAGCAGCTGGCTAACAAGCAGTGTTACACAAGTTATAATTCCGTTGTATGATCTAGCAAATACGTTTGAGATAGTTTTCTCTATTCTTAACAGATGAATTAATTTGCTAGAAAACAGAGGCTTTTTTCACTTCAGAATTCTTCAGGTTATACTTCACTAAGAATCATAATCCTATGCATGCCTAGTTTTGCATTTCATGCACAGAATTAAGGAATTAAGTAAGAAAATAAAGCAATCTTCTGAATTCTTAGTTTATATCAACATAAAGTACTTGGTAACAAAACGGTACAAGAACTGAAAAAATAAGCAAACCAATTTCTGATTACTAGATTAAACCAAGTTTTCGAAGCACACCTAACTGTATCCCAGACCTCCACTTAGTAGTTACCATTATATTCGCAAGGTTACTTCAACACGTTTCAAATAAGCAGAACAGTGACAATTAAAGCCACAAGAAAATTAAAGCACTCTCAAGTGCAACTGTCCTGATGATAGCTTATTGCTGACTGAAAAGCTGTTTATATAATAAGAGGGGTATTTACATTCTACCAGGATGTTGTATAAGTACTAGCCAAAAGGCACTTTCCTTCACTTGAAAACATACCGACTGCATTTCTTACACACAGTTCCAGAAAACAAAACAGATTTTGTCTGTTGATCTCCAAGACTACAACAAAGCAATCATACCTAGAACTGCTTTAATTTGATACACTATTCCTTAAAGAGGATTGTGAAAGCAAGAAAATAACACATCCTTTTAGCACTACACTGAATTTCAAACCCCAGTAGTGAAGTCTACAGCTGCCAGCAAATAAATACAATCTTCAACTCCGAGTTTTTTTCAAAGTCAGAGCTCTGAGAATGACCGCCATGCCAGAAGAGTTTTGTCCTCGGATAAGTATTTCAACAGTCCAGCCAACAAACCTTTTCAAACAGGCTATGAGCACACATTTGAACTGCATGACAGCAAAGAACAATTGCCTAAGACAAGTGTCTTACAAAATATGTGCCAACCTATTTGCTCTTAAGGTTACATGACCCATTTTGAGAAACAACAGCTGTAAGAAATCACTCTTATTCATATCTGCTTGCTGGGTGCCAGGACAAAAGTAAGGATTCTAGACACTACCATAGTACCATTTCTTAAAGATGTTAATAACAAAACAGAATAAGAATCAAGGCTTACAGTCTGACTTTCAGGAAAGTCCATCTTCAGCAATTTATGAGCACATTCTTCAAAATCTAAGCTGCAATAATAGAAAAAGTACCTCTCATTATCTGTGCAATATACACTATGTTAAAAACATAGCAGAATTATATTGATTGTGGGTGCTGAAACTTCAACAGTTTTGAAATAAAGTATCTCATTAATATTCAGAAAGTTGTTTTGTTAGTTTTTAAAAAAACATTTTATATTTCATGAGTTCATATCTGAAAATTAATCTACTAAAATCATTACACTTGCACACAAGCTGAAAACAAGGTCACTTGGACTGTTGTTATTACATCATCTTACAAAATTTAGCAAAACACAAACACAATAAGTCATTTTGCACATCCTGAAAAACACTGAAATGCAAGCACAGCAACGAAGTCCCAAAAGCAGTATACACCACACTCTTTTCTGCAGTCTGTCTTGCATATTGAAAGTCTTTAGCTACCAGTAACTGTTGCCCTCCACTCAAGTATAAAATGAGCAAACTTAAGTAATAACAAGAAAGCGACAGTAACTTTGTGAAATGTAGAAGCCTTTCATACCTCATGGTATAGTATTAATTCATATGTCTAGTGGTCAATACCATAACTACATTACCTTACTACCTCATGCAGGTTCAGATCTGCAGAATATTGTGGGCCATGCCTATATTTGACAATGTAACTGAGTGGCATGCAACAGATTAATCTCTGCTTTCACTCAGACAACACTGGAGTCATACCAGTATGTTTTGATTATTTGTGACATCAGCTGCAAGGGGATTTCATTCTTAAGATGAGTACAAATACATTACACCTCAGGTATATGTATATTTATTTTCCGAATAACGCAGATGACAACAATGCTAAAGAGTACCAACTTGCAGAACTCTTTACTCTCAAGAAGCGGAGAAACTCTACAGCATCCCTACTTGAAGTGTCACACACTTTTCCAGAAATTCTTAGGGTGGTGTATAATCTGAAAATCACTGCCTTTTTTCACTTAGATAATTTTGACGGGAGCAATCCTCACGGAGAAGTCCCAGCCCACTACTCAAACATTTTGAAACAAACAGGATTTGTCTGGGAATGAGATTTTTGGTACCCATTTGTACAGTCTGCTTTGTACAATCACATCAGGCTCCAATAAAGAATGCTTCCTGCTTCTGCATCTCCCTCCCCTGAAAATGTACGCTAAGAAAGAATTTAAAATGAAACAGAATTTCAGTTCATCCATTACAAAAGAACTACACCCACAGGTGTACAGATTTTATTACATTTACCTTGACTGAATAGCAAGATAAATTGTACGACGGAAGGAGACCAGGTTAATTTCTGTTTTGTCATGGACAGTAACTTTCTGACCTGGCAAACAAAAACATGTATTTGTAAAAAACAAAACACTAAGGCAGATACATATAAACTCTTGGAATAGCTGTATTTACCAAGTCCATAGCACACAATGCTATACTTTTTCTAGAAATAATTTATGACTGTTTAGAAAGTTTATATAATATTTTATTTTTACCTAGAAGAAAAATAAAAATCAGTATTTGCCTCATCTGTAACTAAGAGGTAAAAATTTAGAGATATAGTTTTAAAAGGATAACTCCTTTTGAAGGCTTTTCAAATAACTTAACCACTGCAACCTCTGGGCTTAACATTTCTTGTCTACATTATTAGCAACGTATATTCTGCATAGTTTAACTATAAAATGCTTTATGTAGCATTCCTGATACACTCATACGGTATCCACTATTCCATCATTCTTTTAAAGTTTGGCAACAGCACAAACAATGAAAAGTTATGTGAATCTTCATACTTTCAATCAGCCCGGAAGCTCTGCTCTGCTGTGAAACACTCCAGCAAAATAGTGAGGAAATCCATTTCTAGTTTAATACAAGAACACGACTTGGCTGGCTTTGCCATTACTCACGGAACGTGCACAAACATTTTAATTATGCTTATCCCTCATTATTATTCCTGTGAATCAAATATACTCTTTGAAAAGGTATAAACATTAACTGCTTCCACTAAAGATCAAGAAAGAGGGCTAAAGTGAGGTATAGATGAAGTAAATACAATTGTAAGAAGACCCATTCCAGTTTTCAAAGTGACTTAAATATATGATAGAGAATTACAAAGTACCCAGAAGGGTTGCCTTTGCTAGTTTTTGGGGAAGTGTTTTCATGTTCACTAGTAAGCTGTCAGTCATATACTTACCATCTTCACCTTCCTCTTCATCATCATCATCTTCGTCTTCCTCACTACTTCCAGCCTCCTGATCCGCTTCAGATTCACTGTCACCTTCATCAAGAATTTCTGAAAGAGCAGTATTCCAGATTAATGGAATATAGACCACAGTAGTTTTATCATCAAAAACACTTAATCCAACACTTAAGAGTGAAAGGGTGTTTCATGTGGAGAATGTGACAAAGCCAGAAAAAAATAAGCAAATGAAAACATGGCTGTAGTAACAACACTAGAACAAATTAGAAAGCTCTATGATGAACTCAGTTATCTGGGACACAAATATCACCCACTGTGAAATAAACATTGTTAACAATAGTGGGACAAGTAAAAGCCCTACAAATAAGTATGTATATTATATATGAACATGTATATGAACATTCCCTTACCTTTTTTCAGCATTTTGTATTTCTCTTCATTTTCCATAAAATTTGGATCCATCTTGAAAACATCTTTAGAATAAAAAGAGAATCTTAATTTAAAATAGAAAAATGAAGAAAACAATGAATATTTGATCTCACATTTGTTTTGATGGGGAATGCAGTCTTAGCATCTTCCCTTTCTAACTTACTAAGAACATCCTCAGGATTGTAGTCATCTTCTAATGGCAACATATGAGTAAACTGATCCTCCTCTTCCACTAGATCCAAGCCCTCTGGGATGACTGGATGATCCTTGAAGCCATCCTTCCGTACGGCAAACATGACTTCTATCATATACTGAACACGCATATCAATTTTAGATTCATGCAGAATGTGTCGAAGACGGTCAAAGATTGCTTTGGAAAAAGACAAAGGTAAATATGAAAAGGATTTACTAATACAAACACCAAAAAAGACAAATGTTTTGACTAATTACACTTACCATTAATACCTCTAGGAGAAACTTCTGTTAATTTGAGCCCACTTTCTTTAATAAATCCAATTGCTACTTCAATACTGTCATCAGTAGGTCTTTCAAGAAGTAAAGTGAGCATTTCCAAACATAAAACCTCATGAGCCTACAGAAAGAATATCAATAAATAATCAGAATGTACAATGTTACACTATTACTACTACAGTGATTTACATAACAGAATAGTCCAGCCTTTGAGGGTGCCACAACACACTTGTTTAATTACACATGTAAGGCAACACCAGTGGGATAATGCTAATTAAGATGAAGATAAAATTTCTAATACAATTTCACCACCTGTATTTATACCAACTTTGTAGTGAATGTGACTATACTACTAAGGTGGACAAGCAAGCAATGAAAAAAACTTAATTTCCAAGAAGCAAATAAAACAGTACTTAATCTACAGAAACTAGTGGCGAATGCATTGTGTCTATAATTACATCAGGTCTTTCAGGACCAGATTAGTTTCCTCTTTACCAAAGTGCTGTACATTCCCACGGCATTCCAGAAACACTGCTCCTTGTCGTTATTTAAATTGCAGTATCCTGACTTCTAACATATAACAAAGTATCATAGAGCTGGATACAAATTTGATTCATATGCAACTGAGTCTAGTTCTGCCTACACAGATTTTAAAGTCAGGCAACAGTGTTGCACGAAAACTCTGCTCAAGATCTGTGGGGCAGAGCCTCAGATAATGTTTGTTTTGCATCAAGATTTGCCTGAATAGTAGTCTAACCATACTCTGGAAGCTTGGGGAAATTCTGGAGCATAAGTGGAATAGTAAGTTATGAAAACTCCACTGGCAATTACCATTGCCTTTTCTAAAAAGGTCGTACCAATTTAAAGCAAGCATTTAAAGGAAACCTGAACTCACATTTTCACTACCCCAGAACAGGGAAAGCATATTTACTTAAGCTATTCCCATCTTGAAACTAAAGCAATACTCGTATAGAGTTTGGATTGAGTAGAAACATGAAGTAACATACCACATTCTGATTCATCAGATGTGCAACAAATTTTGAAGATGTTAGACAGAGTTGCTGCAAATGAAGTGAAACAAGAAATTTTAGCACATTGCATACAGAAGAAAAAAAATTAACTCAAACATCCTATAGACTTCTGCATCACACAATCAACTTAAGATACGAAACTTTTTTAAATACTGAGAGTTGTTCATTATTAGGACTGTATGTCTTAAAAAAAAAAAAACAAACCCAAACAACAACAGCTATCAGTTCCAACCCAGAATGGCTGTCAAGCTTTCATGATACTCTTAATACTACTATACTTAATGTACTGCTAGGTCCTTTTAAGTATGTTATGTGACCACATTCGATACAAGTTAAGACAGCAGAATTACATAACTTCTAGCATGTTGCTTCTTCACATTTCACATACCTTATCATTTCTGCGATATCCTTTGCGAAAATTTAGTATCAACCTCTTGAGAATCAATTCACCAATATTTGGAAATTTTGAATTGATAATTGCCACAAGAGCTGCGTAAACATGGGTAAAAATTGGAGAGGCACTCTGAGCTTGCAAGATGGATCTAGACAGCAGTCCCCTGTGAAAATATGTAAGTTTGAGATTTTTCTGGTAATAAAACATTTAATGTTTTCATTCAGTATGTATCACATCAAGTAGTGTTGTACAGTTGGACTAGTTAGAACATACTAGTTGGTCATTTTCAAATTGTTGTTTATCATGAAACAAATGGATTTTTGTAAAATGTGTTGTCCAAATGTATCTGAGATGAGAAATTCTTAAACTGATACCTTATCTTTCAATTATTGTTCCTACTAGATCTTAATTTAAAAATAATAGGCATGTTAAAAGTCTTCATCATGTATCCTGCAATCATGTTTTTTTTAACCCCAATGCAAGCTCTTCTTATCTTTGAAACTTTTATAATTGTGCTGATTCTTTTCCTTAGTTGAAAACATAAAATCTTGTTTGTAACAGACAAAACATCTGCTCTACAATTACTTGTCAAAACCATAGAATGGTGTTCCAGTATAATGACAACTTAAGCAAGCAAAACAAACTTCTAAGAAATAAAAAAATACATTTCCATAAAAGGTCCCTAACAATAAAGTTCTACCTAAGAGAAATAAAACTGAATGTTCAGTAAAAACAGAATGGGCAAAGTATTGCTGTTTCAATGCTTTTCTGAAATGAAACTGTATAATTTAAACCTAAGAATCATGTTTTGGAATTGTAAGAACTGGTTATTAAAGACTACCACTTAGAGTCTAAATGAATGTAAACACGGGCCTCGTGAGATAATAGCTGTTTTATCACAGTAACCATCTCCCTTATATTTATATCAAGATTCAAGTCTGAAAAGTATCCAAGAATTCCTCCTCCCACCCCCGGCCCCCACTTTTGCTTTTTCTAATGCTTTAGGACATAGAATTTGACTTTTGCTGTATTACTCCATTAAAAATTGGGGGGGGGCGGGAAACAACCCTCCAAACATGAATCTTCAAAGTGCGCACTGGTATCAAACTCAATCTTGTCCTCTGTAGTTTATTGAGATCCTAAAGAAAACCTTCTTATATGGTACATATAAAATGCCTAAGGAACTTAGGCCTAATTAATTTGCAAAATGGAAAAGAACTAATTTCATACTAGTGCACAGAAACAGAATATTTCATTTTGAAACTATTAGTTACACAAACAGGAAGTGGTCTGGTTCACATTCTACTTACCTTCTGCTTAGATAACTTTGAAAAGGACTTCAGAGCTAGGTACAACTTCAAGTCATTACTTTTCTATTATATATTAATTTGTATGCATTAATTAATACCTTTGTGCAAATTTGGGAGTCAAAATTAAGTGTAAGAAGAAGGGTAAATGGTGTCATTTTCTGTCTAGATTATTTCAAAATTTATAAGCTTATAAGATACACACAAACTTCCATGAACAAGTGTATTCTGAAAACATTCAATAAGCTCATCATTTTAAAACTAAAATATTATTGCTTGTGTGAAAAAGAAGATGCAAGTATTCAAAATGCAGGCAAGTAAAAAGTAGTTCTACAACAGTGAGGTAACTACGACAAAACTGTTTTTGCTAAATACTAGGTAGAAATATTCTCTCTTCCACAGAAAAACATCCAGGAATACAAAAGTAAATAGATGAAACAGCTGTAAATTGAAAGTTGTTCAAGTAAAATGTGCAGGTAAAACCTCTAAGAAAAGGAAAGATATAGCACCTGTTACACTCTTATTTCCCCAAGCATGTAAACCCTTTCTTGCCGGCCCCTTCCACAAACAGGGGACTATTCTGCATAAGACAATATAGCCTAAGGTTAGTTTAAAAATCTGACTATCATCTAAACACTACACACAGAGCATTTAGTGATGTACACATGAACAGTACACATACTAGCAGAGAAGCAAAAGAACTGTTTTAAAATACTAAGACTTACCTTCCGCGAACAATATTTTCCTGAAGGAGCTCATGAATGATATTTTCTATATTAGAGACGTTCACTTTATTGACAAGACCATTGATTGACTTCTTCAAGGCTTCCCAACTCATCCTCTGATACGCCAAGCTACCACAAAGGTATCACAAATTATTAATGCATAAATTTGAGGTAGCACTGAGTGAATTTATATGTGTGTATATATATGAAAAGATGAATGTAAGCTCTAATATGTAAAATAGTCAAGAAAATATCCACTGTATAACTATAAACACTAGTTCACAATTACACATTTTAACTGCTAGGAAGTCACTGAATCAACATGATATATCAAAATATAATTCTCTGCAGATACAGTATAATCCAGTATGTTCAGTTTTCCAAGATATTCCAAAAACTTCCTAGTTATGATCTGTATCCCACTTTTCCATTTACACTTTGCAGGAGAAGCATGTACAGTCATAATCTGATTCTTTTACCTGTCTTCTGATAAAAATATAGCTTCAAATGTATGAACACATCCCAAAGACGTATCCCATTTTCACCAACATTCACTAAAACACTTTACTGTTTTGTTTTTCTGTAAAAATTCTAATACATTACTTTCAACTCACCTATTTTTATCAGTGATTTGCTCTTGCATCATCCTGAGCTTGGCAGGTGGAATATAAGCACCACCTGTGCGAGTAAGGATTGGATCCACTTCTTCTTTCTTCTTCTTTGTTGTGGTCTCATCATGAGCAAGTGAGCTCTGTCCTGCTGACCTCTCTGGAGTCCGACCATCAGGTGATGAATATCTTCTCTGCTTTCTTCGATCAGATTCTCTTTCCTCCCATTTCTCATGATGTCTGTCTCTCCCCCTTTCCGTCCTTCTAAAAAAAAACAAGCCAAAAAACCCAAGGGTTTGTGAAAAAAGTTTTCACATTTTATTCTTTAAAAATAAATATTTTATTTTATTATTTCCTATTGATTAGGAAACAGCTTGATACCCACCGTCTTTCTGAAGTTCTGTCATCATAGTACTCCCTTCTCGAATATTCCTGATCGTATCTGTTGTCATCAGAGTACCTTCTCTTTCTGGGAGATGGAGACCTGTCACGCTCTATATCCCTATTTACAAGCCAAGATAGAATTTTCTTGGTAATAGGCTTAGCAAAGCAATGTTATTAATATCTACTTGAAGTACAATGTTACACACATACTAACTGTTCCACTTCTGCAACTTCAGTATCAGTATACACATCATTAAAATGGAAAGCACTTCTTTCGTAATAATTTATTATCAGCAAGCAAGAAAAAAAAAATCAAGAGTAGCACTGTAAAAGGAAGCTCCTTCTAGAACTTAAAATTAAATGTTAAATTCTAATAACATCAAATACAAAAGGTAAATTCAGCACCACACATTCCTTGCAACTTGGAACTTATTTGTTTCACCTATCTTTGCCTGTGTAGCATGAAACAGACTAGACACTATTACAAAAAACAATACTACATTTAGTACAAGAGGTTTCATTCCAATTAAAAATAAAAGTACATGGTAACAGTTCATCTCACGTGGTAGACTGCACTGCAAATTGTATTTCTCCACCTTCTGTTGGCATCAATAATCTTGCTCTAAAGTGAAGCTGTGGTATCAGCAATATTCAAGTCCAAGCAAAAAGCTAGCATCTAATTTTCATTTTCGAGTCCCATGACAACTTAACTGAATGCTAAGGATTCTTTTAAAAATTTATTTTTAATAACAAATCTCTGTAATTACCACTATATTGACATTCAAGTATTCTATTAAACCTACACTTATTTTTCACTGCTTAGCTATGGTAACACAGAAAAAGACACAGAATCTGATTTTTTATTATTACTATTTTTAACCAAGTGAGATACATGCACAGAACTGTAAGGTATAATAATCAATCACTCTACCTGTCCTCTGGAGACAAGCTTCTTTGCCGTGAACTGTAGTCTTCCTTCCTTTCATAACTGGAACCATGCTTTACGAAAACAGAAAGAAAAATCAAACTCCAACATTACATGTTAATTACTGTGAGCACATACAACTTGACATCAAAGCGTTCCATGTCTCTGGTTCTCTATGTGTTCCCAAGAAGTGAGGGTCATCAAACAAAGCTAATGGCAGTCACTTATGACAAGGAGCGCTGGTTCTAAATAACAAACAGTTACAAGCTAGACCCCCTGCAACAGGATACTGCAGATGCCAAATGCTTACTTGGACTGAAGAGACTGGGTGAACGCTGAAGAAAATTGCTGTGGTAACCATATGAATTTATCTGGCTCAAGAAGCTGCAAGCAGGCAGAAAGCAGAGAGTATGTGGGCAAGTACTTTTATAGTTGCAATGTTTCTAAACTTTTCAAGTCATCTGCTATCAATTACTGCTAGAGATTAGAACAGATGCACCTTTGGTCTGCCTTTCCTGCTTCTTTCTTCAATACACTATTTTAGACTTTGTAACATCATATTCAACACTATTAACAGGTTTGTACCACTTCTTGTTTGAAGAGCGCCTTTCCTGCCTCCTAGGGATTCCCTTTATTGCATAATTTTCCTTACCTTCCTCCTTTTTACTAACGAGGATTCATTTTCTCACATGTCATTTGTAGCTTCGTACATTATAAGTACTTAAAGTATGCTGTCGTGCTTGACAGATCCTGGAAGTAAATTTTATTCTAGATTTTCTAAGTCTAAGTTTGCAGGACTGTTTAAGTGATCAATACTTAAATAATTCACAGCAAATTCTGTGGTCTGAACTATAACATAGAATTACAGAGGCACACACAAAAATCAGTGTATGACAGCTTCTACAATACACAAACTCACTAACTTCCTCAAGATGTTTCAAAACTACTTTGGAACAGTTAAGAAGCAGCTTATGGCTTCTTTTCATTGTAAGGGTCCTCTCTTCCCTTAAAATATTATAATTTTTCAGAACCACAATATCATATTATCAGACAGTTATCATCTGTGAAACACTTGAACTCAATTCAAAAAGTTGACAGAAGAACTTGCTTATGTAACTTGAATGAACTTTTTGCAGAAATACTAATCTCATTTGTTGAAGTGGCATTCTATCCACAAACATACTGGGGCACTAGTTTTTAGGCCATCAAAGAACCGATTAAAACTGTTGTTTAGTAGAGTACAATGACATCTCCTTCATAAGCAGACTGATTGACAGCTCTACCAAACAATCTCCAAAAACTTGACTGGAAAGCAAAGTATCTTTACTAAATGGCAAGTATGGTGCTTACAATGAGCTGTGCAAGTAAATCAATGTTGACTGAGGCTTTCTAAAGAAATAATAGCAACAAAGATTAAGAGCATCACCCTGCCAATAGAACAATGAGGCTGACTTGTCATAACTCAAATTGGGGGAGGAGGGGGGTGTGTATACATATAAATACGTAAATATTTTTGATGCCACTATAATGTATCCTAGTCTTCCGCAAGGTACATTTCTAACACTGTATCAGAATTATTCCTACTATTCCTAGAATCAAGACGATAGTAAAACACAAATGCATTGCATCATTTACAAGGAGAGTGAACCCCTTCAAAAGAACATCCATCTGACAATTTAATATCAGAGTAACATTATCTTTGACAGCCAACCTAGTACAAGAAGTTCTTGTATTTCCACCTTAGTTTTCATCTCCTTTCAACACTCATTTGTGGGACTATAGTATATAGCAGACATCAACTGAAATCATTCACGGTTTAAAAAAGACCTTAAGTTTTTGCATTGTATTATTTGGGAGGAGAAAAGCAACGCTGTATCCTAAGCTTCCAGGAAACTGGTAATAAGTGTCTTTGAAAAACATGGAACGGTAACTGTATTTGAACAATATTTAGTAGACGGAAAGAGGTGCGTCTTTTTAAGATGACCCATTCTTGAGAGTTCTACCTCCTCTACATTTGCCCAAGCAGAACCAAAGAGACAAGTGTTCACAGAAATGAAACAATGCTACAGATGTCTCTGTGTTTGGTGGTTCTCAAGTGTCCTTGCAAAAGGAGTTACGTTTGCTGAAGAACTTGTTACCCTCAGCTCTGCATGACTAGACCTTCGGCTACAAGTTAGTCTTACTCCTTGCCCATTTTGATCATAATTACGAATGGTAAGTGTTCAAATAGTGTACTTTCACTAACTGACTTATTTTGGCAGATGAGAAAAAATGATCATAACCATCAGATTGTCAATGTAGAAGGATATCAACCGATTTCTACTAAAAACCTCTTCAGTCAGCAAAGTTGCAACCAAAAGAGTGAAGAAGCCTATCCAGGATCAAACTTCACAAACACAAGCAGAAAAATATCATTAATTTGAGACAAGGTAAAGGAATTTAGCATACTTTTTAACATGGCATTTCCCAAAACATCATTTTACAAGAATAATTTTAAATCTAATTTCTCCTTCTTGCATTTCCTAAAATCATTCACATCCATTCAGAAATGTAAACCATAGTTTTTAAAAGGGAAAGTTTTAACTTCCACAGTAAGAAGTGCAGTTGCCACATGAACTGCTGTTTCCAGCCTATTCAGCTTTTCCTTTTAATATCACTGTTCGCTTTTAAGATTTCTTTTCTCCATTCTTCCACGTGCTTATGTTCTTTGTCGAGGCACCATTTATTCAGTCACTTTTCAGAGACTACTTTACCATCATATGCTAATAATGCTCAAATCATCCATTGTTAGAAAAAGAAGTGTTTGAAATAATTGTAATCCACTGCTCTCATCATAACATTTCTCTTGTAAACAGCAGCTGCCAATGACAGAGGGTTTGCTTAACATTGAGGGGGTTTTATTTAATGCAACATCAAACACACATAATCACCGGTAATAAGGAAATAATCACTCTGCACAATTTAGGTTTAAGAACACTTACGTTTACTTGTGTCACGCTGCTCTTCATCTTGACTTTCTACTTTTTACAAAGTTCTGAAAGCGCAGCAATGATACAATCCAAGGTGGAGTTCAGCCCATGAAAACCATTTCATCTGTAACATACAAAAGACAATCAAAACCGTTTCACTGTACTCGAGGCAGGAACCTAGACTTTCAATTCGTTCTTTAAAGGTATGCTTACGTAACCCCTTAGAACATATCACCTCGCCCCGGCCTCGGCCCAACCGGCTCCGACTTCCTGAGGTTACACAGCACCAGCCGTAGGAGATCAAGGCTGCGGAGCGGCGGCGGGGAGCCCACCGGCACCAGCAGCTCCAACAGGGGTTGCCGAGGCCTTGTCCACGGGCTCGGGCCAGGGCGAGCCGCGACGCGAGAGGGGAGGCCGCGACCACCCAACCCGCTAAAAGGCCCGGCTGGCAGCCGGGGGCTTGCCCTGCTCACGGAGTTGGGAAGGCGTAAGGGGCAAAGGGGCCACCCAGGGCCCTGCCCGCGGGAGCGCTCCCCGCAGCCGCCCGCGGCCCCGCGCACCTACCGCCCGCCGCCACACACGCCCGCCCACGGCACCACTTCCGGCAGGACGCGGCGCACAATGAGGGCCCGGCCAAGCCGCGGCTTCCGGCGCGCGCGCGCCCGCAGAGAGCAGCATCCGGCCGCCTCGGCACCGCCGCACGATGGGAAACGTAGTCCTGCTCCCGCCTCGCGCCCGGCCGCCATCTTGCGGGGCTGGGCGTTGAGGGGGGTGGCGCTCAGCGATTGTCAGGCGTCGTCGCAGGGCAAGGAAAACCCGCTCAGTGATTTCTAAGTGATTTCTAAGCGAGCGGCTCCGTAGCAAGCACTTGGGTCCTTTCAACTGCAGACGGCAGGACGTGGATAATGCATTGTGCTGACATAAGAAGCAGTTACTATAACAAAAAGTGGACTATTTTTGATTTAATATAGAGTCATGCTTCATCTAAGTAACTGTATTTTCTGTGAAAGTTAGGTAGAATGTCCCTCTCATGGCCTGTTTTCTTTCAGGCACTGTTCTCCCAGGCACTGTTGGTGCTGTGATTCTTTGGAGATGAGAACATCTTGTGTGTGGAGCGATCTGTGCTGGTCTGTCCTGGAATTGACTCTGCTTGGAGTCTTCCCATGCGAGGTCGGGCTCCAAAGCTCCAAATTACCAAGAGATTTAACTGTTGTGAAGTTCATAATAACATTAAAATTAGATCTTGGAAAGTGATAGAATATGCATAAGATTTCTGGAAAAATTTATACATATGGATGTAAATGGGGAATATACTCTGTCCTCTGCTTTGGGCTCGTACATGATTGGTGGAGATTGTGCCCTCACGTTGCCCAGGCCTGAATAAAGGTGCTTTTTTCTAAGACCCCAGGTCTTAGAGAGTTGAGGTACCGACACTTTTGGTATCGGTACTGTGCTGAGAGGTACAATGCTGTCAGGACACCTGCTTAGCAGAGGACTGGGTTTGGCCTCCAAAAGTTTTAAGGACTTGAGCAGCACTGATCCTGGCTATCAGAGGGCCTGCGGCTTGTTATAAGCACAATTTATTTTTTCATACAGTTTGGGTTGGAAGGGACCTTAAAGATCATATAGTTCCAACCACTCTGCCATGGGCAGGGACATCCCCTCACCACAAGAAGGATGTTGAGGCTCTGGAGCGAGTCCAGAGAAGGGGCTGGAGAACAAATCTTACGAGGAGCGGCTGAGAGAGCTGGGGGTGTTCAGCCTGGAGAAGAGGAGGCTGAGGGGAGACCTTATTACTCTCTACAGCTACCTGAAGGGAGGTTGTGGAGAGGAGGGAGCTGGCCTTTTCTCCCAAGTGACAGGGGACAGGACGAGAGGGAATGGCCTCAAGCTCCGCCAGGGGAGATTTAGGCTTGAGATTAGGAAAAAGTTCTTCACGGAGAGGGTGGTTAGGCATTGGAACAGTCTGCCCAGGGAGGTGGTTGAGTCACCGTCCCTGGAGGTGTTTAAGGTTAGGGTAGATGAGGTGCTTAGGAGCATGATTTAGGGATTTGTGGGAATGGTTGGACTCGACGATCCAGTGGGCCTCTTCCAACCTGGTCATTCTGTGATTCTGTGATCCCTTCAGACCAGGCTGTCCAAGGCCCCACCCAAGCCGGCCCTGAATGCGGGTGTTCAAGGCCAGGCTGGATGGGGCCCTGGACAGGCCGATCCAATTTTGGATTATGGAAAGAAATTAAATGCATAGGGATGGGGGAAAAAAGAAGGAAAATGCTGTGTTAAGATCTTAAAATTGTTATGGTTCATTTTCAGGTCTTGTGAGACAATGAAGATAAACTCTTGGACACATCAGGTCATGGTCAGAAAGGCATTAATTCAGGAAAGAGCCAGACAGCTCCTGTAGGGGCATCTGTAACCCACTCGTTAGCATCTTGCGGCTTTATGACACAAGTACTGTAAGAAAACTCATGTAAAGTATGTGCTTATATTTATGGAAAATGCCTTCAATACAGAGTTATTGGAAATGTTCTGTTGACTTATTGTGTAATATTTATTGAATCATAGAATCATAGGACAACTAGGTTGGAAGAGACCCACCGGATCATTGAGTCCAACCATTCCTATCAAACACTAAACCATGCCCCTCACTATATCGTCCACCTGTGCCTTAAACACTTCCAGGGAAGGTTACTCAACCATCTCTGTGGGCAGTCTGTTCCAGTGCCCAATGACCCTTTCTGTGGAAATTTTTTTCCTAATGTCCAGCCTAAACCTCCCATGGCGGAGCTTGAGGCCATTCCCTCTTGTCCTGTCTCCTGTCACTTGGAAGAAGAGGCCAGCACCCTCCTCTCCACAACCTCCTTTCAGGTAGTTATAGAAAGCAATGAGGTCTCCCCTCAGCCTCCTCTTCTCAAGACTAAACAATCCCAGCTCTCTCAGCTGTTCCTCAAAAGGCCTGTTCTCCAGCCCCTTCACCACCTTGTCGCTCTTCACCAGCTTTGTCACTCATGACTTATTCTTCAACATTAAATCCATTAAAAATTGCCTTGATGTACCCTTTGCAGCACAAGTTTTGACACTTTGCAGATGCATTAGGCTACAAATTTTAAGCTCCATGATATGTTTTCTTTTTGGAAAGCATAGTTCTGAGCATCTTCTTGCTACTTTCTAAAAATCATTTACCATCAGGAGCACCAGATTTTTTTTCTCATTGACAAGAGCTCATACTTACATGCAGTTACTGGAATAGATAGCATTTTTAAAGTAACCTTTCAGGACAGTGACTTGCTTGCTTTATAATTCAGCAGTCTCATTCTTCTGTTAGTGTTTCTTGTATATCCATGTGAGTCAGTTCCCAGGTTGGAGATGATACAAGGATTCAGCTTCTGGAGGATTAATATATTGATTAAAAAGAAAGGTAGTTATCAAAAAGACTGGGATATTTGTATGTACTCTGAAAAATCTGTCATTGCTTAGAGAGTGCTGGATGAGAGTATTAAAAATGTAGTTGTGCTTACATATTTATCACATCACATTTTATCCATTGTCATCAACATGGAAAGACAGTATTTTATGAGAATTCTCTTAGGACAAAGTAATTTGTACTGAAAGAAAATGTTTTTAAATCCCAGTGATACAAACCACCTCCTCATTGCACCCTGTGGATTGCTTTGTAAAACCAGACCTACAACATCCTCTATATCCGATTCTTGCTTGAAGTGAAGTGTAGGGCTGGCACATTTGCAGACCTGGGGCCCAACAGCTGTGGCCTTGTAAACAGCATGGGCTTAGCATGATGACTTTAATGGGGGCCTTATTGCTTAATTACTTATGGAATTTGTTTTATGTTTGACTTGTCTATCTTCTAAGAGTAAAGTATAGGCTTGCAAATGTTACTTTAGTGTGACTTTAAATAGGGCTTGATTCAAACAGCAGGTTCTGTCATACAGATGTTACCAGCATCATTAGGACCTTATATCACATAACCAGATGTTTCAAAATGCTATAATTTAAAAGAACCATTCCTCTTCAGTATTTATGCTCACATTGACTATATTAGTCAATATAAGTGTGGGATTTTTTTTATTCAAATGCAGGAAAACATTTGAATCATGATAACATTCATGTAGGCATACCTATAGTTAAAATTCAGATCCAACATTTCATTCCTCAAAAATAAATGGATGCCATTGAAATTACTGTTACCGATGCTTTTGAAGAAATAATGGGTTTTGTGACTACATCTAGTTGTCTTCGTTGGCTTAGAAAATATGTAAAGAAGAGAAGAGATTAAGTATATAATCAAATAATTATTTTGACATATCTTTAGGAAACACTAATATTTGCTTTGATTCTGTTGACATCTGTTCTTATCATTTCTAAACTGATGAGATCTCTCACTTTTCTTGTAGACATACACATTGGTATTTTAGTAAGGCTAGTAGTGGTTATGACAGCCATATTAAAAATACAGATGCATCTCATTTTAATATAAAAAGAGGAGAGTTTGGCTCAAACTCATATCTAGAAGGTTTTTTTACTACAGTTTTAGAGCCTATAATCCAAATTCCTGATCATTTCTAGAAATACTTTTCCCTGATTTACAAAGCATATATTTTCCTGCAGCATCAGTGCCCATCTTTTCTTCCCTCCTTCTTACCTGTCATTCACTTTCCCACTGCAAAACTCTTGCCGTACTGCCTGCTTGACCTTTATTTTTTCTCCTGTAAACTTGCAATTAAGAACAACTTCTGAAGAGCAGCTCTGGTTTCTGCTTTCTGAAGGTGTGATTCTTGGGGGTACAGGATGTTCAGCACTACTTACACTACTTTCTGATGGACAAAACCCATTTTTACTCAGAACTGCTTTGATTTAAACTAAGATACTACTCTTTGCTGTCAAGCATTTGAAGTGTTTTCAAAATGAGTACAAACCCATTCTCAGACTTTTCCAAATGCCTCTAGCGCTATTGTAAAATTGTGCATCATGCTCAATATAAATATTCTGCCCACCATAGTTAATACCTATTTTTACTTACAAAGTCATAAAAGTCAACTTTCATTTACTTTGCAGTATTAAGAATAATCAATAAAGCAAGAAATTTGTTATAAAAACAAACACAGGCATAGGATTTGTTAAGCAGTCAAAATCAGGAAAAGTACATGTATTTTTTTCCTGCTTTTATCTAAGTTTTAGCTACAGAATTTGATTTCTCTGGCTTTCAAAATTTGCAGCTGTGATACTTATGCAGGAAACTAAAACCAGCATGTATCTGGATGGTTATACAGATTCTGACAATATGAATTGTTAAATGGTTTCACTAAATATTCTGTGAACCCATTGCAAATACGTCACTGCTTGTGAATGCTTTATAGTTTCCCATTCTGCTGTGAAAGTAATCTGTTTCCTGACTCATGCTGTGTAAACAGGTGTCATCAAATGAAAAGGCATATGGCATCAATGTGGCAACAGAATCTCACAAGAAGGACGTCCTGTGGCTGATGGCGCATGTACTATCACCCAGGCTGTCCCTTAAAACACCCTGGGAGACAGCAAACATGGACAGCTGAGCATTTCCCTCAGAGGGAGCCTGAGGACAGGGATGGGAAATAAACAGTTTGGTGCAAGGTGCCTGATTGCCCCCAAGATACGAGTTATGTTTTGAAAGCAGCTGAGTACCACAGGGTGACATAAATTAAACGCTTCAATTTCTCTGCTTAAATGTGGCAGGTGACACCAGAGTTGGGAAGGTGGGATTCAGTGAACAAGAAAGGAAAAGGGCAGTTTAATACAGAATAGAAGCAGTTAACTTTCTTAAAATAATGTTTTTACTTGGATAATGGAATGAAGCTCACTTCTCGGTTCTTCTCCAGTTTGCTCATCTCGCAGTTCCTTTTCTGCACTGTGTTGCCCTTACATTTTATTCCTCATCAGGGTGAATGGAGAATACTTTCAGTTTTATAACAGGTCTGGTCTTGTGGTTTCAACATGCCTTAAGAGTTCTAAATTTTAATTCTGTAAAGGTGAAAAGATGTGCATGACCAAAGCCTGCACTTCCCAAGTGAATGCTTCAAGAAGTAGACAGCAGCACAGGTTGATTATCCCAGAATAGCCTTTTTGAATCTCATACACTCAAGATCCCAAATGTATGAGTCTGAAGTAGAGCCATGACTCTGTTTTTTGGTTTTTGTTTTTTTTTTTTACTTCTAGAAAGTAGGAGGAATTCAGGCACGTCCTGTTGCTTGGTGTGTCTTGGACAGCTTCCTTCTCAGTATGTAGGCTGCCTTAATTGCCTGGGAAGCACTCAGATCTCTGTGGTTGTGGTGGATGAAGCATCAAACTGTAGCAATCCTAATGACCTTATAGTAGCCATGCAGCTCGTCTGTAGGGGGACTCGGATCTTTTAGCTCTATCTCAGTCTGAAGTAAATTCTTGCAGTTGGAATGGTGCATGATTATGGAGCCTGGGAGAAACAAAACAAAACCAAAGACAAAAAAGCACAAGAAGCCAGAATTAAAAAGGATCTGAAGAAGTGTGTACTCAATGTTCATTCCTGTATGTATGCACAAATAACCCCAGTGACCTTGCAGAGCTGTCCTCATGTGCAAAGAGCAGGTCTCCCAATCAGAGTGTGTCAAGACTCTGTTAAATCCTGTACTGAAAATTGACACACACACCCCTCACCCTGTTCTAGTAAGGTGCATAGAAGCAAGAGTAACTCATGAAAATTACTGAACAGACATATACTGGAAGAAACTGTATGACAGTGCTCTTAAATAGAGCTCTTTGGAGATTACTTTCATATGATTTTATATGTATTTCTGAATAATCTCAGGGCATGCCTACTGCACAGTGCAAGTAGAGCAGAGATACATGGACTAAGATAACTTGAAATGAGCTAGTTCTGGTACCAGAAACTATACAGCCACACTGATTAGAAATCTGTGCTGTCTGATACACCTTGTTTCAATATGTTAGCACAGTACTACAGAAGAGCTAGCAGGATCACATTGCTTCTAGTATCTGAATAAACTCATGTCAAGTAGCTTTCTGTATATTTACAGCACTAATGAACATAGAATGCGTCTCTTTTTTTTTTTTTTAAGTGAACGCAATGATAGATCAGACATTAAAATACAATAACAGCCAGTTCACACTAAATTAAATCAACACAAGTTCCGATAAGACAAATTTAAAATATAGATTTCTACATACTGAAAATGATGAAAGCAGTGGCAATTCAACTGAGACATAGCAGTTAAACCAAACGTAATTATAATCTTTGAAACCGACACAAAGGGAGAAAGGATAACATGTCCAATGAATTTATATTCATCAGCTTAATGTTGTGCATGAATACTCCATTAGTAAGCCACAGGAAACATAGTTTTAGTCATATTGATTTCCCATGGCAGTTTTTGTCATTGTGCTTTAAATGATACAAGTTAAAAATCATGCACATGATGCACTCCCTGGATTGGTGCCCCTCCTGGCATAAGCAGCTGTAGCATCATCAGCTCCCAGTCTTCAGCAAATGAGCAGTAAAGGTTTGCATCTAGAAGCACAATGAAAGTACCTAATAGTGCTGGAAAACCAACCATAGCTTTCTTTGCAGTTAGTATTGCTTCATTATTTAATCACAGAATGACAGATTGGAGAATAGTTTCCCTGCTTGCTTTATTAGGAGTAAGGCATTTCTATTGCACATTGATTTTGTTTCATTTTTTTAAATTCGTTTGAACTTATTCCGGTTTAATGATATGGATTAAAGCCAGAGATAGTGCTGTAGGTATGAGTCACTCTGGTTTGTGTGAACTGGTGTTCTCGTGTCCTTAGTTTCACTTTGTACTTATACACAGTAGAAGAACGGCAGTTCTTTTCCACAGTGATGAGAGTTCATCAAATCAAGGTGTCACTCTACAGCCGGCCCCCTGAAGTTAGAATAAGTCTAAAATTTTGAGGGTATGCCATGAGTTGAACTGTGTCATCATTTGGCAGTCTTAGCTTATTTAGCAATTAAAACTATTTTTTTAGGAGCCTAAACACTTTCAATTAAGTTTTTGTTTGTTTGTGCTGATTTTTTTTAAGCCTTTAAGAAGTATTTTTATATCAATCAACCTTTAAAGAAAAAGAAAATCTCTGCTGTTCTGCAGAGCTGGGTCAGTAGAGCCTTCTTGCATGGATGCAATGTTCAGTGCTAAAAAGTGGGTTTATATCCAGAAGCCATGGCACGGGGTATAATGAATGCACTTTTTTTTTGGCCTCCCTGCATTAAACTGGTGATTATATAGCATAGTGTGTTGATTAGTGGTTTGGGGGATTGTATCCACATTCTTTGCTAAGCGTCAAAACTTATGTGAAGTCCTTCTCTTACTGAGGTCTTGATATATACTTTTACTCAAATTTTAATCTTTGAATAGAAAGGCAACATGACAGTCAAGATATCAGAAACAAGACCATTCCATCCATACTGGAAATTCTACCTCCTTTTTTTCTCTGTATTAAGGGCCAATGGATTAATTGTTACATGCTTCTAAAAATGTGGCTATATGGTTAGACCATTCTTCAATTTTGCATCTCCAAGCTAGAAATAGAAAATATGTATTCTTTCCATAGTTTATCTTTCATGGCATTTAAAAGAAAAAAAATAGTCCGCAGTTCCTTCTGTCACTTTTCTGCTGTATTTCATGATTCTTGCATCAAGCAGAAGCATGCATTCAAGTCTTTAACTAAAGGACAAGTTAGCATAACTATTTCTGTGCTACTGAACAGGGCATTTGGAGGTTGTGTTAATCTTTCGTCTCTTCAGTAATGCAGAAGGAAAGGTACAGTCTGATGAAAGTAGTAATTGCTTGGAATGAACCTCGTGGAGATTACTGTGTAAGTCCCTCAGGGTAGGTGGTGCATCATAATGTACTGAAAGGACCTGACTCTATTTAGTTTGCTTTTTGTTCAGTGGACCTGAAATATGAAAAGCCTGTGTAATAATTATTACTTCTAAATTTCTTCAGTTTCTTGATAAGTGTTATGGTCCTGATGTCATGACAGGACATTCAGATATTGGCAGGACATTGAGCACCCCTTGGAGCTCCTGGACCTTGCAGCATATCGAGCTATGTGAGTTCATCTCAACGGAGATTTAAAAGCTTAGAAGGTTGTTGGAAAACACTTTCTTCAGCCTTTAAACACAGTAACAACGTTGGAAAGACCCCCCTAAAGTATTTCACAAAGAAATTTATTATATATGGAACAGAAATGTAATTGAAAAAAAATAAAGGCAGTAGAGTAGACTAGCAATAAAAGTAACGATTAAATCCTAAAATTTAGCATATTTGTACTACAATATTTAATTCCTCTATAACAGCCAACTGGTGCTGCAGAAAATATTAGGCTTTGTATAAAGTGTGATGCCTATATTCTTTTCTTGCAAGTAATATATTTTAGTTACATTAAAGAGCAGTTCTTCACTGTCTGAGATCAACAATTGTGTTCAGGGTCAAAATGATCCAAGGATCTTCCACAATATGTGATTTTAGCTGGTCTAAATCTTTGCAGAGCCTTGTCTCTCTCTCCTGCCTGTCCTTTTAATCTCTTTAATCCTGGTGATGTGGAAGTGTTAGCACTTCAATCTAGAAAAGAAGATATTCAGTCAATAAATGGAGATGCACTAAATATACACAATGACTTTGGAATGAGTGTGACAACATGTATCTAGTTCACTGTGATTTTAAACAATATACAGCTTCTGTCATGTTTAAAAATGTATGTATTTAAAAACAATTTCACAGCAATTGGCAAAATGATGTGTTGAAAATGGTGAAAACAGCTGCCAAAATGTTGATGGTGTTTTTAGTATGGATTTGCACGCTGTATATTCAGTAGTAAGAGCGTTTAGCCTTTTTCCACTTTGCCTAGAGATGGATTTAAGATCTGTTAACATTTTTTTTCCCTTTAAATTACTCTAATATATTGTCTAAAATTTTACTGAGAGCAGTGTTATCCAGAAGAAGTCACTGCAACAAGCCCCCTTAGAAATGTGTTCATCATGTCATGAAATGCTACATTTGTTAATTATCTTTTCTTAGCCCTATAGCAGACCTTCAAATTAATAGCTGTTGCAAATTATAGGCAAACAGTAGGTGACTGACTTAATTAACTCTGACTCTGTGTGATGTGCTGTGTACCTCGGTGTTGCTTATGCTAAAAATGGGTACTGGTTTTCCTACGGCATATGGCTGTATTTCTCCAAAGGGCAATGCTTTAGCAACTTTAGGGTCTAGAATACTTTATTGTTAGTTGGTGATTTAGTTATCATTAGGGCCTGCAGATCAGAAGATCTGCAAGCAGTAGAGCATAACTAGTGGAATAGTGCCAAATGAATTGCATTATTGTTTAGACAAAGACCTCCTATAAAAAAGAAAAACCAACAAAACCAAAACCCCAAAACAACCCCTCCCTCAAAATACAACAAAACCCCCTCCCTATTAACAGGAATACCAGAACATATTTGCCAAATGGTCTAAGTAGAAACAAACTATATGATGACATGGGTGGGACCTTTTGAAGGGCAGAATCCTGCTGCACTTAAGGACTAGATTTCTTATTTTCCCCTGCAAGGTTAAATTTTAATGGCATGCACTATCTGCTCCCTGTGCCACTGTGCCCATGCACAGTTCCTCTCAGCTACCCAGAGCAGGAAATTCAGCTGCTTAGCTGCTGGGATGGTTATACACTTCTTTTCTGTACTATTACCTGTAAAGTATCTACTTCATAAAACTTCTGGGGACTACAATTGAACACTGACCAACACCTGTCTGCTTCCCAGGAGCTCCTTCTGGACAGGCAGATTTCATCCTCGCTGTGGGAAGGATCATGTAAAATAATGACACTGTCCTTTTTTGAAAGCACAAAGCAATCATGAAAACTGCTCACAAAAACCCTACCTGGATACAGGTGGCACTCTCTGTCAGTCACCTCTGCATCCTGCTTAACAGCAAGCATTCTGGCATACCCATGCATATTTGAACTTTGTTACTAATTTGTAAAAATTTGAGATTTTTTTCAATATATGCAGTTGTGAAGGTTCCTTCCTTTTTGATCATGGTGAAAAGACTTCTACTTTTTCAGACATAAAATGCAGGATGAAAGGATATACAAAACTAGTAATTTTTCTTAACAATTTGCTGCAGATGTCTATATCAGAAAATGGCATACATAGTAGCTATCAAGCAATCAACCAATAATTGTATCAATACATAGAGCCACACCACTTTTTAATACATGCTGAATATTACTTTTTTTTGTTGTTGTTTTTTAGTGGTCTTTCTCCTGAAGCGTTAAATTTGAAGGGAGGCTGTATACTTATCTTACGGTTGCTAACTGAACTTTCTATTTTGAGTTGAGTCCTTACGGTCTTTGCAAAGTACCAAATGTTCCTGTTTCCGTTGAGAAAGGTTTCCAAATAAGCCTTTGGCAATATTTCTGAACGAAGTGGGACTGATGTAGAAATAAACTGGCTTTGCATCACAAATCTCTATGGGGCTTATGAGGCAAAATGACTTCAGCAGAGAAAGTAGGTTAAAGGAAGGACAGACAGTCTCCTCAATTAACAGAGCTGAAACTAAGCACAAATACGCACCCCATTCACTATGTTTAAGATTCAGTAGTTCTATCAAAAAAAAAGGGCATAGAACTAAAAGAATAAAATTACTAAACTTTACAAAAACATGCTCCTTAATTCTTACTTATGAAGGACTTCTGCAGATCAACTATGACTCAGCTTTAAACTAGGTTTACTTTATAGATGTAATTTAGAAAAGTCTCATTTGATATAATCTCTGAATTTGAAGACAGTCTGGTTTTGAGATATGAATATTTCCTGAAATCCTGACTTGATCTTCTTTTTGGCCTATGTTCCTGCATTAGTAAGTGTTGGAGGGTTTGGGTTTTAGTGATTTTTTGTGATTTTGTTTGTTTGTTTGGTTTTTTTTTTTTTTGAGCAGTTAAACATAGGTTATTTGTTTGTACAGAAATTATTTGGAGAAAGAATGTTTTGTTAATAAATTCTTTTTAGAATGTCTTTTGGGCATGGATACCCTAGGAATTAAAATGTACCACCATCTTCCCTACCTATTCAAATAGATGTTGTTATGTTCTACCACACCAATTGTTTGCAATTATATGGGTGTTTTT
Source organism: Clamator glandarius (assembly GCA_033459285.1). Lineage (NCBI taxonomy): Eukaryota > Metazoa > Chordata > Aves > Cuculiformes > Cuculidae > Clamator > Clamator glandarius. The sequence goes on from JAUNZM010000140.1 coordinate 2,650,613, forward strand.
CCACCTCCTATCTACAGCTTTAATGACCTGGTGCTTCTTGGAATCCTTTCTCAAGTTACCTAATATATTGTTCCACTGCTTCTCATCTCCATTTATGAATTACCTTCAATGTAGATAATATTCTCATTTTTGACACTGAGGGGTTTTCTTAGCTTGAAAACTTACTGATAATACTTCTATCACTTACAAATAATTTCTACAGTATCACTGTGTATCTTTATGGGAAATTAAATTCTGAGAACAGAAGCATCTTGGGGTTTTTGGCCCTTTTCCCTCTTTTCTTGATGAAACAGTGCCCCCAAGAGCTTTTATTTAGGAAGGGGCAGTTTATGAAAATTAATCTCTAAGCATGAAAATTCAGCCGAGCACTGCTATCAGAGGTGTTAGTTTGAAGGACAGATGAAAGACAGTTTCTTCTGGTATTCTTATTCTATGCCAAATAATAGCAAGTTTGCTAAATGACTGAATTCTTCTTATATGTACAGTATGGAGAGCTCTGTGTGCAGGGGACATCTTTGCGGGCATTCTGAAGAAAGGCAGGATGTACTGTCTGCTGAGGCTGCATTTTTGCCTGGCGAGTTCCTTTATTACTGGTCCAGTTTTGTCCTTTGGTGGTTGACATCGGGACAGGTGGCAGCAGTCCAGAAGACAGCGGGAAGCGTGGTTTGTTTGTGTGTGTGTGTGTGGATAAGCAGAGAAGAAAGATGGCATGGAGAGAAGAACAAAGAGAGAGTAAACAAGGAACAGCTTTAGCTACAGCAGAGTCATTGAAGTACCAATAACAAGCCTACTTAGGCATTTGTCCTAAGATGCATGATACATATATATATATGAAAATAATAATAAATAACCTCTAAATCTCATAGAGGCAGATTTTTACAATAATCTAAAATGGTATCATTTTTATCATTTTTAGATGTTATGATTCGTCACTACTTTTTCCTAGTAATACACAACAGTTGGTTGACAGCATCATGACTGTTGAAAAGCTGAGGAATTATCATCATGGCATCTAGTAAATTCAGCATCCTCAAAGAAAGAATTTTTGTAAAGCAAAATTTGGAAATGAAAAATTGACAGTTTATCTGCTGATGAGCCCTTACCTTCAGAGAGAGTGTGAGGTAGAGGGGAGCAGTAAGGGAGAAAAAGAGGGCTTGAAAGCAGGAAAGGTTGTCAGCATGTCAATTGGGAAAAAAAAATCCTTTCATTAATCTTTGCATTAAGTGTAGAATTGAATTTAATGTATTATTAGCTCCACAGGGCACAAGAAAAGTCACAAGTGGAAAGGGAATGGTGGGGTTTGTGGAAAATTAATCACTAGCTTCAGTCTGCAAACTAGTTTTTTAAGTGTATTTAATTACTATCCAAAGCTGTCTGCAGATTACCTAGAATATACAGACAGGACAAGTTGGACTGTGCATCTTCCCAGAGATGATGATACACAGTCTAATCTGACTGCTTGCTAGTATATTAATGTTGTCATTATCTATGGAAAAGTAGCAATTTTTGTGGTTCAGTAACAGGGCATACATCAGAGTGATACTACAAATTTGTGCATTGGCACTAAACATTTTGCTCTGATTAGCAAATTGCTGGGATGTGCAAAGGAAGAGTAAGGGAAAGAAAGGGACTGGGTATTGTGGCTGACACGCTGAGGTTGGGTTGTGAGAGGAACTGCCAGGAATACAGAAGCAGAGTCTTTCATTTCTCCATAATGGTTGTTCTTCTCCTGGGGTAACCGACCTTATCGGAAAGGGAAGCAAGAAAAATATTCCTATTGATGAGCTCCACAACAATGAAAACTATTTCAAAATAATTTAAAATGAAAGGCAAAAATTATCGTCCTTACACAGCAGTTACCCTGTACAGCAGTGAAAATTAAAATTCATGAAATGGAGAGGAAGAACTCCCTGTCCTAGGCTCAAAGTCTACCTCTCAGCTCAGTATACCGCAGTTACTGACAGATGAGCTTTGCAGCAGGATGTGATGTTTAGCAATACAGGATATTTCACACCAAAATAGAGGAGCTGGAAGTTGTGTAAGTGCAAGGCTACCGAATATGTTCACAAACTTCAGCTGATTTTTCCACTGCCCAGCTGAGGCATCTTCTGGCTTCAGCAGGGTCACCTGCCACCTGCTGAGCCACTGATCCCCTGGCTTTGCTCACTCACTCACTGCTGGTTCAAGATAGCTGCCTTCTCCACAAGAAGAATTTATTCACCTCTGATACTTCTTACGCCTCCCTGGTGCTTTAATATTGTCCAACCTTAAAAAAAACCTCTACCATAAACAGAATTTTGGGTAGTTGTATGTCTTTATCCCACTACATGCATTGGTCTTACGTTGAAATTTAAAAACTTACATACGCAAATAATCACTTTAAATAATTTCCAGAAACCTGTCACACAAACAGCTCAGGATTTAATCTCCCACAGTGGAGGGAAGTTTAAACAGTAAGTGTGATCTCCCAAAATAGCCTGCTCTTTAGTTGTCTTTAGTAGAATGATCTGCTTTTCTCAGGTATATCTCAATTTAACCAACACTAAGAGCCTTAGAGATCAAAGCCAGCACTTTGAACTTTACCTGGATACCATACAAAGCACTTCTGACTGATAAAAAAAGTGTAAAAGGATTGTGATATGATAAGATCTGTGCCAGAAGACAGATGCAGTGAAGTAGATGGTGATGTTAAGATCAAGCGTACAGCCTGCCAATTATAGTTACTTCTGAGTTTTACAGATCTGTGGAAATGAAGATACGTATGAGAAAGCACTATAAAACACACATACAAGAAATAAGTCATAACATTCCCAGATGTTCCCAATTTCCAAAGGATAAAACCATACTCTCAACTGTGGGAGCAGCAACAGAAATAAGCCTGACGCTGTCTGTGATGTGCAGCTTCATTCTGTGCATGGGAGAATCTAGATTTTGTGCCTTCAATCAACTTCATTACACATACTCTAAATATTTTTACACTGAAATTATAAACTCATTCTGGTTTGCAGAGTGTGTCCATTCTTTACTTCACTGAGCTTAAGAACTTAATTATTCCTTGTTGTATTAGAATTACAACTAATAAGATTCCCTAATAACAAGATGTACTGTAATTTAACTGTTAAATGCATCTATGGTAAACATCTTGTAAAGGTTATACTGGCTTCTCACATAAATGCAAATAAAGAATTATAGAGCTACCCTGTTAATCTCTGTTTTATGGATCTTCATATCTTTGACACTACTCATCTAGTTTCTTTAGTTTGTTTGCATCACAGTACATACCTTACGGGTGGAAGAATAAACTCTACTTTGAGAAAATCAAACAAGAACTCCTTTCTTTATTAGGTGCCATGTGATGGTTACAGACACTTCAGGGTGAGTAGTTTTTATTTTTGTGTTTGATACAAACACATTAAAGTTGTGGTACAGATAACCAGCATGCTTTTCCACTAGACATTCAATGCCCATAGGAAACTTTTATTTGCAATTAAATGGATTTATTTTGTTCTGATCAATAATATGACAAGTTTCTGAGTGATAGGAAATATTTTACTTTCTAACATTCATAGATATAAAAATAACTTGTTGATTTTGTTTACTAGAATTCAAAATTTAGCATTTGCCTTTATCTGGAAGTTCATTCCTTTTAGCATTAACCCAGTCAATACTAAATTGTGATCCCACCCAGCAAGTCACCTGTGGGTAGAGCAATGACCTGCAAGCACATATGCAGCGTTACTCCTGCGTGAAACTACAGCATCCAGCTTCATATTTATTATTTAGTTGAGGGAAGGGAGAGAGGAGGTCTACTTTTTTTTTTTTTTTTTTTTAGGAATATTTGGAACTGTTTTCCCCATCTCTAGATGTAATTTCAATTGGAAAAGCAGGCACTAGTGTTTCTCTTTCTTGATTTGATTTCTATGTGACTGTAAACCCACTGAAGACAAAATGCTGTGAAAGAAAAGGTGATAATGGATGGTTTATAGCTGGGAAGAAGTGAATTTTACAGAATTGGGAAAAAAGGTGACCTCTGTTCAGAAGACTCCCTACTCATTAGCAGATAGTTGTGTTTTAATGACTCCACTGTGGTGCAAAGAAGGAGTGAAATTAGATGTTGTGTGAAGCTGTCACTACTCTGTGTTTCTCTACATAGTTCCAGCTTAAAGCATGCCTTTCCTTTCATAGCAGCCCTTCAGACTACTGTATCTCATTCTTTCCACATCAAAGTGCTGTCAGCACTTTTACAGAACAAAAGGGATGCAGAGATAATTTTACAATACATTCTCTTCTAACAGCATTGACTTGTACACTTGCAATGTTTCTTTTTATTCTAAGATTTGCAGAAGATGTACTAAACTGAGTAGCATTTTAAAACTGAACAAAACCAGGAACAGAAATAGCTATTTAAAATCGGACCAAAGCATCTCTGTAGGGATGGTGGGGATTTTAGAAAGTCAATTCTTCTCAAGGTCTGTCTGAATTATATTTCAATCAGCTAGTAAGAACCATTGTGAGAGTGGAAAACATGACCCTTCTTTGAAAATCATGGATCATCTCTTTTTATTTACTAGCTGGAAAAACGCGGTACCTTAAAAAGTCTTCAGTGAAATATACAGGAAGTCATATGTCTGTCCCAACATCAAAGGCACAGCCTCAGTTAGTTCTCAGTCTGTAGAGAGCTGGGCTTCCAGTGTTGACCTTACCACCTTATGACAAAGAAAAAAACAAAATAAAATTTAAAAAGCAAAAAAAAACCAAGAAAGAGAAGAATGAAAGGCAGCAGAAATAACTTTACAGAACTGGATTATTTTGTAGGACTTCTTTAAATCTGCTGTACCAAGAAACACTTTCTGCTGAAATACTTATTATGCAGCTATTCATATATAATCTATAAATGTTTCACACTGTATTTCCTAGACGTGTTTGTTATTTGCCAGCATCTATATAAGAGATTGCCACAGAACTGAGTAATTATAGGATGAGTAAAAGAAATCCGAAAGGCTGATTTCAAAGAGAAAGGTAGCCTGTGTGTTGACAAGCAGACAAGCAATTTGTGTTGGACTTGATGATCCTTGTGGTTCCTTTCCAACTCAGGACATTTTGTGATTCTGTGATCTGCCCAGCTCCCATTTCAAGTATTCTCAGCAGCTCAGACTGATGTGATATGATGCAAGGAATTCTGTTCACATTTGCATCAGAATAATAAAAGATTTGTACTCAGGCTATTTATTCCTATTGCTCCCTTATCTTATGACTGTCAGTATTCTTGCGTGTTCTTGGCTCTTCATGAATGCAAAAAGACAAATAGTAATATTTCATCCTCCATGGAGGTCACAAACTGATCTTGGTGGCACTAGCATGAATCTGGAGAAACTTAGCTAAGATCAATGGACTTACTCAAGCCTGAAATCAATTATTATTCTGGTGTAAGTGATATGGAGCCCAAACCATTGGCCCAGTTCTGGCATTGAGATGTAAATGGAACCACGGGGAACGATAGAGCATTGTCCAGGCAGCTGGATGGCAGCCTCGGCCGTGATGCGCCCCAGCATGGCTCGTGCAGAACATGTAGGACGTGGCACACAGGGGGAAATTCAATAGGAGCCACTAATTGTTATGTAGTCATACAAGAACAGAAACAAAAAGCAGCTTAAATACTCCTCCCTCAGCCCAGCCCCTGTGATCATGCTTCCAATAAACCACAGTGGTAGCAGGCATTCTACAGGAGACATCTCTGAGTCCGCTAGGAGTGCACTGAAGTCCTAACAAGATCATATAAGAACCAATACTACACTTTTTATATATTTGATATCAAAACATATCAGATATGTTTCTGAAATTGCTGTTGTGCCCATTTTTCCATTTGGGTCTCTGGCATCAGTGGGCACTGGCGCTGAAGCAGACCCCGGTGGGATGCCTGGCAGGCAGTGCTTTGCCAGGTAAGTGATGGGCTACGTCAGTTTAGATAAACTAATGCTTCATGACACCCACCCTGCGAGAGCCACCTTGTAGGAGCAGGCTGCACATCTCCTTCTGTGTCTTACCTTCTACCACCAACCAACAAGCAATTAAGAACATGAAATAATATCTTGTACCAGTTGAAAAATTACACTTGCCATCCCATGTGTTGTTATATCTCTTTTTACATAGAAAAATTTAACCCAAAGTATTTCCTGTGAGAGGCTGTTTCAATTATTCTCAGAGAGGTACCCCAGTAGCACAATGGGATAATCTATGGGGTAGGGATCTGCAGAGGCAGAAAGCCCTTCCCCTGGGAGCCTGCTCTCCAGCTTATATTAGCTTTAATAAAAGGCAGAAGTGCTTAATTATTTTGTTTCTTTTGCCATATCAGTATTTTCCCATATGGAAACTATTGCTTTATATAAGATGAAATAACACTGAAATAGATATTTTTTTATCCGCTAGTGTTTTTTTCCTTCTGGTACCCAATGTAAATAAATGTGAAAAGCAGAAGTATTGATTAGGCAGCTAATTCTGAAAAAAAAAGAATGAAATCAAATTTAACAAGCAAATTAATCCTCAATTTCTTTTTGCTTAGTTTATATTACAAATATTTAATGCTTCTTGTGTTTCTTCATTTGTTATGCTATAACTGGAAAAGCTGAGAAAAAAATTGCTAAATGCATAATATCTTTATAAACCCCTTGATCTACAAGAAGCAGTGGATAAAGCCTCATTTGGAAGGGATCAACAATAAATAACAAGGAATTGTTTATTTTCTAAAATTTGGGGGTTTTTTTGAATTCAAGTGTACAAAATATTAACTCAGTTCTGCAACAAATTTGAACTAAATTAGCTTTGCAAATAGAGGAATTCCATCAGGGACAGCATTTTATTCACAGGATTTATGACTTTATTTTGAAAAGTTCCTCAAATAGGGAAACTTTGTGGTTTCCCATTTAACTCCCTATTGCAAATTCCATAGAACATTATGAACTGTTGTCATACCTACTGTACCAATATGCTGCTAAAACTGAGGGTGGTAATTTTCTTCATCCATAGCACTTCTAGGCAACTTGAATGCATATTACATATTCTGCCCACTACTTATGCAAAAAATATCATAAATGCTAAGAAGAAAGCTGCCTCCTCTGCATTAAATTCTTCCAGTTAGAAGACTTATTATGGAGTCATAAAGGTACAAAATTGAAGCCAGAGTTTGAGACACATCCTGTTTTGGTGAGAATGATGTCTTTGCCATATACAGGCCTCAGGACTGATAAAAATCACGATGACAAATGATTGCTTTTGCTCCTTAAAGCAGCCCAAAGTCCCCTGGAACATCCAGAGGAGTCCCTGGGCAAGGGCTGAGGGAGGCAGGGATTAGCTGCCCCAGACGTAAGAATGAAGGTTGTTACCAGAGCCTCTGTGAACTGAAGTGCTGTTGGGGCTAATAACTCTAAACAAAAGTATTTTCATATCATTACAGAATGGATTTACATGAATTAGTAAGAAAAAACCCCCAAAACCATACTGAGGACACTGAAGACAGATAGAAATCATTATCTTTCTAGTTATGGGGTGCAAAAGGCTGTGTCTCAGCCATGCCTGCAGTAGATGTTGTCATGCTGGGGGCCATATGCTTTTAAGTTTCTCAGCAATTAATGAAGTCATGACTCTGCTTCCCCCAACCTCCCCCACAGGTCAGCCAAATTACAGGGTGTGCTGCCCTGGCATGCTCTCTCACAGTTGTGATACTTTGAAAATCAAGTTTAAATACATCTTATCACAGGGAACACATAATAATTCTACTGACAAGTATCAAGACAGACTTTGCACAGTAACTTTGAGATGCAGATATCCTAGCTGTGACTAGTGAGCTAATTGGATTATGTAGGAGGCATTCAGGTGGAATTCCAGTTTTATATACGAGCACATGCTAAATAATTTGTAGATATTGTAATCTAACAGACTCCCTTTCTGCAGATCGCCTACCAGATATAAGACATTTATTTTCTCTTGCTAGCCAAGAGAAATCTGAGATGGTCATGATACATGTCAGTCAAACTTCTAGAAATATAGTTCATAATCCTTGCCATTGAGTAAATTGACCATACATAAAATTAAAGTTATAGGCTGATTTGTTGTTTTTTTTTTTTTTTTTTGTAGTGAAGTAAGAAAAGAGGACTGCATTTAGGGCCTTATCCTTCCTGAGCAGCTGAGTCACCTAATTTTCTGTAGACTTCAGTGGGGAATGGAAGATAAAAGACCTTTGTGGAACAGTGTCTTTGGGGAGGATCACTGCTTCATGACAGCTAACGAGGCTAAGCTGGTGGTGGGGACAGCTTCTGTGTTCACTATGTATCTGATATTACTCAAGTGACATTATTTAGAATATTACATAGTGCTGGTGTGTTGGAGCAGAAAGGCTTTGCTGTCACTGAAAGTTGTACTTACTGAATTAAAAGCAATAATAGAATATATATACATAAATTCCTTACTTCTGTTGCTATGGTGGGTATCCTTAAAAGTTACTATAATAAACACAAGGAATAATAATTATTTCATGTAAAATTAAAAAAACCCTCAAACAACTAGTTCCCTTAAAATCTCAAGAAATTCTGACTAGAATGGGAAATATCTGCTAAGAACAGTGGATTGTTATGATTAAGCTGCAGGGCACCTGCTTCATAGAAATAAAACTGATGAATTAAGAAAAATCCAACATTGATGTCACAAGCTTGCTTTACTTAAATTAGTTACTGTAAGAAATCTTAGAAAAAAGAGGCTTTTGTGAGTTATTTCTTTTAAATGGAGTATCCTCATGGTGTTGAGAGGGTGAATGTATAAAAGCAGTGAGTTGTAGAATCCTTAATGTTGACCTTCTTTTGATAACTCAGCTTTGGCATAGCCTCTGCTTTTAAATGAGAGCACTCAGTTCGCAGTGTGGGCTTAAATTCACTGTCTGGCTAGCGAGCTTCAGCAGGTTAGTGCTTCTCTACTTTAGACACCAGCATTTGTATGTTTTTTCCTTCCCCAAAGAAGTAAATTATTTATACAGCGCCAACCTTTTTTTAACCTAACTTCTGACAGGCTGGGATTTTTCCAATCTCAGTTGAAACTGTCTAAATAATTTATCAAGCATTCTTTCAAAGTACAATGAATTCTGAAACCTAAGAAATGTTAAATGAGATTATTTGACCTTCCAGTGTGAGCGGGTTACTGAGGTTAAGCTAGTATTTTCTTTGAACTTTTCTTAGTCCCTGTTTTCTCCCATTGTACAGAGTCCCCCTTTTCTCTCCTAGTGTCCGTCTATTAATTTTAATGAAATTTTGTAGATATCAGGATTTTCCTTTGTGTTCCTGCATCTCTTGTAAACTCTTCCCCTGCTGATATATTCTTATAAACCTCTTCTTAGTTACAGTAAGATAGCTTTCACTTTAAATGGTCCTCCAGATAGAAGGAGCCACTGATGTCTTTGTCCCAAACTGTACAGGCAGTTATCAGTCTAGTCAAATGTCCCCAGTGCTGGATTTTTCAATCCAGCCTCAAATTTAACTGAACTTTCTCTCATCCCCATAAAGAAAAAGGTTTAGGTTGGAAGGGACCCTTAAAGTCCATCTGGTCCAACCACTCCTACCATCCGGAGGGACATCAGGTTGCTTAAAGCCCTGTTCAACCTGAACTTGGATGTTTCCAGGGATGGGGCATCTACCATTGCTCTGTGCCACCTATTGCAGTGTTTCACCACTGCCACTGTAAAAAAAAGTCTTCCTTATTTCCAAGCTAAATCTACCTTCTTTCAGTTTAAAACCATTACTCCTTTTCCTATTGCTACAGACACTACTAAAAAGTCTCTTCTCGGTCTTGAACAATCATAATGTCTTTGGTAAAGATAAGCACAAGGAAGTTTGCATAGAACTTGGATCTGCAAATAACATGTAGACTTACAAGGATGTATTTCCAGGGCAGCTATCTGACACTCCCATCCCTCCATTTATGTCAGGTCAAAATTTCCTCAAAATATAGGACTTGGATAATCACGTCTCAAAGAATCAGTATGAGAAGTTCATAAACCCACAAAAAAAAACACCGAAAAAGAAAATGAAATGACTGCAACTATAAAAAGAAGAAAACTGCAACAAACCAACTCAAAATTACTTAGGTTATTCCAAATTTTCCATCAGGTATTTCAATCCTGTTTCAGGTGTCTTCCTTTACCTGAATCAATTAATCCAGTTTTACTTCCAAAAGAACTTCCACTTTGCTTTTCGGAAATGAAAAAATAGTGAAGTATATGTATTTTTATTTATGCTCAGAATTTAGTACTGTATCATTTTAAAATTAATAATATCATGAACCATGCTTCAAGATATCTGAAACAGTATCGCAGTTGAAAACAACAGCAGAAACACAGGCAAACAGATGAGTTTCTGTTACCTCTGCTGTATTATAACTTTAAACTGAACATTACTCCTTTTAGACAGCTCTTTAATTATAAAATAAGTCACTAAGCAACAAAAGCTGAATTTAGAGAAGTCATGTCAGAAGAAAGTGCCAAGGCATGATCTTGTAGGAAACAGTAAGATGAGGCAATAGGTATACAGGTAATCCAGTAACTGATATCATAGAATCATAGAATAACCAGGTTGGAAGAGACCCACTGGATCATCGAGTCCAACCATTCCTATCAAACACTAAACCATGCCCCTCAGCACCTCATCCACCCGTGCCCTAAACACCTCCAGGGAAGGTGAATCAACCACTTCCCTGAGTAGCCTCTAACAGTGCCCAATGACCCTTTCTGTGAAAACTTTCCTAATGTCCAGCCTAAATCTCCCCTGGCGGAGCTTGAGGCCATTCCCTCTTGTCCTGTCCCCTGTCACTTGGGAGAAGAGGCCAGCTCGCTCCTCTCTACAACCTCCTTTCAGGTAGTTGTAGAGAGCAATGAGGTCTCCCCTCAGCCTCCTCTTCTCCAGGCTAAACACCCCCAGCTCTCCCAGTCGCTCCTCATAAGGCCTGTTCTCCAGCCTCTTCACCAGCTTCGTTGCTCTTCTCTGGACTCGCTCCAGAGCCTCAACATCCTTCTTGTGGTGAGGGGCCCAGAACTGAACACAGTACTCGAGGTGCGGTCTCACCAGTGCCGAGTACAGAGGGAGAACAACCTCCCTGGACCTGCTGGTCACGCCGTTTCTGATCCAAGCCAAGATGCCATTGGCCTTCTTGGCCACCTGGGCCACTGCTGGCTCATGTTCAGTCACTGTCAACCAACACCCCCAGGTCCTTCTCCTCCTGGCAGCTTTCTAGACAGACTTCTCCTAGTCTGTAGCACTGCACAGGGTTGTTGTGCCCAAGTGCAGGAATCATACATATCATAACATCATTTTTCAGACGTCTTGTATGGGAACTTCTTTCTCCCTCTCCATTTTCATCTTAGCTTTTTGTTTCTATCATAATCACAATAAATGCCTTATATGTAGTGAGTCTAAATAGACCAATGCTCATGGCAATCAATATCCTGCCACCTTCTGATGTCCTAAACCCACAAACCATTGGCTCTGCTGTTTGGCCCTGTTTTTAATTGAACAAGGATGGAATCAGAAATGAAAAAATCCCACAAAAGAAAAAGGGCATGCAGGGAGTAAACAAATTAGGAGTTAAGCTCCTTGTAATCACTCTTTGTGAACTGCAGGTATATTGCAATTTTTTTTATCTTATGCCTGATGAATTTTGCCATCTTCTGACTTACATTGAATTCCTTTTCTGAACATTTCCTTATGCAAAACTACATTATAGTTCCATTTCTTAAAAAAGAGAGATTGGTTACATCATAGCCTTGAGTTGGGAATAGAGCTCTGATCTTAATTTGGGGGAGTAACAGTTTTTCCACTGTATGGCTACCATGATATTACTAAAAATACTTTAAAAGCTTATGTGTAAAGATTTGTTATCAGGTATACAAGTTTGTAGTATATAATGGTATCTGTTTGTGGATGATAATTTTTTAAATCACAGAATCACTAGGTTGGAAAAGACCCCCAGGATCATTGAGTCCAACCATTCCTATCAATTACTAAACCATGCCCCTAAGCACCTCATCCACCTGTCTTTTAAACACCTCCAGGGAAGGTGACTCAACCACCTCCCTGGGCAGCCTCTGCCAGTGTCCAATGACCCTTTCCATGAAAAGTTTTTTTCTCATGTCCAGCCTGGATCTCCCCTGGTGGAGCTTGAGGCCATTCCCCCTTGCCCGCAAAATTTTAATTTCACTCCAGTACTTGAGTTTCTCTTTTATATTTGATAACAATGTAAAATTTAATTATGCACAAAACTTTGTTTTTCACTTAATAGCTATCCCAGCTACACTATTTTTCTTATGAAACGTTTCAAGATAGGAAAGCTGTGTACATCAATTTGACTTCCCAGTAGATGGTGCTCTAAGTACAAAAACACACACTTCAACCTGTCCATAAATTTATGTGTGAATTACCTGAACACATTACATGTTAATTAATTTACAACTGGTATTGCGTTCATAAAGGTTGATGATATGGAGGCACAGTGATCTATGAAAAATTTGAAAAACAGTGGTTCTTGTGTTCAAATTTCTGGAAGCTGTGGGTTAGGTATTTCCCCTAGTATGCCAACAGCTCATAATTTAACCTCAGTACTGATGAGTTTGGTCACTTGTAGTACAACAGACATGCTAACAGCATAATTTCTTTTTCTTGATTGGAGCTTGTGCGTAATGTTGTTAAATTACAAATATCTACTGTGCTTCACTCAGTAAGGTGTAGTTATTTGAATAACTAGGTATATATTAAAACACACTATATATTGTATAAAAACATGAACAGTCATACATTCACAAACTGGATTACGAAGATAATTGCTCTTAAATAATTACGCATCCACCCAACGTCTCATTTACAGATACTTTTATATAATATATAGTGAAGTACTGTAAAGGAATTACTGTCATGGCAATCCCTTCCTTGTAGTTTTCCATTTGTTTCCAAGTTGTTTTTCATTTGCAATGTTTTTTAGAAGATGTTTTTTATAATGTAAGACAAAGTTATGTTTATAGAACCTAATCTGCTCACAGTGCCAATTGTGTATAATTACTTCAATGCTGTAATTACTTGGATTTTTTATCATCTATTTAAAAATACTATTTCAATCTTTCCTCATTAAAAACAGTTGAAACACTTATTGCCAAAACACTATATGTAAAAAAAAATACCTCTGCAAAATTGCAATCACAAAGGTTACTACTGTAAGCAAACAAAGCTGAGCTTAAAAACTCCTTAGTTATTCTAACGTATAGTTACCTCCAAGTGCCTTTTCAGCAACATAGTGTGTTGTTCCATTTGTGTGAAAAAACTTTTAAATTCGAGAAAAATGGGCACACAATACAAACTCTGTTAACTTGTTTTAAGATATCTGGTGTTTGCATTGGTAGCACACCTGATAGATGCCATTCATGGGTTCGAATCCATGAATAGTGAGTTTGAAATGTGTACTAAATTAGAAGACTGATGTTTGCAGCAGAACGTTGATGCATAAGATTATTACTTCTTACTTTTAATTTCTTTGGTTGATAATATTAAAATATTTCATGCATACATTTACCTTAGCCTCTGAATTGACATATTTTGAGCAAGATGACAATGATGGCTTTAATGGCAGCAGACTTGGTCAGCCTGCTGTGACAGACATGTGAATAATGCTACTTTAATCTTTCATGTATTGACTTTCTAACTCTTTAAAATACATTCAGCTACAGACACAAAAGATATTGAAGCTCTGTTTAATAAACAATTTAACAGGATTCTGATCTTCATTAATAAATTAAAGAATATATTTACTTACATGAATGCCTGACCTGAATGTCTAAACTTCTTCTTTGTTTCTATATTTACATGCTAAAAAATCCTTTAATCTTCTGGCTTGAGATAACGTTTACTAGGATTGTTGATAGTGATATGCTTTGTGGATTTAAAAAAAGATCTTTTTTCTATGTTTTTCTGCCAATGACATACTATTTTCTATACCATCAATTTTTAATTAAAAAAACCCATTGTTGCTCAATAAAACAATACTAAGAGTATTTAAGAAATGAGGTATCAATAATTTTTATTTCCTAAAAAGTACCAGGAAGAAAGACCAAAAAAAAAAAGTTTGAGGCTTTAAGCAATTGTTATATGCTGTTTACAACCTTCTGCCCAAAGAATGGAGACTTGTGTCAACATACGACTACACTGCAATTGTTTCAGAGCATGAGAGAAGGGCTCACATGAATCAAACACCAATGTTTCCAGTTGCATGAAAACATAAATCACAACTTGTCCTTCCCCATTACTGCAAATAATGAGATTTTTAAAAAAAAGGATATTTGATTTTTTAATTTGTTTTGTAGTTCTAGAGCCTTTTAGCTTCAGATGTTCAAAATTTCTGGAACAATCATGACAGATAATTATTTTTTTAATTTAAAAATAAATCCACACTTCTAGTTTTCTTAGTTATGCTGGCAGATATCTTCTGTGCGCTTAGCTACATCAGCAAAAAAATGCAGTCTTTATTTATATCAGTCAGGAATGTGGTACAGCTATACCAGCCAAAAAATTCCGTCTGTCAGTATGTCTTGAATCTGTACCAGAGCCTCTGCCAGCCAGGCATAGCTGCAAAGGCAATAAAGACAAGCCTTCAGAGCCATGGTCGTCGAGAACCTATGTTGCCAGAGCCAAAACTTTGAACACCCAAAAGTGATAAACAACGATCAGCAGCTCCAACATGTGTTTAAACCTGGACTCCTGTCCTAATGATAAAATCTCACAGTTTTGCCCTGAGATGTCTTACAGCTTTCCTGCAATATTAGCTTTGCACAAGTGACACATTGGTATTGCAGACCTGCCTGGTACCATCCAACCCCAAGTCCAGCCATTTAGAGTATATTTTGAGAAAAACCCATTTCAAACTCTGGTTGAGGCAAAATTGAGATTAAGCCTACCTCTCATTCTCTCTCTTTTCTTTGAATGTGAAGCATTTGCAAGCTAGTGTATGATTTTTTTTCCTCATATGGAAAAGGAGAACGAAACACGTTACCTGAGCTATGACACTGAGTGAAGTTTGGAGCAGAGGCACGCACTTAGGCATTTGGGGTGGGAAAGGGAACAAAGAGGAGGGTTAGCAAAGGATGCAATAACTTTTTCTTTCGTCAGTAACTCTGAGATCTGTGTCGAGAAGAGAAGAGAAGAGAAGAGAAGAGAAGAGAAGAGAAGAGAAGAGAAGAGAAGAGAAGAGAAGAGAAGAGAAGAGAAGAGAAGAGAAGAGAAGAGAAGAGAAGAGAAGAGAAGAGAAGAGAAGAGAAGAGAAGAGAAGAGAAGAGAAGAGAAGAGAAGAGAAGAGAAGAGAAGAGAAGAGAAGAGAAGAGAAGAGAAGAGAAGAGAAGAGAGAAAGAGAAAGGAGAGCAAGAGGACATTATCCCAGCCGTAAAAACAACTTTACTCAGAGCATCTTTTGAATTAAGGTGAGCAGTAATTTTCTACGTCTTACCCATTCTCTTGATATGATACTATAAAACAAAGGATCAGCATAAAATATTTGAAATTGAATTGAGGAGACAGACATTATTTTGAACTAAAACATAACTATTAACAAGAATATGGTCTCTGCATAAGATGAAAGAAAATACATGGAACTGGGTTTCTAACAAAAATATTCTTTTAATTCATTTTGAATGAGCACCCTCATCCTTCATCAGGAAAAGACAGAGATGAGGAGAAGTGTTTGAAAGTCAAAACACTCTAATGTTTTCCATTCAAGGATCTCTAGTGCTTTACAAGCTTAACGTGATTAACTTTATGCTCAGTAAGCAGTTCTACCCATAAAAATAGGTAGGTCTTTACAGGATTAGGGCTTCAATTTGTCCTTAAAGTAGTGAGCAGTGAATATCACTTACTGCTTTAACAGTCAGAGCCATATAAAGAACAGATACTGTGATTTACTTGAAGAGCTGTCAAAATGAAAATTATATTGGATTAACCTGAAACAAAACAAAAAAAGTGCTTGCATCTGTGGCAAGCTGCAAGTAAAAGAAAGCACAAAGTTAAAAAGTAAAGAGAAAGGATTAACATAATGAAACATTTCCTTGGATTCAAAAATGAAACATTTCTTTCTTAGAGCTCTTGAAGCTTTATTCTTTAGATTAAAATGGAAATTATTTAAAAATACTGGTTGGAATTGAAATAATAATGCTTAGAATGTCAAACTGAAACATGTACTTTTCTTTGTGAACTGCATGATAATTTTCACACTATAAAAAAAATTCTTTATAGGAAGTGTTTTCTGGTCTCTATGTCATAAAAGGTTAAGTGAAGCTTTTGACATGTGGTCGTTTAGGGAAAAGACCTCATCCAAGTGCAGCTGCATCCAGCTTTGCCACGTTGTGCTGCCCACAGTGCGAAGGCACATCTCAGCACCTCTGGGCAAAGAAAATGACTTTTGGCAAAGAACTACTGTAAATGGCCTTGCACATGTGGCTCCAATGACCACTGTGCAAACTGCTGTGGTCAAGAGAGATCATTTGCACCATAGACATTTCACACCATCACCTAGTCAAGAGAGCAGAGGAGCTCAATGCATTAACTGTGATTAATCCTATGATGCGCATGGGCCCCTGCTACCTATCTGGGCAAAGTCCCTGGTTGTGTGTGAGCACAGGGACTGGAGGGGATGGGACAAACCAGCACAAACCCCACCAAAACAACTCAGGGGCACAGAGGGACACAGTCCTCCCAATGCCATCCTCTCCTTCCATCAGGCAGGCAGTGGGTCCCAGCCGCCTCCTTGCAAGACGGCAGCAAGAAGCACAGAGCATCCCGCAGCCAGAGGCAGAGCCGCCCCAAGGGTGTCACTCTCCTTGGGCCCCCTGCTCCTGTTCTCCTCCTGCCTACACAGGCTGGGAGGTCCATACCGTGGTCCCTGCCCCAGCCACCACGCGTAGGGGGGTGTGGGGCAAGTGAGGCAGTGATACAGGTTCTCCTACCAAAAGAAAGCATTAATTATGGCACATTTGTCTTGCTCGTAAGCCCTCAGTGAAGTGGCTCTTCAGCTTTAATGAGGACGGTGTTTAAGAGTCAGGCCGTACACAGTTCTTGCTCAAATCCTGGAGGTGCAACTTCTAAAGCAGAATGACTAGCACCACCTGCCCCCAGGTCAGCAGCCACCATGGACTGAAGTGTTGGTTCGACTGCTGGATACTGCAGGTCCACCTGCCCCTGCTTGGGCTGGCCCCATCCCTCCTCCCCCAGACATATGGCTTTCTCACATCTTTTGCTATGCTCTCTCTATGCAGATCCCACAGAAAATTGCTCTTTTTTATTATTATTATTTTGAGTTAGTTGGGGAAATATCTAGGACTCTGAAAAACTTGCTCATCATTTTTTAATAAAATCCCAGTTAGAGGATAAGCAATAGCAGAACCACCCACACAGAAAAGTGCTGAGGAGTCAAACAGTGAGTGTGCTGCTGTCAGGGACTTCAAGAGAGTTTCAGTAACTGTGTGTAGAAACCAGGGCTGAGAAAGTCTAAAGTGTTTCCTGAGGTGCGCTGCAAGCTCGGCAGAAGACTAAATTACAAAAGGAGTTCTTAGAAAAAGACATTAGAGATATGTGTGTGTGTGTGTGTATATAAAATCATCTTAAAACAATTTAATATTTAATGCAAAAATATGTAGAGCAAGCATGTGCTAAGATTAGGCTTAGTATAACTTACTGGGAAACAAACACATGTTTAGTTAAGAAGTACCCTATCCATTCTAATGAGTTGAAGAATGTTACTTTTTAAATTATGTGCAGAATCACAGAAACATTTTTACATTATCTCAATCATTTTATTAACAGCATATACAAAGCTATGAAGTCTTAACTGATTAAGTATGGTTCCTATATCTATCTTTACAACAGAGCAGATAATGGGTTCTGTTTACTTTTAAAGCTGTAAGTGTTTCTAGGGCTGCAGAAGAGCTTTTGGCCAAATGACTTTGTGCTGCAGTTCAGCAGAAACAGAGAAAATATAATCCTTTTCTAAATAAGTCATTCATAGCAATGAGTTCAATTTTAAGTTGACAAGAACAGCCTATTTTAGTATTTCAAAATCCAAGAATAGACACAAAAAGCAATGAGAAACTCAACTAGTTACAGAAATTTGAAGGTCCCTAGCACAGGTTTTTGAGAAGATTTGCAAACAGTTGTCTCTGGGGATTTTCAAGACTGCCCACAGGTCACTTTGTGTCCATCAGTTTCTTTGGATGCTGACATCCGATTGCCAGTGTAGTTTTGAAAATCTCATTACGCCTCTACTGCAGATTTGGAGTCCTAAAACCTTGCTTATAACAAGAAACACATTTCCAGTTCACTCTGTGTAGTTAGGACTAAGATAATGCTAATATATGTTTTAATAAATGATATTATTTGGTACATTAAAAAAAGGGTTTACTAATAGCATATTTTTTAAATCTCAATTTGACAACTGTAATTATATTTTCAGCTTGGTAAAAATAAAAAAAACCCTCCTATGTTATAAAATTGATGCTTTAGTGAACCATTTTCTAATACGAGTTAAGGTTTCTACCATAGAATTTAAATAAATATATGTTAAACTTTCTGCTTAAATAAACACATATATAAAGAGAACGTAGCAGGAAATATCCATCTGGAGAAAAGCCTATGTGCAGTTGCAGTTTTGAATGATTATGCACACCAGTAAAAATTTTTATAATAACAATGAAAATGGCATATGCAAACCAAGATTAAAAGCAGTTATTCAAGTCAAGGTTCCATCATTCAGATCTGTGATTTATATCACTTTGATTTACACGTCAATCCATTGTGCATACAGAATTTTCCTCCAATACAATTAAGTTCACACGTTGGAGACATATAGATGTGCTGAGCTGCAAAGGTATCTTTCTCGTCTCTCTGATTCCATTTTACTCATCTGTTAAAAGGGAATAAAACCTTTTGTCTTTTATGGGTGAAGTTACCATGCAAATGCAAATGATATTACACAAAATGGTAATTGAAATGGTAAAGAAGCAAAGGATTTTAATAAAATGACAATTCGAGATACATGCAAATGTCCTTGTGTGAATGTTGATTGAAATAAGGAAAGTTAAGAGTGAATTTTACATGCCCTTAGAAAAATGCATTAAATGCTAAGAGTAAATTAAGAAGTGCACAGGTCAAGGGACAGAGCTGTCTCAGACATGGATAAAGAAAGAACTGAAATATTCTTTTGAGGATTTGGGACAAAGGATCTCTCAGTCCTTGATAACAGTGCAAAGCAGGTTGGGGAATTGACTGTGGGAAACAGTCATAGTGGCACTTCAAAAGACCCAAGAACTTGAAAATGTTGAAAATGCAGTTAGTGACTGATTTGGATGTAAGGAGGGGAAAAAGCAAAAGTGAGCGCAGCTGGATATGAGCTTTGATGTTGAATTACACAAGGTTGAAGAAGAATTAGGGCCTTTAGAAAGTACTGTCAATGGAAATTCTGAGGGGTGACTCCAGGGCCGAGCAAGGGCCAAGATCTTCTCTGTGCTCCCCTGCCCAAAGCTGCTGCTGGCAGCTCCCTCTGGTAAAGGTTGGCCCAGGTAAGCCTGACACATATCCCTGCATAGATTTTCACAGTTCTGGGACCTGCCAGCTCTGAGGTGCCTAAATGAAGTGAACAACAAAGATAAAGGAACCAGTGAAGGTCTCTGAGGTGCTCAAGAACCAGCTTTGAGACACTCCTGCCTACCCTTTTTGCAAAGCTTGTGTGACCAGCAGAGGTTTTCAGAGGTATCCTAGTATAAGGATAAACAGTAACGGAAGGATGTGGACATACTGATATACAGAATGATAGGTAGTTGCCAACCCTCTAGATCAGCAATGAAAACTACCCTTTGTTGCTTTCAGAGGCACTGAGTTATGGAAGTAGACTTCCAGATTAAACTCAAAATTGCAAAAAATATAGTTGATACATTGATACGCTCTTAGGAGGAGAAGAAAGAACTGCGACAAGATGAGTGAAGAGAAGGGTTTGGTCTGGTCCTTCTGGTACTGACATGGGCATCCACACTAGCAACTTAAGGCTTATTAGAGCACAAAGGTTTCTGCTGGAAAAAATGACATGCAAGTTCTATTTTAAGGATTTTTTTTCCCCAAAACATGCATTGGGGTACGTGAGTGGGGCAAAAGAACAAGATAAGGAGAATCTGGGACTCGCTAATGGACACTCTCTTAAAATTGTAGAACAGAAATTTTTTTCCAGCATTAGCTGCTAATGTGAGAGCTGAGGAGGAAGTCAGAATCTCACCTTCTGTAGGAGTTCTTCGGTTGAGACTGTTTACTCTTGCCAGAGTATGGAAGACTTACTGAACATGAGAGAATGGTGTCTCTGTAAAAGAATAGAGCTTGGAAGTGACTAGAAATTTCCATAAAGCAGCCACATACTGCTGCTGGCATCTAAACTCTCCCAGTTGATCTGCTCCAGAATTTGCATCCAAAAGTGGAACAACCACCAGTACAAGAGAAGGGAACATAACTGTAACTCCTATCTCTGCAGAGAATGCCTTAGGCAGTCAAGTGAACAGTAACCAAGAGTTTCAGTGTCAAAGGTCATTTTCTCCAACAGCTGAATCAATCAAGTCAATTCCTCCAACTCTTCCATGCCTTTTTGCCGCCTCTTTTGAATTCTCACAATTGCCACTTGTAATGGAGCATCACTGCTGAAGACAGAAGCTGAGAAGCAGTACTGAAGATTTTACAGTTTTGCCCAGTTTAAAAGAGGTCAGCTGTTCTGAACTGGAAAAAACACCCCACATATATACATACATATAAAATTCAATCATTTTAATGGATTCAGTCTTAGGAAACTATAGGAGACTGAGATTTAGTTTGCCTAAGACAGGGCTGTCTTCTCACTTTTAATTGTTCCACTGTCTGCTCAACTGGTTGGCAGTTACAATGCTGACAGTTTAATTCTAATTTCTAAATCAGTGTCGACAATTATTTCTTTCTCTGGAAATGATACAGAAAGATCATAAATGACCTGGAGCATGATGCCAAACAAGCCCTTTCCTTTTGGTACACCAAGAAAAGGAGGAAAAAAAACAAAAAGCCCAAAAAACTCCAAAACTGCAAACCAAGGAAAGGTATCTTTTTGAGGCTAGCGTGAGCAGTTATGACTGTTAGAAATTGTGACCAAATTATATTTAATCCCTGTGGTTATTGAAGTTGCAGATAGTCATGCTTCTAAAAATTAAACTAAAGTAATCCTGCTGGATCAGTGATTCTGATGGATCATCATTACAGGAGAGACAAGAGGTACTATCTTTAATCTGAAATCAAATTAAAAATACCTTTATCAGGGGAACAGGGATGAACATGTCACACTTTTTTTTAAAATATAAATGAAGTAGGTTCGATGCACTTTTATTTGGAAACAGTCGTTAGTGTTTCTAAGATTTTTAACAGCTCCCAGGAATGTATGAATTCACTATCTTAAAAGATGTCTGTATCGAATGCATACACAGATGTCTGCATTGAACGTATACACAGAACTTACTTGCTGTATATCCTTTGGGTATGATATTTGGTTGTTGCATCTGTGATCTTGACATGAGCCCAAATGTGTGAACAAGGTAGCTCTCTTTATGCTGCTGCTGCATAAAATGCAGCTCGGGGAGTAAAATTACATCTTGTCACAATGCACTTCGCGCTGCAGGTACCATACCTTGTACAAACCTACCCCAAGTGGAATGGATCACTTTCAGCTTATACCTTTTTTTATCCTGTATTGCTGTCTGATAGCTTAAATATCCTTTTTTAATTTCAGTATGGATATCCTGAAGTTTATTAATAATAGCTACTCACCAATAAAGGTTTGCTTCTACATGTTTATGAAAAGAAATGTTGCCAATTATTTACCTAGGAAGCATTCTTGCAAAATTCTCATCAACAGCCTTTTCCCATTTAGCTTGTGCTACCCTGTGCTGTAGCCTGGTGCTGGAAAGTGCACAAGATCCTCAGCTGCCACTGGGATCCGGGCAGTCCTCTTGCCTTGAATGTATAGCCTGTTCTCAGCATCTCACAGGATGTGGTCTTCAGGCTCCAGTTCACAAACACATGTGCTTAACTTAAGCATGCGAGTAGTCCCATTAATGCCGAAGTACTTAAAGTTAACCATATATGTAATTGTTTGTAGGGCTGGTTCCTTAATTAGCTACACCCATCCTTTAATCCTCCCTGTCTTTTAACCTCTGTGCTGTTACGTGCCTCAACTTCTTTAATCAGATAATGAACATTAAGGAAGTCATTATTTACTACTTCTGCTTCAAGACATGACCTAAAAAAAGATGGACCTGAGATTTATTAAACATGGTAAAAATAAAATGCAATGGCATAAAAAGATGCTTGCAAGTTTTGAAGAGCACCTTCATTTTCTTCCTGTTTAAAAAAAAAATACTTTTCACACTTCCTGAAGCCATGCATGGATTTCTTGATGAGTTTAAAAATTGCACATTCTTTGTATGATAAGCTTCCAGGTTTAAATAAAGTCCTATCACACTGTCAAAGCAGCAAATCAAAACCAAAGCAACAAAAAGATACCACACATAAAACACAAAGAATAGCCACATTGAAGCAAAGCTGAACAAAAACAAAAAGCCAGACAAAATACAATTAAGTATTAGAAAAACAAAATAGTGTGTAGAGGAGAGAGGAGTGAGGAAGAAGTTATGGCAATAATAGTTTTGAAGAGGCCATTTTCCAGTTACCGCTTTTCATTAAAAGCATCTGCTAGTTGCACTTGGTTATGCTGGTTGTGCTGCCTGCTTTCTGCCAATCTCTCCTTATCAAGTCTAAGGCTGCCGGGAGGGCAGGAAAGCACATTTGCAGTAGTCAGGTTTCATTGCTTTGTCTACTCCCTTGACCTATTTTTTCCCCCTAGCCTTTAAGTTTTCTCCTTTTCTTAGTTCAGCACGTTAGCATTCCTCCAAATTTTTAATTATTCTCCCTGGTAACTCCCTGGAGCCCTCTGCTTGAACTTTCATTCTCTACTTGCTTTGCTTCTAAGTAATGAGCACCTATACTATATTTTACTGGAGTCTGACCCCCCGTGGTTTCCTTGACTCATCTGTATGCTGCAAGCTGTCCCTTTTGGAGAGTTGCCTTGCAGTTTGACAACATTGGGAGCCTATTCTTTCTCAGATAATTTCCCTGTCAGGTTCACTGCTGTTGGAAACAGGACTACTGACAGCATATGTTTTGAATTCAGCCATGAAAATTGCTTCGTGATAATCTTTACCAAATGCTGCATTACATGGCAGTACATTTGCTACTGGGCTGGGCATTCTTCTCTCTGTTTGCAAATCTGCTTTTATGACCATATTATTCTGAACATTTCATTTCATTTCATGCCTAGTGCTGAAAAAGGAATAAAGTATCACAATAAAGCATTAGATGCTTACCTAAAAAGAGGATGCTAGCCTATCCAATTTTATGACAGTATTGCTCACTTAATATAGTGAATAAGTCCAAGGTCCAATATGGTTCCTTCAATAATATACACTGAACTATATCACTTTCTTCCTTAAACCAGTTTGCCACTGAGACAGATGTACTCTACCCATCTTCTCATTAGTATGATCAATCTTCTGTCTGCTGATCAGAATTTAATCCTATTAAATCACTAGGCTTGCAGTAAATGCATATCATGCACACACATGCTTGCCACAGCAGATTACTATAACTGCCTTTATTTTTAGAACACGCTCTCAAGGCTCCCCTAAGCTAATCTGTACAACCCTGCCGGGGGGCTGCAGGTAGCTAGGAGCAGCACAGCCCCCCATGGAGGGAAAGGGGAGTGCAGGGACAGCATGGAGGGCACAGACCCCTTTTCTCCAAGACTCTGTGATTCAGGAGCACGAAGTTCAAGGATCGTTAGTGGGCAGGACAGAGGAAGCGGCATGGATGTCATGGGCCTGCTTTCCACCTTACACAGCTGCTCACGGCGAGGCTGGCAGCTGGGAGTATCCTCCCCTATGGTCTGTTTCCATATATCCTGATACAGTCCGGTTTTCTCAATTTTATTGAGATTTTTGATTATATGCCCTAAAATAGAATTGGGGCGATAAAGGTCTTTGCTAGGGGAGAATCTTTCTACGTCATTTAGTAATTTGTAGCTGACAATGTTTCAACCAGTTTGGGTCACTAGAGGGTGCAGATTAGCCTTCTCAGTCTGGACATTTGTCTTGTGACATATAAACCCAGAAAGCCTCTTGATTTACGGTATTAAGTACTTCAGAGAGGAGGCATCAATTACTCATTTTGAGTCTGTTTACGTGTGTCCAGTTTTACTTTTACAAGGACACTTTTCCTTTTACAAGCACACAGTACCAGGGTTCTGTGTTACATAGAGTGAGGCATTTTACCCCTATTCCTTCCATATAAAAGGAAAGATTCTGTAAATGTAGCCATTAAACAGGATAGCAATGTGTGAAGTTAGGTATGGCTTATTTATAGTCTTAAAGCAGCATGTTCTAATTACATCACCTGTTTTAAAACCAGAGTGCAACCCAAAAAGATTTTTAGCCTGTAACTGAGATTTTTTAGGTAAGATGTACAGATTTTTCAGTAAATTTTTATTTCTTTCTGGTTTTGGCTTGTCAAACTATTTCCATCATTTTACTATGTCCAATAAAAGAGTTTTTTTATTTAATGATCCCTGAACATTTTAGGATTAATAAAGTGGCAAAGACATGACAGATTACATTTGAATTAAAGGGTTAGT
The DNA here is from genome assembly GCA_033459285.1 of Clamator glandarius. Taxonomy (NCBI): domain Eukaryota; kingdom Metazoa; phylum Chordata; class Aves; order Cuculiformes; family Cuculidae; genus Clamator; species Clamator glandarius. The sequence continues at coordinate 2,675,411 of JAUNZM010000140.1, forward strand.
AACCTCTACATTTGGGTAGATAAAAACCTGCTATGTAAAAGGTATCTTCTAAGCTATAAATACACAATTGCTAGTGTTTTTCACATTTCATGTAAAAACATAACTGTTATATCTGATTTTTTTTTTTTTTCTGTGGCAATAGTTTTACTTGACTTTTTCTTCTGGCTGTTGTACTGAACAACTTGGATTTAGAAATATTCTTGCCAGGGAGCTAGTGGTTTCAAAAATATGAAGATGAGGAAACTTCCCTTGTTCTCTGTGCAGGCTAGGCTCTTAATGAGAGTTAATGGTGATGAGCTGCAATGCAGAATAATCCAGCAATGTTCTCCTGAAGGAAAATCACTAATCATCCCAGGATTTGCACATGACAACATCCTGAAACCCCTCACTGAATAAAAGCATCTGTCCAGACCTTAATTAACAGAGAGCTATAGATTTAAGACTACTTAAGACAGTTAAGATCAGTCAATCAAGAGTGTACCTCTGAGTTCACACGATCATTAGTGATACTATTGAAAATCTAGGCTGTTGCAATCAGGAAGCAGAGAGAATGCTTATAAACTTTGGGAGATGTGCTTTCTGTATGTTGTATATAGCCGGATTCACTTGCCAGACCACATCTAGATCAAGAAACACTATTTGAATGAAGACCTTTGACTCTGTCCACAATCATCATTTTGCTATTTAACTTGTTGAAGAGAAATTACTTTTGTGAAATAGTCAGGAGTTACAGTGTGAATTTAATTCTAGATAGTACTCAAATCTGCCATTCTGTACAAGGGTCAAAATGTCATAAAGTCTTATAAACAACATGAAAAATAATGCCCCATGCAGACTATCCAGCTTCCAGAAATGCATATAACAACATAATTATGTCAGTATATACAGCATCTGGATTCCAATTTGTCTGTTATTATTTTTGTGTCTGCATTATGGATCCACTGTGGATCACAAGTTCTCCTCCACAGAAGTGGATTGGCCACTAGAAAGCTGAAACAGGTCCAATAACATGTCAGAAAATGGGGCTGCAGATATCTAAAGCCCTTAGACACTCTGTGTCAGAAATAGAGAAACCTGAGTAGGGAAAGAGAATACTGTAAAACGAGAAGAATTAAAAGAAAAAGTGTCAACTTTTTCTGCTTGAAAAAAAATACAATGATAGGAACCTGCTAGCACGAAAGTGGAAGGTAGATGCAGAAGTGTTTTCTACTTTTCCCAAAGACACAAAGTTTGTTCTTTATCTGTCCTGTAAGGAGACCTCAAAGAATCAGCCATTAAAAATAATAATAAAAAAAAAGATAGCTATGCCAGACAAAGCACCTCTAAAGACTGGATGACATGAAGGAGAGACTCAGCGTAGATGCAGGGCCTCGGCATATAGGAAATGTCCCCAGTTCTAGGCAGAGCTGGCACAAAGGTGTGCGCTCTGCAGAAGTGACACCTATATGGGAGCTCTGCTTTTGGTTGATTGTGGGCAGTGCAAAGTGGATGAGCTCTGGTGAATCAGCGCTTGGCTCTGCATAAACACGTAAGGTGCCCCTGAAAAGGTGACTGGGGTAACAACAGTGTGAGGTGGCTCTGAATGGAGTCTGATGAACATGGTAGGACTTTCCAAGAGCATCCAGGGCAAGGAAAGTGCTAGTCAGAGGCAGACAGTTGTGACTGACCCTGGTTGTCTGCTGAGAGCTAGAAGACTGTAAAACCAATTGACACCAAAAAAGTCACTATCCAGCAGGGAGATACCATGGAATCTGCAACAGTAGCCTGTAAGCAGATGTATTTCAGAGTGATACTTTATGGATTATTTACACGAGGATGCTGTTCAGAGAAATTTATGGTGGAAATTTAAAGAACACGTAATTCCCCATGTGGACATCTCCTTGTAGTCCTTATAGTGGAGCACAATACCAGGGCGCACAAATAAGACTTTGCTTTTGTTTGGCTGTGGAATTCCACATAGAGCAATTGCACTAGAATTGATTCTATTCTGAGCCAAACTGAGCTTAGGAGAGAGACAGTTCAATCAAATCTTTGTTAGTTCTAGTTCAGTAGTCTATGCCCAGGAAAAGTAAAACAAAAACAAATGAACAAACAAAGCAACCTCAAAGAGAGAAAAAAAAAAAGCCCCAATATCAGGTACAAAAATAACAACATCATTAGATGAGAAGTCTTGAATCAAAATTACTAGTCTAAGACAGATGTTAAAAATCATGTTCTTTCACTTATGAGTTAGGGACATATATTTCAATATCATGCTCTTTTTTAGTCTGTTCATATACGATATATTCTCTGAAAATAAAACACATTTAAAGGTAACTCTATAAGCAAAGACAATTCTTTTACTTAAGGAAAACATTTTTCAGTATCTTGCCTGTATTCCTTGCTAAGGTGTAAAAGAAAAAAAAAATCACTGCATTTTCCTGTCTTTTTAGAGTTTTGTCTTTAATTTTTTTCCTTCTACTGTTCTTGCCATTTTCTGAACATAAGTGTTCAGATCAGTGAAGAAGTCCTTGGCTCTCCACTAATCATTAGCATTTGAGACAGATTAATGTCAATGACCTGTGGATTAAATCACTGTAGCCAGTTACCGTTCTGCCATTCTACTAGGGTAGTTTGCCCTAGCAAACTAAAGTTTAGCAAAGCTGTCCTCTAGTTTGTGACCTTCTGCGTTTATTGTTTAAAAGAAATTAATTGTAAAATAACTAATGCCACTTTATAATGCTATCGTGTATCTGTAATGCTTCTATTCACTCTAGCTATAATTCTGGCTATAGCATGATTCACTCTTTGCTGTCCTTTGTGGTTTAATCCCTGTAATTGTAATTCATGGTCAAGATACCTGTCAACACATTGCACCTTTTGCTGGCTGATAGTTCATATGACAATGGAAGCTATCTGCCAAGCCTCACCTATCTTTTTAATAGATCAAGATATTAAATAAATAAAATGGTGTACGTACCTGCTGATTTATTTTCTTTAAACTCACTCATCCCTCTCATACGCGTTTCATGGTAAAAGCTAGAGGTTAAGAAATGCTGGTTTGTCATCAGCACAGAAACTGAACCTGCAAACAGGGAAAACTTTGCTTTTCTAATTATTGTTTCCTGATAAGAGGAGTGACAGCTTTGACCCACTGTCACTGTGAGTGTGACAGTTGCTCAAGTTAGCCAAGATGTGTGCATAAAGGTATAGATACTGTTTATGTTATTGAACAGTTATAATGAAATTCAAATCCATTCATATGGAATCAAGTTCAACACAGTATTTTTTAAAACGTGAATTATTTTCACTTCTTTAATTAAAAAATCTCCACGTCCTGTATGTTATTTATATTCAATTCTTTAACTTTTCAATTGAGTTAGCTCACTATGTAAAGTTCATGTATATACAAAGTGTAGTTTGAAACAGAAAACTACAGTCTGTTGTTTTAAAGGTGAGGAACTGACCCACAGGGACCAGATCCAGATCCTCTAGAGATGCTTAATGATATTCATGCCACCAAGTTGATTGCAAGGTTGTTTGGCCACTCTGAGGATCTGACCTGGCAGAACTGTCCAGTGCCATAGATTGAGTCTTTAGTGACTGATCATGAATCTGAATCTTTCATGCTCTAGGCCCTAAGTGTAAAGCTATCCTTCCATTTGATTTTTTTAATATCTACTTTGAATATTGTTTTTCAATCAGCATGCACTTGAATAATCAAACACATTTATCAAGCAGGGGTCTGAAATGTGAATGTTCACTGTGCAGTGCTCCCCCCTTCCCTGTCAATCTGAAAAGAATGTGTTTCACAGATAACATGATCATTAACAGCTCAGTCTGCTGCTTTTGACCAGTGGCATTATGTCACACACAGTTTTGATATCAGAATTGAAAGCAGCAGGTATCCACTTCAATTCATTTTTCCCTTACTATTTCAGACATGTTATATCTGGTTAGATAATACATGTCACAGCTCATCAGAAAGCAATAACGAATTTGATAACTGAGGCATAGTCATAAAAGAGCCCCCAAAATACCAGACAATTAATAATGTATGTAAGAGCCAGACCTGGTGTACATGGAGAGGAAAGGAGAGATTTGCAGAAATTTAGATGACTATCTTCCTCATGTATAACTTCTTCCAGCCTGAGGGTTTTCAGAGCATATCCAGAGTTCGAGCAGAAGCATTACTCAATTAATAGTGTGATGTGGATGATTCCAGTGGTATAAATGGGTTCAGACGGTCAAAGTGCTGACATGGCCTTGTTATCCTTCAATATGAGGCAGTTAAATGTGGACTGAGGTTCTGAGTAGAGAGAAATCAGTCTGCTGATTTCAATGGCAAACCACCACCATTAGAGATGATTTTAGCCTGTTTCAAAAGATCAAGGTTTTTTTGGTTTTTTTTCAGTTGGTGTTGATGATAACAGTCCTTTTGGGGGGAATGACAAAATTAAATACCCACATTGAGAGAGGAGAAAAACAGCAGTCTAAGAAACAGTAGCTCATGCCTCTAAGACTGTCTCCAATGTGCAGACCATAGGCTGGAGAAGGAAAGCACTTCTCATTATCCTATTTGTCCCTCTAGATACAGCAAACGCCTTCTAGTCCTAAATCGAGTTTTCTTCTTTTGATGACAGGTTCACAGCATCATGGACAAGAGTCACAGATGAGAATAAAAGGGGTGATGTCATTTTGTTCCCTTTGACACTCTTCTTACTCCAGCAAAGTCCTGAGCACTGGAGGTGGCTGGATGGGACATCCATGATGATAAAAGGATGTTTCATTTGCTCCACCTGCACTTTTAGCACCAATATCAAATTATACAGTCCTCAGGGCTATGGCTGAATAAATCTCACCTTTTTGTTGACTAATTTCTAACATAACATTTTTAGCCTCCAGGTTCCTGTCTTTGCCCTCTTTGAAGGGCTTAGTTCTCTCTAGTAATTTACATAATATGCACAACTAGATTCTTAGCTTGGAGGACACTACTTTTGGGAATCCTGAGAAACTTTGTGCTTCCTGTTTCTGGAGCTACTCGCGCCCAAATCTCTAAATGAGTCTCACAGACTTATGTCTGAATTAGACCACAAATCATCTTCATCTTAATGAGCTCCTTTTGCAATCATCAAAATAAAATAATGAAGCTACTGCTTTGAAACCTTAAGGGTTTTGCTAAAGACCAGGGACTTTGGATTCATTAGAGAGGATTTAGGAAGAAATAAAGCACCCACATGCAAACTCATCTGCTCCTCTCTAACTTGACAGAGGAAGCAGTCAACTCAGAATACCTGGAATTTTGCTTGTGTGCCTAAATCTCTGCAGTTTGCAGTGCAGGAGGAGAGCAGTGCTCCTCACTGCACAGCACCTGCACTGAGGGAAGAGGGAAGGGAAGGTAGTGCTGATGCATCTTTCACTCTCCTTTTTCAAAGAAAGTTAATGATTATTCAGGAAACTTCAGCATTCAGCCCCCTCTCTACCTAGATCTACCTGATGGAAGAGCCTGGGGTTATTTGAGGTGAAGACAAAAGTTCTTCTCCTCTCCTGTTGATGTACTTTTGAAGTACTTAACCTCAAAAATAATGGGAAGGGTAAAGGAAAAAGGTGAGGAGGAAAGAAAAAAAGAAGGAGGAAAAGATCATTGGTTCTCAGGGAAGCACTGCGAGGCAAAACAAGGTAATATATGAGCACAGAACTTCTATCCCTAGGGTATTTCCTGTGAGTGGCATTCTGGATGATCTTCTGTTTCAAGGACTAATCTAAGACATGCCTGTAGTCTTTGAAGTAGGGATCAGAGCTCAGTGCTCCTTCTTGAACCCCCATGCAAGGGCTCTTCACCAGCCAAAAGGGCAGTTACACTACTTCTTGTGTAACTTACATACTGACATGCGTTCTCACTCACTCAAATTTGCCTTCTGGACTGCTTTAAATCCAACACAAAATTCCTTGGAGACACAAAGATGAAGCCTGTAAAACCTCTGCACAGGCACTGCCAGCAGCATGCCTGTGACTCCATGGATTCACACCGTACAGCATCATTAGCAGTTAGACTGCCGGTTGCCTGGGCTAAAGATCCTATCAGTTACTAGTTTTGTCAATTAGCTACGGCATTCGAATGAATCATAGTGCAGTATCAGACTGCCATGTGGCATCACAGGGCTACCATGTCAGGCAAAACATTTTATATCACAAAATGAGTTAAATGGAAGTGAAAAAAAAAGGCCAAGCATATTTAAGGAAAAGGATGTTTCTACTCCTGCTGTAAAAGCTGGGAGTGGGAGGGGGGAGAAGAATGGGAGTGAAGTGATTGCCCAAGTGTGCACATATTATAAAGCTGTCATTTACAGGAATGAAGCAAAAATAAACTCCCTTGCTACTACTGACATATTGTAATAACCCGCATTGCTTGATGTAGAATCTACACAGAGCTAATGACTTCAGGTCTTGCTGACCCTGTATGGCTCAGTTCCCAGAGTCTTACTGAGCATATGGGAAAAATAGCCAGGTTTTGTGCAAACACAAATGTTTGTTTGAGCTGAGCCCAGGACCAATACAGTCTAACTATCATCTTGGGAAAGAAGTTTTGTTGCCAAGTAAAAATTTAATCTGGAAGCTGAGAGTCAGTAAGAAATAGAGTTGTTTTGTTAGACAGACCTTCTCTGCTATGAAAAGGAAATCCATGGTAAGAGGAGCAGATTGTAAAAAATTGTACTATGATGATATCTAAATAACTCCTAAAAAAAAGATCCATGATTTTAGTCTAGTCCTGAAGGGAATTTGCGGAACTGCAAGGCCATTGGCAGTGACATGGGGATTGCAGACAGCACAAATCAGGCTCTAAATAATGGATCAAAAAAAGAAGCCTCAAAAGCTGCTTTTTATTGCTCTTTAGGGAATAGTGCAGACTATTATAAAGCACTGCAGGGTTGTGAAGCTCCAATAACATTGTGTAGTTTAAAGGAGAAAAAGCCTCAAGGAACACAGGGAAAGCTCAATGGCAGCAAGCTGGGTAGAGCTACACCTCTGTACAGTAGGAGGCAGTGGTTCATGAGGCAGGGGTGGCGGGATGCCCCAGAGATGGCCATGTCCTAGCCTTACGCAGTCTTTAGCACCCTGCCTCTATACCTCGTACTACATGATGTAAACTTGCAGTGTTTGGGTGATTAAGCTGGTCCCTTGCAGTAAACTTGCAGTGTTTGGATGATTAAGCTGGTCCCTTGCAGTCCTACATTGTTAAAATAAAGCAAAATTAACTATATGATCTGGTTAAGTGAGAGCAATTATGGGATATTCAATTGATTGCTGCTACCATGTTTTATCTGCGCATGATCACACTGGGACCCCTCTCTATTCCTTGTGTCACAAGGGAAGGCATCATCAGCATAGAACAGCCTTTGTTAATTCAAATTGGATTATGAATGCAGGACAGACCTATCTCCAAACAAAGCTTTATAGCATGCTTGTCTATAGCTTCAGGGGTTGGAAAAAAGCAAAAAAATTACAAACTCAAATAAGACCAAATATAAATTAAACAGATTAAATAACAGAACAAATGTAAGTTTAAATACAGCAGAGAACAATCATTTATTGTCACCTGAAACTTAAACAGGTCAATAACAGAGAATGCTTGGCTATCACCAAGCAAACCAAGAGCTTGCTTGCCAGACTCAATCTCTGGTGACCAGCGCTTTGCAGCTACATGCAAGATTCAGTAAGAAAACAGATGGTACACTGGAGCTTTGCTTCATGAGGAATAATAGATGAGTAGCTAGAGCCTCTCAGTCTCAGAGTGCCACACCAGTGGTCAGAATCCTAATCACAGCTGTGATAGAAGACTCAGGATGAAGAATGAATTAAGGTGGTTTGGTCTCTTTTATCAATAAAAGCAATAGTAAGATATATTCCTTGCAATTCTTTAAGCAGAAGACGACTCACAGGAGTGATACATACTGCTTATAAAGCAGTGTAAAGAGGGATAAATCACACTGTCCATTTAATGCTTGTGCTTTTGCTGCCTCTGTATTATCAACAAGATTATTCCCTACTTTCTGGAAAATTGGATAAGAATATATAAAAAATATAGAGAACAAAATTCTCCTTCTGGCATCTTTTGTCCCCTTACTGTGAAGGCTGCCACAGGATAGGAAACAAATCACTTGCTTTATGTTGCACTGTTTAGTTATTATGATACATTACAGGCTAATGCAAGATTCTGTCATCTAGAAATATTTCAGCAGGATTTCCATATTGGAAAAGCAAATTCATGTCAAGAAGGTAATAACAAGTGAAATAACATCAATATAACTAGAATATTAGGACAGCATAAAAGTAATGATATTGCAGCCTAAGGTATTAGAAAGAAATATCCTAAATTATTCAGCAAGTAAACTGATGTCATGCAGCCAACACATTACGTGTTTCACCAATTCCAATTAGAATTAATGTAATAATAAATGTTGATTATTAAGTAATAAATGCTGGACAAACAAATGGCTATACACACAACTCAAATCTGCTAGGACAGCACATATCTCCACCCCTGGTCTGCACAGCAAATCTTTATACAAAGCAGAACCCAACAAACTATTTTTCACAGATATGTTCCGACTTCTTTGTCTGTGTTGCAAATACAGATCAAGCTCTCTCAGAAGAAGTCACTGAAAGAATTGTGCACACTATTTTCTCAATGTGTTACTGTCTAAGATGTGATAATAATAGAAAAAAATGTGTTTACTTTGGGCTTACCTACATGAGTCTGCACCAAATTTATGTATGGTGGTCATAATGAAATGTGATAAACTGTATAGGGAAGTCGTGCATTATTGTTTGTGTTGCAGCAACAAATTTATTTGGTAAAAGGAGACTAATTTATGGGCCTCACTTTTTTTTAACAGAAAGTAAATAATCATTTATGCTACAGAGATTTTAATACTGAGTTGAATCCCTTCACAAACTGTGTTTCAATCAGTGTGATAAACTACAGGGCCTTTCATGAATTGCTATTCCTGCCTTGTCTCTCAGATGGTGTCAACTGGTACAAAGCTGTGTGATAATAGAGTCACTGGCAGAGAATTTGTCCTAACAGCTTCCTTCTAAGTCAGTGGAAATACTGCATTTTCATCTTCAAAGACAAGTTTGTCTTGCCCACTGATATAAAAATGAAGCTGAATCTTGGATCCTATGGGGCAATGCCAAAAGGATTTTTTAACTAAACCAAGACCCTTCAGGGGGTATCATACAGGCTTCAAACTGTGGGTTGGGATTCAGTCTTGTTTCATATATAAACATTGCCACAAAACCTATGAACTACCTCTGTAAGCCCATTCAAGTCCTTCGTATTTTGTTTTTACATCTTCTGGGTGAGTAATTCCCTAAACAGAACTTCTGGCATAGTGCTATTGCTGACCTGGTCTCAGATGTTGTTCTTCAGTTTCTTTGTGCCCTGCAAATTTTCAGGCTGCATGAAGTTGTAAGTCCATCATTCTGAAGTGGTTTATCACTAAGAAACAACCCAGGAAATAGAAACAGAAAAACGTGCACCTCATGGTGGACAGCATGCTATGAAAAGGCAGGTCAATGTGGCTAATGTGGATCATAAGGCAGTAAAAGACGGCTTAAATGGACAAAACTTTTCATTTATGTTTGGCATTAGATCACAAAAACAATTAAATTTGAAGTATTCAAGACCTATTACAAAATTAACAGTGGAATACATAATTGACTAGAGGGTAAATACACTTGTGAAGATGCATAGAGGGTATATTCCCCACTTCAAGATGTTAAAGATGAAGAGATGGAATTCTTTGTTCCAGATTTACCTTATCATAAATGTCTGTTCACATTGTATATTGCTCTGATCAGCACATGTAAGAAATACTTGATGGGGTGGGAATGCATTCAGTCTTTTCATAGAAAGCTTACCTTCACAGTTACCATTAACCAGCACTTTCAGAAGTCCTTGGTAAAGGTCACTAGCTTGAAAGAGACTTCCTGTTGGTTTTAACTGTTCAAATGGGAAATATATGAGACCACTGCTTGATGGCCTTGATACTTCACAGTTCTTGACTTCATTAACTGAGATACAGTGCCTTTGAGAGACTTGTTCAAACACGTGTTGCTCTCACCCAACCCCTCTCCTCACTGTCTCTCAGCATACTGTGCAGTTCTACCCTCCATTCGGTTTATATGCAGTATACTCCTAGATCTTGAGATAAACAGGTGTCTGAGAGAGACCCCAATGAAATATTCATGAACTGTCATAACATTCATTACCATTTTATGATTTTCTTTTCTTGGTCGAACAACAATGCTTTCTAGCACTTCATTAAATCAGCTAGCAAACTTTATAAGTCACCAGCTAAACAACTACATGAATCTGTCACTTCTTAATGTATTGTCTGAGGTCCAAAACTACTTGAGCAAGTGGCAAATTCACAGTACTTATATTACTCTTTTTGCTGTCCTTGAACATTGATTTTTCTGGGTAAAATCTTAGCATATTAGGAATTTATCATCTTTTTACAACTGAGTTTGAGTTTAGTATATAAATAAGCCAAAGAAACAGATAGAATATAACATATTTTTATTTTTGCAATGATGAAAATACACTTAGCACATCTAGGAAAAAAATACATATGTGCATAGACTAACCAACTAAAATAAAAATATTTTGGCTGAGCTATAGTGAATATAATGGGGATGTGAGATCCAGCTGAAGCTCTACAAGGCTGTTAATGTGGGGCCAAAAGCTAACTCAGGCCTCTGGAAGCTGATGCTAAGTCCTAGTGAAGGAAAGTGGAAGTGACTGGAATTGCTGAGGACGCAGATGACCTAAAGAAGAATCAGACCTGTCCATTTCCATTAATATTGTCACCTCTCATCTCAGGGCTTTCTGGGAAGAGATCTTCCTGGCTGTCTGCAGTATACTTTTTTCCACCTATCTCTGCAGGCTATAGTTCTTATACTAACTTTTATCAATGGTTTGCTGCCCAGGATCAAAATGATCCTTTTATCTGTTATGTCTGATTGTTAGCATCATGTCTCATTAACTTCCCGATTTCTCTCCCTGGTTACATTGGATTTTGCTTAGTCTGTCTCTCCATGCTGCTTGCCAAAATCCAGAATCTATGTAGTTCTTAATCATGACAAATTTTATTTCAGTTTTTTCATGGCTGCCTTTGGCCTCATCACCTAGTTAAATAATGTGAGGAAAAGCCCTGAAAGTTATTGAATAATAAAAAAGCTGCATCTAAATTGAAATAAAACTATCAACTATCTCATAAATTTATCTGCTGCAATTGCATCTGACTTGCAGTATTTTCAGCACTATCTGTTCAGTTGTTAACATTCTACAAGGTCACAGTAACAATAAATTTTGTGTTCTGAAACTGAAGCTTTCTCTATCTGAACCTCTGGCTTTTATTTTCTGCTATGCACTGTGTGTATCTTGTCCCTGAAGCTATAGAAGCCCAAGTATATTATCAAGCTAAATTCTTTCCTCTAAGGAGCTGGTAGGCAACCTCGATATTATTTACACACAAAGTAAGGCTTTTGATGTCACTCATCTCTTCCTGTTCTTGAAGTTAAGCGATAGTTTAAGTGTTTTGCTAGGTCAGAGAAATAGAGCTGCATTCAGGACCCTTGACATCAGCAGGAGACATTTACGGAAACATAATAACCTTTGGATTAGGCCAAGGTTATTTATAATATTACAAGAACATTCAGCACTTCCATATATTTATGTATCCATTTAAATATTTATGCCAAAGGCAGAAAACTTCAGAGCAGATTGTAAGATTTTGATATTTACTTAAAATCATTAAGCTTTTATTGTTAGTACAGAAACATTTTGCTAAGTGATATGAAGAACAATTTTGAATTTCAAGTTCAGAAAAGAACAAGTATCACAGAGAAAACATTTGTTTTGGATCTGCTGACATACTATCTTTTTCTTTAAAAAAAGATGAAAAATTTTTGTTAGTGCTTCAAGTTTTGCATTTCTTTCTTGTCAGTAACATGTAGCAGATTAGAGAATTGCCTTTAGAGTTGATTATGAACATTCTACAAGAAAATCCAGACATCATTTTATCAAGTCCAGCCTGGCATCCTAATTCTGGCTTCACTGAGAGCAATGGCATAACTCTTGCCATATTAAATAGGACCATATTTTAGTTTTGATGATTAAATACTATCATAGAAAGTTCTAACATCTTTCTTGTTTTTTTTCTAATTATATCTCTGGAGAGAACATTTCCAAAAGCTCAATGTACAAGGGTGAAACACCTTTTCCTGGGTGAGGTCTGAGCTTCTTTTGAAGAAACCTTGTAGTTTACATTAGAGATATAGTAAGTATCAAGAAACATTTATTGCCAACCAAACTTTAGATGTTTGACTAACTTGGGAGGAACATTTTCTTTGCAGATAACTTTCCAAATGTGATTTATTATACCTTATGGCAACAGAACTTAGTGTTGCTGAAATTAGCAGAGCAATATGACAAAGATATTAAAGGAACAAAGCATCAAACCTGGAAATACTGCATGTTTTCCATCAGTATTATTTTTTCCTGAGGAAAGCTGGTTTTGCTTCATCAAACACTTCCACAGAGGATAAGTTTGTTTTCCTCAAATATTTCAGGTCATAAAATCTTCATAATTAAAAATTTTCATAATAAAAATTATATTAATAATTAAAATTTAATAATAATTAAAACTTTTGCTTCACTTAACCTCAGTTTTCTGCTCTAGCTTCATCCTCTAGTCATTCCTATATCAATGTTTTAGAATATTCAGTCAAAGCTAAACTTCTAATGAGCTTTATTTTTTCAGGTAGCATCCACCTGAATTGTCTCATAAGGAAGAATAAAACACAACATAAAAATGACTGAAGTCCATTGATTGTAAAGTGACTCTAAAGTAGCCCTCACTCTTCAATCTGAAGAAATTACATGACTGTATAGCTTTTAAATATTTTGTTTTCTTGTCAAATGCTAAGCTTGTTTTCTGCTGCTGAAACAGCTATAAATGGATGCTACAAGTGTAAACAGGGATGCTGTATGCTATTTAGTATTCTGCAGTAAATGTCAACTTTACAAAAAACCCACGCAACCCTTACTCTTTATGCATATCTGAACTCAGTTTGCTGTTTTAACTAAACATGAAGACCATTGCTTTTTAGTTCAAGATATTTTGTGTAAACAGTCTCATTTATTATTCAAGCTTTGGGTGTGATAGTTTTGTAGAGGGAATGGTCTCAAGCTCCGCCAGGGGAGGTTTAGGCTGGACATTAGGAAAAAATTTTTCACAGAAAGGGTCATTGGGCACTGGAACAGGCTGCCCAGGGAGGGGGTTGATTCACCTTCCCTGAAGGTGTTTAAGGCACGGGTGGACAAGGTGCTAAGGGGCATGGGTTAGTGTCTGATAGGAATGGTTGGACTCGATGATCCAGTGGGTCTCTTCCAACCTGGTTATTCTGTGATTCTATGATTCTATAATTCATTAGAAATCAAAAGCTAATTTGGTGTAAATTGTGACATTTCATAGGCTCCAGATGAAATCTATGCATTGATACAACACATCATAATAGTCCCAAAATTGTCCTGGTTTCCAAATAACTTTGTGCTTTTTTTTTTTTTTTTAATAAAAAACAAAACAAAACAAAAAACTCTTTTGCTTTAGATCTTTGATTGTTTTGCAATGATATTATTACTTTGCTTCTGGACTACATTTGCAAAAAAATCCCACAAACCAACTAAATAATACTTTAGAATATTTCCTTATAGGTTTCCATGAAATGTAAGAGTGGCTTGCTTTTCTTAAAGATGGAACACTGCACTGACACTATTTCACACCAGTTTGTATTATTCTAATGAAATATTTGTATTCCAGATGCAGAAGGTGAGATTCAGGTGCTCAAACGCATTTGTCTAATGACATTTGAGGTATCTTAGGCTGCTAGTGACACCTGTGCAGGATGGGCAATGACATAGGAGAGGTCTAAGTTGTTCTGAGGCAGCAAGCCAAGGCTAGATAGGATACCTAAAATGTGCTTTTTTCTTTTTTTTCTGAGGGGTAACTGAATTGTTTCTGTAAAGCATGAAATATTGTATCATTAATCCTCCCTGTCAATGGGTAGCTGGACAAACACTTTCTACTGAATTAAAAGAGGAAGAACTACAAAGTCCACGATTTGTTTCTGATAGACATTCCTTGGCACAGACAGGTTAGTTATGGACCTTGCCCAGGTATCTAATAACAAAAGAGAATGTCACGCTCGCACACTAACAAATCAAAACAGAGTGTCTTACTGAAATAAAATCACACTCAAGTGAAACATATGAAAGTCACAGCATTGTATAATATGCCTGGAAAAACTATTTTTCCTTAATCCTGAGAAAGTCTGTCTACAGAAATTTGTCTCTCTGTTTGAACCCCTAGGAGAGAAGGGGCATTACTCCAATCTGAGTTTAGTTATCTCATTTTACCAGGAAATCTAGTTAGCAAAGCCCAGAGACCCTTTTCCTGTCAGTGGAGGCAGGTGCTCTGAAATCCCTTCTGAAGGACCCCAAGTTAAGCTTTACTCGATTGCTTTTTGGAAGGCTTACAATGAGAGATGAGATATCAATGTCAGGCAATCTAATATCATTCTTGATAATAAAGCAACAAGAACTCCAGGGTTGTTTTGTGACTACAGCAAGGATTTTCAAGTCTTGTTTAGTGCCCAAGCTACTTTAATACTCACTGCATCTTTCACCTGCTGTGAGAAAAGCTGTTTTAATAAATGTGCACATTGTTTCCCATGACACGAGGAAAACTACCTTACATCAGACTCCCACTGTAGTAGAACAAATTACAGTGGTCCAGACTCTGCTTTCAGTTATTTCAGCTTGTATTTTGAGTCACTAATGGACATAATGAAGTTATAAAACATATGTATTATGATAATTGGCCATAATTACAGTGCTTAGAAGTAATCAGATAAAGAATTACGTGAAATATAGTTGTATAATCAATAGACAGTTAGTAGGAAAACAATTAGATAACCTTTTAGGAAAAGCTTTTTTTTAAAAAGAAAAAAAAGAAACCGACAGAGTTTATTTAAGGAGTTTTGGATTCATGGAATCCTGGTCTAAGACTATGATCAGAATTTTTTTAAACGGACGCTCTAGGTCTCAGAAGCACAGCAGATTTTTACCACGACTCTTCCAAGACGGAGAGAGGTAACGTTGCAAGGAGAAAATCATTAATTCATCCTTGATCATTGTCTAACAACACAATAAATAATAACTTAATGAAATTAATTGTAAACTAATTGAAAGCACAAGAGAATTGGCTTTGTTTGATAAGTTTGATGTGCGTAGGCAAGATGCACACCGTAAGCTCAACTGAACCTCACAAAACTTTTGTATGTCTCTACCTGGGCATGTTCACAGATAAGCCTCTGCAATTCGTACTTGCAACATTGATTCCTGATGCTGATTTTGCAGGCTAGATTTTGCTGCTGCACATAGGGACGTTCTGGCTTGAGGGCCATCTTTTCCAATTTCTAGCTATGATCCACTAGCTAGAGAAAAGAAAACTTGGGAGAAAAAAGAAAGGAAGAAGGGAGGGCCATAAAAAGAAGGGCAGTTGGCCTAAATCCAGACACCAGGTTCTAAATGGCTTCTTTAGGATGGCTTTGTGATCACTTCTATATGATCTGTGAATACAACTAGACCCTCAACAAGACCAAGATTCTGGCCCACAGTTTTATCTGCTTTGCTTAGTGAAGCTGTCTGTTCAGCACAGCAGGTGTCTATCTCCAGCTTCAGATGTCTGAATGCCTTCCAAACCAGCAACATTAGAGAACAACTTCCCTCAAAGTTCCAAAATAAAAGCTACAAAAATGGGAATCATGTTGATACTAATGCTACTATCCCTGGAGGTGTTTAGAAAGTGGGTAGACGAGGTGCTTGAGGACATGATTTAGTAGTAGACAGGTATGGTTGGAGTTGATGATCTCAAAGGTCTTTTCCAACCTAATGATTCTATGATTCTGTGATTCAAATGCTGTGCTGGTAAATGAAAGAGGTGCCTTTCTTTTATCACCATATGGTGTTATGTTGATTGATACTTTTCAGGATCAATCATGTCTGCACACAAATCACTACATAATAGTAATATTTTCATAATATAATTCCATTAATGCAGATATTTTAAACACAGTTATTTAATATACCACCAGATATCTCAAGCTGTCAAACCAGTATCTAAATTATGGTCTTCAGTTTTCCTCCTGCAGACTTGAATGAAGTGATAACATGCTATAACACCATTCCAGCGTCACGTCTCCAGATTAAAGAACCACAAAATTTCTTGCAATGCTAAGAAAATAATTTTGAACTTCAATGAGACTCTTGATGAGTGGGCATTCAATGCCTAACAGGGTTGTTATTTGTTGACAATGCTCCTTGGAGAAGAGGAGCAGTTGTTAACAGAAGCCATCCTTCCCTCACAATTGAACCACCTCCACTGTCAATTAAAGACTGTACCGCCCAGGCTGTAGCTGCTTGTGTTCACTTTGCAGTCCTCCTCTGCCATCCTTATGTCCTTGTCCTCAGAATTTCCAGTGCCTGTGCACTGCTTTAGCTAACATAGTTTTCCACCTATATCTCATCATTTCCCCACCCCCCAAATTAAAAAACCTCAACTTTATTATAATTTCAGGTTTTCTCCACTATTTGTATCAAATATTTTAGATTGCTAAAATAGCTCATAGAAAAATCTTTTTTTAAGTTAAAACCTTCTGTAAGTAAAATTAATTTTAAGACACTAACTTACACTCAGATCTCTTGTTGCTAGAAAGGCTTTTAGTGCAGCAGAGCAAAGGAAACCTAAGAGTCCCCCCCACACATGAAAGATGTTAAAATTATATTTCTAAATATCATTTTGTCTGTTTCCCAGAGCTACAATATTAATCTTTCTCCTCTTACTTCCTAGTTCTTTATATGCTAGAGGTTTAGCTGAAGGTAAGAAGCATAAGTTACAAATAATATTTTTAGATGTTAAAACAAATAGCTGAATAGGTAGATATGCAGCACATTTTCGATTCTTTGTATTTGTTTTCATCCTCCCAGTACAATTCAGAAGGTCTATTAATCTTAAAGTACGCTGTTTTTTTAATTTCCTAAAAAACCCTTGTGTAATTCATTTACAAGTATATAAACCTCCGATATGAGTAAAATGGTGACCATAACAACTTGCAATAGTTGAGATCTAGTATCTGAAAATTAAATAGACTATACTTGGACTAAATCCCTCAAGTTCTATATATCACAAAGCAAGGCAGTGTAATTTGCCATAATCGGTTCAACAGTAAATATCAGGGGAATGGAAACATGACTCTCATTTTTCTCCATGTGAGTAGAATTAACTTCTTAGCATGGTGATTTTGGTCATTTCAACAATTTGGGCAGTAATAAGGTTCTTGTACATTAGCTAGCTGGAACTAGTCTCCAGATACATGCAGTAAAGGAATCATCTGTCAGGAGATGAGTCTCATGAGATGTTGAACATTCTGGATCCAATTCAATGGAGTATTTAAGCACATGTTATTTCACTTTAAGCCTAGAAGCATATTCCTTTTTTTAAGCTATAGTTCTTGGTGCCTTGAAGAACTAAATTCTGCTTTCCTAAATTCACAGGCAATATAACCAGTGAATAAATTATGTTTTCTCTGTCACAGCCAGTTAATTCCTAAAATGCAGTACACAGCAATATTAATTTCCTGAACAGCTCTCCTGCTTGAATGAGGCAGATGTGCTTCAGTTCCATACTGGCTGTCAGTTTCAATTATTCTGGAGCCAACCAAATTCTTACTAAAGTCACGGTTGTGGTGCTGGTTGACTTGGCAAGAGCAGGCATGGTCTGTGAGATGACATACACATCCCTTCATTCTCCCCATTTTCCTAAGGATCTAAACCAAATTCTCCTGTAAAGAACTACTTAAAACAAACCCTGAAAAATTGTTGCAGAGACAGTTATTTTTGTTGAGCGTAGTTTTGGGGTAAATCATAGAATTATAGAAGAGTTGGAAGGGGCCTTAAAGATCATCTAGTTCCAGCCCCCTTGCCACAGGCAGGGTCAAGTTCCACTAAATCAGGCTGCCCAAGACCCATCCAACCTGGCCTTGAACACCTCCAGGGATGCGGCAGCTACAGCTTCCCTGGGCAACCTGGGCCAGTGTCTCACCACCCTGATGGTGAAGAAATTCTTCCTTATGTTTAGTCTAAATAGTCACCTTGGCACTTCTTTGTTTTGAAGACTTCAACATATTGAAGTCCTAATGGAAAGGATAGGCATAACTGCTACCACTCATTAGAAGCAGGATTTATTTGCCAAGGCACTGCAACATTTTACTGCAAATAGCATCTGAACTGAAGCGGGTTTTAATTCTGGTGGCTGAGGTTAAATTGATGCATCACCACCTGTAGCATTGCCAAGTAGGATGCCTCTAGTAAACTTCAAAAAAGTGTCTCATATTTGTAGTGCTCTGTTCAGTTTTTCAGATCAGTAAGACAATTCCTGTTTTGCAGAACTGTTAGTGTCCTGCTGGTTTCTTTCAGTAGATTTACAGACTGTTACAGGGCTTGATAACATCTGAAGTTATCACTGAAGAGTGAAACAGGACATGCAGACAAACTAATGGAAGAAATCAAATATTTAAATAACACACGAAAAAAGACTTCAGCATCCTACATGGCATCTCAGGAAAGAGTCAATTATGGTGCACAGAGATAATCTAATAACCAAACTAGGCCAACCGCAAGCACTGTCATCCTAGCAAAAATTTGAAAGAATCTATACAAATAGCAGTGAAGGAAGAAAAATATGCACACTCCAAGCATGCATACCCCAGAGTAACCTTACTGAATCACATTATGATAATTTGATCCAAAAGCTTGGGGAATTCTGAATTCAAATACAGCTATAGTGCACCTGAAAAAACTGTCAAATTCAAGCTACTTCACACTCTAAAATTGCCTCAAAGAAAGTCAGGAAAAATCAGGGCAAGTACTTATCTGATTTTTCTTTAATGCTGGCTACAAAAGGAAGAACACACAATGTGGCATCATTTCTCCTAGACTTAAAATGCACGGGTGGTAGCTAAAATCAGTGAGAACAGTAATCAGAAGATAATAATACTTCAGGAAACACAAAGCAAGGACCAGAGTTTCAGCAAGTATTTAAAAAGACATATTTTTCTTTGCATCTTCACATACTGGTGGTTTTGTATGCCTATTGTCACCTTCCCTGGAGGTGTTTAAGGGACGGGTGGATGAGGTGCTGAGGGGCATGGTTTAGTATTTGATAGGAATGGTTGGACTCAATGATCAGGTGGGTCTTTTCCAATCTGGTGATTCTATGATTCTATCAAGGTACTGACAAAACAGCAACATATTACGAGACTAAACACAAGCATAAGAACCCTCAATGAGACACGTTAGAAGTTATTCGGTGATTGTTGAAAAATAAGATTGTCAAAAAGCTTTTTTTAAGTGTAAGCTTCTTTTTTTGAATAAACATAGAATTTGGAAAACAGCACGCTCAGAAACAATCTGGTACTAATGCAACATGTATAAAAGTTCATCCTTCATTTTAAGTACTGTTCAATAGCCTGCAGTTTTTTAAACACTGTGTAAATTACCATATTGATGTAAGAGGGTATAATTTGCTTTTCTGAAAGACATTAACATATTAAACCTCAAGCAATGCATTTGTATCATTCTGGGCTTTTGTAACAAAAAAGCCAGTGACTCCAGCAACTGTTTTCCATGAACTCCACTGCTTCCAATGTAAGACTTCCCAAAAATTTAACTTTTGGGATTAAAGTTTGTTTACACCTTAACTGGTTTCACCATTATTTTCTCCCTTTCAGTGTGCGGTGCCTGGCAGGGTTTGGAGGGCTCTGGCACATGCCCAGGCAGTGGAGGGGGGAACGTTCCAGGGCTTAAGTTCACCATTTCCTAGAGCTCTAAACTTTAGGCACTAAGTGCCATACACACATAGGACATACACATTGCCCTTCGCAAAGGTTTCCATGCTTTTTCCTCAACCTAAAGAGAATTTAAATATTCTTGTGGAGTCAATGTGCTAAATTGGATCAATTCAGTGATATAATTTATGATACAAGACCACCCATGGCATTTTTGAACCATAGCTAAGAGGGAAAACTGGGGTTAGAAATGAGATACCATTTTGGAAGCAGGAAAGAAACATGAAAATTAAAGTGGGAAAAAAAGCTGCTTTCCCCACAACCCAGACAAACCCAGGAAAATATCCCCTCTCTCTTTCCTCGTTACTTTGCACTTATCTTCAGAGTCCTTAGAGCAATACTGAATGCTTCTCTTCCACAGCCTTTTTTTTTTTTTTACCAGGAAGCCTTTTTACTTTCCCAAAATTTATTTTTCTTTGATCTTTACATCAATAATACTGTGACTAACCTTAGTAGTCCTGCTGCAAAGTACTCTCTTCCCTTCTCCTCCCCATATTTACATATAGTTAAGAGAATTAACTTGGCCTATAAGAAATCATTAGATTTTAAAAATATAAATACATTTGTTCTCTTCTTAATAGGTTTATCAGTTACACTTACCTGCAAAGTAATAGAAACATTCAGATCCTCTGCTTCTACCTCTTAGTGCTTTTTCACAACAATGGAAAATATGAAGTTTAATTTTCCTAGGTGGGGAAATATAGCTCTGCACGACAGCCTTACTACAAAATGAGGTCTTGAATGCTATAGCAATCTAATTAAATTGTATTGTAGAGACCTCATATCATACTATATTCTAGTCCCAGGACTATGTTGGCTTTTTATTTTTTAAAATGAACTTTGATAATACTGAATTTCTTACTTCTGTACAGTAAGCGATACCTTGCAATAGTCAAAATAAGTCCCAATCTGAGTGCTGAAAGCATTTCAAAGTACAGCATCACACAGTCTCTCCCTCCCATCCCACTACTTCTGCACATTTACATTTGACTGACACTTTACAGCATGCAGAAATATTCTCTTTCAAACTTCTCATCTTTCAATGAAAACCTTACATAGGCCAGATGCTTTGGTTCTCTTTTGCATTTATTTAATTGGTTGCCATTTGACATGAAATAGCTAATACATGATGACAAATGCAAATCTATCCCCTTTGCAGTCATTTCTTTCAAGATACAAATGCTAGCACCTCATCCTGCCTTGCCTTAAAACAAGCAGAGACTAGAATCAGCTATTTGTTTCCTGAAGTAGTTTGCATTCACTGCCATAAATTTGACCAAGCTAACTGGAAATAAACTCTGTTTAAAGAGGGAACAAACGTTTAGTCTAAGCAAATCCTAGTGTTTGTATGTGTGTGTTTAAGAAACTTGAGTTAAATTCTATGAGTGTATTTCATCAGGTAGAAAGAGAATGAAGCATCACTTGGAGAAATAAACTGGCAGAACAAAAAGGGATAGAATAACCACCAGTTGCTGTATTTCTTCTTCTGAGGGTGTATATGGCTGGTTTTCCACTGTATAAAATTCTATTGCAACAAAGAGGGGCTGGCACTTGAGGCCCTAGAGAAGAAGTGAGTTCTGAAGAAGTGCTTTCAAGGAGGAAATCATCAACAAAGCTGAGATAAATGAGTATTTCTCCCAGCAATAAGGCCAACTTAAGCATTCCCTCTCTCCTCCTTACCCCGTGCTCTTCTCTTTGGTGCTAATACCACGGCTGTCATGGTAAATGAAATCAGGGAAATGATATAATTTAGGAAGATTGCTTTAAAAATAATATTTATAAGTACCATTGTAAAGTGATGACTTAGATGAATACAGCAGAATGATCTTTTTGTCTTAAAGATAAATGTTGGAAAGCCTTACCGTGAGGGAGGCTTCGGTCTATGCAGACCCAGAGGCAGGACCCATATCAAGGAATTGGCTTGGGGGACCCTGGTGTGTGGCTGTACAGAGCACAGCAGCATCAGACAGAGAGCCATCCAGGAGCCGCAATGAGAAGTGAGCTGCACCTCAGCATCCCTCGTTTCTGCCTTTTCCAGCTGAACTGCAGTGACAGAGCACTGAGCTGTCTGTCATCAGAAAGAGGAATTTTTTTCCTGGTTGCATAAGGAAGCACTCAGACCTCACTGTTCTTGTAATTCGTCTTCAGCTAAGCTGACTTAGATATACAATTTAGGAACTAATATCTTTCTTATAAATTTTCCAATCATTTTTTATAGGTGCTGTAACCTACATTGAAGCTATCCCTTCTAATTTCACTGTGGTGGGCTGGGAGTCTGCAACAGAGCTCAATCCATCTTATGTAACAAATGTCAAACATTTGCTACATAAAATTATTAGCTGATAATATTTGCTTAATGCCTTCATGTATGCCAGAATGCCATTCATGCCAATAGTATACCATCCTACTAAATAATTATCAACAGTCCAGAGAATCCTGTAGTCAATAATGACACAGAATATTTAGATACAAGCAGTGATGCTTGAGTGACTCTTTCTTTAAAGCTGTATTATATCATAGATTTGTTTCAATTTACATTGCCACTAATGGTCTTTCTTCAGTCTTTACACAGAATTCCAGTTATTGTCATGTTGGAGTAATCACATGTGAAATGGAGAGAGAATATGCCCCTTAAAATGTAAGGTGTACACGAGATGTTCTTATTACATATGATCATGCTTAATTTTTATAGTGGAACATTAACTATAATTTGCCAAATAAGGAGTTTCTGAGTCCCCTCCTCTCAAAGAAAATGAGGCACTGCTCTTCGTGCTAGCATAGCTTTGCTGAGCTCGGAAACAACAGTGGAGGCAGTAGAGAAAATGATACAGCGAATTCCCTAAACAATTTTAATAAAGTATTAAAGCATCTCACACTAAACCCATACATGAGATTGAACTTCTGAATTGAGATTAGTTGTTACAAAAGCTCATAAGATATAGTCCAAACCAACAAAGTATTATACCTAAATAATGAACTAGTTAATCATAAATTAAGGTGGAGGACTTCACTGATTGTGAAGAAGGAGAAGGTCCACGCAGAATAGATATAAGAATATTGACAGGCCATTAAAAGAGCTTCATAAAAGGTAAATATCTTTGACGGTAATGGGATAAGCAGAAAAAGAAAAAAAAAAAGACAACAGCACAAATAATATATAAAAGTATGATGGCAATACAGCTTTCAAGCAGTAAAATGTGGTGTAACTTGACTGAGACAGTTTATATTGTAGCTTTTCAGCTGATGACAAAAAACTGCCAAAGCAAAACCCACTGCACCCAAAAATCATAGAATCACTAGTTTGGAAAAGACCCACCGGCTCATCAAGTCCAACCATTCCTATCGAATACTAAACCATGTCCCTCAGCACCTTGTCCACTCTCCTTGAGCATTACTGAACTAAGGCTAAGTTTAAGGTCAAAGCCCTACCAAATTTCACCTTCATAGAGCTGCCTGTTGCACCTTATGTTGAAAAGCTTGGCACTTTTCTTCCAGTGAGGGACTATGTTCAAAAATCTCAGCACTGAAGAGTGCAGCACTCAGGGCCATACTCTCAACACCTGCTGTCAACAGCGTGAGCCGAATCAAAGCCTCAGTAAGAGGATGCAAGTACAAAAGTGGCTGGAGACAAGATGTTACAGGAACAGGATTGCACTGAAAGGCACCAATCTGTCAAGGATCATTGATTTATACCGAGGAGAAACAAATGCAGACCAGAAAACCTGCCACAGCCTTTGCCTGGCTTGTTCCCTTATCTGCACTTGGCCTTCAAATAAAATTTATGCGCTCCTCAAGAGTACTTCTAGTACAGAATCAGTGATAGTGGGATGAAGCACAGCATCCAAGAGTTATTTTTAAGGGCTTGCTTTAACTCATCTAAATCTAGTTCACACTACTTGTGAATTTCTCTTTTTTCTATGTGATTTCCAAGTTAAAATGTTTTAAAATCGTTGGCAGTATCTTACATAGGCTGCATAAGTAGTGATAAAATATAGTTTGGAGAGGACTGTGCCAGTTCCTAGAAGCACTTAAAAGAAGAAGTCCTTAAAAAAAGATAACAAACCTTACCGGTGTTGCTTCTAGAAGCTTCAGCTTTTCAATAAGCAGACTGGAGTGTTTAATGAAATCCAGTCCTTATAGTAAGTACTCCTCACTGGTCACTTCAGTTTTGTTAGGTTCAACATCAGCAAGCAATGACTCAGTCAAGGACTACTGAAGCTATCAAAAACAAACAAACAAAAAGGGTGTCTGTTAAAGTTGAAAGAGATGCATCAGGCTTGGTATACGAACAGTCAGTATGTCATCAATATAGGCGTAGCCTAAAAGCAAAAACCCCACAGCAAATATTTGGAAAAGGACTTGGGAAGCTTCAGGGAAACAATGCAGAAACATGAAGTGATTCCTGTGTTCCTGTGTAGCAGAACTAGCCCAATTCAATACCTGTAAGGTACCATTCCTAGAGCATGTACTCCACCTCCATCAGACACTCAGTCCACTATGAACAAGCAGTAGACCTGCAGGTGTCATAAAAAGAGCTTCATGTAACTACCTACACCCACAGGAAAAGATGGATAATACAAGATGGTTATTGACAGACATGGCAACAGGAACCATTAGCAACAGAAGAAAACTAGTCAGTACGTCCACATCCATAAATTCCAACTATAAAAGGGAGCTTTCAGTAATGTCAGGAATACTATTGAAGGTTACACAAATCATGGTTCTCAAAATGAGGAGAAAGAAAGTATTGGCAAGGATTCCCAAATGCATTGTGGGCTGATAAATTAAATAGAAGAGCATTATGATTAATGACACAGAAGAAATGGTTACTAAAGCAGGGAATTTATTGGGAATATAAGGACTCTGAGAGAAAAGTGCCAATCGTATCATCTCAATAAGTCACAAGTGTCACCGGTCAGAGTGAAAATCAAAAAGTTTTCGTTGATGAAATTGTGAGTGTATGAATTTCAGTGGATTGTGTCACTGGTCTCCCAGTAGGCACTGGCTGTGCCGTGGAAATGTGTGATGGGCACCAGCTCAGGACCAGCAAATTCCTGCAGTGTTCTAGCACTAGTGACTTCCATCCTGAGATCTCTAGCCAGCTTTCTTCTAATCAGTGATTGGAAGAAATGAATAAACAGACAATATATAGGAAAGAACTTGACAAAACAGAAGTTTTCACAGAACAGCAATATGCTGCACTATGCAGCAATTGTGATGGGCACAGCAAGCCCCCACTCAGCGGACAGCTACAGTAGAAGAAAGGATGGTTCTTTCCTGCCTGGATGTGAACATCATCCACTGAGATCAATGCCATTACATGCATCTTGTAGAGCAAGAGCTGATCTGTACGCATGTGATTTGAGAACACTTGCAAAAAATGCTTACTGCATATGAGAGCTCTCAGTCATCCTCTGAAGACTCGGCTGTCTGCCAAGTACAGCAGACAGACACATCAATAATTCCCATCATCTATTCATAAAAAGAAAGAGATTCCATTTTCCTTAAAACTCATCATATGCGGATTTTACCATGCTGAAAAGGGCAACAGTTATAGGTCTCCGAACTATCCTGATATAACAGGATTGGTTCCCCTTAGTGCTGCTCAGGCACAGTTACTGCCTCAAGGAATTTATATTAATTCCGCAAATTCCATCCCTTCCTTGATATAAATTGGCTAAACTTTATGGCTATAACTGATCAAATGAGGTGTGCCTGTACATAATGCTTTACCACAAAATTTAACTAAAGCAGTAAAATTTGAACACCAGTGAATGGAAAAGTGGCAGCAACAGTCTCGGCTGAAATGCCATTCCCAGCACTGGGTGGAGGAAAATGTTTCAGAACGTGAAATCAGGTGAGTTGAATTCTAAACTGGTGATTTCAATACAACATTTAGAAGGTTAAATTTAAACTGAACATTTTTGAACATGCTATTTGAATGCCATTTCCTCTTTCACTGCAAAGTATTTCAAAGGTCTAACACAACTATCACCACTGAGAAACAGGCAGGCTGTGTTCTGTGTTGCATTTTGCCTCTTACTGGGTCACTTTGGCTAACTCTCTGTTTTCACCTGACTCTACCTATGCTTCTCTCTCTGAAGAAAGGAAAACAATTCTCCATACATCTGAAAAGGATTTCAACTGATACAGAAAAAAGTGTAGCAGTTTAGTTTGGTGTGTTGTTTTTTGCCTAGGACTGAAGTTTAAAAAGTAGCAAAAGAAAAACCTCTCACCCTCTTCAACCTTCATTCAAACTTCTAAGCATTTTTACATCTAAATACTGACTCAGATCATCTGGAAACAGGCAACGTATAAGTAAGATAAATGACTTGAGTGAAGACATGTCTGGACATACATTCTATAAAGAAAAGCTAATTAAAGAGTTCCTAGACAGCCCATCTGACTGTAACTCAGTTATTGAACTTGAACCAGATGCAGATATTGCCAGATCAAACCTTAGTCTTGGCAAAAGAAAAAAAGACTGATCTAGACCTCTAAATAGCCTGGTTTATATCTGGGCTAACCAGCTTTGTTGTCAATGATTATTTGCCATAGTACTGATATTTTAATGAGAGGAAGTTGCTTGGGTCAGTTTAGGCCTGAGCAGTTCTGACCAGTGGATGAGACACACCTGTAACAGCTCCAACCCTCCAAGTCATCAGAGATACTGTGTGTATTGAACACGTTCTGTGCTAGGTGCAGTTATCACTTTATTTTTATCCCTTTGAGAAAAAACTTTAAAATTCCCATTAGTTTATATAAGTGAAAATTATTAAAAAATTATACATGAAAAAATTATATATCCTTATGGCAATAGAGATTAGGGAAAAGAGAAGATGGGAAGGGGGATGAGGGAACAGGGAGCAGACAGCAAACATTGCTACTCCAGCTAGCTACTCCTCTTATTTCTGTCATCACCTGATTTCTCAAGTTACATGTTGTATAGATCGTCATACTCTAATTACTTGTTTTTAACACAGCCTTGACAGGTAACTCATCTGTAAGGCAGGAAAGCACACAAGCACTGTAACACTGTCTACAGCTACCAAGGGCATTCATCTGCCCTTCAGCCCCTCCTCTCACTGGCTCGCTCCTTCCCAGAGGCTGTCCTTAAATACTCCTCTGGCAGGCCACTGGCTCAGCCTCCCTCCATTTAGGATTCCCAGAGATAACAGGCAATTAGCGTTTGTCCCTCTGGTTAATTATCTACTCAGACCTCCAGCCAAGTCTCGAAATAACTCCAAATCCCTGCTCAGTTCTTGGGTAATAAAGGCTGCAGCTACTCCAGGAACAAGAACAAAAGGGAAGAGACAGAGAAAGTGTAGCTACAGTAAGAATTTCTGAAAGTTTGTCCCATCATATCCACAGTAAGTTGCTGGCTTTTAATCTCCCATGGGAAGTAATGCAGTTGCTAGAGCCAGCAGCACAGCAAGTGTTTTCTCTCTGGGATATTTTGAGTCACTAAATGTTGCTAAAGACATATTTGTCCTTGGAAGGTTTAAAAGCAAACCTTTTCAAAAACTGGTACGAGGGACTCTGTGGAGTAATGAGTGATGTGAAAGAGCCAAGTATTTGATTCCAAGTGCTGTAGTATGATTGCAATTTCACGTTACCTAGACAATAAAGCAAAATTCAGTAAGTTGTTTTGAAACAGTGTAGGTTAAAAGGATTCTCTGATTTCATCAGTTTTGTAAAAGATTTGTTTGGATCTAGCATGCAGCAGAGGATCCTTTCCTAGTATCGCATTCTCTTTGGAGATTGCAAACATTTACAGTAAGCAAAATGAAGTAGGATTTCAAATTAACTGCTTCTTCCTTTACATTAGCAAGGTCCAACACATGGTCATAGGTGGATGATTTTCTATTTAATCAGTGGCCAAAACTTCACTTGCTGCCTTCCCCAGGAGGCTATATTATCCTCTATAGCTTGTGAGAGACTGCTGGTGGTACTAGAGCAGACAACAGTTGTATGTCAAGATGACAAGGACTTGAGTGATCAAGATGAGAGAAAGGCTAAGGAGGCAAAAAAGCAAGACACAATATTTTGTTTGGTTTCAGAGGAGATTGGACATGTAAAAGCATCTGCTATTACCTACCAATGTCTCTGTTGCAGAAAAGACATAACTGGGCCCAGGCTTATGGGACTTGCCTGGTCTGCCTCATGGGAAACCCCTGCTTGGGCACATCAAGGGCTTTTTACAGCATCCACCCTGCAATGGAGATCTCCGGGTGAAGAACAACATATCCTTCTGGAGAAGGACACATCATGTTTGTGCATCAGAGTGAACATTCTGTTTATTGCAGATGGATCGTAACAGAGCCCTGATGCTGTCTCTAACCTGGGCATACTGCCATGCCACAAGTTCATTCCAGTGATATACCGAGAGGGCTTTGCTCCTCTTAGTCTCAAGTGTCTTTGGAGACAGTTCAGGCAGGCTTTCCCTGCTTTGTGACAGCTCTTGGCTAGCTTCTTCTGGACTCAGCAGTTCATTTCCAAATTTCCCACCCTGTTAACATTGTTCCTCTTTGATTCAGGTCTGCCTAAACCATGTGAAAATGCTGAAACAGCCTTTCTTCCAGCCTGGAGACTGATCTCCAGTTGGTGAGCATTCACATCTCACTTCATTTTCTCCCATCCCATCAGGTGCCCTCTCTATAAGAAGACTGAGGTGTTATTACATTCCCTCCTTTGCATCTCACCGGCAACGGTGCAGGGAGGGCCTTTGCTGAGCACAACATTCAGCTTCTCAAAAGCAGACTTAGAGCAGAATTCCACCCCATGACATAAATATTTAGAAGAAAGCCCAGACAACATCTCCTAAATACATAATACTCATAAGGAGCAGGTCTTCACACTCTATCTGACTGAAGATGGGGACATATGTTGTGTTACACAGATGGACCAGAAGTTTTGCAAATCCAGATGATTATTTCTGATGCTTTCAGATCCTGAATAACAGTTCTAAATATTTATCTGCTGTTTTTAATCATCCAGGTTTGTGAATTACTCAGAAAATATTCAATTAGCAAGAAATTAATTGCATTTTTAATTGCCTGCACTTCTGTGATGATATATAATATAAGCACGGCTCGGATAAACATAAATGCAGACGATTATGCATGCAGAGTTGTAAGCCTTCCCTGAAAAGATTTTTTTCAAGTCCTAACTGAAGCTAGAAAAAATAAAATCAAAAGTAATTATAGGAACTTGGGAGAAAACAACAGCGCTTTTAAAGTCACATATGAGACTGGATTCAAACTCAGGTCTAATACGGGATAAGCACCAGCTATAATCATCCAACCAGTCCCCCAGCATCAGTTTCAGCATGTACTATGCAAACCATCCCTTTCTCCAGCATTTCCTCTCAGGCAGACATTTCTGAAACCTCAAGTCTGCTGACAGAAAATGCTTGACATAAGGATGTCGACACAGCTTATCTGAAGACAACACTTGCTACCTTCAGGAAACTTTGGCATTAGACATAGATTAGCTTGCTGTGGTTCTTCAGGACAAGGGAATGAAGAGAGCAGGACAGGAGCTAAAGAACTTGGCTGAGACAGTGTCCAGCTGAGGTGTCGAGCTGCTTTTCTGCACCATAGTTGTCCCAGCTTGGCTCCACAGGCCTTGTTGCTGATGCATTCTTGGCTAGGTATTTGCAACAGCTTTGGGACTATCTCATCTCCTCAATGTGCCAGAAACTCCATTCCTCAGCCTTTAGGGCAGAGGATATCTCCTGTGGTGTTTTATTGACTCTTGAAGTGGAAGTGGTTGAAAAGACAGATACATTTTCCTGGAGGACAATGGAGAAGATTGTGTTGCTTTCAGTAGGGAGTCCATTAAGGTTGGTCACTTACGGATTTTGCACACAACCACGTGTGCTCTTAAAATAATAGCAACTGTCTGTAGCCTGCCTATGACTGAAGCCAACCTAAAAATAGATGGGGCAGAGAGCATGTTGGCAATCCATGCCATGTGTGGAGATGTAAGGTCCAGCTCTGCAATGCATGTCTTGCCAGTAGAACTCTCAGTATTGAACCTCACATTTTGTTGGGGCACCATTATTTTTGTTTTTCAAACCTGTGCCAAGAGTTGTCTTTGCCTATCTAGTAAGCACGCACTCAGTACATTCAATGACATATCAGTGTTAAACAAAGTACCTATCATGAGAAGTTCCAGACAGGGTTTGAACAAGTGGTAGATCTGCCACTAAGCGCAGATTTAAAGTTGGTTCACTATAATGAAAGTATCTGCCTGCTCCATATCAGATATGACACATTGCCATCCAGTGCAAGATAAACTGAAAACTCTGAACCAAGGTCTTGACAGGTAAAATGCTTTGATTTTGCCTTTAATTCAGCAGGCTGGGTTCTCTGTATTAATAATAAATACATGCTGAAGCTCCTGTCCGTAGCAGAGTTTCAATTCTCACCTGATAACAACATATCTCTGTGAAGAGTATGCCTGGGAAAAGCAAGACACTGTTCACAATGCAACCAAACATAGTTAGGAAATGTGACAGCTGTTCAACAATATGTAGAAATATAATGATGGTAAAATTAATAATTAGTTTTATAAACTTCTTTTTCTTTAATTTTCAGCACTATTTATTCAGTTAAATAAATACAGTTCAATTATTTTCTTCAGTTTTTTCCCAGTAGAAGATTTGAAAGAATAAGCTCTTGAAGAACTGGTTTGGACCTGGGAGTTCTTTAGGGCAGGAACTCTTGCATATAGTTACATGATAAATCCTGGGCGTATATGTGACTGCTCCAAATGACACGCAGAGCACGTTCTGCTTGCCCATGCTCCCATCCTGCAGAGGCCAAGTACACATGCCCTTCCCTCCTGCACAGGCTCAGGACCATAACCCTGAGGTCTGGGGTTTGGATCTGCTCAGGGAGTGTGCTGAAGTCTAGTTTTGCACAGTGATGAGCACAACAGAGCCTGAGACCCAGCTGGACAGATTGGGAATTGGCATGAGAAAGAAGAGCAGTGAGTAAAACGTGAGTTGGCAGTTATCTCACATCGTAAATGCTAGTCTGAGAGTTAATATTGCCCTCCTACTGCCTTGGATAAAAGGCGGCTTAATTTCTATATTTTGAAAAGAAACAAAGTTATCTTTCATTAACAGCCTAAGTTGAAGACTGATAAATACTATGATATTTTTCAGGCCAGATCCATTTATTTTAACAGCTCTTTAGAAAGCAGGAAATTTCCTTATAGGCTTTAACTGCTCTTTGTGGGTACAGAACACCAGCTGCAGCCATGAAGTAAATAGGCCATAGCCATGAATAAGATACTATATGCAATTACTGTGACTTGGTTTGGTTTTTGCCTCCACTCAGAGTGAAGTGAATCAGTTCAAACAGAACCCATGTGTGACAGTCCAAGTTGAACCTTCTTTGTCAATGTAAATTTGAACTGCAAGACCTCTGAATTGATTTTCCTAGAGGAAAGCTTAAGATTGTTTTTGAAGGCAGTTGTAAGCATGCACTGGACTTTTACATAAAAAGAATGCATACGAGTCTATATTTAACAAACTGCTGGGTATTAGCTGGATTGAATTCAGTTTACTGGCCACAGTAACATTAATTTAATCCCCATCTCTTATCTCAGTTGCAGAGCAATTCTGTATTTACTGTATTGTATTCAGTCTGAGGAGCCATTAGCTCCATTACTGCAACAATCTGGAGACTTTTCCAATTTACAGTTTCTCCATTGATCATCGT
Organism: Clamator glandarius; assembly: GCA_033459285.1. Lineage (NCBI taxonomy): Eukaryota > Metazoa > Chordata > Aves > Cuculiformes > Cuculidae > Clamator > Clamator glandarius. The sequence continues at coordinate 2,707,156 of JAUNZM010000140.1, forward strand.
TTCCTCAACGCTGTGAATGATCGATTCATTGACTTCAGCAAGAGTTGCAGCTGGTCTGCAAATTGCAGTCTTTTAGTGTTATGTTTGTGACAGAGTTGCAAAACCACGAGATGAGGACTGGTCATGTGGTATTACGCCGATTTTCAATTCAGGAGAATATTTTCTCGGAATTCTCAGAAAAGGACTTAATCTGTCTTCCACATCTTGAAACTCTTACTCTGAACCTACCCATCTTCTAAACAAGGACTGTAAATTACTGTAGTTATAGGCAGTGATACAACTGTACTGTGTATTGCCACACAGGGTTCTCTAAAGATTGTAATGTAAAATAGATCTGCAAAGCCTATGTCAACAGACTAAGTTGTGATAATCAGACACATTATTAACATTCCTGGGTATAGCTAGTTTATTTGGTAAGCCTATATCTTGATTTTATTTTGGTGTTATTATTGACTTTCAGTTTTGCAAGTATTCAGTGGCAGCTACACTTTTTCTCAACATTTTCAGTCATATAAATTCAAGTATTGATTTCTTCAGATAACCTAATAGTCTTGTTAAATTACTGACAGACACAGCACTTATCTTTCACTGTCAGTGCACATTTAATCAAACATATAAGACACTTAACAGAACATAAGGATGGTTACCAATATTCCTTGAAAGACCTAAAAGCCACCACCATCACCTGTATCAAGTGAGCAGTCCAATGTGTAGTTGTTTCATGTTAAATACAGATTTGACAGTGGAAGCTTGGAGGAGATAGCTCAATACAAATGTATTTTTCAAAAAAAGATTAATTAAAACCCAATATATAGCCACAGCAAATCAGAAAACTGACATAAACTTCAGACACTGCTAGCACATAAATAATAATTGGAAGTAATATAGAGTCTAATCTACATTGGGTCAATAATAGCTGGCAAAGCATGAATGTCTGTGACTGAAGCACAAATATCAAGGGTATGACCACTCTCTCTATTAGGACATGAAGAATATCACTAAAAACTTGACAAGAAATTTTGGATTGTTCTCACATACTATAGCTAGACCTATAGAAAGGTAACAGCTAATCTGATATCATCGATGTTCTCATCCATATTCCTAAGATAAAGATACAAGCTGTTCAGTTACCATGACTAAATGCTATGCCAATAATTACTACAGTATTACATCCTCCTCACATCATGAACATGAAAGACTTTTTACAAGTGACGCAACTCTCTGTGTCTCTGTGTATGTCTTCATCACAGTATTAGCTAGGGAGCAGCTCTAAGAGCATACAGGGTCCTACTGACTTGTGAGTTCTAGTACAAAACCCTTGAAGCCCTGGTAAGGGTACTTTTATTTGATTATTACTCTCTTGTACAGCTTTACAGCAGGAGTGTTTATGTTCAAAGGAAACATATTCCTGTGTATATGTGCTCAAGAATTCTACCAGAGACATGGATCTTTAACAAAAAAGGATTATATTTAATTTGCCCTTTTTCCCCGAATTGGTTATGCTCTTATGTTGGTATCTTAAGTAAGCTGCACTCAAAAAAGAGCCTCACTGCAGAATGCAACTATCTTTTCCTCCCACCCCCAAAGATTCATCTTAGTTTTCTTAATAGACATCATGAAATTTTCTCATTAATACATCATAAAGTACTGTATTTACACTAAAATACACCAAGTACATAAAAAACATCAAACACTTCACATTATTTCTGTCAGCTCTAAGACTGGCATTATTTGTGACAATAATTTTGATAACAACACCAACCTTCTGAAGAAGGTGTTAGAATGCCTTTCTAAAGATGCAAAATACTTGGAAACTTATAAAAGGGGTGGTTTTAAATCATGGTGGGAAACTTGATGCAGTATTCTGGTTAAATTACATACGAAAATAACACTGTAAGAAGGTAAGTTGACAGTTCCTAAGTCCAGAAATGAATACCAACTGCATTTATTTAAAATATCCATCCAAGGTAAAATACAAAGGGTGTCCAGCTTGATGGAACAAATAGCTAATATTTTTTCCTCTTTTCACTAACAGATAAAACAGGTTACACTTTAATGTTGTAATCAAGACCCTGACTACCATTGACGACAAAATATGCCATGAGATCTGATGGATATGTATTGAATTTGTGCATTGTATGTCTCTGCTTGAAGTTCTATATGTTTCTGTTTACTTCTTTTTTTTCTGTTGACAATGGTCCTTTCAATTCTGTCTCATTTTAATAAAGCAGAAAAGAGTGTGATGGAAGGTTGTGAAGATAAAAGGACAGTGCTCAAATTTTAGTGTAACTACAGTTTTCATATTGGTCTTAACAGTTAGGAATATGTAAGTGTGTAACTAAAACACAGAGCTAATTGCTCTGTGCTAAGAATCACAGCTAAGCGCTGAATAACTCTGACACATTTCTTACAATTTAATGCTTGTTCTCTCTCACTGTCAGCAGAGAAGTTTCCAGGACTGTGTTCTTAGATTTGTGATTTCAGAGAACTTCCTGCAGCAATTTCTACATCTTATGCTTTTTATCCATGTTTGGGGTTTCCTTAATTTTCCCGCTATATAGCATAGATATGCAGCACCCTAGATCATTTCTGCTACCGGAACCCTTGGACGGAAAGTTTTCAGTGTACACAGCCTTGTCCTGTATTCTTGATGTGCTCATCTCCCGTAATTAGAAGGAGAATTTTGAAAACACAATGAACATGCAGAGGGGCTCTCTCAGTCCCAACTATTTAGCCAAGCAATTACAGAACCACAGAAGTTCATAAGGCTTGGGATGCAGTGTCAACATCAAATGAACCACAATACTTGTAAGAAGGTAACTAATGGCCTAATAAACACCTGTAGCAATAGAATAATTTCATTATAACTCTGGAAAAGAAGGAAAAGGAATTTTTTCATTTACATGGAGAAAATACTTTCAAGTATTCCTTGTGTGTCAGACTGGTGTTCAAATGCAGAGAATTATCTAATGCCTCCCTCCCCCCAGAGTATGAATTTTAACCTAAAAATAACTGAATGTTCCTGAAGGATTAAGCTTGTGAAATAAGAGTTGTTCAGGAATAAAGAATAAACATTACCTCCTATTTTCGGGACTACATCTTTATACCTGTATATGCAATCATCCTTGATTTGGTGCTTTCCAGCTAGCTATATAAGAGCTCTTTTGGTTTTCCTTCTGACTGGGAGCCATCTTTTCTAAACTAATTTTGTAAGGACAGCCTAAAGGCAGTCTACCTGCTATCAAGTACACATTGCCTGTAAAGACCCGCTTGGTGAGCCAAATCAGGTTTCCCTGCGGGTGGCAGCAGTATTTGCCAGCTGCCCTGGCGCTGGGTATCTATCAGGACTCCGTCCACTCAGCTGGAATATAACACACTATTTTACCATAGCACAGCTGCCAATGTGGTATTATGCAACACTACTACAATGTAAAAGCAATCAATACCTGTGATTCCATTATTTATAGAAACTCATTTAACTACAATGTATTTAAGAGAGGAATGAGAGGCTAGTAAATGCCTTTTAAAAGAGACAAATTGTACTATACTAGAAAAAGGAAGGACAAGATATTCCAACAGCCCTTTCTTACTTTTATAGTTTTAGATGCTGCAACTGAGCAATGTGGTAAAAACATTTATTTTGGTCTGCATCCCTCTGTACTAGACCAGATGTACAGGGTGAGACAAGACTCCTGGAATCTTCTGGTCAATCTTAGAGATTGTGGAAATTTTTGGATCAGCAGTATCTCTCCTTAACTGTATTTGCTCAGAAGTGGCTGTTAATTGCATGTTTCACAACCTCAACAGTTTATTCCAATGTAGCTTATTGACCATATTGGCTGTTTCCCTGTCTGGCTGTTTTCACACCAACCATTTTACAATCAGTTCAAATCTCTCTCCTGTGAGCCAAAGTTGTAGGGCATAATTCTTTCTCCAACTTCAAAATAAAACCTTTAAATACAATTATTCAGTGTTTAGTTGCCATCCTCACTGAACAGTAATTGTATGAGCTCAAGAGGCTTTTTTGGTAACAATTTTATATTAATATGTTGTATAGGAAAACATCTCTGCAGTCAGATACCAGCAAAAAAGAGGTAGACTAAATTATTTTCTTTCATAATTTAAGAAGGAAAACCCCATGAAAATCACAAGCAGATTTTTTCACAAAGCTAACAGTCTTTGTAGAGAAGCCTATGTCGGGGGGAGGGGAAGAAGTGATTTTCACACTTATGTGTAACTGCTTTCGAAATTGACTGTGTCCACTGATATTTCCATAGCACCAAATACAATAACTCTTTGGGCAAAATGATAAGACAAAGTTTTCTAGACCGTTTTATCCTATTATTTGAACTGGAATATAATTTAAAACCCTCCAAGAAGCAGACAGTGTACAGGGAGACAGCCAGTGATAAAGGACAAACGAATCAGTCTAATGACATTAATTAGGGCTTCAGTCCTTCACTCGTGATGTGCACATTTTAAGCTCTTCACTAAAAGTGTGCCAGAATTAAGAGGTACAGTGGGCATCTTTACAAGTTCTAGCTCATCATGGGCTACAATGTCATTCACTTGTGGGTCAGTTTTATATTCTGCCAAGATTACCACTGTCCAACTGATGAAAACATTGTGCCCGGTGCTGTAAAATGATCCAGCACAGCACAGGGATAAGGCGGAATCACCAGTGCAAATCCAATGGGCCTGTGACCTCAGGGTCCAGCAAATGGGGACAGCATCCTTCACAGGTAGCATTCTCACCAGCTGCAGTGACCTGTCCTGCTGGAACCCCCATCACTCCCATTCCAGAGAAGGCTACAATACTACAATTACCAGTATGACTTGGAGGTCTTTTCTCCATGGCTGACTTGGCCATAGTGGGTTTAGCTGCTTATTTTTTAATTATCACAGTCCTTAAATTTCACCAGGTGGTTCATTTTTATTTAGATCTTAAGATGTGCTACTTTCCTCACCAAAGGAATCGTTTTTCTCTATCAGACACCTTTGGTTCCTGCTTATAACAGGTTTTAAAGTAGAGAGAAACAGGACTTTAACTCAGCAGGTGTGGAGGGTGCTATACAGGTGCAATGAAAAAACAAAGAGTTAGAAGGGTTTTGTCAGCCTAAAATACTCCCTAAGATTAGGCTTGGTAAAATAATAATAATAGTTCTAGCAATGGCTGAGGCCTGCCATTGAAAACCTACAATTTTAAGCAGCTGTGGTTCCCAAACTAAGACAGATACCAGCCTGTATACCTCTGCATTTACCCTCTTGAGTTTGTGTTGCTTTTTGTAAAAACTGTGGATCAAATTTGCCCTTTGGGTAGTTCCTCCAGTTTAAACATCCCTTATTTCCTCTGAGCAGCAGTGCACAGAAGCAGGGCTGCCTACCTAGTCTGTGACATGCCCTCAGTGTGCTCAGTCCTAATGAAAATTAGTAGTTGCAGAGCTATTAAGGTATCTGAATCCGATTGGTTATAATTAGAACAAAGTTGTCAGAGTAACAAAGCAACATGAAAATGTGCTGTTCCTTTGGAGGAAGCAACTGCAGAAAAGCCACTTTGCAGATAGGGTGTTTTGCATAGATAATTAATCTGATTAACTTTCCAGGTCATTCTACACATGCAGGATAGCTTGAGTTTAGAGATAAACAAGCTCTAAAATTTACCTTTTGTGCCAGGTTTTGCTTGCAGAAAGGATTTCCAGGCAGAACTGCAAGAAGAATAGGACATTCTGAGTTCTCAAAAATGTCATAATATTATAATTTTCATTTCCTTAATAATACATTTCAGTACTCCAGAATCCTTGATAATATATTGTTGTGATGTGAAGAGGCTACTCTGAGTCAGCTTAAATTTAAGGAGTGTTTTTTCATAGAAGAACACTGCTTTCAGTGAGATGTGATTTGTTAGCAAGTGTTTTCCTGGTTCTATTCTCTTCAACAAGCCAAGAACTCCTATCAGAATATGCATCCCAATAAAGGTACTGTGAATAACTGATTGCAGCTCATTGGCCAAAAAACTCCCAGTCAGAAATACTGTTATTTATTAAAGCACTGAAAGCATTGTTATTATAAAATATTTAATTAAGAATTGTTCAAATACTTTGATTTTATAAAAGCTTATTTGAACCAATGTTCCATACTGCTCATATAGTTTACCAAGAGAATCTGTCACCCTCAAACTGCATATTTTTAAAAGCATTTATGCATTTAAGTACAATGAAACAGTCTCTTATCCCAACCTAAACTGCATGACCAACCATACAGAACATTTTCAGAAGGAAACTTAAATCTGTGTTGTGCAATCAGACGTGGATGTATCTTCCTGGATTTCAGTAAAGTTTTTGATACAGTTTCTCACAGCATTCTGCTTCGGAAACTGTCGGCCTCTGGCCTGGACGGGCGCACACTCTCCTGGGTGGAAAAGTGGTTGAATGACCGGTCACAGAGGCTGGTGGGAAATGGTGTTAAATCCAGCTGGAGGCCAGTGACAAGTGGGGTTCCCCAGGGCTCAGTCCTGGGTCCAGTCCTGTTCAATGTCTTTATCAACGACCTGGATGAAGGCATCGAGTGCACCCTTAGCAAGTTTGCAGACGACACCAAGCTGGGTGGAAGTGTGGATCTGCTGGAGGGTTGGGAGGCTCTGCAAAGGGATCTGAACAGGCTGGACTGCTGGGCAGAGACCAACGGCATGAGGTTTAACACGGCCAAATGCCGGGTCCTGCACTTGGGGCACAACAACCCTGAGCAGAGGTACAGACTAGGAGAAACCTGGCTGGAAAGCTGCCAGGAGGAGAAGGACCTGAGGGTGTTGGTTGACAGCCGACTGAACATGAGCCAGCAGTGTGCCCAGGTGGCCAAGAAGGCCAATGGCATCTTGGCTTGGATCAGAAAAGGCGTGACCAGCAGGTCCAGGGAGGTTATTCTCCCCCTGTACTCGGCACTGGTGAGACCGCACCTTGAGTACTGTGTTCAGTTCTGGGCCCCTCACCACAAGAAGGATGTTGAGGCTCTGGAGCGAGTCCAGAGAAGAGCAACAAAGCTGGTGAAGGGTCTGGAGAACAAATCTTATGAGGAGCGGCTGAGAGAGCTGGGGTTGTTCAGCCTGGAGAAGAGGAGGCTGAGGGGAGACCTTATTACTCTCTACAACTACCTGAAGGGAGGTTGTGGAGAGGAGGGAGTTGGCCTCTTCTCCCAAGTGACAGGGGACAGGACGAGAGGGAATGGCCTCAAGCTCTGCCAGGGGAGATTTAGGCTTGAGATTAGGAAAAAGTTCTTCACGGAGGGGGTGGTTAGGCATTGGAACGGTCTGCCAAGGGAGGTGGTTGAGTCACCATCCCTGGAGGTGTTTAAGGTGAGGGTGGATGAGGTACTTAGGAGCATGATTTAGGGATTGGTGGGAATGGTTGGACTCGACAATCCAGTGGGTCTCTTCCAACCTGGTTATTCTGTGATTCTGTGTCGCTTTGCTTTATTGGGGTGAATGGGAACATTGGTTATCGCAATGAAGATACAAAAAAAAAAAATTTCAAAATTTAGCATAGCTGTTTTGTGTATTTTAATGACATTTGTGACATTTTTGCATATTCATAGATTTTTAAAAAGTGAAAACCAAGTGTGTTTGCATCATCTCACAGGGGATAACACCATTCCACTCTTTCCTGTTCAAGGATTTTTTACTCATGCTTTCCTCAGCCTTGTTTCTTCTGACTGTTCTGAGGCAAAACTATGTACACCTCAAAATGTGAGACACTTGAAAGTGCAGCTGCGCCCTTATTGATGAATGCAGCAAATTGTCACCAGTGGGTCTTCACTGTCTAGTGGAAAAACCACTTACAAGTTGAGAAGAGCCAAGAAAGTGTAATTCTTCCTTGCCTGTGACTGATTTCATTGCAGAACAAGAGGTTTTGTTTCCTAGGAGCTCCTCAACAGCGACAGATAGGCTAGCTGATAGACTGCGTCAGAAATAATATGGAGGAAGCACTAAAATTACAACTTTGGTTTCAATGCGACAACACCAAAACCTTGTCCTGCCTGTTAATGGTTAAAGGACAAGTTTTTGACATGCTCCAGTTCTGCCTCCTAGCTCAACACTGCCCTAACCTACAGGCTTCCAGTAGAACAGCTGCTCTCTGTGCCAGCTGAAGTGCTCAGCTGACTGTGCCAAGAGATCTTGTAAACTTTCCCAGTATCTCAGGTAATATGAGCATTAAAATGAAAGCCAGGAGAGCTAAAGTCTTAATTCCAGAACTGGTATTCACTTGCCATGTCTAATTATATGTTGCATTAAGTATTGATGAAGAAAAAATATCCATAAGTGACTGCAATAAAAGAGATTTAACCGTCTGTCCACAGTTCAAGCTGCATGCCCAATACACAACATTTGCATTGTCGTTGCGACTTTCGTCATCACAATGTGTCCTGGTGCCCCTGTTACTCTCTTCTTACCTTGGCTGAGAGGTGGTACAAAATGTGTTCTTTTTGATTTTTATGTGAGGCTATACTCTGTCTGTATGGTGGGTTTTAGAAACCCATTATGCTCTACATAGGTTTCCAAGGCAACGCTTGCAATACAGGCTTCAGTATTTTTTTGTGTTGACAAACAACTACAATTTTTCACTCTAGCACCTTACAGTTTTCAAAATTTTATAAGACTGGAGGTTATGTATCATTTAATACAGGGAGAAACTAAGGCAGCTGGTGATAGATCTTCTCAGGTACATAGCTATTACACAAGCTAACATGCCTTGATGTCTCTTTGTGGGGATATTTTGTTTCTTGATGGAAAATTCAACAGTGATTTGGCAAAGTTTCATCAACTATACCTGCATATTCATAACTTGAATGAGAATTAACACATAAGTATAAAAGTAAAAACATCATACATTCTTAACCATTTCTAAACAAAAGAAAGGAAATAGCCACTTCATTTTAAACTAGTCTTCTTTATGACATCTCTAGTACTGAAATAAAGAGGGGAAAAGAGCCTGACATCTGGCATGCAAATCAGATTTCAGTGAGGAGAAAGATCACAGAATCACAGAATAACCAGGTTGGAAGAGACCCACTGGATCGTCGAGTCCAACCATTCCCACCAATCCCTAAATCATGCCCCTAATTTGTAGCAAGTAACCAAAAACCTGCAAGCAACACACAGCTCGTGCTCATCATTCATGTGTGCTTGGCTTCCTTGATAAATCAGTGCTAGACACAAGTTCTCACCAGGAGGGCAGGGCACGATGTGACCTTGAACCATGACTGTGCCTCATGCACCGAATCCCCTTGCAAGCAGCTGCCCTCCTGCAGGGATCTCCCTCCCCAACAGAGTGGTAGCATCTCACTGCCTCTCTTGAAGAAAGATGTTGGGGTCCATACATGTCTGGAGAAGTTTCAAATGACTTCTCCAACTCTTTTTCCCATCTCTTTCTTTTGGAAGAGTCCTGCTTATACAGCAAGATTGATTTTATTCATGTAGAAGTGTGGAAACATGGAAGAAAAAGCTAATTAAAGTTTTTTCTTAGCAGCCCTCCTGAAGAACTAAGTGTTAGGGTCCGCGGATACTAAGAGACAAGACAGAATTGCTAGCAAAGTAAATGTTTATTAAATGCACATAGGAAATCAGGTAACCGGCTGACCAGGGTCGCCCCAGACAATGGAGGATGACCCGGAGTCTGTGCTCTAAGGGATATATTTGTGCTCACACAGACACATGCAATTTCCATACAGACTTTTGCAAGCCAGATAATAAATCAGCCAAATTTGCACAGCTGTCTCAGTCCAGCAATCTTCAAGGTTGTGGTCCTGTTCTTTGTCAAGCAGTTTCTAGGCCCCTCACTTTTCTCCCTTCCTTCTTTGAGCAACTTGTTCCTTACATGCACAAGGCCACATTCTTTGAGCTGGCTAATTATTAACTGTTGCTGGGGCCCAAGGTGATTTGTAATCCTAACACTAAGGACAAGAAAATTAATGGAAGAAAATGCAGTTTAAGTTACCAAAAGTACTGTCAGACAGACGCTTAATCCCAGAACTGTTGTGTCAATTTAAAGCCTTCCCATGGCAGGGATTCAATTCTGTTCATGTCTCCTTGGAGCTCGAACAGGTCAGAGACAGAATGTTAGCCTGTGTTCACATGCAGGCTTTATCATCTTTCTACAAGTCATTTACACTTGAGGCTTCAGTTAGCAATCCAGGAACAGAAAGAGCCAGGTAACCTCATTGGGATGGACATTGTTCAATTGTTGCAAACACTGAACTGCCACAACAGGCACCTGTAATCCTCAGTGTGTCCTCAGCTGGTGCCAGGAACCCCAGGACCCTGTTGAGCCCCTGGAGCTGCCTTGGCTGAGAAGACCACCCATAATCATTTTAAGCATTTCCAAATGCATTCAGTGAACATCCTTGTGTTGTGGGATCTGGAACATGCTTCACCCGCCTGATACCCTGGAGATGCTTTCCCTGCCCTGAGGAAAGAGGTCATTTTTTTTTAGGTCCTGTGGTTTCTGTTTGGTTTCCCTATTGATGTATCTAGTGAAATAGGTTTATCATCACCTTGAAGATTAGAAGGGAACAGAAGAGTTATCTAATGCCTATCTGTTCACCTGCATATCATGCAAAGTGTACAAACCACCTATACCTTTCCCAGATCAGATGCGTTGCAGAGAAGTACCATCACTGTGCAGCAAAACTACATTCAGAGCCACAGCAGAAAAACTCCCCATTCTTCTGTGTGTAACACACACAGTGGTCTATATCTGTGTGTAACACATAGTGATCTATGCATTTACGATCTTAATGCCTTATTATTAAAATTTCTTTTACTTAAGAATGGAGCGTTGGGCAAGGAAAACCTCCAGCTAGGATGAGACATGAGAGCCATCTGCTTGTCAGCATAGGCTGCAGCAAGGTCGTTGCAGAGGACTCCCTTGTCTCCCCACAGCTCCCTCTGTGCCCACCTCAGATTTCAGCCCAGCCCTCCATGGGGGACAGGGATGGGGGCTGTATCTGCCAATATGACACTCATCAGACCATGAAAATTGTGGGTCAACAAAGGAAGATTTAGTTCTTTCCCATTCTTTTTTTTCATGTGCAGGAAAATATGCACACGTACATGAATCCGTATTCACAGAGAGAACTTGTAGAGTAACCCAGAGGAAAAAAATCTGCAAGTCACGTTGCTGACCTGCATTTTCCAGAGATACCAGTGAATGGAAAATGAAATAACATGCACTAGAGGTGGGTTGTAGCCCATGGAGGTCTGCTGAGGGAGGGCTGGGCATGGCCAGGCCCCTGGGGAAGGTACACGTGTGTACTACATTCTGCCCTCAACGGTCCAAGTCCTCCCTTGCTTTCCTAGGCTCAGAGGCACATCAGAAATTGTTATTCCCAATACCAACACATAGCAGGGCAGCCAATAGGAAATGCAGTGAAGTCCACACCCTGCCTCAGTTCATTTCTTCAAAGGCACTGGCCACATGCTACTCCCTCTGACTTTTCAGAGAGCATTTTTGCCCCTTGTTATCTGCAATGCCTTCTAGGGCCTGCCAGGACTGCCAAAACTCTTCTCTAAGCACTTACTGAGGGTTACAGGTCTATACCCACAAGCATGCCAAAGCTGGCCTTGGCACATCACTGCAATTCCAGAGGAGACAACCTCCTCTTCTGCTCTGCCATTACCATCCCTCTTGTAGCTTCCCCAAACTAATCTTGCATGGTGGATTTGAATCAACAAGAAAATACTTTTTTTTTTTTTTTTTTACAGCTTTATAATATGCTTTATAGTTTTTGGGAAGTTTAAACCTTCAAACAAGGATTAGGAATGAATCAACTCTTGCTTCTATCTAAAAAGTTTATAGAAGTTTACTTTAACAGAACTAAATTTCTGTGACACATGCTCATGCTTTCATACTTGTAAAAGTATCTTCTTTCTTAATACTTTCTAATAATTCAACATATCTGTAAATACCTTGTAATCAGCTATATTATCATTACACTCATCCCGTGTCGATACGATCACCAAAACTAAGTCAAGACAACTGAGTTTTCTGCCAGAAAATCATACACATCCATGGATACAGCTAAAATAGAACAGTTTTGTATTAGGGCATTTTTATTCTATACTGATTGACTTACTACATTATTTCAAATAATAATGAACATTTTTGTTCATTCCCCTGCTCCCCTTCCCCCCCCCTCAGTATTCCTAATTTAAGAAATTTACAGTACAGTATAGTGGTATATATTTTTATAAAGCATAAATCCACCTCTCTTCTCACCTAAACTGCATATTCTGTATTTTAGCACTGGCTGATCAAAAACAATTTTGTAAGACAAGTGTCAGTGTAAACACGTACATTTTAAGAAAGTTCAGACTTTGAACTATAGGAATAAAAATTAGAATTGCAAGCTTACCTTGATTTTTGGCCAACTTTTAATTTAAATTATTATATTATATTAATTTAAAATTATTACTTTATTTTATTTAAATTACTCTTAGAGAATGCACTGTGGAAATGGCTTGCATTTTTTCACTGGTGGAGTGAAAAAAGAAACACATCAGAAAACATAGCAGAACTACCTCATTTATTGTTTTCAAACAGATTCAGACTCCTTGGGACCATCTTAACATTACTTCTCAAAGCCTACAAGCTCTAGAGTTACTGCAGGGAAAGTACATTTGGCTCAAAATAAAACAAAGAATGTCTTTGAGCATCTCTCTAATAAGTAACTCACAAATACAGTCTGGCTAGACTCATACATACTAAGCTTGTATCTTGAAACAGCTCATTTATTGGGGAAATTTTGTCCTGAATTTATCTAGATCTGTTTTAACAAAATACACAGAGATACCACCTCTGGCTGCAAGCATACTTTATGTGTGGTGTTCCCTAGTAAGCTGGCACTGTGTTTTTACTTTGAAATCACGGCTGTGGTTTTTCATGGACGTAAAATTCTGTAATCTTAGTGGATCAGCCTAGGAAATTTAGCTGGAGACTAATTCAGAAATTAGAAAATTTCATTTTATGGACAAGGCTCTAAGAAAATTATTTGAATGTATTCAGGTATCCAAGAGGGAACTGAGCTTGTGATGCTCTACTTTCTGTACACTCAGAGATGTAAATGTGATAAAGTAGTGATACAAATCACTATTTAAATGTTACAGCTCTCTGCTAAACAGAATAAAGAACTCCCAGAAGATAGCATTTTTATTTGTGTGTGGGTGTACTAGAGCTCTGCATTTCATTCTTTAAGCAGCACTTAGCAATATTTATCCAGTGATTTGAGTCTTGTATAACACATATAGTTTTACCTTTATATACAACGTCAACTTTGGAATCCCAATACCATAATAACTTTTTTTAAAAATCATAAAATTTGCACTGTAAAAACCAAGCATGAAGTCCTGCCAAATTGTTTCAGATTTTCAGCAAATACTGTATGATAGTTCCTCTGTCAGGCTTTCAGCTGTATCATAGCAAATGTCTGTAAATCGCTGTGTCTATAGATTCAGTGTCTGCAGCAAGTCCTGGCCAGTTCGCTGTGTGGTGCAACAGTGACTGGCCAAGCAGCTGCCCGGAGCACAGTACGAACTGCGCCCTTCAGCAGGTGTGGACAGTGGCTCATGAGGTGATCCCTCTATTTCAGCCATATGGCAGCAGAATATAATTTATCCTTGGGCCCACTCCTAAGTAAAAAAAACTTGTATTTCCCCCAGGCGTAACCCAAGCAATACAGGTAAATGAGGCCGCAGCTATAACTGCATAATGACAAGGTGTGATGCAGAGCAAGACGTCACAAGGACAGAAAGTATTTAAGGGTATTTTTTCCCTGTCTGTCTTATTCGTTGAAAAGTGTCTGTGTTAGTGATTTAGCCCAGATAGGAGTTGCTTCTTTGAACTGAACCTCCTCATAGTCCCTGTTGCGCTCATGTTTACCTCATGCATCAGTGTCCAAGTACACAAACTGGATTCCTTCAGAATAAAACAAAGCTAGAAGATACCCTCCAACAGTGCATCAACAGTACTCCCATCAGCAACAGAGATTCACCAAACAGGATCAGTCCAGACCAGTTCAAATAAAAACATGAAAACGCATAACAAGGATGTCAGGTCTTCTCCAGCAGCTATTCTGCTCTGAGGGTTTGCTTTTCTTGATCTGCACTACTGACTGACATGCAAGCCTAACCTGGAGGGTTTCAAAACAAGTAGGCATTTTGCATTCTGTAGAATGCTTGTCAGGCGGAGTATGACTGAGTATATATTTCACGTCATATAAACTACCAAGACTAATCCCTTTGCGTGATGGATATTTGTTCCACCTTCTGTTCAGCATCATATGAATTTGTTGGACCATCAAAAGTCCATCATTTAGATGCTGGCTAGTGCACATACTTATTTTCAAAGGAGTTTTTAATCAGCTGATGTTTAAAAGATTTATTGGTTTAATTATTATTATATTTTCTGGTTTATTACTACCCTTTGATGTGAACTGTTTTTACAAAGCTTCTATAAAGGCTGTTAATTACTCATTTCATTCAGAGATCTATCAAAGTATGATTTAAGGCAGCACGTACATTGCTTGATGAAAAGGAGACTGTAAATTCTTTTTCACTCATTAAAGAAAAGACAAGACTTTGCAGAACATTTTCATAATGGTGAAATGAATAATAAGTCTACATTGGGACTGTCTGGGGGAACATAAAGCAAAGGAAAGGATGGAGGTGATTCTTCAAGCAGCAGTACCTGATAGCTATGCAGGAATATTCCAGTAAGAACATTACAAGATGCTTTGGTGGTGCAGTGCCCTTGTCAGAGAGATCTGGTGTGCTGAAAGCACAGTGTTCAAGTAACTTTCAAATGAACTTCATATTATTGGTGTAAGAAGACAGTGTCTTAACCTCTACCCTCAGCAGGAGAATTACTGCTGCACACCGTGTGGAATTACATCTCTTTCAGAGGAAAGGTGAGAGGAATAGGAAGTGTTCCTGAGGCCCTGCAAGCTGGAAAAATGCAGTCTTTGTGTCAAGAAGAAAGATTAAAAAAATTATCATATATCCACTTGTATTGCCTTCTAATGCTGAATGGTGCTCGCTAAACTACTAGAGTTTTGTTGTCAGAAAATCAATAGACTACAACAATCTTCACACCATTATAAGAGATTCTGTATCACCATGTGCAAAAATATGGAAATGCTGATTTTCACTGGCTTCTCAACAGATGAAAAGTAGACAGCAACTTAAGCACATCTGGATTTAAATTATTAGTTCAAAATCTGCCTCTGAGTTTTGGAAAATGTATTACATCTCAGTAGAAGAACTGATAGGAAAGGGGCTTTATGTGCTGATGAAATGTGGACTGACACTGGAAAGCTGAGAGCCAAGTCTGAGGCTCCTAAACAAAAAAAAGGTTCAATTTTAGGAAGCTGAGTAAATGTGAAAGACTGAAAACTGTGGAAGATGCGGGCTTTCAGCAGCTATTTAAAGTAGACTCCTAATATTTAGAAACTGAAATTCAGACTAAGTATTAGTCCAGATGTTAAAGATAAAAAGCCTTGCAATGATCGCACCATCAAATTCCAATTCCAAATCTGTTCCAAAGCATCTGCATTTTCACAGATCCAATGTAAATACAGCCTTTTGCTTTTTGCAGTAAAACAGCACCAAAGAGTCCAACTCTGAAGAAATTAAATCCCTCAAATCATTTAACACAGATTAAAAGAAAAACTATGCATCTGAATACTTCCAGATTATCAGAGCTGGTGCTGAAAAAGTTTCTAACTCCTCAGAAGAAAATTATTCAGGGTTATATCCTATTCTTGCAACTCCATCTCACAATCTGAAGGCATTCTCACTGACGTCTCTCTGACATAACCCCAATGGGATCACACTGAATGCAACTCCATCACATCCAGATTCAGTTAGATTGTCACAAGATTAAAGCAGCACTTTACAACTTCCCAACTTAAGGGCTGGCTAAACTAATTAATGAAGCAGCTGATTCAGTGTGCGGTGACTATACTCCACATAAAGAGCAACTTTGTCATCTTCAGTTCTGCATGAACTAAAATGTTGCTTGTGTAGAGTGAGTGTACTCTAGTAGTTCAGTAAAGGGAAGATACAGGTGTGTATTATAGACACGGTTTCATTCAAATACTGGGAATCCTATCATAATTGTAACTCCTGGTCAGCTTTTAGCTTTTTCTGTTGCTGGAGGGAGCAACCACTGGAGACTTAAATTTAGGCAACAATGCAAGAGGGAGAAGTACTTAACTAATTTACATTGTATTTCTCAAAAAGCTTATTTCATATAGACACTATCACCCCTAACACAATATCTGTACAATTGGCTTTGACACAAAGCTCTACTCTCACCATTAAACTTACTATCAGTGTGTTGACAGTAGGTTGCAGTATTCAACACTCTTTTTATTACAGGCTATTGGAGTGAAATCCCAATCTCTGCTTCCATTTCTGCTGTGATGCAGAGAGCACCTCCAGAGCTATCAGCTTGTTGGGCATCAGCTCTTGAATGTCAATCAATACATTCAAACTTAATTCAGAAAAATGAAGATCCTGCATCCTGCATCGAATCATTGTTTAAAACCATTAGTTATGCCTATTATTCCCTTTCATGTAAATCAAATTGCTCCCACTGTCACATAGAGTCTGAAAGTCATATTCCATCTTTGAAAAAAACATGCAATCTGTATTTAAAAAGTTCCATAGTATTTTTAATGGAATGTAGCTGGTTTTGTTCTTTTTGAATTATGATCCATACTAAGACTTAATTTCTGCTATTTTTTTCTTTTACTATATTAAATTATTTGTTGTCTAAGGGACTTTCCATTTGTTAGGTCCATGTAAAATCCTGATATGCAAATCCTGTAAGATTTTCAAAAGGTATTGATGCACAACATCAGATCTTGAATTACTACACTGGTTACCTGTTAGGCAATGAGTTGCTATTCAGGATGCTTCCTAAGCTGTAAAGCTGTACTACATTTGTTGTTGGGCTCTTGACTTGCACAATCCCTACTATTTACCCTCACTGGAGAGAGATCAAATTGACTGGAATCTCACATAGTGACATTGGTGGATTAAACAGTCACAGTTTATTTCAGAAGAAAGTCTTTATTCACAATTTGCAGAAGGAGGTGACAGAAGCAAAAAGATGTTTTGTTACAAACACCCAACAGGGAGACAAGAGAACAACATTCCTACTCCTGGGCTGCAGAACACATTTAGATTTTCACATGCTCCTTTGCATGACAAGAAAGCCATACTTCTCCCATGGCCAAAGGCCATTTCTCTGCCTTTTCCTATCTTCCTTTTTCATACGAACATGATGGCATGCTTGTCCTCTCATGATTTTATTTGTTGTTTTACACTAGCATTTGGTTTCACTGAATTAGTGTATTCATGCTGTATGAACCACTCGGAAAAAAAGAAAAACAAAACACAATTTTGAATATATTTTAACCAAACAGTGCTTATAAAGAATGACCATTAAAATTGAGTGGTGCCTGGGTGCATGAGGTGGGCAGGAAGGGTCAACAGAGTTGTAAGGAAGTTCAGCCTGGGAATGATCTGCACATTTCAGAAACTGTCTGGAGCTTTAGAGGTCAGATACATAGGGCTGAATCTCCCATAACCCATCCTTTGTCCACCAACCCTCAGAGGATAAGATCCCACTGATACACCATCCATCAGTGATCCTCACCCATGGAGGTCTCATCATCCCTTACACCCTGAGGTATTACCCATATTATTGATATTCCAGTGCCTCCTGTATCTGCCTGTGTACAAAGTTGGACCTCTACCTCCTTGGGGTGAAATTATATTCAAGGCAAATTGAAGACAGAAATCTTCCTGTTTCTGGACATAGATGAAAATGTGACATGTTAAAGTCAGTCACTGGTAAGTCATCAAAAATTGAGTACCAATTAGGATGAATTTGTCTGCAGTAATGACCTAGCTGAATCAGCAAACATCATTAACAACAAATAATTTCCAAATCTGTTCCATTTTTTTCCAGACTCAATGTATTCTTTCAACATAACTGAAAAGTGTGCATTCCCCTGATCACAATGGATTAAGATAAGCATAGATTTAGACTACCTCATTTAACAATCAGTTTATTAAAGATGTATCTTTTGTTCTGTCATGGCACTGAAAGCCATTATCAACTGCCTGTATTAATTTTGCAACAGATTACAGTGGAGATCTGTATAACCTGCTAATGTAACGGGGATTTTTCCAGTGCTGTTTCCACTCTACAAGTCAATAAGAACACATCACTTCTTATTAAATAGACCACCAAAGGATTTTGACAGCAGAAAGCTACAACTACTCTTATTTGTTAATTTAGAATGATACAGGAACCGTTGCTAAAGATTAGATACGTTAATATTGATGATAACATGCAAAGAAAAGGCATATACTTGGTCTACAACCATAGATAGCTAAATTTATTTATGAAAGCCACTGAGCACATTTCAAAAAAGATGTTGCTGTTGTAGCTAGCAAAATGCAAAAATATCAGGAGTTTTTATTAGAGAAACAAACATGCACGCAGCCAAATTCAGATGACAAAGTGAGGGCATGCAAAAAGCTACAAAGCACAAGCAGTTGTGCTTTCTGATGCTGCAGAAGTAGAAATAAAGACATACAAAGCAACTAAATCCCATAAGCTACAATTGTTGTCTTCTGCTTAAATTACCCAACCACTGAACACTCCTGTGTAAGAACTATTTCTGGGTTCAGTGCCTGCTTTCAGAATCTGCCTTGCACATATTGTGTTATATTGAGTAAAAGAAGATAAAAAGAATAAAAAAAGCAACAGTCTGTGCCAGTGTTACCCAAGCATCTGACCCTACATGCATCGGAAGAAAGCAGGTGCTAGAGAACATAGTATTAGATTTGCTCTTACTTCATGTACCGTGGTGATTTTCCCTTCACAGATTTTTAACAGTGTTTTTGAACAGAATGCCTCCTTTCTCCTCATCTAACCTTATACCCACATAAAAATGCTTAGAGGATAAATGGATATACATTTCATACTGTAATGTTATAGTACAGAGGCTAAAAAATTAGTAACAGTCAACTGCTTGAACTCTGGAAAACCAGTGTGATGGACAAATGCAGCCGTTCAGGCTGCAGAGGAGAAGAGTGGAGAATCGTGATAGTCAATAGACGTGTGAGAGCTGGTTGCAGACAAGAAGCTCTTGATGCTCATGGTTCCTTCAGAAGTAATCAGAAATGGTAATCATTCAGGTTAGCCTTTGGGGAAACCATTGTCACAGCAAAGCAAGTCATGCATTGGGTTGCTGTCTGATGACAGTATCTAATACTACACGTATTAAAGCCAAATATGCTTTAAGTGTCTTGATTAGGTTTTAGCCAAGGGAATGGATTACATGGGTATCTTTAGATTATGATGGAAAATAAATACTAACATTAAAAAAAATAATAAAAACCACTGCTTGAACCATCAGGAAATCCAAGCCATTCCAAGAAAAAGAACCAGCCAGTCTTATGAAATCAATATACTGAAGTTGAGTGTGAGACACTGACCATTAGTCAATACAGCAGTTTGGTACAGACACACAGGGTAGTCTACCAAAAGGTAGACAGGTCTGATTAACAGAGAATGGAGGAAGAAGAGCATCTCACACCACAAAAAAAAACCCTCACTGGGAAGAGAGGATCAACAGCATCAAACAGCTTTTGAAACATTTCTAATAGGCACTAGACTAAAGGCTTCATTTTCTCATCAAGACCTCTGAAATGGTCACAGTCGTTTATGATGCTGGTGCTTATCTTAAACAGTAATATCAATGCATCAGACTGAATTCTTATACCATATGCCCAGGTTTGTCACTAACCATCCTGAAAAATGACAGTAAAAGTCTTTGTAATGTGGTCTGGAAATGTGAAGTGCATTGCAAATACTGAATATGAGTGAATAAGTCAAAATCCTGGGAAAAGAACACAAGGAGGAAAGAAGAATAGTTATAACAAAAGGGAAGCCCTATGGATGCTAAGAAAGAAGCAATGTGACTGATGGCACAGGAGTGAGCTGAGACAATCATCCTATACTTTCCTCCCCTAAGATGGCAAGTTGAGGGAGGTACAGTTTGAGTTAGTTGTCTTCTGGCCAGTAAAGGCCCCTAAACCCCTATTAGAAACAGCCATAGTGATCCTTGTCCTGAGAAGTCTTGCACACAAAGAGTTGAACATTCAAATGAGTAAATAAAATTAACTTTTTGCAGGCTGAGTAAGTCTGGGTTCAGGGCATAATGTAAGTAACCCAAGGAGTTCAGCACAAGCCAAAGAGAGATGCCAGCTGCTAGAGGGCTGCTGCATGGCAGAGGGCTTATTGGGGGTGGGTCAAGTATATGTGATTTACAAGGAGTTCAGTTAAAAAAACAGAAGGCAAGCAAGAAAGCTTAATCAGTTCTCCATTTCTTGCACTCAGTGATCTCTTTATCTTGGTGACTTCAAGCTGATTCTATTGAGAGGCATAAAACTCTCAACAAAATGCTGAGGGCAAACCTTAAAAGCATCTGAAAATCAGCAGAACTGCTGAAACCCATGGAGACCACAGCAGATGACAATATTTTCAGTCTGACAGAGCAGCAATCTTGGAGGCTGCAGATTGTCATGACGTTACAGTGAAAGTCGTCAAGCAGGAAGCCTGCAAGGCTTCACTAGGCAGGGAATCTGACGAGGGAAGTCCAGCATGCAAGAAACCTGCAAGAAGCACTAGGCAAGACTTTTTTTCAGCTTCACAAAGGGATAAATTTCTTTTAATTCCTGGTGCCAGACATTGGAACAACAGGTAAAACTGCAATCACGGGAATCTCTGAAAAATTATGCCTGCAGGTGACTCCCTCAGAACTGTCATCCTCAGCTACCCCCAGAGCCTGTGGAAAAGAGGAATCTTTTAGCACAAGAAAAGACTCAGCAAATGAAAGCTCTTGTGGACCAAAGGAAAATAATGCGCAATCTACCATGGGACTCACATTAAGTCTTTTTTTTCCTCTTGTTATCAAAGCAACTAGTTTGAATATCTACAGTGATTATAGCTGTTATGCTGCCATGTAGAAAGGAGAGCTTTTGTAGTGAAATCATAGCCCAAACCACTTCTTAGAGATTAGCAACTCAAGAATGGCACTTCAATAACACCACTGGAACATGCCTTGTAATTGACCCAGTAATCTTTCAAAAACATGACATTCAAATTTAAAGTGTTTCCTTAAAAAGCACAGTGAGGTCCAGGAACAAATCTATTGTGGGGCTACTGGGACTGTAACCACCATTTTTCCAATTACTGGTTGTCTAGTGCAATATATGGACTCTCAAATACCCATTACTGTCCTTTGGCCTAGATTTTCCATTCAGATTAGGGCTAGATTCTCCCTGTACTAGGTAAATTTTAGGGTGATGAAGGCATACATAGTAATCACCAGATCCATTTCTAACAAACTAAAAAAAGGAAATAATTCAAATACTTATACTGAAGAAGTATATTAATGACCTTACTATGAAGTGGTCTTTAGGGATATGAAACAGAATGATCGCACTGAGAAATCAAAGAGGCAAGATCGATTTACATGTAGTTCCATTTTTAAAAAATAATTTAAAATTTATTTATTTAATCAGTTTATTATTTTACTTGTGAGGCTTGAGTACTAGGATACATCAAGACATATGTATAAAAGTCACTCATAGTTGCATACTTCAGCTGGCACTGCACCAGCTCTTTAGGGTATCTCAGTGTGACATTACGCTCTTAGTAACTGGTTTTAATTGTTATAATTTAACTTACCTTCTCAAGCCAGAAACAGCCATGAAATAATGATTTTTCTGATCAAAATAAGAAATGCAGGAAGTGTGCATTGCTATCATTCTGCTTTTCTTTTGAGTTACTAGAAGGACATGGATTATCTTTATTTTCACATCTGGAATTTACTGTAGTAGAAAATCTTAGCAAATTGTTCTCCTTGCTGCCAAAGAAAGCATCATATAATTAGTATTGCAACTGTGCCTGATTCTAGGACCACGCACACATGAGAGGAAAGGTAAAGAGAAAAGAGTGTGTTTTCAGAACACATGAGAGAAAACAAGAGTACTACTCATATAAATGAGTATATTTTTCTCAGTTGTCAGAGTTGCAAGTCCCCATGTGTTAACAAATGGAAAATAACACATTCATTGCAGCCAATCTAAAATAATCCCAGTGTGAAGAAAGCCAGCAGCAGACCTGCCAAGACATGCGGTGTCTCAGTGTGACCATGCAGACTTCATTGGTCACAAGCAGAGAAGAGCACATGATTACATTTAAATGATGATAGGGCTGCCAGCACTGCTAAACCTGAGAATCACAGTTTATACTACAAAATAACAGAATATCACACCTGCATGTTGACAGGTGTTCACCCAAATGTTTGAAAGCTTAGGAAACTAAATCATTAAGCTACAGGAAAAATGGTGCATGTCTTGATTCTTGACATATGGAATAGCTTTTCCACTATCTCTCTCTGCCTCTCTTTCAGAGAAATTTGAAAAACTATCTGTTGTCTTTTGATCTTTAATACACTCATTTGTCCTGTGATCTTATCACACTTACATTTGTTGATTGAGGAAATCCAGTGTTATGAATTAAATAGTAATTGCTCACTGAACAGGAATTGCTAGATAAAGTTTTCAGCTCATCGAAATGCATAGATCTGTATCCCAGGAGTGTCTTACTAGAAACATCTTTGTTATGTTCATGGTTTAGCTATGTCTTATACTTTCCCAATTAATAAGATTTCATAACCCCTGAGGTTTATGTGCAAGCAAGATCTGTCAGTAAGTTTTGAATTCAAGACACTCAAGAAAAGTAACTACCTCGGCTAATAAATCCCTCAAGTAACAACTGGTGTTATCTATGTTTTATACAAAGTCTATGATTCCAGTAAAATTGCTGAATTTCTTTTACACATCAGCCAGACAGACTCAAGTTTTAATTCCTAGGAACTCAGAAATTTGCCCAGCCTACTGAAAATGCAACCAACAGGGTTTTTTGCCATTTAGGGCTGTATCCCTCCCTCACAGGAGTGACCAGTGCTTCATTCTACTGCACACTATCAGTGCAACAAGGCTGTCACCAACGGCTTCATCCTGAGCAACTGAAATGAGGAAAAAAACTGTTCCAGATGCAGACCCATGAGATTTTAAATATAGGGGAAAAAAAAAAGTAATAAAAAAATTTAAAAAAGGAAGGAGGGGCAGAACTTTTACATCCTTTATTGCTCCACTATACTCTGTATTTTAGGCTTCTTCACATCATCACCTACACTGTTGTTAATACTGTGACCAATCAGCTCAATTATGGAAAGACTGACAGACATAGGGTCTACTCTTCTTGTCTGAGGACAGGGGGCCTACACAGAATGTATGCACAGAATGTAACAGAGGCCAACAGTAGGCCTGTGGTTCAAGGGGCAATTATGAGTTTTTCAAAGTCCTATTATCCACTGGCCAAAGAGAGAACTCCGCTTAGAAAACCATAAAACGAAAGAATATGATTTCAACCTGTTTCATCCTGATGCCCGTACTTCAGGCAAATTCACTCCATTTAATGGTTCACTTGGTGGTTTTGTGTGGAAAAACAACAAAAAAAATGTGGGGAATGAGAACGCCAAGTTTCCCCAAGGTTAGGAACACTGTAATATTGTGAGATGCAGTTGCTGATCCCAGGAAAGGAATGCAGTTGCCATGGAGGAGGCCTGCTCTGGCTAAACAGATCATCCAGCATCTCTGGAATGGAGATTGAGGTGTTGCCCTAAGGTAATGCAGCCAGTCTCTGTTATCAGGGATGGGCATGAAACTGCAAAGATAACTGCATATCTGTTATCAAGGAAGATGGATTGCACCTGCTGTCTCAGATAATATTATTATAATACCAAAATGCACCTCTATCTCAAAGGCTACCCTCCTCCAAGGAATGATTGCTCTATACCCTATTGACTATACCTTTAAATGCAAAGTGAGATTTTTTTTACACCAATCAAGAATAAAAGAATCTACGACTAAAGTCACTCAAGCACCAACTGAAGGTAAAATACTTATAAAAATGATTCACATATGGGAGAGTTTAGTTAAGACCTCCATTGGTGGGATGAGTTGACAGACTGGACCCTGTCTTCCCCTGTTTAGGGATGCTTATTGAATAAGGACTTTGTGTTAAGCTCTCTTATCTACTAATATCATGTTAGATTCTAGTGTTTATCAGTGCTTGGGGTTTGACTGCATATTGTTCTAGACCTGTTTTCGCAGTCAGTATCTTGTCACCAGCTACACTTGAATCCTTCTCCTGTCACAAATCTATATAATAAATTTTGTTTGTATACATATACAAGTTTACAGAAACTTTAATAATTGATACAAGCTTTATAAGGTCTTTGCCCCAGTGATGCTGACAATGCAACCCTGTCAGGGTGGCCAAATTGTAGAGGACCTAAGGAGATTCTCCTGTTTTCCCTTACTCTGACAAAATACGGCAGTTGTGTAGAGTGAAATATTTCCTGGTGCATTGTAAACATTATACCTGAAGTTTGGAGTTGTCATAGGCTCCATATGTTTGACCTCGAGCAAGACAAACTGGTAAAGATATCTTGTATGTATGCATGCAAAAAGATTTTCATATTTTTCTTGTATAGTAACTCAAATACCTCCAGCACAACCAGTAACACTGTATTGAGTACAATCACAGAATTATCTGGGTTGGAAGGCATCTTTAAAGATCTGCTCCAACTCCTCTGCCATAAACAGAGACATCTTTCACTAAACCATGTTGCTCAAAGTCCCATCTGAACTGAGGCTTTGAACAACTTGATCTGAGGAAGGAACTAGTAACAGAAAAACACACCATCCATAACTTCTCTGCAGTCCTTTACTTATAATATAATTTATTATAATTTATCATAGCTTGAGTGAAGCATTTTAGAAACTACTTATTCAAGAAGTGGGATTATTTTAGAATGTATTAACGGAATACTGTCACGGAAAAATGGCATGAGGTTTTTTTATCCTATATTTGCAGCATTTCCTCATTGCAAGTCCCTCAGTTTGGACAGTGAACTGAACTTAGACTATTCATTTTTCTATTTCAGATTTGCTTTTAGTCAATTTGATTTTTTTTTTTTTTTTTACTTTTCTAGCACAGTACCACCAGCATTCCAAAACTCCAGGAGACTCTTAAAACCTCAAACTGAAGACAAGTATAACACTTTCAGTAGTGAAAACATTTCTATTAAGGCTAAGCTTTTCTGTTGGTTATTTTGTTTTTAAACCCTGCTTCTTCTTGAAAAAATCCTACCCATCTGTTTCTTAAATTAATTGACAATCCTCTGAAAATGGTCATTCATTAGAGTGTAGGTGGTGAGCCAGTTGCTGTCCTACAGGTTTTCTGGGTTTTACTCTAATATCACAGGTTTATGTTCCTCTTAAGTAACTTCAGCTTTATGAAAACTCCTAGTGACACAGTTCAAGACATACTAGATGCACCTGAAAAGGTGAATTAAATAACTGAGAGAATTTGTTATACAATATTTTGAATGCTAGCAGCAGCTTCTTGTTTATCAGCTAAGGATCACAACACCACTTTTGTTAGTAACTGTATTTTAGAAATAAGAAAAATAGGCAAAATAAAATTAAACCAAATAACTAGTTAATAAGCTTTTTTTCTATTTTTATTAATTTACATATCTATATTGAGCCAGACAGATATAGCATAAAACAGTTTTTGAAGATAAAAATGAAATTCTTGAATATTCAAACCTTTGAGACTTCTGTACCTTGTCTTTTGAAGAATGTCATTCCCAGGTAAGAAAATAGACCTGGTTATATTAGGCAGAAAAACCAAAGAGTAAAGTAGAATTGGCTCTTTAACTAAAAACATACATTGCTCCAGGTTTATAGATATCTTTCTTCCATGTCTCTTGAGAGCAAATAAATATTCATAGAAGAGTATTGTATTAATTTGCTTAACTTGTAATTGAAAATATATTTTGGAGATTTATACTCTGATCTCCGGAACTTCAGCTGGCCTCTTGGCATACAAACAAAAGTGCAACGCACTTCATGTGACAGCCAAATATCACTAAAAGAAGCTTTCCTGTGTCCTGACTGCCATTATAAGCAGCCTGTTGAACAGCAAAGTGAAAAATAAAAACATAAAGAAAAGATGATGACACCTGCTCTCCTCACTGGTACTTTTTTACATAGTTGCTTTAAAAAATCTTTCCTCCCCCAGTAATCCATGACAAGATGAGTCAGAGACAAATTTTTAAATATGTGGACTTTTGAGTCCAGAAAGAATTAAGAATAGATACTTCTCTGTGCTTTGTGGTCCGTTTCTGCCTTCCAGCTCAACACTGAAGATGCTACTCCCACAACAAACCAAAGGTCTGTTCTTATTAATATTTCTCTCTTTCTGTCTTTGTTTTTATATCACTGGCTACCTCTTTGCCCATTACTATTCAGTCTGCAAACACTAAAACAGAAGTCAACCACCTATTTTCCATTCCTCAGTCCATACCTTTCCATACCTTTCTATGGTACTGCCACTCAACCTCAAAAGAGGCTTAGTAATTCAGCATTTGCCCATTTAGGCAAAATTTGATAATTAGTCAGTTATTAAGATATGGGGTGTGACACCTCAGGCAAAACATCATACAAGGAGAGCACAGATTCAAAACTCACTGACTTCAGCTGTCACATAAAGGACACATTCTTGCTCGTTCTCCTAGTTTTCAAATAAAGATGTTGGCTTATTCAGCCTCTCAACAGCATCACACAGGAGACCTCAATAAGCAAGCATAATATATGTTTTGCTTAAAGAAAGATCCAGGAAAATGCTTTCAAGAAAGTAAATTCTAATTAGCACATATAGGATGAATAAAATTTTAAATTTCTTTTTCCCACATTTCCTTCAGTTAAGAAAAAACAACAAATAAGCAAATCAGAACACCAAAAACAAATGCCCCTGCCCCCCCCAAAAAGAGAAGATAACTGAAAAAGAAACAAATGCACACCCCTCCCCCCAAAAACCCAAACCCACCATGAACAATAAACTAAATATGAATTTTTTTATATTGGTTGTTTTTACCACTAAATACCACAAGCATTCAGTATGACCATGGAAGGTATTTTGGTTGTGTTTCTTGAAAGGTTTTCTCACTTGGCTGCAAATCTTTTAAATCACCAGTTTGCACTACAATCCATTTATATTGTGGTCTGAGCAAAAGCAAATTTTTTTTAAAACTCCAGTTCCCACTAGATGATAAAGATAAAGACAGTATATTGAAGTAGTCTTCTCATTATCATACTTCTGAAATGTTCAGATTTGTTCGTTTTTAAAAGATATTACATGACTACTTATATGGGTACTGTATGCACAGGTGCACTTCTATGTTTTCTCAGAAAAATTCTATGCCCCTTCTGAAAATTTGCCACAGATTTTTAACATACACTGTTATTGGACTGTGGAGCATGAGCACTAGCCTGACAGACTACAATGACACTAATGAAACCCTTACAATACATTAGCTTAGTAATCTTTGAATTTGAGACACAGCCAAGTAATGTAATGACATTGCCAACAGTCAACCTAGGGATCTGTACTGGAAAAAAAATATTTGATGGAATAAGTATTGTCTATTTGTGATGTTGACTTTTAAAACTAAGTTGCTGTGTCATTGTGTGCTCAGAAACCCCTATCAGTTACTCATGTACGCTCTGCAATAATTATATATGCATATATATTTTAAATATTAGTGTAAAATCATGGAAGAAAGGAATAAATGAATGAACAAATGCAGTATGTTCAGACTCCAGCTATAATCAGGTCATGCTCAAAGGTAGTCATTTTCTAGGATGTATGTAATTATAAATATAAATGTAATTATATATTGACACTAAGAGTAATAAGCCCAAAATCTCTATAAGTAAAATAGTCTCATATCTTCTTATCAATCCTTGTTCAAATGGCTCCCAAAACTGACTGAGATGCCATAAAATACTTACATTTTTTTAAATAGTAATTTTAGTGTTCGATTAGGTGCAAACAGCTGATGTTTGTAATATTTCCAAAATGTCTTACACTAAGATTGCATTAAAACATTCTTAACTGTATTTTTTTCCCCTAGGAAATATTACTTACATAATATTTAGAAGTCCTCTTTATTATAAAACCACAAAATTTCATATCTGGTCTGAACTTTTTAAATCTAATTCCATAAATACATGTTTCTCTAGATTCATTTTATTTGACAAATGGGATTTTGCCACCTTTTGCAAACACAAAAGCCACCACCCTGACTTGAAAAGCTTGAAGTCAAGGCTAGAATTATTTTCTGAAGTAGTTTGTTCAAGGTGCAGCCAGGTGGCAAAAGGGTAACGCTCTGTATAAGCTGCTGGGATACTGAAACAATCCACTGTTTCAGGAGATAAACTTCTTAAATTTATAAAAATGTTCTTAGGGAACCATTAAAATAAGCATAAACCCCTAAGCTAATATCCACATTATCCCAAACTTATATATTTTTAAAAGATGCTGTTAGCTAAGTTCGTAAACCAGTTTTTATTTCTCTTACTGACTGGTCTTTCCTATTAGTGATTACATTTAGCAACAGCAAAATGACATTATTTCCAGTGTAGGAAACTGTGTAATTGGGTGGAAATCATTGATAATGAGACCTTATTCTAATTAGGCAGATATAGTGCAGAATTTACTGGATCAGCAATGTATATTCAGGAATGTTTCGAGGACACCTGACACCCTGAAGAACACATCCATACTACCGTAAATACAGGCATTTCCACCCTCAAAATTTTAACCATTCTAATGAAATAAAAGATGACTTTTAATTAACATTAAATTAAACCTAAATATCAAAGAAATTAATGATAAGAATTAATTAATATTAAGAGTCCTTTAACCTCATTTGTTCAACCTGAACACAAAGAAGTATTTTCTGTTTACACTTTGTTAAATATCCATCTGAATAATTTGGTTGTGACAAAACCATGATATAGATCACAAAGGATAACAAAACACAGCTTTTGGAAATTCAATGAGTGCATTTCTTATTTTTTTCATTCAGACATCAATGTTTTAATATTTCATGAGATTTAATATTATTTCATCTCCTTGAAAGAAAAAGATACCCCAGATCATAAGAGACCGGTTAGCAAATAAATTTTCTTGATTTGGAACTCTTGCCTGTTTGTTGCTCAGGGTAATAGGGTTAATACACAAAGCTTTTAGAAATTCATAAAACTGTGATGTAATCATATCACAAGTTTTCAAACAACATTTCCAAGAATCAGTTTGAAACTTTCCCATAGCCATATTTATATCATATCTAGAATTGTACTATTGCCAACCATACTTCAGCGCTAAGTAAGCTTCAAACACTTAGTTGTAGTGTGAAATATATATATATACACATTTATGTATATGTATACACTTCCCATTTCCTAAAGCTAACTTGCATCAGAAACTCCCCTCAGGGACTAAATCTGACCCAGCAAAGTCTTACTCAACAGAGCTTCAAACAAAACAATTCCCTCTCCAACGAAATTATAATTTCCCAAGCACTATATAGAAGAGACCAAACTTTCTGATCATAAATTACCTTCAAAAATCACATTGTGAAGAGCCATAAACTTGTCATAAAACATACCATATGTGTTGGGAAAACGAAGGGAAGAGAGCTGCTTGCAGGTAATCCGTGACAGTGATTTCCTAGGAGGAGTACTAACAGCACTGAGAGACGATGCTGTGCAGATCTGCTCGTGACTCTGTGGTGAAGCAGTGGTACTGGCTTTGGATACCCCTTCAGCCTCACTGTCAGCCACATCTGGTGCTCTGGACTGCATAGGAAAACACAGCCTTTCAATAAATCACTTATTATGGTCATAGGATGTAAGCTATACAAGTGGTGTACAACCAGCAAGTACTGCCCATGGCAGCTACTGAGCTCGTCTACAACAAACTGGAAGGGTTATTGTGAACCTTTGTAGACTTTGTAGGCTTTTTTATTCTGATGGAGGAAGTGTCTCTAGGGTATTTCTTACTGAACTGAAATGGTAACTACCTCAGAACATGATTTTGAAGTACTTCTGGCATGAACCCTATGGCAGAATACATTAGCACATAGCACTGATAGCAATATTTGTATACCGTGGAAGGGCACATTTGAGTGCACACTGCAGAAAATACCAGCCCGAACTTGTTTCCCCTCTTCTCTTCTGTCATACATTCAAGCCTGGAGACCCTGCTGAGTCTATTTGACCTATCAAAATACTTTAATAAAAGCACATTATAAAAGTTTCTCCATTTCCACACAGTTCTGCTGAACTCCAGATTTTGAGGGCGTGGCTGTTTGCCACCACATCTCCCTTCTTGAAACACACACACACTGAAGAAGCATTTGGATTACTGTGTCTAGTTCTGGAATCCTCAACATAAGAAGGATATGGAGCTGTTGGAAAGGGTCCAGAGGAGGCTACAAGGTTAATCAAAGGGCTGGAGCACCTTCCATATGAGGATGGGCTGAGAGAGATGGGCTTGTTCAGTCTGGAGAAGAGAAGGCTCAGAGGAGATCTTATAGCAACCTTCCAATACCTGAAGGGGGCTACAAGAAAGCTGGGGAGGGACTTTTTACAAAGGCTTGTAGTGACAAGACTAGGGGCAATGGGTATAAACTGGAGAGGGGCAGGTTTAGACTAGACATAAGGAGGAATTTCTTCATTTCTTATTTACACTAATGCACGCAGCATGGGTAATAAGAAGGAAGAGCTGGAAGCTGTCGTAGGGCAAGGAGACTATGCTGTCGTTGCCATCACGGAAACATGGTGGGATGACTCATAACTGGAGTACAGATATGGTGGGGTACAAATTCTCCAGGCAGGATAGGAAGGGAAGGAGATGAGGCAGGGTAGCCCTCTTTGTAAGGGAGGACTTGGACACTGCTGAAATGGATTGTGGCGATGAGGAGATTGAGTGCCTGTGGGTTAGAATCAGAGGAGCCCATAAGAAGGTAGATTTTGTGATGGGAGTCTGTTACAGGCCACCCAGCCAAGGAGAAGCAGCTGACGAGCTCTTCTATAAACAGCTGGGGTTAATCTCTAGATTGATGCCTCTCATTCTTGTGGGAGACTTCAATCTTCCTAATATCTGCTGGAAGTACAATAAAGCAGAGAGGAAGCAGTCTAGGAGGTTCCTGGAGTGTGTGGAAGACAACTTCCTTGCACAGCTGGTGAATGAACCGACAAGGGAAGGTGCCCTCCTGGACCTGCTGTTTGTGAACAGAGAAGGCCTTGTGGGGGATGTGGCAGTAGGAGGACGCCTAGGACTAAGTGATCATGAGATGATAGGGTTTTCTGTTCTAGGCGAAGTGAAGAGGGTGGTTAGCAGGACAGTAGCGTTAAATTTCCAGAGGGCAGACTTTGAACTCCTCAAAAGGCTGGTTGGCAAAGTCTCATGGGAGACAGTGCTTAAGGGCAAGGGAGCCCATGAGGGCTAGGAGCTCTTCAAAAAGGAGATCCTAGTGGCTCAGGAGAAAGCCATCCCCATGTTCCGGAAAAAAAACCCAGCAGGGAAAAAAAAACCAGCTTGGTTGAACAGGGAGATCTTGAGTGATATCAAGAAGAAGAGGAATGTTTATGGGCTCTGGAAGAGGGGACAGGCCTCTTGGGTGGACTACAGGAGGGAAGTGAGATTGTGTAGAGAAAAAACTAGAAGGGCAAAGGCTCAACTAGAAATCAGATTGGCAAAGTCTGTGAAAGATAACAAATAATCTTTCTATAAATATATAAATAATAAAAGGAAGACTAGGGAGACCATACAGTTCCTATTGGATGCAGAAAGAACAACAGTGACAGGGGATGAGGAAGAGGCTGAGGTACTTAATGTCTTCTTTGCCTCAGTCTTTAATTGTAAAGAAAGTTGTTCCCTCTGTGTACAAACTCTGGAGCTAGAGGAGCAAAATGAGGCTCCCATGGTCCAATAGGAGGTGGTCAGAGCCCTGCTAGCCCGACTAGACATGCACAAGTCTATGGGGCCAGACGGGATCCACCCAAGTGTATTGCAGGAGCTGGCGGATGTGGTGGCCAAACCCCTTTCATCATCTTCCAACAGTCCTGGATGACTGGGGAAGTTCCACTGGACTGGAGGCTGATGTTGTGCCCATCTACAAGAAGGGTCGCAGGGAGGATCCAGGGAACTACAGGCCTGTCAGTCTGACCACAGTGCCAAGGAAAGTCACGGAGCACGTGATCTTGAGTGCTATCATGAAGCACATGCAAGAGAACCGGGTGATCAGGCCCAGTTAACACGGGTTTAAAAAAGGCAGGTCTTGCCAAACTAACCTGATCGCCTTCTATGACAAAGTGACTCGGCTGCTGGATGAGGGAAAGGCTGTGGATGTATCTTCCTGGACCTCAGTAAAGCCTTTGACACAGTTTCTCACAGCATTCTGCTACGAAAACTGTCGGCCTCTGGCCTGGACAGGCGCACACTCTCCTGGGTGGAAAACTGGTTGGGTGGCCGGGCCCAGAGAGTGGTGGGAAACGGTGTTAAATCCAGCTGGAGGCCAGTGACAAGTGGGGTTCCCCAGGGCTCAATGCTGGGTCCAGCCCTGTTCAACGTCTTTATCAATGACTTGGATGAAGGCATCGAGTGCACCCTTAGCAAGTTTGCAGACGACACTAAACTAGGTGGAAGTGTGGATCTGCTGGAGGGTCGGGAGGCTCTGCAAAGGGATCTGAACAGCCTGGACTGCTGGGCAGAGTCCAATGGCA